>OY757906.1:58264625-58536781 GCA_963585895.1 Sepioteuthis lessoniana | reverse complement strand
ACATATGTATACACATATACATTGTATCACTAATGTCAGTCCACCCCTCACATTTCTGCAGATATTTATGTATGTCTCTTGGTGGGACAACACTGACAAAATGACACTTTGACAAAATGAAAAGTATTCCGTATGCAGCTTATATAACAGAGTTAATTTATTTCCACTCAAAATAACTCAAAATATAGCCATTAAAAGCTAAACCCCTTCCAACGAAAGTGAATACACCCCTTAGGGAATGTTGTCAATATTAACATACACCATGTTAACTGTCAATATTGTGTAGCCACCATCATTATCCAGAACTGCCTTTACTCTCCTGGGCATGGAGTTTACCAGAGCTTCACAGGTAGCCACTGGAATGCTCTTCCACTCTTCCATGACAAGTCACAGAGCTGGCAGATATTTGAGACTTTACGCACCTCCACCTTCAGATTGAGGATCCCCCAAAGATATTCCTTTGGGTTCAAGTCTGAAGACATGCTTGGCCAGTCCCACACCCTTACCCTCAGCCTCTTCAGTAAAGCAGTGGTTATCTTGGAGATGTGTTTATGGTCATTGTCATGCTGGAACACTGCCTTGTGACCCAGTTTCTGGAGGGAGGGGATCATGCTCTGCTGCAGTATTTCACAGTACATGTTGGAGTTCATGTTTTCCTCAATGAAATATTACTCTCCAACACCTGCAGCATTCATGCAGCCCCAGACTTGTTCAATATTGCTGATAACATTCTTGTGTAATTGCCGTCTAGCTTCTTCTCCAGCCGTTTAGTTAGCGTCCAAGTAGTGCATCCATACAGTAGTATCGATATGACCACTGGTTGGAAGAAACTGCATTTCATTTTATCGGTCAAGTCTGATTTCCATATGATCGATAACCTATCGATAGCTGTTCATGCCTTCGCTAGCCGTGTGTCGATGTCCTTTTTGGTTGATGAGACGATGCTTCCTAGGTAGGTGAATTTGTCTACTAGTGTTAGAGAGGTTCCGTCTAGTGTGGAGATGTCACCTGTTTGATTATAGCACATATATTCCGTTTTGTGTGCACTGACATGAAGGCCAATGCCAACGTATATATATATATATATATATATATATATATATATATATATATATATACACAATTTTAAAATAGAAGTTTATTTCATATCGTTCTTCTAACATTTCCTCACGTCCAGATTGCATTTTTGAAATTCATCAGTTGTGACAATCAAGTTTTAGCAGGGTGTATTCCAATTCCAGCTTTAGCTGTTCATTTGAACCTGAAATCATGAAAATTGTTCAGTCATCTCATTAGATTTATAGCAATAACATACTGAATTTTCAAGAGTCTACAACAATTTTAAATGTCTGTACAAAAAAAGTCTGAAACTTAATAAAGGCAATAGCATATATATATATATATATATATATATATATAGGGAGAGAGAGAGAGAGAGAGAGAGAGAGAGAGAGAGAGAGAGAGATGTGTATATATATATATATGTGTGTGTGTGTGTGTGTATGTATATGTGAGTGTATATATATATATATATATATATATACACACACACACATATATATATATATATATAAAGCATGAGAATTTTTTTAGCAAGATACAACTAGAGAGATGATTGCTTGCCTCTAAACACGCACAAAAAATAAAAAGTTTGAAAATGAATTAATCTTTACATTTTCTGAGTTAAAAGAAAATTTTTCTCTCAAAGAAAAAGTCATTTGGAGATTCTAGACATTAAAAAAATAAATAAATATACGGTTAAAAAATAAATAATGGCCAGAGTTATCTATAAATAGCTTTCTCTCTCTTTCTCTCTCTAACAAACATCAGTTACGTCAGTGCAGACGGAGCAAAAATCTTATAGAATTGAAAAAAATCGCAACTCAAATATTTGTGTCTGCTTTTTTTTCTCTCTTCCTCTCTTTCCGAGTATTTGTTGTACATATCCAGACTATAGTCTATCCTCCAAGGCTTTCTAATTAACGTACTACATAAATATGTTAAGAACTGAAAAAATATGAGACAGCTACAATATTCCATCATTAATGGAAGATTAGGTACAGCTACTGCTCTTCTTCAATTGAAATTGAATGTATTCTTAGGTTTCTTTTTTTATGAACTACTGTGTATTTTATATAATTGATTAATTTTAAGTCAAATATTATTTATTGGTTAATATTTCATTTAATAAGTAAAAATAAAAAGCAATAGTTGATTTTTTTTCATTGTAAGTGCGTGTTCACACAAGTCACCAAACCTTCAACCTATCAATTTTTAAGATTAAACATTTTGATCATTGTTATATATATATATATATATATATATATATATATATATATACTTCTATCTACTTTGATACAAAATTCTTTCATTTGTACAGATAAAAATACAATTTCAAAAATTTTTTATCGGCCTATTTACGGCAGTCACTTTCCAAAACGCTATTACACGTATGTTGCAAACCAAAACATTTTCTTGTAAGAAAATAAGTTTTCGTTTTTTGAGTGGAGAAGAAAAAGGCTCATAGAACTTTGAAAATTTGAATCTGCAGATACATATTTTCCGTTCGATGACAATTCTGAATTTCGGACGTTGTTCAATTCTTCAAATATCAAATGACATAACTTTACGTCTGCTTTTAAAAATGATTGCTCGGAAATCCAACTAAATACTAAATCTTTTCTCTCTTTAATTTGAAAATAAGAATTAGAAAATATTTTCTAACCAATAAGATCCTTCGCGAGAAAAATAATTCTCTTTTTTTTAAGTTACTTTTGGGGAGCTGATTATTTCTTATATAAACTAGTAAATTTCTTGACTTTGAGTTTTCGATATTTCATTAAATCGTCAACTTTCATTTTAACTTCTACTCAACTATGAGTAAATGTCTTCGTAAGATTTTTATTGCCTTTGTATTTTTAGAAAGAAAATATTCAACTAAAGCAACGAAAAGAAATTTCTGTTTATAATTTTATTAATACTACAGCAGCTATTTCATGACTACATCTTTTATTCATGCAATCACACACAGTTTACATCAAAGCATAACATCGCACTATGTTATACATACAAAATATAAGAAAATACTATACACAAATCTTATGTGCTTATTTGATTGTGTAATAAATTGATGATTTTCATTTCCTACATACATTTCTAAGCTTTATTATTAAAAAAAAAAAAAGATTCAACATCTTGTTCAACAAATATCACAAAATAGCCATTTTAAAACAATAAATTTTATTGAATTCGTAAAAATGCTTTATATTCATCGTATATAAACCATTATACAACAGTTTGATTATCCTTTTTACTACAAATTCGAAGATTAACTCCGCTACAAGCGATAAACAGTGAGTGCCTTGAGATCGTCAACGAATTAACTTTAAAATAAAAGTATTTGGGTTTTGAATAAATCATGTTGCCACCGGTTTTCTTTTTCTTTTCCTTCTCTAAATGTATTCCCGCTAAATGAGCGTTCAAAGTTAATCCCCCAATCTCTTTATCTGAGCGGTTTTACAAAAAAAAAAAAAAAGAAAAAAAAGAAAAAGAATAAAGGCTGCTTACACTAAATATTGATATTTGATCATAAAAATTGTTAAAACTCGCTTAAAAAAAAAAAAAAAAAAATAAAAAAAAAATAAAAAAAACAAACACAACACACACATTTCACAGAACCATCCAAGTATCTTGACAATACTTAAAAAAATAAGTGTTTTAGATCTAGTTGCTCTCAATTTAAGGTTGTGAATTGTTTTTTTTTCGCTAGTTTGAAAAGAGAACACGATGTAAAATAATTTTCCAGCCGTAGCAATAATTTAAAAAATAAAGGATCTATTATTTGATTAGGCGATGCATAACTGATGCATCAAGCAGTTAAAATTTAAGCACCTATCACGATAAAACCATTAATTCAGAGAAGGGAGGGGGGGAGAGAAATTATTAAGGGAGATAATCAAACTAGGTAATATTCAATTTATCTCCCTTCATACAAGTTTTTAAAGGTGTGTGAGAAACACTTTTGCATTGAAAAGCAAATTCACTGAATTTTATCAATTTCCGCCAATGCACAAAATTTAAAGATATTTTTCACTGAAGAAAAAAAATCCTTGATGAGTGAAAGTTGTATTCCTCAGTGGTCAGATTTTTTATTCAAGTAAAAGTTCAGCTCCCTTTTCCTGAAATATTAACACAAAATCTTCCTCTCTGCTACTTAAGTCTTCCACAGAAGCCTAAAGCTTTTGACCCCCACTAAGAGATCATAGATTTAAGTTGCTCAGTTTGTAATTGTGTCCAGCAAGGATTCAAGACGCAAGGGAATTGTGTTCCTGTGATTTATTCATGATTTTATATTACAGCAATAAATACAAGCATAGCCCCCAACTGTTTTTGTAAAGACTTATATAAACATTATTGATATTTATGGACACGTTGTGACTATTGCTTGTATTACAAATATAACAACGTAATTTATGAAAAGTTTTATTTTCTGGTTATCAAAATTTTATTTTTTTAATTTTTTTCAAAAGGGTAGTATAACTTTGGTTTCTCATAAGAAAATTTTCAGCTAGATGCCTACTTCATATATTAAAACAAAAAGAAAGATTTAGTTTAGCTTGACAAAACGTGAGTGTCTAATTGATCAGGATATGAGTTCAAATTGTTTCATCGTTATTTTTTGATAAAGCATATTCAATCTTTATTTACTTTGACTAGTATTTTCTTTCATCTTTGATTGCTTTTTAATTGCAACTCCCTCAGGATATTATTTCTACAAGTGAAGAACAGCATGTATTGAAGACCATAAAAAGATAAGCTCCTCATGAAATTAACTCACATCCTCTTTTGCTTTAGGGAATACTAGTTATCTGCACCAGCTGCTTTACCAACTAAGCTATAAGAGCCACTGGTATTGCAGAAGTCTAAATCATACCTATACCTTATCCACTAGCTCCTCTCTCAGTCTGATAGCATCATGTTTACTTTTATTGCTTTTACACACTAGTAATATCAATAGAATATTTGGTTTATTTTTATTTTAAGATGAAGCATCTTCAGTCCTCTATAATATTAATAGAATAAGACATGAACACATGTTCAAATGTCACATCTGTTACCACCTCAGATATATAAAGGATCATTCAGTTATTATTGTGAAGGAAAGAGGAAAAGACCATACTAAATATTAGAGACAAAATAAATATAAGGGAAGAGAGAGAGAGGAAGTAATAACGTTATTATATCAGATGCTTACCATCTACTTTAATGGAGTGTAAGGTGAGAGAGAGAGAGGGAGGGAGAAAGAAATGAACACTTGTTTGTACTAAACTGAGTAATAAAGGGAGCAAAATTTTTTAGTTTTATGCATATTATTTCCCTTTAGTTTAGTTGTTTACCTTTAAAAAAAAAATTCAACATGTACTGCTAATCATTCTTAATTTTCAATAGTATTTAAAAAATTAAGTATAATTAAAAGATCAAAGAAAATACGAGTCAAAGTTAAATACTATTACTACACATAGTAGTGATCAAATTGTTTAGTCATTTCTTTGCTTCATTTTCAGCTGAAAAAAAAATGCTCTAAACACATTAATAAACAGCTTGATTATAATGTTTTTTGTGATTTTTTAAATAATCCCTAAGTGTTAAAAATATACATACTTAAAATATCAAATTAAACTAACATAAGAATCTATAATAAATTGATATTAGTATGTTATTGCAACCCCACCCCCATCAATCCATTGAAATGAGATTTTTCTTTGTGCAATTATGTTGAAATGCTTAGAGAATAAAGCCATTTGCAACTTAATAAGTGTAGTCAGCACTTGCACTCATCCTCCTCATTCTCTAGAGGTTATTATTAAATGGTAATTACAGAATATTTATTTGCAATTGATAAAAAAATTTCTGAAAATGAGACTCAACATTGAGCTTAACTACTAATGGTGACTTAAGAATTAAAAAATAAAACATTTCCTATAAACAAATAAATTCCAAGTTCTTTAGTGATAAGAAAAGTCATTAATTAAGCTTAATCTGATACAAGGCTACATAAACATCAATAAAATATGGTTGTTATTTACTTGGTTTAGTCTGAAACACAGACTTCAGATTTTTTACAATACTTGCTATTACTATCCTATTTCAGAACTGAACTTTTAAACTGATAATCAGTCAGGAACTGGTGCTTTCAGTATTATTTGACAAAAAGTCATCAATAATATTCTCTTACAGTTGCTTTTGCCTTTTCCATACCGGCAGTAAACTAAGTTCTATTTTTTCATTAACCCTTTCAATGCATATGCACAGCTATAATTAAATTCCTAGCACCATGCCATGTGCAAATAGAGAAACTTCCTACAAGGTTCCATTTCCATATTTTCAACCTGCTGGGAAATTTTAGAAAAGTTTCTCATTATTTTGGAACCAAATTAAACTATTCTTGCTATATTTATCATCCTGATTGTTGCTATGTAAACTCCTAGAGGTAACCAATATCATTCACTTCATTGTGAGCAGGCTCTACAAAAAAATTTGATGTGACTCAGATACAGACAATACATATGGTGCTGTAGGCAAGGCTGTTAGTACCTGTTAAGGTACCATCTATGAGTTAAATACAGGGTTGAAAAATTATTAGTATCATTAAATAGGAATAGTTACTTGAAACCATATAATTCTGTATAAATGATTAGTATTAGATAGGATTACTGAAACAACATAGCTGTCATAAAAGTAGTTGATTGAAACAATAGCTGTTTGCATCTGATTGTTATTATTTACCATGTGGTTGCTTGGAAAAGGAGGACAATCTTTGTTATTGGGTAGCCCAACAGAAGTTGACATGCTATGGAACCAACCAATCATTTACATTATCATTAAACTTTATGATCTGAAAGTTCTAATGTATCACTTTAAAACAATCACTCTTTGCTGGCAAATTTAGCACTGGGAGCTACTCCAAAACTGGAAAATACAGGATTGAAAGGGTTATCAAGAAGAGTTTAAAATCTAGACATATTTTATTTCTAGTCAAGGTTTTAGTAAACTGACCATCCAAAAACTAGAGAACTACCAAGTATAGCTCCTCTTCATCTAAATAATAGCAGCCCTATAGCATAGTTTACAAGAGGTTGGAGTCATTGTATAGGCATATCTAACTAGATACAGTTCAAGGTTATCTATAATAGCCCTTGTATTTGTTTGGTGGGTGGCTGGAGAGGAGGAGCTTAGTTAGGTTTGCAACATGTATCATACATACGAATGAGGATTTACATATACTGAATAGAGTACCTGAAAGTTAGCCAAGTATTCCTAGAAGTTCTTGCTTACTTGTACATGATGGGAGGAGGGGCATCATCTCACTGAAACAAACCATCACAAAGAAACATGGCAAGCATAATGGAATATGAATGGTCTCCAAGAACAGATCATACCTGTCAAGACAGACTCCAGTTTCTCAAGTGTTTTTTTTATTTTCCAACAGAACACACACCATACCATTATAGAGTTACAAGCAAGCTGGATCCATAAACTCTCCTCCACACAAGAACATGATTGTTAACTAGAAAGATGGCTCATCTAACCAGGAAACATGATGCTAGATTCCACAGTCCAACAGTGATGTCCTCTGCTTTCCCAAATGCATTAGTATAAAGTGAAACACAAACAGCTTTGTTCAAGGTGTGAATTCTAGATGCTGGTTCTATTTCCTATGACATATGCTGAACACTGTGTTGATTGATGGGTTGAGTGATAAGGGTGTGGAGTTGGGATTGATAAAATATTCCCTTTCATTAGATGGTTACCATCCATGTCACTTGGTAGTCTCATTCTTGCATCACCTGTAGACACTTAGACTTTCATGTGCTATTGAAGTCTGGAATTCACATATTCCTCAAACATTTTTCTTAAACAAAAAGTTCAAAACCAAAGAAACAAATATATCATTTCTAGTGTGTTCAACAATGAAAATAAATATTATTAGGTATTATTCATTACCATGAAAAGGTCATCAATAAACTCCCATAATGGAATTGATGAATCTGTTATAATGTAGGTTGATACAATGCAGCAAGTGACCAGGTGTTGACTGATTGTCCTCTGTGTGTGTGTGTGTGTGTGTGTGTGTGACTGTCAATTTAACTCAAGTGCTCCTTGTTAATGGTATCTGCATAAACAAGACTAAACTGAAAAATGGTTGGAACTAGAGCTTTTCAGGAGGCTTTTATTCTGGGGGAAATCGTAGAGTAGTGTGGGCTGTGAGAGAGACTTAGCCTCTCAGCTAAAAAACTTCTAAACATGAAAACCATGAGAACAAATAACAAAAGGTTCTGTTTGAAATGGTTGTTTTTGTTTACTCTTCAACCACCAAATAAAAGACATAATACTACTACTACTACAGTATTGAACTCATAAGCTCAGTATTTTGGGTTCATATGAAATACTGATAATAAAAAGTTTAATAAAGTAACTATTCTTAGATTTTCTTTTAAGGAAATGATGGGATAGCATTAAACAAATATGCCTGTAGCTTAGAGTAAAGTTGGAATGTCTTTTGTGCTCAAGTTTGTGTGAGTTAACTTACAGAATATCTGAGGGCCAAGAAGCTAAGTGTTTGCATTTGTATAGACTAACATTTTTTTAAATGTTAACTATCATAAAAAGTGTCAACAGGTTATTTGGTTGGATTGTCAATCTGTCTGGGGTTGTTTTATGTTTAGAGTTTAAGGAATTGCATACATTGTACGTTTTTTTGTGTAATTTAAGAGATTTTGGTAGACGGTTATGATATCAAGTATTCCTATCTAATACAAATAATTTGCAAACAGGTCTATTTGACCCATAAATGAAACCCTAACAGGTACTACTACTCTAGGTCAGAGTAGACTGACGAGTAATGGCAATGAAGGGGTACTCCCCAGAGCAACAAAACTGGAGCCACACAACCAGATGCAGTCTAGTGTCATACCCAGGACAATATTTGGTTGGAACCAGGGACTTGTCAGTTGCTTTTAATAAAAATTTTAAAAATAGAAAATGAATACAAAATAAAATAAAATAAAAAGCACATTTTTTTATAGTTTAAAAAAATCTATACTTTCCCTAAAAAGTCATTTTTAAGATTTAATTTCATATAGAGCAGACCCAAATATTTTTTCTCATGAAATTTCAAGTTTGGTAATTTTGAGTTGTTGGGGTCTTAAAAGAAGCTTCCTACTGTGTAATATTACAATCTTTTGTATTTGACATAGTAATATATGGACAAAATTCTATTAATTTAAAAAGATTAATAAATAATTATTACCATCACATTTTGGCCAATCACTGAAGGTTGAGAAGATTGGAAGAAGCTGGATATATCAGTAGAGAAAGTAACAAATTCTGCATACTCCACAAGCATTTTCATCTTATATAAATCATTAAAAATTAGAGGGAACACCGATTCCAAATATTTTGCTATAAGGTGGTTTGAATACCTCCAGTAACAAATTGTAGTTTCATTTAATAAAGGGACTTAAAAAAAATGTTTTTCCCTGCTTTTGAATGAAAGAAAACAAATAGCAAGAAAAAAGGTTTTAATCGACATGCAAGACTACCAAGGTGTCAACTAAACTCTTCATGCTTTAAAAGTACCCAAATATAAAAGATTTATAGAATATTGTTATTAAGATATAACATGAAGTTGACATAAGGCCAGGAATCTCTTGTGTGTTTGTAAAGGAAGCATCCATTATCATGCAATTCTTCTACCCCACCAATATAACATCCTTAGTACAACTTGATCATTTCATGATGGTTGCGAATGTTTATACCTTGTTCTTTTAATCTATACCATTTTCTTCTTCTAATAAAAAATAAAAATTGAAGTTAACACTGTCTATTGTCCCCATTTTGGTCATGAATAAAACAACCAAAATGAGGACAATAGTCTGAGATATGTAAATAACTGTCCATTTCAGAATTTTAGACTGACACTTAATAAGTTTATAAATATAAAAGTTTACTATGAGGTAATCAATTTTTCTAGAGCAGAAGTAAGAAAGCAATCCTATATTGTTTAATATTATTGACTGCCCTACTATTTCTGCCCCACCCAGTATATCAAAAAGTTCAAAATGGTTAAAATTATCAAGACCTCCATAATATAACATTTCTATAGAAGAAAAAAAAAAATCAATTCCAAGGCATTTTATATCACATAAAGAGCCAAGAAACATTGATTTTTCATATGAATGAGTTTCGCAACATGAACAGCAAAGTGGCTTCATTTTGTATTATTTGTTTTGTTTACAAAGGGGTTAAAATATTCACTTGGCATCTCTTCCTTTTGGAGAAAAAGACTTCCATGACCCATTCTCAAATATTAAGCAAAAAATAAAAATACAAACATCTGAATAAAATTAGTGATTTTTTTTTTCATTCATTCTTTCACTCAATAAAATACAAATATCATAAAAATGACTTTCAATTGAATTTTTCTTTTGGGGTGTGATAGATAATTCCAGCAAAAAGTTAGTAAAAAGCCAATGCTTGTGTGGAAAGGAAGCATGATAGCAGATGAGAAATGGTGAATTCAGTCTGCAGTGAAATAGAAAGACAAGTGGCAGTTATCTTTTCAAAACTATATTTACAAATAGGGGTTTGGTATTGATAACTGCTAAATTGTTCTTTGAATGAGTGGCATATTTTGTCTTTCCATGGTTGGAAGAGAAATCTGGGAACTGAAGAGGAGACTGTATGTTTAACCCTCTTTCTAAGGAAAAGAAGGTTGTGTAACAGACTTGAAAGACACCTAAATCTCCATGTGTCATATTGAAGGCCTAGGCTTTAAGAGGATCAGTTTCCCTGTCTGTAAAATAAAATAAAAATAATTATGAACTCTCAAAAGTTTTAAGAAAGCAATGGGGAAAAAAAAGGTTTTAACAAGAGTTATCAATTATACTCGAATAGTTATGTACTCAAATACAATGCTAAAAATTAATATGAATCCAAGATAAAATAAACCTTTATAATCAACTATTAGGAAAAAAAAATTGAAATACAGAATTTGAGTTTTTATTATATAAAAGACCAAGTATATTCAAACCAAATGTTAATTTAACTTTAATTAGCTTTGAAAAGGTAAACAAAATTATTTAAAATATATGAGTAAATTTAAATCAAGTAACTGAAATAAACTAAATTTGTTTGTCACAAAGAAAGAGAAAAATGTTATATACATATGCACACAGTTGGATGTATATATATAATCTCCATGATGCATTAAAAAAAATAAAAAATAAAAATTTATTCTGGGGTTGCATTATATGTACATATATATGGTTTTTGTCCTCCCATATTTTTTAAAACTACATACAACCAGGTGTTCTGACTGATGACCACCTTAGGGATTTATATCTATATAAATATTTATAATAGAGGCTATCTTGCTATTCAAAATAGTCATACAATAGTATATGACATAATACTCTGCTGTAAGATAATAAACTGGTACAAACCAGCTTTTTGAAATTCACATATTTCATTGTTGCCGATTTCAACACAAGATACAATGGAATCATCCAGTTATAAACCTATGATATAGAAATTAATTTATAGGCATATAAATGGACCCTAGACATTCTTTAGAAATGCTCACGTCTTGTAAAATATACCCTTTGCATTATTCTAGTACCAGTTACATTACTGTACCTGGTCTAAAAAATTGGTTTAGGGATTTTATTTATCAATAAACTTTCATAATAGAGAAGGTAGTGATATTATAAACTCTTGTAACATACATACATACACAAAGGCTTTAACATTGAAACATTTGCATAAATCTTTCTTGCAATGTTTTTTTTTTTTTTACAATGTTATTAACTAGTACAAATTTATAGAATTTAAAGTTTTGGTATTTTCTAAAAAGACAATTTACAATAAAGAATTAGTTTGCATTTGTATATCAGATACCAGGGAAATAAAAATACTGCATAACTGAAATTATGATAATACACAATCACACAAACTAAATGGAGTAAAATGATTGCAGATTTGTCTGATCAAGTAGGAATTTAATATTTTTAGATATCGTGTGAGCAAATCTATCCAAGAGAAAACAATAGAAAAAATATCCTGAATGTACAGGGATAGCATAAATCATAGCTTTTTACAATGGTTTATTTCTTAAGTGCCTAATCATTTTATTGACTTAGAATCAAATTATTGCTTGCAAGTTCTTGAAAAACAGTCTTGGGCTATGGGATAAAAATTCAAGATGTGAGAAAAAAATTAATAAATAGAATAACTTACATCATCACAGGACATGTTATAGTCTGAAAGAACATGTCGACATCTTGAAGCAATACTAAAAATAAGGTTAAGGATAACAACATTCTAAAATGAAGAAATTTTATTAGTACTGCCTATCATAGCTTATGGACTCTTAGATGGAACAGATTTTTTTTACAATGGCTAATTGATAAGTGGTCGCCTACTAAGTGGCACTGCTAATAGTGGAGACTAGAATTCATTGGGTTCATCTTGTAACAGTGGTTGATGATGATGATGATATAGACGATTCTACTTATGAAGGATCAAAAGATTTGAATTAACATGTTATAGTTATCTGTCATGTTTAGAATTTGGGTGATATAAAAAAAAGTTGGAATAAAAACCCCACAAAATTATCATTTAATTTGACTGAAAATTGCTTTATTTTCTAATAGCTTTTTAAGAGTATTACTCTACTGAAAGATCTTGCTATTAAATGCCACTTTTCTAAATCATGGTTACATAAGTGCTTCAGATTAACCTTTTTACACCCATCTTAAAAGGAATATAAAGCATCCCGAAATCAAAATGTTTCTTTACTTTATTATCATCTATGATTATTAATTGCATAATAAAACAAAACCTGAAATTGTTAAGAAAATAAACCAATTTATTTAGATTATTCAAATCAATTATGAACATAGTATTCCTTCTGTCTTTGGACTCAGCATCTTGCAGCCACCACTCCATTGCTTAGTTACTGCTTTCATAAAATTGTGTTGCTACAGAGGAGGAGGAAGATGGTTAGAAATGGACATTTGCAGAAGATAATTTAGTATTTTATTGGAAATGAAGGATATCCAGTCCAATCTAAATAACATTTAAAATGGTCAAGTTTACATTTTTTTTAACAATTTTATAAAATTACTTTTTTTATAAGAAATTATTTTTATTAAGAATAGTTCATTGTTGAAATGTGAGAGGTCACTAAAGATCTGGATTAAGAAACTTTTTTCTTAATATTGAGTAAATTGGGAAAACATCATTAGTAAAAATGCTTTAGTAGAATTCATTTCATGGGAAATTTCATTCAATTAGGTTGAGTTGATGAGAATTAAGAAAAAACTGTTTCACAGACATGTATATGGATAGAAATATGTACACAGTAGTACATGTTTAAACATGCTTAGTATCAATTTGCTGTGTGATGGCATTGAGTAATAGCAGTATAAGTCATGAGTACTATGCCCTAGTTATGCATGGCACAAATAACAAGAAGCTTAAGCTTCAAAATTATTGCATTATAGCTTCAATTACGCATCATAATTGTTCTTTAAATTGAAAGCAGCATTTTTCATCTCATGCCAAATTTGAAGTGGCTATATACAAGTGGATCAAAAGTAAACAAACTTTCTATATGGATGGAATAAGAAAGTGGGGAGGGTATTTAAAAAAATGTGTAGTATTATATATATAAAGGACCATAACACATTTCTTTATAAAAGTATATCACTATTATTTGATAGGTCCAAAATTGGCTGAGAGAGAGAGAGAGAGAGAGAGAGAGAGAGAGAGAAACAAAGAATGTGGATACAGACTGGCAGAGGACTGCTATATTGACCTTTTCTTAACCCACATTGTGATTCCATATTCAGAGGCTTATGTCTTTGCTTTTTTTATGGGAAGTTCCTCACCGCACAAAGATAGTATCCAGAGTGGCTTGACTGCCCTTCTAACTGCAACTCCTGACTGACCGTTCTATCTGTGGGTACCCATGTATATATAATTTCATAACGTCTATGCTTCCTTCCAGTTTGTGATTCATGTGATCTGCTTCCAACTGTTAACCCATGTGAGCTGTCATCTTGTTTACACAGCTGGAACATCCTGTTTTAGAAATCCCTAATTGACAGGTCTGTAAAAGATCAATATGCAACATGTAGAATGATGTGGACATGAAAGTGAGACTAACGGTAGCTCTTGACAAAAGAGGGTCGTTTGTGTCTGGCGTGCGGGGCAGTAATCTGATCCGAAGGAAGAAACACCACCATTACAGTAAGTCGGTCTGTATGTGAAAGAAAAGAAAAATACTCACCACTGTTTCAATAATCCACCTTCAGCCCATTCTAAAGGAAAAAAGAGAGGGGACCCTCCCGAGTGGAATTTTTATAGGCTGAGGAAATGGATTATGGGTAGAATGGCGTGAATAAAAACCAACCAATTCCTCCGGTGACGACTTGTTTTTTTTTTGCATCAGTTTCTCAGCGAGAAGCAGAGAAAAGGAGAAACAGGTAAAAAGGTGGAAGAGGAACGAAAGGAGAAGCACAGAGAGAGAGAGAGAGAGAAAAGGAGAGTGAGGAAGTGGAGGAGGAAAGCAAAGAAGGAAGTGGTGTAGCAAGAAACCCGCAAGCACTTTAAACTGAAATCTAAAGGTCCCTGGTTCAATCCCAGGTTCAACACTCAGGGAGATCATCCACTCCAAAACTACAAATGACTTGGTGACTATGCTGAAAATTAAACTTGTAATTTTAAGGAGAAAAATTACTTTATTTTGATACCAGTTTCATTATTCTAACTGGTCCAAAATGCGTTTTATAGGATGAGAGACTTTATTAATAAATCAATCCTCATAATTGAAAAGTTAGTGATATTATAAACTAACTTTCAATCAAGTATTGATAAGCCAATGCAGAAAACTATCGACAAGGTGATAAAATCTGTCTCACCATTTAAGTTAATCAGAAAAAAAAATGTGAATAATTTTTAAGTAACTTTTCTATTATGACTTACAAAATTGATTCATGGGTTTTTTGGTGTATTGTTTGATGAGATAGAGATATGAAAATTACTGAATAATCTTTTATCAAGCACTATAAATCTGTAAGCAAAAAAAAAGAAAAGAATAAAAAAATAAAGAGTAATCTAAAAAAAAAAAAAAAAAAAAATAACATCAAGAAAAAGTTAAGTATAGATTGTGAAAAGGATACATTGAAGGAGCCACAACTCGTTTGTGGATACCACAAAGAAAGAGTGTGAAAAGTGTAATGCAGCTAATTGTAAAGAAAGGGTGATTCCATAATGATTGGTGGAAAGATATTTTTGATGTGTTGGGGTCCCATAACCATGTCCAAGCACCAATAGCTGTGCACACAGATATAAGTACAAGAATAACTGAAAAGAAAAAAGTAAATAAATAAAATATTAAGATTAAAAAACAATATTATTGTGATGGCATATTTTCCTCAGTTCATGAATTAGTAATATACTTGTTAATAAATAAGATTTGATATGTAGTTTTTTGTGTCAGTAAAATTCAACATGCTATATCATGTACCATAAGCTGACACAGGAGTTTGAAAAAATCTGGACTAATCCCAATTCAAAATGAACAGACCTTCCTCTTTAAAAAAGTTGTACATTTAAGGAGTTGGAGGGGTTAAATAGCCTGAAAATCTATCTTTTAGCCTGTACATTGTAATTGCTAATGTATTTTTCAAGGAACCTCTGATTTACACTGATATGCTCAACCTGTTAATGATATTCAAGGTTTTCATTGGATTATTATTTGGAGAGAGAGAGAAATTCAAGGAAGAATATTGAAAAGATCTATTCTGAGCTGCTTTGATGGTAGATGTAATTAGTGTCTGGAAGAAAAATAAATTATGTTATACTTTGATCCTGGAAACCTATTAAATCAGAGATGTGATTTAATAGCTAGATGTAGGTATAAAAAAAAAACTAGACTATTTTCAAAAATAAGTGAATAAATAAATAAACAAAATGAATAACTATGAGTTATCAAATTGATAAATGAATTAGAATTTGAACTTATATTAGTGATTTTACTCTATTATTGCAATGGGGGGGGTACCATAATTAACATTAGTTTCAGATTTTTTAGTTCATTTTAATGATAAAAATTGATATACTAAAATTGGATTATCTGAATAATTTTTACAAATGTTTGAATTTTTGACATGTATTATTGTAACTGCAATTTTTGCCTCTGTTAAATTTGAAGTATGATGAAACCGGATGTAGTTTTACATGCCATAATATTTTGATACTTATTGTTACTTGAAGGTTTAGGCTTGCTTTAATATATAGGAGAAATAAGTTGAGTCTGGTTGTAACTGTGGAAAAAATTTATTTTAATCCATTTATTGTTTAATCTGAAGAAGTCCTGTTGATTTTTTTAGACCATTGATTTATACCAATGCTTTTAACAGGATGGAAATAAATTTATTATCTTAATGTGACCGATTGTTGTTTTTGTTTTTTTTTAAGAGAAAAATATATATATATATATATATATATACACACACACACACACAAAATTAAAATAAAATTATAAAGAAAAGACAATTACAATACAATTATGTAGGTACTATATATAAGATGCATCTCTCTTTTAGTTAGAAATATATTCAAGTATACTAGAAGTTTGTCAAAGATAGATGCTGCCTTAATAAAGGACTTTTTATATTCACTTTTGATCAACACATCTTGAATACTGTCTTCCACAGATACAATACCAAACTGCTTCTTTTTCTCCCTAAAATGTAATCTAGCTTTATATATCAGATCTTAAAAGCCCAAATTTTTTTAGCCCTTAGATATATATATATATATATATATATATATATATATATATCTAAAAGGTTTGTGTAGAAATCATATAAACATGAAGAGTAGAGACAATAGTGATAAATACATATAGTTATGAGTTCTTAAAAAATCTTACTGCGCCAAAATCTTGCTGTTGGCTGTAATTTGTCAATCACTTCTGTTAAACGTCTTTCAAATGCTTTCAAATCTGAAATTCATCAATTAAAAAAAATAAAAATAAAATATATCCATATCATAAATGACAAAATTTGGAACACAAGCATAAAAAGTTGAAAGATATTATAGATATTTTAAAATAGGCAGGTCTATGAAGAGATTTGTATTTATTAAATTTATTATTATTAGAACAAAATAAATAAATAAATTCAAAAAATACAAATCTCTTCATGGACCTACCTATTTAAAAATATTTTTATTCTCTCTTTGGACCTACAACTATATATAATCTGTAGCTGGGATGACCAACACATGAAACATTGCATGATTAGATATGATGGATTACATTCAAGTGATTTTTGTCAATCAATGTACCACTTGACTCTTGTATGGTACAAAATCTGTTTTATCTATTCTTTGTAAATATTTGCAGTTTTGTAGAAATTCATGATTGAAATTTGACAAGCTTTCCTCAAACCAAAGTTCTTCTGATATTAATTTCTGACAATCATTACTGTGAACATTTCCCAAATACAAAAAAGATTTAGTCAGAATTATATCTGCCATTTTGGAATGATGTGCAGATATGAAAAATTATTTTCCATTAAACTGATTAAAAAACAAAACCAAGTCTCAACCAACTGGTTAAAATTTTAAAAATTCTCTGCAGCTCTTAATAACTCCAAACATTAAATGAGAAATTAAAATGACTCAAAATTCTTATTAAGAAAAGTAATGCCCACCTTGTTTTTTGTATTCAAAATCAAATTTCATCACAAAGTTTGATATAGTTATATAATCATTTTTACATGAATTCGAATAGAAGGTACAAATTTCTAGTGCATAGAATCGACACATGCAATATGAAATATTAGCTATCTCTGATCTGAAGTTACGCCCCTTGCACTAGAACAATTGTTGCAAAACCCAGAGTTAAAAATTGAAGCTGTCACCACTGAATTAATTTGATTAAGAAGTTGAGTTTTGCAATTAAAAACAAGTACATATGAATTTCTATTCCAGTTACTACCAGATCAGCGAGGTTCCCCAAATAATGGGCATTTCAACAATTTTGAAATATAAAAGCCATCATGCTAAAATGACCTTGAAATATTCAATTCTCTTATATTATAAAGTCTAAATGGAGCATACTTCCAATTTATAGAAGTTTTATCAGAATTTGAAAGTCATTTTATATCGATTTTTATAGACATTCAGAAAGAGTGGAATGTCTACATTATCAAATTATGTACATCTGTAAGATATAATCATTTCACATTTATTAAGACACAAGCCTTCATAAATTACAAAGGAAAAAAGAAAGCAAATTTAAATACTTAAATTTCATAATGTATATACAATGTATTAAGGTGTCTTTAGATTGCAATAATACCAAATTTTACCAATTATATATTTTGCAAAAAAATGACAAAATCTTTATATTACTTGTTACAAATCAACAGCACTGCATTTCAAATTAGGGGGAAAAAAAAATTAATATTTTTATCAGTAACATTTACTGAATAAGTATTTATCAAAATTATATCAAGTTCTTGGCTTTTAGAATTGAAGACACCATAAAAAGAATTTAATTTGAATAAAAATGTATGTCAACAGGTGTTTTTATTTATGTTCAGTGTAAAAAGAAAAAGAAAAAATTTTTTAAAAAATTAACCATCAAACATTTGAACCCTAGTTTGCAATAGTATCTAGCAGCAGAATTTATAATCCCATTTAAAAAAATTGTTTTACTGATCGTTTTATATATATATATATATATATATATATATGAATCTCTATTAAACTGTGTCTGCTTAGGTGCAAATTGCAACATGATCAGTTTAATATTGAGGTTATATGCACAAAGCCCAAAATAGCTCGTCCTCACAACCAGTTATTAGACTAGACTGATTGTCTCTCTTTGACTCAATTAGAGTTGGAATCTATTTGGTTTAGGTTTATTTGTTTAATATAATATCAACTCTTTATAAGTTTTTTAAAGCTGAAATTTAATTCATTTGTAAATGATTGATTGTAATCCAAAGTATATTTTCAATGTTCCATTGCATTTTTGGGGTCTGTAATCATTTTCAGTTATATGATATCAAGTATCTAATACTAATTTGCACAGTTACATGGTTTCAGGTATAATTTTTGCACAGTTGTATGGTATCAAGTATTCCCATCTAATACAAATAATTTGCATGCAGTTATATGGTTTCAAGCAATAATTTTCAAAACAGGTCTATTTGACCCATAGATGAAATCATTACAGGTACTACTACTCCAGGTCAGAGTGGACTTGGGAGTGAAGGGGTATTCCACTTCCTAAGGATTCAAAACAAGAGCCTTATCATCAGTTGTAGTTTAATATCATACCCAGAAAATTGGAATCCATAGGACCAACTTCATTTTTATTTAAAAGGGCTTAATTTTCCTTTTAAAGATTTTTTTTCTTCAAGGTATCTCAGCTATCAAAACTAAAAGTTCACCTTCACTGATAAAAGGGTTTTTATCAGTAATCTATAGACAAATTTCTTTTAGAATATTTAATGTTGAAATAGATGGTCTTTATATTGTTGGAATGACGTTTTTAACACTTATCAGATGGCAGCTGAGAAACCATTACAGAGAAAACTGTAATAAAGTTTGGTATTACATCTACATGGATAATACTATAGATAATTACAGATGTGAACTATAAATTCTTAGATGTATGTGTAGGTATATCATCATGTTGCGCTACTAGCATGGATCTACCTGACCCTCTCTTGCCACCCATCTATCAGCCATTTCTTCTGGGAGGTCTTCCAGGCTACATCCTGTAGCAACACAGAACTGTTGTATATAGGTTCTACTTGGTCGTCCTTACCTTTGCTCATGAACGTGAAGGGGTCCACAGGAGCACATCACTTATGAGCTCATCCTTACTTCTCCAGCAGTGTTCTGCATGTCTGGTTTGTCTAACTTGGATAGTTTTCATGATGGGTGGTATGTGGCTGTACAGCTGCTGTTTTGTGGGGTGTTGCTTCCAAGACTTGCTCAATAAAGCATTCTTGTTTAATTGTCATCAAGATGTGTCCATATAAGGGCAGGCCAGATGACATAGGTGCGTATATATGGGTGTAGGAGTATGTGTATCCAAATAAAGTTAAGCATATTTATGTGAAGGTGTGTGTGTGTATATATATATATATATATATAGTTAGACATATGTAGCATATGTTGTTAGTGTGGATATGTGTGTGTGTGTGTGTATGGTGGTAAATAGGAATTCCAATCAAAAGTTTAGAAAAGTGATAAAAACGAATTTGATGAAAAGTTGGGGTTTTTTTTTTAAATGTCTATTATAAACTGGCATTTGTGGCAATGAGGTGGTGGTTAATAGTCGAGTTGTTTTGGGTATCCAAAATTTGGATGGTCCATATCAGGAAGTGAAGAAGGATTTCAGGCTTCATACAGCAAGTTGGTTAGATTTGGTTTGGTTATTTAAATTCTCTTAAATAAATAATGGTTTGTAAACACATTTTGTTGATAATGCTTTTAAAGGAACTTAAGCACATTCTTTTGCACACAGTTAAATGGTTTCAAGTATTGCTAAGAATTCAATTAAACATCAGTCATTTGTTTAAACACAGTTAAATGATCAGTTCTATTTCAAATAATTCAATTTAGCATAAGTCATTTGTTTGCTCACAGTTTAAATTACAAACAGTTCTATTTGACCCATAGATAGGACCCTATCAATTGCTACCACTCTGGCCCAGAGTGGATCTGGGAGCAATGACAATGAAGGAGTACTCTGCATTCCCCAAAGCTCAAGCATTACTGGAGCCTCACTATCAGATTGTTTAATGTCATATGCAGGACACTCATTGGGAGGGGGGGTCTTACCCCTCTGCAGATAATTCAGTGTATTCTATAGCCCCAACAGACTGACCTGTCAGTTAGATAGAGGTGACCAGAGAGACAAGTTGGACACAGCAGCCAAGAAGCAGTTTTGTGAACAGAGGACAGCTGAGCTCATGCCACATACCAGGAGGCGAGGAGGAGCAAAGCTAGATAAAGGTCCCAGAAAGTCATATCCACCCACTCCAGTTCTTTAAATGTTGTGTTTGTCTTTTCTTTTTCCTTGTGACACCATTGTCACCTGGGCTTGTGCAGTGTGATATGCATCAGCAGAATACAATAACGTTGAAACAAAGTATGAAAGATACACACAGCAATAGGCCAGGTAGTTACATCACATTGAATAGTCTGGCACAGGATCATAATAATAGGGTCAGGTCACTGAATAATGATAAAATTCATTACACTAAGAAGTGGTTTTCAAGTCTAGCTCATTAATCAGTTTCAGACTAGTAATCAATGAGACACTATAACAACCTTTAAAATCACACTAATTCTGGCTTCATTTTTTTCATGCATTCATAGCTATTTTTTCTCTCTCACAGAAAGTTATAGGGATAGTTTTATTTGGATCAACAAATATCACAATATTAATATTCACTAATGACTAGTATCCTCATTGTTGTTATAGCCACAATGCCTTTGCTATTGTACACTCCAATCTTTTCCAGGTAACTTGCCATAATTGGTAACCATCTCGGAATTTCAAACTGAACCCTTCATATTCAATCAACAAGGGTAAAGTATTTCCATTCTGATACTCCTGGTTAGAGGATTATCTTATCAGTTAATTCTTCCTAGTTAATTTGTCCTTAATATATTACTTGTTTCTTTTATTGAACTAGAGTATATGACTTTTGAAGCATTCCTTCATCTATTTTTTTCATTTATATCCACTATGGTACTGTCGTTTAGTTTGTCTTCATTACACCATACATTATGTCTATGAATGACACAAATTTTTCTTTCAGTTTAAAGAAAAGAAAATAGGGGTGGGTGAAAGATTTCATTTTAGATACCAGGCTTCCCCATTTATCTAATGAAAATCATATCTGTGCATACACAAGGAAAGATAATTGTCAAAGTTTTACTCAAGCATTAAAACACTGAAAAGGTGTTGAAAGTAATAAATATAAGTCTGTGCAAATGTGAAGATGGCAATTTTCACTCTCTTATGTTCTAGTGTTAAATATACAGACAAGTTGCTAATGAATATTAAATATTAACATCAACATATTAATTCACCACTTTTCAAGAACATTTTTAAAAAAGGAAGAGGAGAATTGATCATTAACCTATGAACAATTTTTTCTGATATACAAAAACCTTAAGGTAAGAAAACTAGCACTGTTTTCAAGATAAAAACTAAATTAAGTATTTTGATGGGTTCAAATGCTAATGATGGATAATTTTCCTATCATACATTTTGTGTACAATACTAAAGTATAAGAGAGACATGTTGTAATCAAATAATATAGCATAACTTCAAATACACTATCATTAATCAAAGTAAAAGAAAAGCCACATCAATAAAAAAATAAATAATGAAACTGCCCCAACACAATATTAGTAAGACAAAACAATATTTTTAAATATCAGAAATAATGTGCTTTAATATGTCATTAATATAACAAACTGTTTCAATCTTTCTCATAATAGTGGTTACATTTGTATATAAAATTCATACACAAAATGCAACAAATATTATGTAACAGACTTAGTAAATAATATTAGTTTTATGAAGGCTGTTTTAGATTCAATTCATTCATTTCTGATTCTGTGAAGAACACAAAATATACTAAGTAGTTAAATAAATAAATAAAATAAAAAATCAATTTGATCATTTTTCAAATAATGCTATGTTGTTAACCCTTTCACTGCCATGTGACTGTAGTTGAAGTCCTAGCATCATACTATATGTAAATATAGTTGAATTTTATCCTACATTCAATTTATTGGTTTTTATTTTCCAACTGCTGGATAATTCCTGAATGCAGTTTTGACAGCAGCACTGGGAGCTATCAAAATTGGAAAATGCAATAGCAAAAAGGATTAAACTACAAATTATTTACAATGTAAAAACGATGAGAAAAAAAATCAAGCAGATTCAAATGAGCAACTGTAAGGCCAATTCATATAAGCACATACAGAGAGAGGGAATGTTTATTCATTTAATAGCATATCAACCTCTTATAGGTTATTTAATACCAAAATTGGATAGAAATAATTTGCAGTTGTAAGGTTTCAAATATTCCTATCTAATGCTAATAATTTATACACAATTATAGGTTTTCAAGAAACTATACTTAATAGTAATAATTTGTTTGCATGTAGTTATATGGTTTCAAGTATTCTTATATAATACTAATAACTTTCAATGATCTATTTGACTCATAGATGTGGCACTAACAGGCACTACTCCTCTTGGTCAAAGTGGACCTGAGAGTAACAACAATGAAAGCGTACTACTCATGCCCAAAATCTCCACTGGATTAATGTCATGTTCAGAACACCCCATTTTGGAAGTGTCTCATCTCTCAGCAGGGGATGCAGTCAACATATTTTAAACTTTCTCAACAGAGTAGAGGGTAGGAGAGAAAGAGAGAGATATTGATGTATTCTGCTTATATATATATATATATATATATATATATATATATATATATATATATATATACACACACTAACCCAATTCCTTTTCAATTGTTGCAATAATTTTTGTAAAAAGTAATCACTTCTTAAATTAGATTAAAACTTTGATCATTGCAGAACTTTATTTACTGGCGTTCAGATTAAAAGAAATAACTTTAAAAAAAAAAAAAATTCTTTTTTAACAATATAACAACATCTGAAAATTGACCATTTTTTAAAATTAAAGAAAGAAAGAGAAAGATGCTCCTCCTTGACCCCCCCCCCACATTCCTTAAGATTTTAGTAGACCTCAGGCAATGATTGCAATAGCTAAAAAGTTACATTGCCTATGATAAACCACAAGGAAAAGTTAGTATGTTATATACACATACACAAATAGCTTTGAGCAAGGAAAAGTAAAATACAAATAAAAGAAGCAAAAAGGACCCCAGAATTTAAAAAAATTTTTAAAAATTAAAAAAAAAAAACAAGTTTGATATATTAGGAAAAAAATGGTAAATGGGAGATGACTGATGATTTTCAAGTTTAAAATATTATCCATCCATTTTTCTTTAATTGCCAAAATAGACATCACACTGAGCTAAGATTTTGTTTTATATTATTACTGAAATTTTCATTATGTTCATATATATATATATATATATATATATATAACAATAACCCAGTAAAAACAGCACATCATAGTAAGATTTTTATTAGAGTAATACACTTTAAATGCCTTAACTTAAAGAATGAAGTAATTTCCAGTCCAATTTGCAAATAAAGGATTTTTATGAGCCAGCATTTGTGCTGAAGATCATTTAATCATCAGAGGTAATGATGAAATTTTAATTAGAATCCTTTGCTCCTTCCTAAATAGAAGTATCAATATCATCATGGAACATAATTACAACGGGAACCAAATGGGTTCACAAGTAGTCTAGTTATAAATAAAATCATCTTATGAAGCACTGGTTTATTTTATTACAAAATGACTCAGAATTACTTTGTATCTTTGGTTGGTATTAAGCTTAGTATTGAGTCACATTCTATTCATAAATTTATATTATTAACTGCAAATAAGTAAGGAGAAATATTCTAATATCAACATTTAATATACTCTTCCTTGAGAAATTATATTAACTAGGATGAGCACAATCATAGACTCACCTCCAATAATTGAGTTGTAAACTTCATAATTTTTCTTTAAATGAAACCATTTTCATGCTATTGCACAAACAAAAATTTCAATACAAGGTATCTTTTTTGTGTTTCAGTAATATTCTAAAAGAGAATCATTACAATAGATTATATATATATATATATATATATATATATATATATATATATATATATATATATCATTGTTTGTGCATGCATATCTATATGAAATATCTAGAATAACTAATTGAATCATTACAAAAGTCATTTCATTGAATAAAATAGTGAGGGTAAACATCAGAGCTGGTTTTGATTCCTTACATCCAAACAATTGTTCCTTAGTTCTATTCGATGGAGTAACTTAAATTTTTTCTGAACATTCAACAATGTTTCACAAGAGCCTAAATTTATTTTATCATCATTATTATTATTATAATAACCCAACTGAAATAATCCTCCCTGGTAATAACCTATTATGAACATAAGCTACATTTCCAGTGAATTTTTAGATAATAATATCAATTATTTAAGATACTGAACATCATTATGCTTATAGTATAACTAATACAAAATTAAGAAATTAACCTAATTTTCAAACGACTTACATAAGACTGATCTAACGATTAAAACTTGACCAACTCTAATTTCAATTCCAAAATCTTATGCACACAACTTTTCTTATTGTACATGGTTGGATAACCGATTGAGTGATTTTAATGGTATATCAACCCGTCTAGGGTTATTTATGCCTAGAAGTTAGGGAACTGCATTCATATTCGCATTTTTTTATGTAGATGTTTCTTAAGAGTTTAAGACTTCTATTTCTTAGTTGTACTCCTATCTAATACTAATTTATACAAAATTATATCATTTCAAGTAATTATTTCTATTCAATAATAATCATTTGTTTGTGCACAGTTATATGGTAACAAATAACTAAGTAACTAATGATAGGAAACAATTACAACTTCAAGCAACTTTCTTAATACAAATAATTTACAGTTATGTTGTATCAAATATTTACTAATAATTTTCAAACAGATCTATTTGACCCATAAATAGAACCCTAAAAGGTAATACTAGTCTGGGTCAGAGTGGACCTAGGAGTAATGGCAATAAAGCAGAGACTACATACTCCTCAAAGCTCCAGAACTGAATCCTCACCACTAGATGCAGTTTAGTGTCATACTCAGGACACCTCTTTTTAGGGGAATCTTGCCCCCCTCAGTAGAGGATACAGCCAGTGTATTCTAAGCCCGCCCACAGGGTGGTTATTGTACATAGTTACTTTTCATTACAGATAAGTAGAATACATGTTTCATCATTAAATTAACTAAGCAGCATTTTTACTGTATGCATATATGCACTGTATATAGCTAACATAGACTTTGGATAATTTTCATACAATTTTTAGGAAAATAAAAAGACAGATAACCTTGATTTTAAAATTCTATCAAAAATCAATTATTGGATTTTAATAAAATTCTTGATTTGCATTCAATAAAGAATACAATTTCTTTTACAGAAATTTCCAATCTAAATTTTAATAAATTGTTTTTTCATGAAATTATATCCTTAAATTTTGTGCAAAATACAAATATAATTGTGCTTTACTAGAGAAAGGGAATCCAAAACCACAGAATCCCTGCAAAAAGAAAAAAAAGTGTCTGGTTTGTGCTGTAACAGGAGAAATATATTAAACTGTGTTATCTTTGAAGTTATTTTTTCACGGAGCAATGCTAGGTATCCCTGCTAGTGAATTTACTAAATTATAGAAACACCCACTTTTGTAATAAATGCATATTGACCTTAAGACTCTACAGAGATTATACAGGTACAAACTGCCAAAGTAATTAATTTGATACAGATTGGTAAATTTGATATTGAGGAGATAATCTGATATCAATTTATTTTAATGGCATTTATATTTGTCAAAGTAAATATAGATATAAATAGACCAAATATTTAAAAAAAAAGCAAAATATAACAACAGAATAGAAATTCACAATTAACTCCTTATGATTTGAACTTTCTCAACATCAAACAAACTTTATTTTTAGCTTTTTGTCCTATACTGTAACCATTAGGTTAATACTTCAAAATAGCATTCTAAATTTATAACTGATTATATAGATGTTATCAGATTTTTCAAACAACCAAATGATTGTGAAATGCTGACCAAGTCAACCATGTTTTGTTGGGTATACAGAGGTAAGCAAAAAAAAAATAAATGAATAAATAAAAATCAGGCATCAAGCTAAAAATTTATTTAATTTTTACTAAGATATTCTAAGAGTTTGGCAATGTACTTTTAGGGAAATTATCAGGGGCTATTCAGAGCTGGGGTACAAGTTGTTGCATTTACACATTAAACAGGAAGATATGGAATTGTAGGACAAAAAAAGGATATACAGCACTGTAAGGCAATAAACAGTCTCTGCACTGTTATAAAGACTTGCGACAATTCTATTGAGACTTAACCCTTCCCGCCACCTTAATTTAGGGTTTTATCTATAATGATTTTGAAAAATTTACAAAACCTTGTTTAAAAAAGAAAAGAGTTATGGAGAAACAAGATTTGAATCCATTAGACAACAACTTAATTCAATGTATTTCACCTTTTATGGGTGCAGAAGCAGTAAAATTGCAAATATCTTTTCTTTTAAATCAACTGTGATAAGCAAAGTATGGACAACTGGATAATTTCAAATTACCTTGCCATTAGAGACCTGGTTAAAACATAGCAAGCAACAAGAATAAAAAATGAGTTGAGATCTATCTGCCTTTACAACATAGTAAGAGAATGTTGGGGTTACCAAATTTCATTAAAATTTTATCTGACACTCAACCCATGAAAATAAATTTAAGTTTAATATAACTTCATAGAAACAGTATTATTTAGTTATTATTTTTTTCATAAGCTATTTTCTCCATTATGTTTGGAAAGCCAAATTTTAAAGATTATGTACAGTTTAGAATCTCAATCATTAATTTTCACTTTACCTGCCGACAGAATAACAACTTAGTTATAATGTCAAATAAAATGCACTGCATCACCCACTCCATCTTTCAAGGCTTTTTCTTTAGGCAGGATATCTTTCTACCCATTTCTAGAATAGAGTGGTGGTGTCTGGTGCAACAAACCTGGAAGTTTCGACAGTGACTGGTGCTGAGACAAACCTATCTGATGTGTATATTTGGCCAATTTGCAATCCTTGACATCTCAGGTGACTAATCCTAGCCTAGCACCAATGTGATAAGATTAACCCTAGAGAATGTATTGAAGCAAGTGAAATCCCATATCAGTGGCTTATTAAATCCAAATGCAAATAGCATCATTTTATGTCATCTACTCTCCTTTCAGTCAAGGTCTATGGGTCCAATTTAAAATAGAAACCCTGCATCATGAGGGCCTCTTCTTATAGTGTAATGTAATTACATTTTTATTATGAATTTAAAAATAAAATATCATATACAAGTAAACAATAAAAGATAAATAATGTAAACAAAATCATTTGGGAAAATAATTTTGGAGGAATAATGTAAATGTAAAATAAATAACTTTAAAAAAGTTTTCTTGGAGTTTCAAAGATTACATCAGTTCACTTTGATTGTCTGAATCATTTTTCTTTTGTATCTCTAAATTGTTATTTAAAAAAAAAAAAAAAAAAAAAAAAATTAGATAGAATAAAATTTAAAAAAAAAATCAATTCCAACACATCCACCCAAGTATGAATTATTGATTAAAGAATTTTCTTTTCACTTTCTTTTAATTTCTTTGCCATCAAGAGGGAAAACATTTGGGCAGAGAGATTTTATTTAATTATGTTATGACTGCATTAATAACATTGTTAGTTTAGACAAGTTTTATTTAATGAATTTGACTTAGAAATATTTTTCTTCCTGAAATTGATAGACTATTACTGCTTATACTTTCTAAAAATGTAGTTACAGGTGTTGCATTTATATTTCTATGATATTCTAAAAATTCTATTCATTTTCTTAACAGAAAAAAAAAACAGAAGATAATCAAAATTGACATTGAATTTTAATTTAGGCTTTGTTAATTAAATATTGATGTCATGTGTTTGGTTCGGTTTTATGACATATCAACTATTGTAGGTTATTTAATGCCAAATACTGTTTATACATATATATCAAATATATATGATTTATATACACATTTTCTTGATAACATTTTTAGATGAGCCAGAACCCATTTTTAAATGGTTTCAAGTATTGCTATCTAATATGAATAATTCTATTTACAATTAATCCTTTGTTAGCACAGAGTTAAATGGTTCCAAGTATTACTATGTAACAGTAACAATTTAGCATCAGTCATTTGTTTGCACACATTTAAATAGATATACATGATATGTAAGAGATTAATTTGTCAGTAATTTCATTTTTTAAATGAGTTAGAACTAATTTGTTTGCACACTAGTACTGCTATTGTTTTTACAGTTAAATGGTTTCAATTATTGTTACCTAACATTTATAATTCTATTTAATATCAATCATTTGTTTGCACACAGTTAAATGGTTCCCAGTATTGCAATATATCACTAACAATTCAATTAAACATCAGTCATTTGTTTAAACAAAGTTAAATGATCAGTCTTATTTCTAACAATTCAATTTAGCATGTCATTTGTTTGCACTCAGTTTAAATGCCAAACAGTTCTATTTGTCTCATAGATAGGACCCTATAAGGTACTACTACTCCAGGCCACAGTGAAGGGGTACTCTGCATTCCCCAAAATTCCAGCAATAATGGAGCCTCACCATAAGATTGTTTTGTGTCATATCCAGACAATCATTGGAGAGGTCCCTACCCCTCTGCAGAGATACAGTTGGTGAATTCAATAGCCCCAGCTGACTGGGCTAGCTTTTAAGAATTTCATTCTTTATTTGAAAAATGGTATGAGTGTGTTTTTTTTTTTTTAATTAGTAAAATTGTTGGATTTTGTAAAATCTTAAATATGCTAATGAAATTAAAATTAAATGCTCTAATCAATTATACATGTATAGCAAATCAACAACTCTTCAGCTTAATAAGAAAAAAAAAAAAAAAGAATTTATGATAATCTCCTTTCCTGACAATACACTGGTGAGTTATTTATCACAGAACAAACATTTTATAATGAAAATTTCAGATCAAAATTCAGGTAACAACATGTAAGGCTACAAACTTATTGATCTACTCTTGTATACTTTGTAGATAAAGTAAAACTAACTTTCCAAAACAGATGAGCTCATGTCTTATTATATGGTATATTAAGGACAATAAAACCATGTATCAACAATTCACTTAAAAATTAATAAATAGTACATTAGGCTAAAAAATACACTTGCATGGTCATGCAATTGACTTGGTATTCATGAAATAGTTTCATAGTTCAGTGCGAACACTTTGCTCATAATTGTGCTTTTCTATCTTCTCAAGGAAATAGATAAAAACATTGAAATTGCTAAAAGATTGGTGACAAAATCTGTATTTGCTTTTTGTCAGATCCAGACAAAGTTTAATTATTACAAGTTAAACTGCTGCTTCTTTCATAAAAGAAAGAGATATATAATTTACAACAGTTACAAGAAATTCAGGTTAGGATCTTATGGTTTAAAAACAAAGGACAAAGTAAAAACTACCTCTGTTTCATAATAGTTGTTGGATTTGCATAAATATTTCAACAATACATGCACTATTATGAGGCAGAGGTAATAATGATTTTATAACATCAGTTTAGAAACAATTTTTTTTCCAAAAATAAAATAATATGAGATTTTATAGAAATTTTAAACAATTGCATAAGGAGCTTTGAGTACTAATCCATCTAAAACCGGACAATTAAATGATCTTAAACTATATACATAGAGTGCATGTATAGTTATACAGTTATTCTGATGCATATTACATATTATGAAGGACATTCTGAAAGTAATGCCTATTTATTTCCATGGAAACTGCAGCAGATGCAAGCAGCACAATCTCCACCCACAGTCACCAACCACTATTAGTTATGCATTTTCCCTGGCAATGAACAAGAGCCTGCATACTGTGCTAATAAAAATCTGTACCAGAGGAGGCAACTTACTTTTTCACAGAAGCGATGACATTATCATTGATAGGAAAATCTCCACATAGTCCATTTTTCAACAACAAGAATGAACTGATTGAAGCAGTTTTAATCTAATGAATTGACAGCTGTCTTGAATGAGGCTTGTCACATTGGTCACCACTACCGAAACATATTACCCACCACCAAACTGTTTTCTTTCTCCAGAAGCATTCAATAAGTTTCAACGGGTGTAATATTTTCCCTCCACATGTGAGAAATTCAATGGCATCAATTTTTTTGTCAGACACCATTTTTCCAGCCTGCCACCTTTATAAGGCAGAAAAAAAAAAGATTATTGACAAGTAAGATCAATCTCTATTGCCATACCACCAACATCTGCCTGACATTGTGAGCCAACAATAGGAAGCATTACTTTCAATGATATGCAAACATATATCATCAGTGTTGAAAATGCATAGCCAACATGGATTATGTAGAAAAATAGTGATTTGTAGCTAAAACTTTCACCATTCAATCATATCATTGTGTTTCCTGTATCTGCTGCTTATGAGGAAAGAAACAGAAAGATATACTTTTGGAGTGTCTCTCGTATATATAAATTATTATCTCATGTGTCTTTAACATGCTCATGCTTATACATGCATGTTGTCTAATTCCAAAGAATTAACAGATCTTGAGAAATAGTTAAATCATCAAAACTAAAGATTAGAACAAATATACGAGGTGCATACAATAAGTTTCCAGACTTTTTTCGTATGGGTATTTAAAATTGTCGTAGACTCTTGAAAATTCACTATGTTATTGCTATACATCTTATGAGATGACTGACCAATTTTTATGATTTCAGGTTCAAATGAACAGCTACAGCAGCAATTGGAATACACCCTACTAAAGCCTCATTGTCACAGCTGGCGAATTTCAAAAATGCAATCTGACACTTTAGAAGAACGATATGCAATAAAATTCTGTTTTAAACTTGGAAAAAATGCCACAGAAACATATGAAATGCTTCAGACTGCTTTTCGACCATCTTGCATGAATCAAGCATCAGTTTTTGAGTGGCATAAGAGATTAAAGGAAGGCAGGGAGTCTGTGAGGGATGATGAGAGGTGCAGGAGAAGTAAGGAAGTCAATACACCAGAGTTGATTGGCCAAAGGGTCAGGGTTACTATGTTGAGGTTTTAAAGGAGTTCAGCAAGAGATTCCGTCAGAAGAGGCCAGCATTCTTCAAATCAGGTCAGTGGCATTTCCAACAGGACAATACACCAGTCCACAACTCCATCCTTGTCACAGACTATTTGACCAAGATGGGCATCAAGACAGTTCCTCACCCTCCCTATAGTCCAGACCTTGCTCCCTGTGACTTTTGCTTATTCCCTAAGCTCAGAGGCTGTCATAATGAGACGAGATGAAAGAGGCTGTGACGAAGGTCATTGACACGCTCACACGAGTGACTTCCATGGGGCCTTCCAGAATTTGTAGGAATGGTACAACAAGTGCATTCCAGCCAGAGGAGATTACTTCGAAGGGGACTAGAGTTTCATGTGTGTACTATCAATAAAAGTGCCCATATGAAAAAAGTCTGGAAACTTATATGCACCTCGTATATAAACAAGCTGACACTAGAAGATACATCACAGGACTAGAGTTTGGCAATAACTCAACTTTACCTTGTCATTAAATTCAAATATCCCCTTCCCAATTAGCTTCTTTTTTTTCTCTCATTAAAAGATTCAAACTTTCCAAGGTCTGCTAAACATGGGGAGTAATGGGCCTTACACTGCCATATTGGCTTATAATGATTTGACAGGGGGTTTTATTTAAAAGTTGTCTTTTGCCCAAAGATGGTTAGAGAGCCCAGTTTGCCCCTACTATTTTTACCTACAGCTAACAGAGAAAAGATATGAATCCGTGCCAAGGGTATTGTTACGTGGTCTCCCACTGAGATGATAGAAATAAGATTAATACTATTCCCCCGTGTTCGAATTAACAGTAGCAAGCCGTCAAAGAATGGCTGTTAAAACATGAAAGAATGTAGGTCAATCCCAAAGTAACAAACCCAGGTCAGAATGGAAAAAAAAGATGTTTGTACTGGGTGACCTGATGGAAAAAGAATGGGACTTGGGTGACATCTAGTAGCCCTAAAAAAAAATCGCCTGACCAAGGGGAAGAAGAGAGAAGCCAAATGATTGGCTGAGACCCCAAAACGGAAGTGGGGACTCCTTCCCGTCAGCGGAAATAGATAAGAAAGTTAGTTATTGGACAGGTTTCGTAGGAGACAGAACCAAAGCCAAGTACTCCGGGTAAAAGAAGACGAAGAAATTCCGCGAGACACGAAGAAGCCATTTTCTTCAAGCCAGTGTTAAAAATAGCATAAAGTCTATTAGCCCGTAAAAAAAGAAAGACTCTCCACAGGAACTCCATCAAAGAAAAAAGATAAGTAAACTTTGGGACCATTTCTCCTTATACCCAATTTTATATACCTTCTCTCTCTCTCTCTCTCTCAATTTGAAGAAAAACGAAAGAACAGAAGAGAAGACATTTATGTTCATGGACTGTTCATTTATTATATATTTGACACTTTGATGGTGTATATCTATGTGCAGTAAAAGATTCATGTATTTTAATGTTACCACGTGGTCTAAGTTGTTCTTTGCGGCGTCTGCTACGAATTTGTTACTTCATGCTTCCTTTTCAGCTTCTGTTCGCCTTATGTTATCTTGCTTAAAATTGTCCTATAAATTCCTTTAAAATATCACACGGGAAACCGGAGTTGCCGACTACTACAATATAATATTATTACGTCTCAACCTAGAGGTCCATATCTTCCATGGTCTAGGGGAGGAAGTCTAGTGGCCTTGGTGGGTGTGTGTATAATGTGAAATTTGGAACCCCTTGCCAGCGGCGGTCAGTCTGGCCATAAATTAATCCCCCACATAATATGCCAGTTCTTATATGCCTGAGAGAAAAACTCTGAACGAGGACTTATTCTACAAGGGATCAAGTGCCAACCTGCCCCGTCTTCACACATGCGAAATTAAAGTATCATTTGTGGATTTTAAAGAATTTGCCGTCACAGTATTAATACTAACTCAAACAATTGGAATTTGAACAGTGCTTGCTGACTCCATTTTTCATGGTGATTAACAACTACACTACCAACACATCCAGTTAAAATATGATCAAAGGAAATGTGTTATAAAAGTTTTTTAATCTTAAAAACACTTCAACAGTAGGTAATTTCAAGTTTATATATTTCTATGCTAAGACTTCATTTAAACTAACCTTACTTATACTAATAATATTTCACTCCTCAAAATTGCAAGGTTTGACTAAGATATTTACTGACAGTTATCAGCTGACATACTTTAGTAATATATATATATTTTTTGAATAACTGAGTAACTTGAATGCATAAATTACAACTATATCTTCTCATGTCACATAACAATAATTGCAAAACAGACTTTTTATAATCAGTACATCTGTAAAAAAAAAAAAAAAAAAAAATTAAATGTGACAAAGGTTTTAACAATTTAAAGAAAAAATTTTGTAGTCATGCAGAAAAAAATATCAAAATACGTTAAGTTTCAAGTTAACAATGAAATAAAATATTTTAATGTTACCAATACCAAATGAATTCTTGCAATTATAACAGACAATGGCACTATGTAAACAAGCAAACAGATTTGAAATCATAAAATTCAAGAGAGTAGGCTCAAATGTTTAAACTTCATTTTAATTCTCACTTTATAAAATGTATAGTTATATTTTATATCTATTATTTGAATAATGTCAATGCTTTGGAACTTTCAGATTTTCTATTTCATGACATTCAAATAACAAAAGCTTTTGTTTTGTTGTTGTAAGATTTTAAAAAGTTCTGATTCTCATTGAATGAAATTTATACCAATTTCATTTAATCTTGATTTTTTTGTAAAATAGATCAATTGAAATTATAATACGAAAGTATGTTATCTGAGAGTGACCAAAGAAAGAAAAGAAATGGTAATATTTTATAAATGATCCAAAATAAATTCTGACATTACAATAACGAGTGCCATTTGAATAATTGAAAGAAGTTTTTGAAATAATAATAAAGGCCAAGCAACAAGTATTTTTGTTTTAAGAGGTAATAAAAGATTTTTTTAAAAAGGAATAAAAGGATTTGTCTAGCATAAAATTTAAGAAAAATGGAACCAATAACCAAGAGAGGTTAGCTTTCAGATGATAACATTGCAAAAATAGCTTTAATTATATATAATTTTAGGCCTTATTTTTGATAATCACAGAAAACAAGTAATCACACAAATCAAGAGATAACTATGCTTAATATTTAACTACACTGTGTAATGGTGATTGTTCCACTTCAACCCTCAGATCCTCCTCACCATCTAACAATACCAAATATGGTTCTTAAATAGCTTAAACTGCACTACAACACTAACATTACACTTTCATATCCATTCCATATTACAAACCAATGACTGGAGATCAGGGTGGCAATAAAAAGCAACCAATGTAAAAAAAATTAAAAATACCAAATTACGTATTGAAAATTCAAGTTAACAGTAAAGATAAAGAGAAATAATCAGTACTAAAATACTAGTGAGGAGGCAAAAGTTCAACAATATTTTGATGTGTACTAGTTTGCAGCGTATATATCATGTGACTGAAGCAGTTCAAGCCATGGTAGGTACCCACTGTGGTTGGTAGTATTATAGTAGTTAGTACGCTAACATGTGTATTGTTTCAACCCAAGTGCGATTTAAAAAGCTACACAGATGAACATGCGATGTAGTCTAATTTGGGCATTTAAGCTTTATGACTTCGGACTGGGCTATAATGATATGGAAGAAACTTAAAAACATTTGTTACATGAAAGGTAAACGTGCCATTGATCATAGTATAGTAACTAGATGGTTCAAAAATATTTTGCTCATGTTACAAGAACCTTGACAATCAGGTCAGGTAGACCTAAAATCATGGATTCCAATACCATAGAAGAAAATCCAGGTGAATTCGGCATCTTACAGTTTGATGTGGTTTGTCCCCTTCATCTCAACAAAAGCACCCAGAACTGCCCAATTTTGACTCATTTTAGCAAAATATTACAAAACTTTTCACTCACACTATATTATAATATCTTCAATATCCATCTCCAAAGATACTGATGGTTTGTCAGAAGGAACAGCATGTATGTGAGTAGATTTAGGTGAGCAAAGAGTTGCACAGGACCAGACCTAGCTTCTTAACATCTCTTGGATTGAACAGTAAAGTGTCCTCCAAAACAGCTGGTGAAGGATTAGATGCAGTAAGAGGCCAGAACAAACTTCAAATATGCTTCATGTACAATAAATGGCTATTGATAATACAAGAGGGTCCTATTGCCTTTTGGCAGGTCTTATTTTTTGTCCTACAAAGATGTCTAGCCACTCACCTCATCAGGTAAATCTGGTTTAGTTGCTGGCCATATGACAAGTGATAATGGGTTAAATAGTACCAGTAGCACTGTTTGAATGATCTGAGAAAGTGTTTGTAAACATTATATATATTAAATATATAAACAAGTTTCATGTATCTATTTACATAATAAACAGAGGAAAGAATGTAGATGTAATGATTAGAGGGTTATTAACTTTAGGTAGCCTACTAAAAAAAAAAAAAAAAAAAAAAAATCATTTACTTTTTTTGGTACACATGGTATAACAGTTACCATCATAAAAAAGTGGACTCAGCAAGTTCAAATCCTGAACAAAACTTTACATTAATGCCATTGGGAAAAGTACAAATTCATCTCTCCCTGACCTATCTATAGCAGGACAGATTAGGCTCTATTAGCCTTGGTATGGAAAACAGTCAAAGAGAATGTAAACTAAATTTTAAAAAGTTGCACTCTGCTTAAATATTAACCCTGTGGCAGAAGGGTTGGATAAACACAAACATCTTTGCATTGTGCTATACCATTTTTTTTTATAGCATCCTAAATACAAATTTTACAAATCAACTTGATCAGTGTGATTGTTTGTTTACTACTTATCAAGAAGCCTAATAATCTTTTTGCAATATGACACCATCTGAAAATGACTGTTGCAAGTGAAGAGCAGAAGATAAACATCAACGGATTATTATAAAGGGATTAAACCAGGAGCACCAGTTGCTAGAAGAGGCAACAGAATGCAAGAATATACCTTGCAGAGTCCGTACATATTCATCTGATAGTAAAAAGAAATAAAAAGGATGATACTTTTTTTTTTTAAGTTGATAACCTAGGAAAGAAAGACATGCAATTAAAATGAAATTAAAAACTGAGATGTGTATTTTTTCCACTTTCCTCTCAAATACTCCTTTAATCTATTTTCTCAAAACCAGATAGTTTATTTTACACAAAAAGTTTGAAAACTACTCTGAATAATAAGACATCCCTAAAGTTTGAATGCAGATTTTGTCTTTGATTATAAAGTCTTTCTTAGGGACTAAAACTAAAATTAACCCTTAGAACCCAAGCAATCAGTATTTGTGCACAACCTAGAAATACATATACCCAGATGGGAAGAATTATGTCCAGGGAATCCCCATTTTTACATTGCTAGTGCCTATAAAATGTAATCTTATTTAAGTTATTGTGAATTGAATTACCATGACCAGAAAATCCGGTGAACACTTGCTCATGACATACAGAAACACTGGATAGCTGTTTCGACCACATCAGGTCTCATCAGCAGTGCATATTGTGATATCCCCCACTGGAGATTCACAATATAATTCCTCTACAAAAAGAAAAAAAGGAAATGTACATCTTATTTAAGTTATGTTTTACATTTTCAGTTATTTTTCAGCCAGGTAGGGAGAGGCACAGACATGGGGTTCTAAGGGTTAATATCAAAGTTGAATTTACAAATACATTTCTTTTAGTTGTTCACTAATTTTGCTGCTATAAAAAAGTTAACATGTTTAATATACTTTTTTCAAAAACAATGCATTTTTATGAATAACAAATATACCAGATGATTGTTTACAGTTGAAACAAAATTAAACTGAAACAAAAAACTTAAATCACTGAAAACAAATTAAGACGCAAACAATCTGACAAAATAAAGTTTGATGTGATGACTAAAAAATTAAAAAAAAAAAAAACATGCATACACTTCACACACACGTCATAATAAATATCAACTTTTATATCTTAAAAATTATTTCAAGCAGTTATTTGAATATAAAAATCATGGTCATTTACTAAGAATTCATTTCCTTAGTTTAAAACAAATACAAACAAAATGTTTCTTTCTAGTATTAACTGAAACAATATAAATTCTTAAATGACATGAAAGAGATTTTATTCTTAGAATTTTTAAAGTGGCAATAGTAAATCTACAGCATTCTAAACCATCAAGTGTGATCTTCCATTGCCTTGTTAAAAAATGAAAATTTATGCACCTACATTTTTATTCTAATGCTTTCTTACAAAAAGCAACCCCCCAAAAAAAGATTAGTAAAGTTTTTCATTTATTCTAAGTATATATTAATAAAATTTGAACAAAGTTATAGACTAAAAGTTTAAACTTTATTGCAAATATACCAAAAATTTATGGGGTTCCACTTTGTTAGCAAGCAATAAAATTCAATATGACCTTTAAACATAAAAAAGTTCTCCACCCCTAGAAAGCAATTTATTTCACTGGGACATGATTATTCTTGAAAATATACAATTAAGACACATAATTTAGAAGTGATTTGAAAGAGCATAACATTTTCAACAAAAACAGAAAATAAAATGTATTGTCAATAACTTGGACAAGAATTATTAGCATACCAAAAGTTCATTTAGCCAAATAATTTCTGATAGAAAATAAAATATCTTTAATAATAATAATAAAGATACAAATTTTCACAAAATATCTGATTGGTTGGGTGTTTGGGTTTTATGGCATATCAACTTTTGTAGGTTATTTAATACCAAATTTTCTCTCATATATATATATAACCTAAGAATCACAAAATAACTGAATTAGCATTATAATGAATACAAAAAAAATTTCATTGACTGCTTCTTGCCTGGTAATACTTCCAATGAATCTTGTAGAAATACAGAAGTTTAAATTAGATCCCTCTAGGATAAATCAAAGTAATCTTCTTTTGCAGAACATTTTTATAAAATATCTAGATGAATTCTTGTAAATTGTTTTCTAAGATCCATATGGCTAGTTTATTGAATGTATCTTGCATTGGAAACTTTAAATAACATTTTAGTATTTGTATTAAGCAATTTTCAAATCTAATCAGTACTGAGTGTTCAAAAAATGTTTACATTTCAATGGGAGTTCCTTTATGAGACGGTGATGTAAAATTCTCCACCTGTTTCCCATTCCAGTCAACACATTAGTGGAATCTTCTCCATGTGGTCTCCATAATATCAGTTTTGCTTTTCTAATCAAGATACTCCCATAAAAAGAAAAAAGAAAATAAAATCACCTGTGGGATATGCAAAGAATATGTTGACAGGGATAGTGAACATGTGGAGACTGTTTGAAAGTTTCTATGTAATAGAGGTCAAAGATCTTCCTGTTTTTTAATATAGTTTAATAAATAATAAAATCAACTTTCAAGGATCTACAAATTATACACATAATTACAACTTACAAAACTTATCCTTTATACCTTGAATACCATGACTGCCATCTTTATATATATATATATATATATATATATATATATATATATATATATATATATATATATAAAACCAATCATATAGATTCTTAACTTATTTATACTGAAATAGTTCTGATGTAAACACTTGCTATAATCAGTAACTTCTACAAGTATTCAGCCATATTGAATAGCTAAGCAACCAGTTTCATAAACTTGATGTAAGTTTGGCAATCAGAAGGGACCTTACAGCAGATACAGGAATAGACATTCTATATGGTTACTTAGTTTGTAGAGACACCAAATGATGACTGTCACAGTTATAACATCTTTAAAGGGTTTTTTTGACAAAACATTGCATCATCCAGATTTATCTTAATTTCTAGCTTTTTCCAAAACTAAAAATCACCATTGAAAAAAATATTTCAGACCATGGACAAGATTAAGAAAAATGCAACAAGGTATGGCAAAGATTCATAAAGTGGACTTTGCAAACATTTCAAAAATGAGGAAGGAATGCTAGGATAAGAGTATAAGGTTCTAACTGAAGTACTTTAAGATGACCAAGATGTTATTGCCTTAGGTATGTAATTTTTCTGTTAATGTTAAATGGTCAGATACTAAACCTTATACCAGTGGTTTTCAAACTGTGGCCCAGGGACCACAACATCAACAGCAAGGGGTCCACAGATAATGTAAGAGTGTCTTGAAAATTCATAATATCCAATTGATGATAGAATAGCAAATTTGTATTTCTAGTTACTAGTATGCACCTATGAATAATCAGTTTAAACAGCCAGAGTTGTCCTAACTCATGGGCATGCTGGGGAGTTGTCCACAAGCATAATTGACCATTTATATCTTTATAGAATATCTAATATCATAAACATGAAAAAAAATTCTCAAGAAACTACACAAAAAATGTAAATATAAAACATACAATTTCTAACCTCTAAGCATAAAATAATCCCAAACTGGTTGACATACTGTTAAAATCAATCATCTTAATCACAGATCTAAACTCAAAGTTAACTAAGTGTAACTTTGTCAAAAATATCACCAAGAATTGATAATTTGTGCCAAGCATTTCTATTGGGAAGGGGGGCACAAGATTTCATTTTTATTTAGCAGGGGGATCCCAACTACAAAAAGTTTGGAAACCATTGCCTTATATAATCTCAACTTTTTTTTTATCTGAATATTTTAGAGCATAAAAGCAGTTTTATTATCATTAACTTATATCAGCTGGTCTTCAATTTTTATCCATGAGAAAATAAATTGAAACATAAAAAGTTTGTTTGTTAGGGTTTATGACATATCAACCCTTGTATGTTATTTAATGCCATATCCATTTTTATACAAATAAACAGTTCTATTTCAAACAATTCAGTTTAGCATAAATATGCAAATATTTGACCCATAGATAGGACCCTATCAGGTGCTACCATTCCAGGCCAGAGTGAACCTGGGAGTGATGCCAATGAAAGGGTAATCAGCATTCCCCAAAGCTACAGTATTACTGGAACCTCATCATCAAATTGTTTAGTGTCATATCTAGGACACTGAGGGGGGCTTACCCCTCTGCAGAGATGTAGTTGGTTTATTCTACAGCCCCAACTGATTAACCAAACATAAAAATGATTTCTAAAGAAGGAAATATTGATATTCTTCTCACAAAATGAATCTTCCATCAATCTATCAACTTCATCATCAGTTATACTATCTGAATAAACAAATAAAATATTCAAAACTTCAAGGCAAATAGCATGCAAACATTTGTGATATAGTATTCATCATCTTTGTCTTCAAAGCTAACAAAAAAACGTCTCAAGACAAAAACAATATAAAAGATCTGTCTGCATTTCATTTAAAAAAAGGAAAGGTAATTAACACATTCACCATTATCTAACATAAGGCTTTTTTGGGGGGAGGGGTGATGTTACCATTATAAATTGATTTATAAGACTATGCTTCATTTTGATAAATAAGATTGAATTTATTAATAAAATTAAATCTATAAAAAAAGATAATAATGGGCAATGGCTTTGTTTTTTCTCTTGTAATATGTGATTTATGTGTGCATTCAAAAATAATTTAATAAAAATAAAAACCTCTACAAATCAAAGTTTACAAAATAACTTTAGGTAAAAAAAAATTTTTTTTTTAAATTTAAAAAATCACACATAGAATGGATTTACATGAATCATGTAACAGTAAACACACAGCAATATTCTACATCATCAATCATTCATAATCTAAAATTATTTGATATCCCATGATTCTCAAAAATACGCAACAGCACAGAGTATACTGAGTTAATGACAAACTATTTTGTTTTTTGTACAAATATATAGAAATGTATTCTTTCTTTGCAAAGTTTTAAAAGAGGAAATTATGATAAAAACATGTACAGGTTGTTGCGCCAGATAATACCACATCACAGACTGTAAAGTATTGCAAGATCAGTTAAAATATTATGTAAATTATCAGTAATCCAACTAGCATTACCCTTCATCTCCCCAATTCTAAAAAAAACATCATATAATGTGTTGTAATTTTAAAAACATTAGATAAACCAACTCTATATTAGTTTTATGGTCTGTTGATGTCACAAATAAAACACATGAGTTGTATTACTTTAACTGTATTTCCTTGTTATGTAAAATTAAGTAATCCATACTACAATTCAAATGTTCAACCAGGAGGTAAGCAGGCAAAAAACATATCCATTATGCTAACACTAATACTAGACAAAAAAAATTTTTAAAAAGAGAATGAAATTAAACTATGGATTTTTTTGGTCAGTGGTCATATTTTTTTGGTCAGTGTTTGCTTGCTGCCACTATCATTGAGTATCCTTCACTGCTTTCCAAGTTGTCACTCCCGAGCCATAACTGTACTTTTATCCGACTACAACCAAGTCAATATACAATGGCAACTGTTCTTTGATGATTTTTTCTCAACAAATAGCTAATTTCATTTAGGATATTATATCAAGTTGAAACATTTTGTAATTACTTAAATTAGTACTTTTTGAGAAAAAAAGTGACTAATACATTAAACCCACTCAAAACAATGAAAGCTAATTTAACATTTTTGAATTTTTATCACATTTTCAGAAGACAGATGTTGATTTAAAGCTTACTTACAAATTCAAGTACAGGGTAATTGAAAACTCACTCTCTATTTTACTTTCTTCTCATAATCATTTCTTGTAAAAATTATAGTTAGAAAATAGATTATACAAATTTTAAAATAGGGAGTTATTTTCAACCACCCTGTAGATCTGAGAACATTTTCATGGGTTAATAACTATTATAAACTTGTATGTTGTAGGTCAACTAGTAAAACTTTTCAGTATTTAAATTGTCGGTTTAATTTCTAACCTAAGATAAAATATTTTTCCCCCTCTAAGCACATTTTGGATACATGGTAAATTTTGTATATTATATATACATCATAATGTATAATATTAGTCAGTTCAAAAGATTAGAGATTTGATTGCAAAACTTACAAATAAATAAATAAATGAATAAAATGAAAAAAAAACCCAGCTATGACTACTATGTATGAACTTTAATGAGAAACATAATTTAGCAGCATTCAAGGTTTAATCCTCTCCCTGTAAAAAAACTGACTCATTACAAACAGTAAAATATAAGTTAAAAAAAGAAATGATGTGTGTGTGTGTGAGAGAGAGAGAGAGAGAATTTGTGATCACTGGTCAAAGTTTTTGAAATGGAAGTAAAAATGCATGTTATAGACTAAATTGAAGGAACTGAATGGTTAAAAGTATTCTAGTAAGTCAGGATTTTGTAAAATGTACATCATATGCCAGTGGTAGACCTCTAAATGGTTCTCTTTCCACCCCTTTATATCAAACTCAGCTACATTAAGAACTTCATAAAAGCAATGATATACAGTCATTGTAAATTTTAATACCTAAAAATAAAATTTGGAACAAAAGTGATACTAAATTGAAAGCAAGCATTTTCATTGGACCCAAGATCAAACAATTGATGTTTTACAGCAAGTTCAGGGGTAAACTGAATCCACTTGAGCTGGTAGCATGGGATACGTTAATATTAATTCCACAGACTTTTCCTGAGAACTATAGTGTGGAAAATCATGCTGATTTAATAAATTTAACAGAGCAACAAAGAATGAAATGGTATCGCATTTTCATCTCAATTCCCACCACCCACCCACCCACCTAATCTGAACAAGATAAGTGATGAGCATGCAAGAAGATTTCAAGATACTTTAGCAAGGGAAACTGGATAACTAAGGGTATGTCATTCCAAATATGATGGGTGATTACTGCTGGTTTCTAAAGTAGGAGACAAGTACCACTCACAAGTTCAAGAGTAAATGTCTCAAAAACTTTTGAACACTATTGACTAATGCAATAGTCAATAGTGAATATAAAGAGGACATGGAGATTTTTTTCTTATTCAAATTCTTACCCCCCACCACCACCAACTGATATAATATTGAATATGAAAATATAATGCAAAAGTATTTACTGAGTTTAAATACATTGTGAATATAAGATTTAAATGGGTATAACTTAAATATATGACGTGATGCCTGAATTCAATTAAGATAATTTTCTTTTGTAGCAGATAAAAAGTTATCATTTTTCAATGTTATTAAATTTAAAATGTTCACATTAAATATTACTTAAGAATTTCAGGTAACTCAGATGTGAAAGGTTTGAATATTAGTTCAATAACCAGTTTTATTAATGCACAATATCATTACACTTTAAAGATAAACTTGAAAACAATCTCATAAGTAGACACCTTAGTCCAGGTTAAAAATATAATAAGAGTAACTCAACGCCAAACTTTTTTAGATCTTATTTTTCCAATGCAAGTATCATTGGGAACAAAAAAGTTTTGGTAAACAGGCCAAAGCTTTTCTTGTTCCCAATGATACTTGCATCAGAAAAATAAGGTTTAAAAATGTTTAGCTTTGAGCTAACCTTACACCATTAACTTGGACTATCATATAGGTTTGTATTGATTAATTAAAGAATCTAAGGTTTATCACTAGTAATAAATGATTCTTTTGCTTTTAGTATTTCACTATGCTCCACAGTTTCTTTTAATAAGTTCAATATTTGTCATTCATTATAAACAGCATTTCAAAATAGATGTATTGTATAGTTTCAAATCCCAAGATTGAAGCTATTCAGTTATTTCCCCTGACTTTCGTGATGGCACTTACTAATATTAATTGCCATCTTCCCAAATATTTTTTTCATTGAACATAATCATAGTCTTGAAAAAATAAATAAAACAGAAAATAAGACAATATTCAAAGTGTTTACTAGATACTAAAAATGTCTTCAAAACCAATCATACAATTAGTTTTGATCTCTGCAACCTGGTTCCGTGTTAAGGCATTTCAAATAGAATTAACTTGACAGAAGAAAAATCTAACCTCATCAGTAAGTGCAGTGTTTTGGGAGGTTTTTAAGTGTTTAAATCATGATTTTTTAAAACTACTTTTTTCTTCAAATGGATGGCTTTTAAAAACTATCACTAATTTGATTATCTTTTTCAACTCAAGTTTTTAGATTTTAACAAAAAACAGCAAATTTTTTTAAAGATTTGTTTAAATTAACAGCCAAAACGATTTGGCTTTTAAAAAATTATTTTTAATACTGTTTGCTAAAGTTTCTGAAAATACTGAATAGGAAAAAATTCAAATCTTTTTCTGAACTTTGAAACTGAATAAGTCATTGGAACCTTATTGGGTAGCTCTGGATCTTATTGAGTACTCTAAGTGGCCCACGTTATGACGTCTATTATGAATAGAACAACTGGAAACCTCATATCATTATATTTTTCCAAGTCGCAATATCGAGGGAAATAAAAATAAGGCTTCATTAGCGACTTCTGAAAAATACAAAATTTATAGGGGTTATAAGACTTTATAAAAGAAAAAAAAACGGCTTTTTTTTTTTTTTGTATAGCACACAAGTATTTATGGTTTCGAAGAAAGCTCAGAGGGTAAATAAATGATTTTAAATAGGTTTTTTAAAGCAAGAGACCATATATAACTACTTTGATAATTTGTATTCTTAGAAATTGGCCGGGGGGGCTAAGTAATAATTTAAATTTCTAAGTAATGAATATGCAAGAATAATTTGCAAAAGAGCTTTAATTTTACAATCGACAGAAACTGTCAGTAGATGTGACACAAGGTTAATTTTAAAGCAGAGAACAATTTGTTTGAACCCAGAGCACTCCGAGCCGTACCAAGACTAAAGGGCCCAGTCAACCCTACTATTTACTGATAGCTGGGGAAAGAAAAGATGATAAACTCTCAGTTAAGTCTTTACAGAATTCATTATCAGTTTTCTGCAAACTTAGAACAAAAAACCAGGACAAAAAGGAAGAATTTTTTAAATTCAAAATGGATTGTTTGACTTGTGTGCATTTAAAAACTTGATCTAGAACTTGAATTGGATATTTACTAACTTACTCATTTAAGTAAGTTTTAGTGGCACGTAACTATTTCCGAGTACTTTTTTCTGCCCTTCTTGCTAATGAAAAGGTATTATTCAGAATTTTTACAAGAATGACTTTTATTTTCTTGACATTTGACAAACAAGACAAAGCCAGTAGTTAGTGCCTGGAATGTACCTGAATAGCCCTGTCAAAAAAAAAAAAAGGAGTGGGAGGGCAACCGAGTTCAATAAATCAACCACTCTGAAGTCTATAGCTATTGCACACCAATAGTAGTCTAGCGTATCATAATTTTGTCGTTTAATTAAGCGACTAAAAGAAAAGAAGCGTTTCGGTGTTATTTAATGCTTTCCGTATTATTGTGCTAAAATTTGCTAGGAAGAGTATACGTTCCATCTCAGATTGAATCTATAGACAGTTCTATTTGGGTAAGTTCGCAAATTAAACCTAAATAAACAAAAAAAAACATACTTTAAAGGGATAAACTAGAAGTAGGGATCTGGAAAAAAATCCTTCTCGTTGCATAAAATAGCAAAAAAAAAAAAATTGTTCGATATTAACTTGTTTACAATGTTAAAAACAATGGTAATTCACAACTCTTATTTACGATTTTCAGTTGTTTTTTGTTTTTTACTGAATGTTTTCGAATTTGTTTTAAGAGTTTTTAAAAAGATAAGAAAAAATGAGACACTCAGTAAACCAAAACAGCTCGTCAAAGCCTTTTTATTTTTCAAACGTCAACTTGAAGTACCTTTTAAGGTTTCTCGATAAAAGAAACGTTGCAACCAAGTATTACACAGAGGTATCTATATTCAATGAACACATTAAACTTCCTAAACTATTTACAGTAGAAGAAACCCTTTTTTTCTCACCTTCCGTCTGTTCTAAAGACATTTTTCTCCTTTCGAGTTGAGTTGATCGCCACATGCAATGACAAAGCTGTGTTATGATTTGAACGAGACGCACAAGACAATGTTTGTGATTGGCTGTTAGTGTGGATTTTGGCCAATCAGCACTAGTGTCTAATGAAGATATAGACATGATTTATCTGACAGGGATATCCAAGCGGGAGCCTTCAGTAAGTAGAGCCCTTTTTATGAACATTAACTTAACCCTCAAATTATTTTGACTATTTTAATCTTTTCAGGACTGCCCGATTAAACCTAATAGGCATTACTACACCGTCATGTTCCCTTAGTGTTTAGTTGGATTTTCTAAGTGGCGTTATCTTAACCTTTCTGACAAGGGTAGCATTCATTCTATCTCTCTAGTCACCATTAAAATGGCGTCTAAAAGACATCTTGCATGTTTTTCTTTTGTTTTCTTTTCTAATTGTTTATAGTTTTTAGACACATTTCTATATAATTTCAAGAGTAAACTATCTTGTCTTTCACATGTATGCATTCTAGTTGAAGTATTTTTGCCTAAGCGATCTTTCATTTTATCCAATTACGTATGCGGCCACAATAAAACTACATGAAGAGAAGCATGTTGTTTTCTTTCTGCTCGATTGAAACTAAAGAAATCGAGAGGAAAAAAAATAGTTTTATCTACATTAACTTTAGTTTATTGCGAAATGGTTTAACAGTTATTTATTGCAGCATCGCTAAGTTAGTTCATTTTGTTTATAGACAACAGTTAGAAAAAATAAATACATACTAGATATGTTGTTAGCATTGGTCATAATAGAAAAAAATTTAGTTAAGTCATTTGTTATATAATATCCTTTTACTTTTAAGATAATTAACAAAATGCACGACAAATACAAAATAAAATTATCAATACACTTTAATGTTAAAGTCTTCCTATATTTAATCCTGAAGATATAAAAATAAACTCTGTTTACAGCCGGTATTTTACAGACCTCATGACACGATGCCTAAAAAGTAATAGTTTATTAAAATGTAAATATTTTAGGGATATTAAAATTTGATAAGATATTCAGCTTGAAAAAATTATCTTCACCAAATGTGGAAAAATGGAAGTTATAGAATGAAACATTTCAATAATTTTAAAGTTTATTTTTGCTGCCTACACCTAACCCATAAAATAACTATCCATGTTGTTGTTCGTGGATTATTGAGATGAGGAAATTTACCATGGACATTTTCCACGGTCACTCGTGAATTCTTCATGCATTGTTGAAAGTACAAACATGCACCTCCCTCTTCAAAAATAGTAAACAAACCCAAGGAAAAAGACTGCTACGAAGCGTTCATTTTCAATGTTTTAATTTACATGCAGAGTCCGAATTTTCTTAGTATTAAAAATTTCGAAGACGAAATTTTTGTTGTCCTACCTATAAATACTTTTTATTAAGTTTAGTTTACCTGTGCCACAACGCTAGATGTATGAGGCACCCAGTGAGAATCAAACTGACTCGTCTGCGAGCTTAGCGTGTTAACTATTATATCAAGCAAGGTGCCCTTTTATCAGTGATAAATTATTGCTTATATACTTTTTAGGTACATATTTAATCCTTCATACATGTTAAGATTTTAGATATGTTTTACGGGAGTTTGGAAGGAGACTTTAAAGACATTTCTTGCTAAATAAAGTAAGAATGATTTTATAGTTTTTAAAACGCGGTAAATTTCTAAAGTTATTACCTGGTCACTTGATGGAGAGGGGTGAATTTAAGTTTTAAAAGTTACAATTTTGTATTGTTCGGTATGCAAAAACAACGTTTTGCCTATTCTTAAACCAAGAAGTAGAAAAATAATGAAAATGAAGTTGTTCCTTTCATCTGCCTCGAGAAAAAAAATGTCATGTCATTGGCGTTTACAGGTTTCCTGATGAATTTTATTTTACTCCCAAGCTTACAATTCGACATTATTAAATTTGGCCTTTTACTTTCTCTTAGTTCATCAGTTCAATGTTTTTTAACAAGGAAACTGACTTTTGTCAGGTTTTCTTCAAATTTAATTTGTTTTTAGAGTGAGGCGTAGTTTTAACGATGCTGTTAAAGAAAAGAAAAGCTATTTTAAATTCAATAAAGTTAAAACCAAAATGTGTACTAAAAATAGTGTAATTCTCACCCAATAATGACTCAACTAATTCACAAATTGAAGCTAAGTCCTTTTGAATTAGAATTCATGTAGCTCGACGAATTTCGATTGAAATAATGAGTTCGTTTTCATGTCGGAATTTTTATAAACAAAAATATCTATTTCTTTTACTCTTTCAACTTAACAAAACTTTTATATACCATTTGTGATGGGAGCAATAAAGATAAATCGTCTGTCGCTTCCTTCTCGAGATGTACGTACTGCAGTGTAGGTTTTGTGGTTTTCTGGTCAACCACCTACATACCTACCTTTCATCTTAATCTACCTTTCTTGCTTTTCACTTTTTCTTTGGTTTACTCACAACTTAATGTGTTCATTTATGTATGTACTAAAAGAAAAATATGTTACCAAGGTAGGATCAATTTTTGTAATACTTTTTAACAATCAGCTTTTTACGCTATAAAGTGACTATGTTACTTAGCTTGTGCTTTAAGAAAACTTTCATTTCTTGTTATGAGTTAGTGTTGGTTTTCTGTACATGTTAAGGCGAGGTGCTTATATTTTAAAGTAGGTTTCTTGAAATAAAGTTTTGCAAATTCCAAAATATTTCATCACGAAAGTGTCACACGTAAATTTTTCTTTAAAAAAATAGATTATTCATTTTTACAATTATTTTAACTGTACTTCGTTTATTCTAAAGCTTCTGTGAAGCTATTTTATCGGATTAAAAACATATTTTCAAAAATATCTTATTCCTCGGGTTCATTTATGACAACTTGCAGAATGGAAATAGATAACTTAATATCAGGCCCAGACAAAATCTTCACTGTCTACATAAAAGTACAGAAAGAAAAAAACCTTTTTTAATTGAATTAAGGTATGATAAACATTTACTTAATTGGCTACAGCGTTATATTTGTTATTATTAGGTTTAGGGACTCATCTTTATAGAAAAGTAAATATTTTTAACATCCAAATGATATTCTTATTTTCTCTAATTTTTTTTTATTGGATAGTAACTACATGACCGTCATGGACCTTTTGTACTGTAACAAATTATACTCCTAATGTTTGAAAAAATCACTAAAACATCAGGGAATTATCTGATGTTAATGAAATTTTCTGTGTTCATTTATTAATAAATGAATTTCATCATACATCATTTCATTAAAAAAAAAAAAACTTTCAGATTTTTTTCAGGTCATTTAACTTTACCTCCTCATTTGTGTGTCACTATTTAATTTGTAGGGATATATTATATGGTATATACTTTCTGTATATAATAAAAAAGATAAAAGTCTGAAGGTGTGCATGAAATAAAGAAGAAAAATTAAAAATGGGAAGAAAATAGTACTCCAAATATGCATATTTAAAAAAGAATGTTTTGAGAGCTTTTGATACTATGATTTTCTTTTAGATTATTAGTGAAATAATTCTGTATTGATATTTATTCTACTTAAAAAGCTGGGGACCTTAACTTTGCATTAGATTTTGTTTTACTTTTCTCTAATCACAGGCGAAATCTAAATATATTATCAAATAAAGAATATTTTTACTAATTAAAAAATATAGATTTTAAAGCAAGAAACTGGGTGCTGTTTTGTTTTTTAAATTTTTATTTATTTTTAAGATATATATATTTTAAGTATGGAAATCAACAGAAACAATCATTAAAGAGATATCCGGTTTTGTCTCTTGTATTCGGATTGAATATTTACGTAAAAACGTTAGGAAAAAGCAAAATATGTTATTTTCCTTTTTAATACTGATAGTTATGGTACTACTATCTTTCAACTATAACTAAGATTTAACCTTAGATAATTGCTTTAATTATTTTTTAATTCCTTTAACTGGAGGAAAAGAGCAAAATTTTGTTGGTATTTATATTAAATCAATTGAAATCCCATTATAATTATTCTTATTAATGAATGTAATACTTTACTTCTAAGAGAATTGACAAATAATAAAAGTAAGAGTTATTTAAAAATTCTGTGTATTATTTTTTTTTCTGGGATAACTTTAGTGTGAGGATTATGTTATTCAGTTGCTTAATCTACTGGTATGTACTGAAAAAAATCTTAGCTTTTCCTAAAAGGAGAAAGAGTAAGGAACCAATTAATTTTAAAAAGTAATATCTTGTTAGGAATTATGCAAATTTAAGATTGTTTACAACGATTGCTTTTCTTTTTTTCACCATTGATTTTATGTTTCAGTTTCAGCTTTAAATAAAAGGCGAAAAAATAAGTTCTTTTTAAGAAAATTCACTGTTCTGTAATAACTTAATGTACATTATTATGTTAAAGTATACTTGATAATTCGATAAGATTAAGAAAGACTTTTTTTGTTTTTGTTTTTGTAGTAACATGTGTCTTGCTTTTAAATTCAATAGGATCGAAGGGAAACTTCGGCTGACTTTTTTGTCAGTCTGGGTAATAAACATCAATCAGTGACTTCTTTCAGGCTTTGTAATTTTATTGTTTTAAATCTACAAGAAGTCGTGTGTGTGTTTAGCAATCTGAACGCAAAAAATATTTTAAAATGATTTACATATTTATTTTTATGATAAGCATAATGTTTATTTACCATTTATGTAATTTTTCTACTTTTTAATTCTAGAGATTTTGAATTAGAAATAATGCTATTTATTTTCTTTCTTTCTTTTCTCTTTTTTTTTTTTTTTTTTAAATATGGTACAATGAAGAGTTATGCTGTATTGATTTGTATTGTAAATAAGCATGTATAGGAGTCTAACGATGAAGATTTTGTACCAGAGCATCAAATTAAACCAATTATAATGATGAAACTTAAAGGACACAAGTTTTTTTATACAATCTCCTTTAAAGATGTTAGGTTTCTTTTCAATATTCATATCTCTCTTAATTTATGTGGGAAGCTATTAATATTTATTCTGGGCTTGTTTATTTTAGCTTTTAAAACTCAATAGTAGTCAACCAACTTTTTCTTTCTTCATAATGCAATTACTGCAAAACAAATATCTAGCTTATTAACAGTTGCTTTGTAGTAACAATAGTTGGGAAATTTAGACATGCAAATAAAGTTAGTGAGTTTGGTTTTTAATTAATCATAAACAGTTAACAAAGTTGGAATATAAAAATGCATCTCTTATTTGCTCAGTATTTTATACCTTTTTTCTTTTCTTTTTTTTTTTTTTTTCATAAACATTTTTCTAAATTGTGATTTAAATTTTTTTTTTTTTAATTGGTTTCTATCATCAATAAGATCATTTTTAACTAAATAGATATTACATTTTTTATTTTTCAAGGTGGTTAGATATTTATCTAATAAGATAATTTGTTTTGTGACCTAAATTGTCTTTAGCATGAGATTAAATGATTTGTATCACAGCCATGAACCAGTTCAAAAAAGTGATGCCAATAATCAGATCTAAATAGATATACAAGGAGAATTTGTTTCCAACCTTTTTTTATTTAATTTAATTCTTATTTCTATGAATATTTAACAATGTACTTTTTTTTTAAAAAATAGTGTCATAAAAAATGTGACACAGTTTATTGTATTAAATTTTCTGTGTAAGGATCATGTACTATCAGAAAAAAAGAGTAGGAAAAGCTGCAGGTGGTGGGAATAAAGAAAAATTCAATTAATCACCAAATGTAATAAGTTCAATCCACAAAGCCTGATCAAGATAAAGTTAACTTTCCTTTTTTATTTAGTTAAAACTCGAAAAAATTCAAGGCGTAAGAATGAACTTTTTTTTAAAACCCTATTAGCCTAATACCAAATATGTATAATACTGGGACAAAATAATCTCCACAATAGTTATCCTGGATAACAGTCTCTGATGCTAGAGAATATTAAACAAGCCACTCAAGCATATAGCAATGGAAACTCTGGGAAACAGCATGATGAATGTGAAGTTAGGCAGATGAATTCAAAGACAGGTCAACCGCACACTTAACCAGAAGCTGAGCAGGGGAATGTCATAAGTCACAGTGGCCAGGATCAAATAGGTCAGTTAGGAAATTACTGCTACTCATCTATTAAGGTGATGTCGATTGATGAGAAAAAACTGTCAACAAAAAATTACTATGATTCTAATCCAAACCACATTGCTCTTTGCACAGATAAAGGGGTGTGTTCTGCAGAGGTTGGAACTCTGGTCCTAGTGTTCGAAAAATCAGCCGCAGAGCCCAAATCAAACTTACTTAAATGCAAAAGCATTGTCAACATAGTGATATTTAATGTTAGGACTTTAAACACAATTGAGCTGATGGCATTTGCAGCCAAGCATAATGTAGACATTATATGCATACAAAAAACATATTGTAATAGCAAAGTAAGTAAAGTTGCCGACCAGAGTAGAGGGTGACCCGAATGCTCCCTTTGTGATAGCTATTACACCAAGGTATAGGGGAGGGCACTATTCCTTTCCCTGGATTGCTCCACTTTACCTTTGATCCGTACCTTATAATGCTGAGTGTTAAGCAAGGAGGCATCAAATACTATCTTTTTAAGTCTTCGGTATGACTCAACCTGGGATTGAACCCAGGTCTCCTGGGCCATTGGTAAACACTCTAACCATTATACCAATGTCCGGTATAGCACTAGTACTAAAATATCATGATATCAGCAGTGGATGGACATTTGTCTTGGCATCTGTGTGGAAAAACTGTCAATGCTGGCATAGGTAGAAGAATGCTTCTCATGCCTGAAAATCACTAAATAGTACAGAGAGAAGCCAACTAAGAATGATGTGTGCTTCTTTTAATGGCAACCCCTGCACAACAATTGTCTGTTGCTACAGTCCCACTAATCCTAGTGATGAAACAGATATCATCACCTTCTACAATGAGCTATCTTCCTTTCTCCAACATATTCCCAAATACAACATTCTAATCATCAGTGGAGACATGAATGCTAATAAATTCTGCTTACACAACTCCCCAGATACAACTGTGGAATATCTAGCTGATTTTTCACTCAAGAACAGGCTAGCATGCCTAAACAAAAAAAGGAAGAAAAACGATATACCTACCCAAATAACTCTAATGCACAGCTTGATTATATGTTTATAAACAAGAAGTGGATAAATAGCACTTTGAACTGTGAAGCATACTTGTCTTTTGAAGGAGCATTTTCTGATCACAAAATAGTCTCTGTAAAGATTTGCCTGCAGAAATAAGACACAAATTGTTAAAGCTTCACAATATGACTGGTCCTCGCTCACCAGTGGAGATACTTGAAACCAATATACGGTAACTGTAAGAAACAAGTTTGATACTCTTCAGGAGATATCTTATGATGAATATGAAAACTTGGTTACCACCTATATGGAAACAGCAACAGTGTATACCAACCAAACCTAGAGCCAAATGTAGAGTTCCATGAGAGTCAATAGCAGTTAGAGAAAAATGAGATAACATGAAAAAAATATCCTTACTTAATAAAAGAAACTCGACAAAAGAAGCAGATGATATCCCACTGAAACATGACAGATGCAGACTACACAAAAGCTCTAATGCTTCTCACAAATACATCTGCCTTAGCCAAATTCCTACTGCATAGCCTGGAGCAGGCAGCAAGACATTGGCCTCCATGTGAATGCAAATACAATACAGTTCATATGTTTTAAACAAGGCAGAGCCATCTCTACTTTAAGTAGCAAGCCTCTAAAATTAGTAGACCAGTTCACATACTTAAGTAGCAAAATCTTGTTTTATCTACTGAAAGTGATATCAGCATATGCCTATTGAAGGCCTGGGATGCTATTGACTAGTTATCAATCATATAGAAATCTGATCTATCAAATAAAATAAAATGAGATTTCTTCCAAGCTTTAGCTGTGTCCATACTACTGTATGGATGCACCACAGATGCTAACAAAATGCATGTAGAAAAAGTTAGATGGGAACTACTCAAGAATGCTGTTTTGAATAAATCCTAGAAGCAACACCCCACAAAAATGCAGTTGTACCTTTTCATCTTATAAACCACTCAAGTAAAACAAACAAGACGTGAGGCATTGCTAGAGAAGTAGGGATGAACTCATAAAAAATGTTCTTGTATATACTCTGCTGGTTGGCTAGCATTGACGCACCCATGTGTAGGAGTCTATACAAGAACATTTTTTATGAGTCATAAACTGTTTCATTATTGGTTTTGTTTTCTACCAAATCATGATTCCTTTGTTTTATTATTTGATACTATTTACCAACCCCTCCGCTCGGGCAGGATATGACACAAGGTCAATTTTTAAGCAGAGTTTAACAGGTTTGAATTCAGAGTTTTTCCTTCTCCTAGACTAGTTGCCTAACCAAGGCTGAAGAACCTTGTCTGTCCTACTATTTACCCATAGCTGGAGGGAGAATAATTGGATTCATACCTTTCCCAAGGGTATTAGTGCTATGTGAAATGCAATCAGTCTGGTCCAGGATTTGAACTCATGTCGCCGTGTCCATTTCCTACGACGATAACGACTACACCACAGGCACCTCCATATTTTGTTTTATTATTTGATGAATCAAGAATTGAACTTAGTTTATGACTTTTTAACCCACTGAACTACATTTTGATTAACAATGCACTAGCTTTTGAGCTTTCAGTTTCTTCAAGGAACAGAATTTGTCATGTTAGTTCTTCAGAAGAATATTAGACATTAAATCATTGTCACCTGCATTTTATATAGTATCAACATTTTTATATGCCAAGTTATAAAAAAGTATTTTTATACATCTTTAATATGGAATTAGATATTGTAGATTTTAGGCAAAATTTTTACCACTAGCATTTTCTGCAATTGATATATTTATTAAATAATATTCAGAAAATATGTAGCTTCAAAAGGCATTAGTGACTGATTAGTCCACCAGATTACTGAAATAATCATTCACTTAGTGGTACAAACAACAAATTTGGTATACATGTGCTCCAAGATCTATTCTCTCAGAAAAGTATGTTATCCACTTTTACAAAAAACAAATAATTCATCATTTGAAGTGGTATGAATCTGTGTTTGAGCTAAATTTTGATGGAATAATGCTATTTTAATGTTCTGTGCATTGAAATATGTTTTTGAGTTTAAAAATCCATTTTTGCACTTACAAAAATGTAATTATTGAAAACTAAGATGATATGGCTGGAATTAAATGACAACAGGCCCTTTTAGCACTACATTTTACAAAAAGAAAAAAATGAATAATATAGCATACACAGCAGGAAATTATCTTTTGATTCATGTGGTGGATTAGTCAATCGTTTAGTCCTCACAATTGCATGCATACTACTGTGTACACTTGAGACTGAAGTGATAGCATTTACATTACCCTCAGCATTCCATCTTGCAGCCAGATTTTGTTAACTGCTGAGAACTCTGGGCAATGAATGGAAGGGTTGTCCAACAGACTTGCCAGACCTATATGCAGCCTGCTTGGTTGGCAGACTGTTAGACATGCTGTATGAGAGCTGTGCTTGTCAGTGGAATAGCATCATAAAACCTTTGCTTCCGAGCAAACAAGTCTAGTCTTGCCTCATCAATTTTGTCTATAGTGCTGTTCTTGTCATACATGATGACAAACTTCTCAAGAACATTGTAGTCTGCATTTTCTATGACTGGTGGGTACGGAGTTCTTGACAATCACTTAAAGGTAAACCTCCCATGCCTGCCATGCAGTTTTTTGCCTTTTCTATGAAAAGCTGACAGAATATCACAGCCAGTGAAGGCATGAAAGAACATCATGCCACTGGATTTGTCTGGACCAAGATTCGCCACCATGTCATGAATTGGCAACCACTTAATGAACTGATTCTGGCCAAATTCAATCTACAGCATTTCTGTATTTGCATCTTGGAGGGTAGCAAAATCACAGACTGCAATGAGACCATCTGTGTCACATGCTTTTATCAACACAGACATCATCTGTTGTTGGGCTGCATGAAGAGCATGCGTGAAAATTTCAGAGTCAACTTCCTCATGGTTGCAAGGACTTAAGCCATCAAGAACAATGGATCTGTTGGAAAGAGCCTGATCTCCTTTGGTCACAACAATGACATTTTCAGGACACATGGCCACTATCTTATCAGCAAGGAACCCAAAGAGCTCTGTCTCATTGTCTCTCAGGAAACTTTTTCAGTTAGATTGTAGCTTGGTTTTCTCCATCACTCAGCATTGATTCCCTTTGCCTCTTTTTGATTTTGCTTCAGCCTTGAAGTCCAATAAACATCAAAAACTACATCTGTCCTCATAAAATTTAATGAGTACATCTGAATCTCTAGAACCACATCTAGGACTGCATATTCCTCAAAGGTCTTTGATATCTTTGGCAGCAATGAATGCAGAATAGAAGACCCATCAATGATAACAGTGTCACATTGTGGTCTTGTATCTGGAGGAGTAACTGTAGGTTCCAGAATTTTTGCAAGTTGCAACTTCTGACCAGTGTGAAATTTCTCACTTTCACTCATCACTGCAGGGAAAGACTGGTTTTCATGTTGGAAAAACTCAAGTAGGTCATACTCTTGTGCTTGGCAGGATATAAAGAGTTGTGAGAACAGACGGCAATCATTTTTGAGTACTAGTTGCTTCATGTCACCAGAAGTTGCAGCTTTTTCTTGGGGAAAGAAGTTTGCTTTGTTTTTTGAAAGAAGCTCCATCATCCAGGCCATTAAAAAATTCTCGAAAAGCAACTTTACCTTTCTCAAAGTGAGTTCTTATAAGTTCCGCACTACTGGGATGCACAATGGTTTTTGAGTCCAGTGTGAGCAGGTCTTTTGATTCTTCCTGAAAAGGATTGGCCAGATCCTTCACTTAACCAATTGCTGAACCTTATCGAAGAAGGATTTCTTAGATGAGCTAGTTTGCTCATGGTGCATGATATCTTCATTTGCCACTTTGGCCAGTAATGTCAACTCATACTGTGATATTAGCATGCTAACTTCTGGTCTAGATACCATCCACCTACTCAGTGCAGCTGGATCCTCAGTAAGCTCAATGGCACCACCATCACCTTTCACACTACTGCATTGGCCTGTTCATGTGTTTGGTCAATGGCCAAGCCAGAAAACTCCCTATTAGTCTTGTGTACTCCAAAATTCATTAAAGAACTCAGAATGAGTGTGTTCCAAAGTGACCATGTCTCTAAGATGGATCGGATGCCATCTGGTATAGTTCACATTGTTTTTGGCAAAGCAGTTGTATTAAAGAATCTGAGCCTTGGCCAGGTCAGTTGTAGTTGCTCCAAACCTCAGTTGAGACTTTGTCTACTCCATGCTGAATCATGCAGACAAATTGGAGGTCATGAATCATATACTGAAGTCTCATAAAGATTGCCCTCATATTTACATTTGTAATCAAGCTTGTGCCTATGCAATATCTTGGCAGCTTTGGTGAGAATGATGGCATTAGCGTAGGTTGGTACTTCTGACATGACAGGGCCTAAATTCTTATTGATTATCAGAATTGAGCGAGAGAAATCACACATACTGCAGCTCAAAGGGTGCACAAATATGTCTGGCACGTAAAATGAGATCAGGGCGAGAGAAATGGGCAATTGGGGGGGATTGAACTCACATCCTCCCGATCGTGAATCGTGTTTGATGTCAGGACTACTTACATGCTGGTGTGCATGTAAATTACCACATTGTGTGATTGACCCGGATGTGGCATTTTGGTATCATTATTTAAGTCCTGCCTGAATGCACCAGGAAGAAAGCATTTTGAGTCTTAGTGACACATGACAAGAGACGAGATTGGATGTAGGACTGCTAAAGAAGATTGAAGGCAAAAAAGAATTCATAGGAAGAAGCTAAGAGAACTGTTATTTTCAGCATACAAATTCGGCTGTCCACCTTTTATTAAGAAGACGACACAGCAACAGCACTTGAAATTCCACATGTTCAGTTACAAGAGACTCTTTTCTTTCTGTTACTGACGAGGCATACTATCCCCCTTCTTTCAAGCTATTTCGGCAATATCAGCATGGCGAAGGTACGCATAAGCAGCAATATCATAAAGCCATTTTCTGGCAAGAGTGATGTGGTAGCATGGCTGACATGGTAGCATGGATGAAGAAATGGAGACTTGTGGTGAAACTTCAGCAGGTGGATGATATGGTGAGTCTGCTACCATTATATTTGGAGGGTGACACACTGGCCCTCTATATGGAAATAGAGGACAACCAAAAGCAGATAGAGACTCGGCTGAAAGAGGCGTTAACTGACGATACATTCGCAGCATACAGGAAAGGGACCATAGTCTGGTGAACGTGTGGACGTCTACGCCAACAAAATCAGGCAGTTGGTTGGATGGGCCGGGTTCAAAGGAGATGGCCTGGAGAGGCTCACAAAACTGATTTTTGTCATGGGGTTCCCTGACATCATCTCAATCAGACTTCAACAGGTGTCAAATGTCGAAGCCCTGACCATGGGGTATCTGATATCAAGAGCAAGAGTGCTGACGACAACTGAGAAACAAAACCAGGATGTAGTTGCAGCCACACACTCACCCCACAGTAATGTTCAGTTACAAGAGACTCTTTTCTTTCTGTTACTGACAAGGCATACTATTCCCACCTCTTCTTTCACAGATAAACATCACATTCATCCTTGTAGGTTTCCAAGCTTTTCTTTCAGTTTCAGTCGAGTTTGCATCAGGTATATCTGTTCCAAATTGTTCAAGTCCTTACTTGTAAAGACTCAGCAAGTTGAAATGAAACATGCACATCACTGCTGTTTCTTGTCTCAATGACACAGGCAAGAAGTTCAGAGAACACCAAAGGGAAGACTTCCTTTTCTTGGGATGATTGGATTTTTTCTTTGTTCTTGGCTGCAATGTGTGCATGATACAGAGCTGTTGAGCAAGAGTAGTGGTATTTCAGTTCCAGGGCAACCACATCTCTACCACTCAAGACAGCCAAAAGCTTGCCATTATTAAGATTGAGAGAATATTCATTAAACCTCTCATTTAGCTGCATAGTCATGGCTTGTCGCGACTTTGATTTTGGTTGCTGCCCTGCCAGCTGGAGTTGTAGAATACACCGACTGCACCTTTGCAGAGGGGTACTCCCCCCTCCAATGAGGCTACCTGTTGGCTGTGGGTGGCGACCCGTAATGCTTAAGGACTGGATCCTGGTGGCTGAACAATCCTTGACCTGGCAACCAAAGAGATTGTGTGACTTGCAACACTTCACTTTAGTCCTTACTGGTCTAGATGAATGGTCGGAGAGGTCCGATCCAGTCAATTGGCTGGTCATGTCAGCCCTCTTTCAGGTTTTTGCAAAAATCTGAATTAGAGGGCAATGAATGTAAGGTCAATCATGCTGAGGAAAGACTTAGACTCCTTTCTGTCTCTGGGTGAGTAATTATCTTACGAATGAAAACCCAGGGACAAAATTAAATTATCTACCGCCAGCATGAGTATATTGACTATGTAGCCCTGATGTTACTAGGTGAATGGGTTTCCCCCTAGGCACATCCCCATATGAGATTCCATGGTGGGTGAGGAGCATAGTCAATGAAACTCAGACTTTCTTTATGGCCTATGAAAATATAATCCAAGCAAAAACCAAAAAAATAAAAAGACACCTCTCAGAATCCTCTTCAGAAAGTGAACATGAAACTAATGAAAACTTCTATCAATTCATTGTACTTGAATCAATAGAAGAAACCCTAATAAAACTATCGCCATTCCTAATTCAAAAAACAATAGAAACACACTGTAAACCAATCAATATCAAAAAAACTATAAACAACATTATTATACAAACAATAAATCAAAAACAATCAGAAGATACTAAAATGGAAAAAGTTTGGAAAACTAAACATAAAAATATACCCTCACCCAACCCTAAACCTCTCAAAAGGAGTTATAAAATCCCCAGACCTTACATCATGTTCCCTTGAAGAAATAAGACTACATCTTAAATCACAAGGCGTAACAGACGTGAGGCAAATATCCATACACAAAGAAACCAGAATCATAGACACAAACACATACATACTAACATTTAATAAACGCACAACTCCAACCAGCATTACAGGGTGGAACGATAAAATTATTGTCCTAAAGAAAACAACACTATAGCTTTATTTCAAAACTTTTATTGAAAAAATCAATTCAGGTAACTTGATTATGTGGTAGAGCTGACATCTGTTCAATGTAGCCACCTTCAGCTTCAATCCGGATCCGGAACTGGGAGCATGCCTTTTCCACAAGCCCCGGCGGAAGCTCAGCGAATACTCAGCAGATGGCGGCGATCAGGCTGGCTTTGGTATTGTGGGAGGTCATGTTGGTGATGTTCTCAACGTATGACCAAACGAAGTAGTCCAGTGGGTTCATGTGGGGGGGGGCAGTGAGAGAAGGGTACAAAGCCGTAGCACTCCTTCTGAAGCCAAGCCTGGGTCTCTTTGGACTTGTGGGCTGGCATCAAGTCCTGCTGCCACACCCAGGGTCTGCCACTGGCCACCTGATTGCACCAGGGGATCACCACACTCTTCAGCCTATCCAGGTACACTTTGGTGTTGACTTTCAAGCCGACTTCAAAGATGTGAGGTGGCATAATGTGGCCCTCACTTGAGACCACACCAAAGACCATAACCGTAGCCGGAAACTCTAAGATGCCAAAAATATGGTCATCCTAAAGATAAATGCACTAGACCACCGATATGTGGAAAATCAAATCACACAGAATTATGTCAAATCCCTCTAACTGCATCAACTGCACAGGAGAACACCCTGCATATTCATGGGACTGTGAAATGTGGAAAAAAGAATTACAGAAATAAAATACACAAGAAACCTCTCCTTCCCCAAAGCCAGAAAAATAGAACAAACACAAGAACAACCCAGTTATGCATATGTAACAAAAAAAGGAAACGAGGAAAAGGAAGATACGAAACAAAAACAGGAAGAACTGAGCAAACTGATTAATGAATTAAAAGATCTAATAGAAATACTAAAAACAATCACAAAAGAGACAATCAAGGAACACATTTTAACAGTTCTAGACGAATGTGAGAGACAACCAAAATCAGGAAAAATCCCCCCAGCAAAGAAAAGAAAAAACCCAAACTAAACAAAAAACACTAATAAATGAACCAATCCTATTCAACAGATTCAGCCCAATGGACATAGAAGATCCTGTTAAAAGAACCATAGAAGATTCTGATGAAACAACCACCCATGTCAAAACAGACACCATAAAACTCCAAAAGAGACTTTAAAAAATAAATACCAAAGACAACCCAACAGAAAATTAAACAACAAATCAAACCAAAAAAAAATGAAACACAAGCTACAAAAAGTAGGCATAGATCAACTTCAAGATCAAAGGAAAAAGAAAAAAAATCAAAAACAAACTCCAAACCCCTCTATAGAAACTAAAAACTGGAAATTGAAATGGACTCAACACCCACAATCAAAAAGCTGGGGCCACTTAAACAGAAAGCTCAGGCCCCCATTGGCTAGGCTGGAAGAGTACATACAAACTCAGAAGTGAGCTGTGAAAGACCAGGAGGTACATTTAAACTGCCTCCAGCCAAATTCAGTGTAGTCCCTTCACCATTAAGAACCAAGTCACCTATGAGAATAAATAAACTGTCCAATGCTCAGGGATCAACAAAATCCCTACAAAGTATAGAAAGCATGGACAGTGACACAGACCACATAGTTGCCAGCTTTGATCTGGAAGTTATAACAAATAACTATAAGACTTGAAACCATTTAGCTGTGTGCAAACAAATGAACTCAACCCCTTTTTTAAATGTTACTTACAAACCATCCACTTAAAAAGTAAAAACAAAATTACTGACAAACTCACATATCCTGTATATTTATTTAAATGTGTGCAAACAAATGACTGATGTTGAATTGTTGCTGGTGTATAGCAGTGTTCAAGACTGACTGTGTGCAAACAGATGATTAAAAATGGATGGGATGATTTGTTTTGGATGGATAGACTTGAAATCATTTGGCTGTGAAGAAAAATAAGGTTGAGCCTGTTGAAAAATATTATTAGTAAAATGTTTACAAATCATATGTATTACTATTTAACTATGTGCAAACAAATTGCTGATGTTGGGTTGAATTATTGGTGTTGTGTAGCAGCAGTGCTTGGAACCATTTGTTTGTGTGCAGGCAGATGGGCTCTAGCTCATTTGGAATATTATCTACTAAGTATTTGTTTGTAAATCTTAGGTTTAATATGTGTATAAACAAAATTTTGCATTAAGTGGCTTGCAGGGGTTCATGTGCTATAAAAACAACCAACCAAAACAAACTAAACTAAAATAAACATCTTGAGTCTTCAAAAAAAAAAAAAAAAAAAACTTTCCTTTTCACTGAAATCTGACCAAATCAACCTTTTCGGCAATATCTGACCAAATAAAATCAAAAACTATCATAAAAACCCTTACCCTAAAACCCACATAGAGAAGACAAAACCATCCTAACCTTTCTTGGCATTAAATGACCCACAGAAGTTGATATGCCATTAAACAAAACTCAAACTTGACTTTGGTTGTATCCTTTTCACACAGGAAGCACCATTACACTTTATTCTAGTTCTTAACATTTTTGAGTGCCTTTCTCTTGGATCATTATGAATTTCAGCTGCTTTTTTAGTAGCACACTCAAGTTTATTACTGTCAAACATTTTGCAACAATTTTGGTATTTGGCACTATTACACCTCAGTATATCCTCAATACCACCTCCTTTGTCCAGTCTGGATGGGTCTAACCTGATCAGTAATTGGGGGATAGCCTGAAATTGTAGGAGGTTTTTTGCTATCATGGAATAACCATCAGAACTACCTTCATAACAGGTTGGGGAAGACTTTAACTCTTCTTTTGTATCAGTCTGATTGAAGTAACACTTCCTCCAGTCAGTTTTAGGACTATAACTCAATGGATTATTAGTGGACATATTTAACTGGTTAAGGCTGGGGGGGTATCCTTTTACCACTTAACTGTACAAAATACTAAAGCACATCAAGATATGGGATACAACTAGGTTCATACATGCAAATGCCTTACACCTAGCCTGATTGTTCATTCAGTGCCATTTAAGTCTTATGCAATCTGTACACCTTCCAGGTTACCCTTGGCTCAGCTCTCCTGTGCTAGCACATCTTGTCAGTTCAGGTGGGGGCTATCTAATTGTGTAATACTACAACTAGCTATACTTCTAGCTGAAATATATACAGGGGCTTATTAGATAGCTATTTTGGGACATTCAACTATACTACATTATACAGTTTAGGTTAGTAAACTCCAGTCACAAGTAGTAAACTATAAACCGACACGGAACCCTAAGTTGAGTCTCATGGCAGTGATGTTGCCAGTGTGCCCTGGTTGTGCTTTAACATTGCTCTTATTCGCATAATGTACTAGAGCTTGACCACATCACCTCAATGCATGATCACAAATGTTGCCCAACATCTGTAATAATTTTGTAAGACATCTACAAAAGTATCGGTTTTAAGTCATGCAATGGCCCTCATCTTGAAAACTGGTAACCGTTTTCAAATGTCAATGCCAAAATATACTTCTCCAGTCAAAATACAATATATTTAACATTTGGATCAATAGCATGTTCCTATTTATAGATGTTTAGCACTGAAAACCCTTTTTCCTATTTTTTGAGACAGCCATTTTGTTTTTCAACGTGGGTAATGTACTTTTCTGAGAGAATGGGCCCTGGAGCACATGCATATCAAATTTGGAGCTTGTACCATCAAGTGAAAGGTTCTTGTTGGATATTGACTTAATTTACCCCACTAATATAGCATTTTTGAATATAAATTTTTCTATCAATTTCTTTTGAAATGGTTAATTTGAGAATAAGTTCATGTGACCTTCAGACTTATAAGATGTAGAAAACTTATTCTAAGACTTCTAGTAAAGTTCTAAGCTTCATGCAGGAGTCAGAGAGTCATAAGTGTCTTTGAAATGTTAACCCTTTTCAGCTTGTCTTCTGCCATCAGAATTATTAGAAACCATCTTGCAGACAGCTTGCTCATTCCCCAAGACCTCAGTTTGAAAAAAGTTCAGCTATGGCACTTGGAACTTTTTGAACGACCCTCACATGTGTATGCATGTGAACTTAGAAAATTTATATTGATATGAATATTTACAGTAATATAATACACTTCCAACAACTGAATAGAAGAGAATGTATACCAATTTCTTACTTATTATATGAGATGTTATATTTGTTAATACCAACACAATTATATACTTATCAGTTTACATGTGTAATTGTATTTGTTATATGGTTCAGTTGTTGATGTGTAAGTGAATAGGTTCTATTTCGTTAATGAAATATAAGTATGAATCTTCTAAATTATAGTGATGTAAAGATTTCCTGAAGTAAAACAAAGTATTAAGTTAGTATAACTTTTGTTGTGCAAAGATAAAAACTAGTATTGTCATCCATATCCAATTAGCTATTACATTAACATTTAGTTATATACTAGAAGGGTTACCTGGTTTTGCCCTGGTGAAAGGAATAAAATTATAGCAGTTCAATAAGAAATGTATTCTATATTTCTTCTAAATTAATTAATTCATTTCATTTGTTGATTTTTTACTTAGTGGATCTTAGTAAAATCTATACTCAAATAGTTTTGTCTTGTTGCTAAATAAACAAAATATATATCAGATATTTAAAAAATTTGTGGTATTTCTTTGTTTTATTGAGTTTTCTTATAAAAGTTATGCACAAAATTATTGCTTATTTATATGAAAATAAAACGATGCAATTATTAAGAAAAGAAAATACAAATAATTTTTTAAATTATGGGTAGTTTTCAAAAAACAAAAATTAAAAAAGATTCATTTAATTTCTCATCAATTTAAAAAAAAATTTTGCACAAGTGATAAAATATGGAAAATGGGATTATTGATAATTGTCATTATTTTATAGTAATTTTTTTTTTTTCTCAAAGTCAACATAAACATTAAAAATAAGAGAATGTTATTTAATTCTTTCGGTTCACTTTTGCTTGATTTGTCATGCAACATTAATAAACTGGTTACTTGTTTTGATATTTGATTTTGAAAGTGTGAAAAACAAGGGAGATAATTGTAATGGTGTGTGTAAGATCTGAAGATTTGCCAAGTTGGGGAACACAAATAGTACCCATAATTCAGTTCCTAGTAGCTAAATCAACTCAAAACTTTTTTTTTTCACTTGTCAAATCATGAGGTACCTTTTTTTTATTAAAAAGTCTGTGCTTAAATGTCCCATCTTCCCAATAATTCAATTACAAAAAGATGTAGATTTAATATAATAGATGAATAGGTGTGTGTTTTTGTTTTTTATATAGAATGAACTCCATTGACTTTTTTGTTATTCTGTTTTTCATATAAATAGATATTGCTTATGAAAGTAGAAATGCAAAGCCAATGCTTGATTTTGACCACCTGTTGGGTTAAAAATAACTGAATACCATCAGTTTATCTTCCCTTTATAGTACAAACAGGAAATTGTTATTTAAATTAATATTCATAAGAGTAATGAATGGAGAAAATTTTATCAGTTCTTGGAAAAAAATGTTCTATAGAAAAGTCAGTATTATTTAAAATCGAAAAGCTGATCTTTACACTAAATTTGACAAATACTAAACTAACCATTAATGGTTTTCATTTTTGATATTTTTATATGGTTTGGCTTGGTTGGTTTTTATAGCATATCAACCATTGTAGGTTATTTAATGCCAAATCCTGTTTATACATATATATTAGATATATAAGATTTGTAAACACATTTTGTTGATAACATTTTTAAATGAGCCAGAGCTCATTTTTTTGTTAGTTTTTTTTTTGGGGGGGGTTGTACACAGTCAAATGGTTTCAAGTATTACTATGTAACAGGAACAATTAAATATCAGTCATTTGGTTTGATTTTAAGACATACAAACCATTGTAGGTTATTTGATGCCAAGTCCTGTTTATACATATATATTAAATGTATATGACTTCAAAAAAATTTTGTAGATAACATTCTTAAACAAGCCTGAGTTCTTATTTTTGCACACAGTTAAATGGTTTCAAGTATTGCTGTATAACAGTCACAATTTAGCATCAGACATTTGTTTGCACACAGTTTGATCTATTTGACCCATAAATAGGACCCTATCAGGTGCTACCAATCTTGGTCAGAGTAGACCTGGGAGCGATGGCAATGAAGGGGTACTCCACATTTCCTAAAGCTCCAAGGCTGGAGCCTCACCATCAAATGGCTTAATGTCATATCTAGGACACTCGTTGGGAGGGGGGGTCTTACTACTCCACAGAGATGCAGTCAATGTATTCTACAGCCCCATCTGACTGGGCTATATTTTTATAGTTATGTATCTTATCTTAACTGCAGTTCACCTACAGTAAAACTCACATGTATATGAGGTCATACTGTAGGTCGAAAGCAAATTTAAACGATCAAATACTAGATATGAAACAAGTTACTGAAGATTATTATAATATATATATACTTTAGAAAAACAGAAATTCTAAAATCACCATTGATCATTTTTTTAGAAGAGTGATCATTTTATGATTCCCATTTATCATTTAATTGAAAACAATGAGGAAAAAAATCATGAATATAGAAGAAAGCTCTGAAAATGATGGACCTACACATACGCGAATAATAGTAAAGCACAGATAGACCACGTCTTTATAAACAGGAAATAGAAAAATAGTGCGATGAATTGCAAGGCATACTCCTCTTTCAAGGGTGTGTCCTCCGATCATCGAATAATCACGGCCAAAGTACAACTAAGCCTACGAAAAAACGCCACACAAACAGCGACAACTTAACACTATGACTGGGCCCTACTTAACAACAGAGATATTAGAGACAAATATACATTAGAATGAAGAAACAGATTCGAAACACTACAAGAGAAGACAGAAAAAGGTACCCCAAATGACGAATATGAGAATTTTGTTGAAGCACACCTTGAAGCGGCATCAAAGTGTATCCCAACAAAACCTAGAACTAAATATAGAGTCCCTTGGGAAATGTTAGCGGTTAGAGAAAAAACATGCACTCGTGAAAACTGCCTCCAAAAGCTATTGGAAGAACCCAACAAACACAAATGCCCGAAAACTAGAAAAGGCACAATATCAATTAGCAGGAATATATCTAAAAGAACAGACGGAATACATACAAAATCAGATAGATAAGATTAGAGACTCGGTGGAAGATAGGCAATCTAGGATAGCCTGGCAAACAATAAACGAAATAGAAGGAAGAGCACAGCCAAAGCAAAATTGAAAGCTGCAAGCCAACAAGAAAGAGTAAAACTGTGGAAACAGCATTTCAAAAATCTACTAGGAAACCCACCGAAAATAACGAATGAACCGATCACCAGAATTATCAGTAAGCAATTAGACATTAAACTAGGTCTGTTCACCAAAGAAGAACTCGACTCGGTTCTTAGAAAAATTAAAAATAAGAAAACTGCAGGGTTGGACGAGATCCCCCCAGAATTGTGGAAGACCAGACAATTCGACGACATACTGCTCCGACAATGCAATGCAGTCTATAGTCAATATAGGATAGAAAGATGGATGAAGGGATGCATCCTTCCTTTCCCTAAAAAAGGCAACCTCGGATTAGCCAAGAACTACCGAGGGATAACACTTACATCCATAGCAGCCAAAATCTACAATGCTCTACTACGAAACTGCATAGAACCCAAAATAAACAACATCCTTAGGAAAAACCAAAATGGCTTCCGGAGAAATAGATCCACAACCTCACAAATATTGACCATCCGTAGAATCCTTGAAGGCGTACGGGCAAAAAAGCTACAGGCGACATTACTATTTGTCGACTTTACCAAGGCCTTCGATTCCATACACAGAGGGAAGATGGAACAAATCCTACTAGCATACAGCCTACCAGAAGAAACCGTAGCAGCAATAATGATTCTCTACAGAAACACCAAAATGAAAGTACGTTTACCAGATGGAGACACGGAATACTTCGACATTGTTGCAGGAGTACTACAAGGAGACACGCTAGCTCCATACCTCTTTATCATCTGTCTAGACTACGTGCTTAGAACTTCAATCGACAAAATCAGACAAAATGGCTTCGAGCTGACGAAGAAAAGAAGCAAAAGGTACCCCGCAAAAACAATCACTGATGCCGACTACGCTGATGACTTAGGGTTACTGGCGAATACGCCTAATCAAGCAGAGACACTACTGCATAGTTTGGAACGAGCCGCAGCAGGCATTGGCCTCCATGTCAATGCACACAAAACTGAATATATGTGTTACAACCAAACGGGCAACATTACCACACTAGATGGAGCCTCTCTGAAACTAGTAGACAAATTCACCTACCTAGGAAGCAGCGTCTCATCAACCGAAAAAGACATCGACGCATGACTAACAAAAGCATGGACAGCTATCGATAGGCTCTCGATCATATGGAAATCAGGCCTAACCGATAAAATGAAGCGCAGTTTCTTCCAGGCAGCGGTTGTATCGATACTGCTATATGGATGCACTACATGGACGCTAACTAAACGGCTGGAGAAGAAACTAGACGGCAATTACACAAGAAGAATGTTGAGAGCAATATTGAACAAGTCCTGGCGACAACACCCCACAAGACACCAACTGTACTGCCACTTGCCTCCCATCACAAAAACTATACAAGTTAGACGAACCAGACTCGCAGGACACTGCTGGAGAAGCAAGGACGAGCTCATAAGTGATGTACTCCTATGGACCCCCACATATGGCCAAGCAAAAGCAGGACGACCAGCTCGAACTTACATACAGCTGCTATGTGAGGACACAGGATGTAACCCTGAAGACCTTCCAGAGGTGATGAATAATAGGGAGAAGTGGCGAGAGAGGGTCAGGGATATCCGTGCTGGCGGCACGACATGATGATGATGATGAAATTTCATAATCTCTACCTACCCATCAACCCAGTTGCCTGGGGCTATAGTATATGCAAACTGCATCCTGACCAAGAGGTAACTCCCCCTCTTTACGTGAGTGTCCTGTATATGACTTTAAACCATCTGATGATGAGGCTCCAGTTCTGGAGCTTTGGGTAATGTGGAGTACCCCTTCATTGCCATTATTTCCAGTACTACTCTGACCCAGAGTGGTAGTACCTGTTAGAGTCCTATCTATCGGTCAGATAGAACTATTTAATTATTTACTATACTTGAAACCTTTTATCTGTGTGCAAACAAATGATTAATATCAAATTGAATTAGTATTGGATAGCAATGCTTGAAACCATTTAGCTGTGTGCAAACAAATGAGCTTTGGCTTATTTAAAAATCTTACCTACAAACTATTTAAAAATCATGTGTGTGTTTATGTGTATATAAAGGATTTAACATTAAATAACCTTCAAGGGTTGATATGCCATAAATTCCAACTAATCTACCCACCAAAATTTTATATTTATTAGCATGATGCATATGTTAAAAATACCATATTCTTCAAAATGGCCTGGAAATCTTAGAAGTGTTGTTGATGTTTACGCTGCTCTTTATGGGGGTGTCCTCATGGTGTAATGGTTAAAGCGATGGACTGTGGAATCATAATAAGCGAGTTTGTACTCCAGTCGCACTATTACGTTCACTTTCAGGTAAATGCCCTTGGAAAGGTATGAACCCCATTATCCTCCCAGCTATAGTAGTACCACTACTGTTCTTCTAGGAGAATGGCTTTGGCATTAAATAACCTACAAAAGTTGATATACCATTAAACAAAGAAACCAAACCAATCTGCTCTTTATTATCTTTGTGTGTGTATAGTCTCTTAAGAATTGTTTATCAGGTGATAATTTTTAATTTTGGTGAAAATTATGACAATATAAATACACATTCAACACTTTGTATTTAATCTGAACAAAAGTGCAACAAAAGCTTAGAAATTGATAGAATTAGTGATCTATTTTTAAGCTTCTGATCCACTGATGATATTGATGTAGTAAGTGCTGATACTGGTTAAGAATAGTTTGCAAAATTTAAAAATGCAGATTTTGTGGTTAAGAACATTTAAAAGACCTCAGGACTTGAAAACTGTTGACTTGAAAGATGAAGCACAAACAACTGCTGAATGATTAAAGATGGTCATTTACAAACTGGAAAAATTCATAAGCTAGAAAAATGGATTCCATATGACATCATGGAAACTAATATCAACCAATGGTTAAATAATTGTCGATATATAGCAAGATGTATATTGGGTTAATTTAAGTTGTTTTGTTTTTTTTTTGTTTTTTTTTCTGATTTCCTTCCAATTTTATTGATTCATATCTAACTATTTTTCAATTAATTTCTTTCTCTTCAACATTTCTTTTTTTGTCTTTTCTTCGATTAATTTATCCTTATTGTTTGTTTCTTCCAAATTCCTAGTGTCATATTTATCTGTTTATACAATGTTTTAACTCATTTGGTGTGGAGAGCAACTCAAATCTCCCAAATATACTTACTTCATGTGGAGATGCCACTTTAGTATGCATTACTTAAAAATTTTGGATCTTGTGTGATATACCTCCTAAAAGTGCTTCTTGTTCAATATACCCAAGCCCTAAAATTAAAAAAAAAAAAAAATACTTTATTACTTCTAAAACTTTAGTAAAACAGTTTTTAGAAGTATCGGTGAACTAAAAATTCTCTGTGCAATATATTCTTTTCTCCCTTCAAAGAAGCAAACTTTGATAGTCACTTGACTCAAATTGAGTCACCTCTGTATTATATAGCTTAATGGTCGTAAGATTTGAAGCAAGCTTCTTTTTTTTTTTTTTTTTTTCTTTTTTTTTTTTTTGTCAAAAGTTCATCCCTGCCATTGAATTCATTGCCAAATGTACTATGCCAAAAAAGTTAAATGTACTGAATCCATTTTCTGTTTTTCTCTGTTTTGAAATTAGACATTAGTTTTAAATTGATGATAGTTTTCTTTCTTGTTTGTACTAAATATGTACATTTTACATATTAAGATTTTTATTTTTTTTAAGAATGATTATTTTGTAAAAAGAAAGCAAACCAACACAAAATTTCTTTATAGTTACCTTGACATAATGTATAATCCTGTGAGAAAATAAGCTCAAATTTTCATGCAAAATACAACAGCTTGTAGAGTATCATATTGATTGAAAAAGGAGCAAGTAGAGTAATGATTATTGTCATGGAAAATGGATTTGGTGAGCCAAGTTCAAATGCTGGATGGAGTTGTTTGTATTTCACTCCATGGAAAAGGCATGAATCCATCTCTTCTCTCTCTCCAGATCTAAGTAAATAGAGAAGACTGGGTTCTCTAGCCTTGGTATGGCAACTGGTCCAGGAAAAGAAAACTCTGAATTCAAACTCCCTATCAGCATGGTAGGATAACTTGGTATAGTGGAGTGACAGAACCAGGAGCTGGAGTTCCTAAATCTTTTTCTGGTAACTCCTATGGGAACAGTAATGTTAAGTTGTATACAACTTGGCTCGTCACTTGGACAAAATTGGTGTTATGGGGAGGGAAGACCTGCGGCATAAGCAACTGTTGGTCTTCCATACAAATATTAATAGGAGTGTTAGCTTTTCAAGACTATATTTTAACAATCATGGGTTGTGGAGTCAGATGTGGCCGACAATATTGTACAATCAGAGACATTTGTTTTTGTTAAGTTTGAAATTTGAACTATATAAATCAACTTTGATATTTTTAACACTCATATTTTCTAGCTTTTTATGATGCAAAACTGATCAGACTACACTTGAAAGGGATGACCTAAAGTTTGTATGATTGCTTTTCTGCTTGAACTAAAGCCAGTTGGTTAAAGAATCACATTCTTTACTAGTTGGAACCATTCCAAGTCAGGAAATGAGTGGATTATTTTTCTTTTACAGTAGAATAATGAATGGGTAAGCATGTTTAATGCATTGAAATCAGGTGGTAAAAGATATCTTCTTTATTCAAAATTCAGTTTAGTTATTGTTTATCAGCCAAATGTGCTTTTAAATGGTGGGTAGGATGATACCAATAAGCAAAAATGATGCATTTGTTTTGGTATTAATGGCAAAAGAGAGATTGTGCATACATATTTTATGTGATCAATGCATTGGCAAAGACTCAAACAAAAAAAAAAGTGGAATTAGAAAAGTTTGATCTATAAAATTCAGGTTATTTAATTAGAATGTTTGAAACTTTATTATGATACTGGCAAATTAATCTGCCTAATTTGCATGAGTATAAGAGAGAGCCAATATAAGTCTTTCACTGAGAATAACTGGAGCTTGATTAGCGACTGACTAATGTTAACCTTGCACATCACAACAATAGCATTGCTGATAGGATACTAATTGTCTCTCAAGGATCCTGATTTTGTTGATACCTGGCTATGATGTTTTGCTGCAAGCACCAGAATTTAAAAGCTGAAAGATGACAAAGAAAAGGGAGAAAAAATGAGATTACGGATCTCTTTTTGACCACAGCTGGATGTGAAGTGATAATGAAAGCCTCCACCATTCATAAAATATCTACGCCGTCTACAAAATGAGAGTAGATATTGCGAGTTTGAAAAACTTGGACAAGAAGAACAGACGATTGAAGAGGACTTAATTCAATTACCTTGATAGAAAAAATACTAAAAATAGCTACACCTACAAATAAAAAAGAACTTGAATCTTTTTTGGAATTGATGAATTTCTACGAGCAATATGTACCAAAATATATGGACTTGATTGAGCCGTTTGCAAATTTAAGAAAAAAGAATGTTGAATTTACCTGGTCAGATCAGAGAAACAACAAAAGACTTTTGATAGATTAAATGTAATTATGGCAAAGAAACCAGTAGTGAAAATTTTTGATCCGAAAAAGAACATTACGTTAACCACAGATGCAAATAAACATTCAATATCTGAAATATTATCACAAGAAGGATATCTAATAATGTATTCATCAAGAAGACTAGTGAATACTGAATTTAATTATTCAAATATAGAGAAAGAAGCCTTGGCCATTGTGTGGACAACCACTAGAGCCCAACAGTTTTTAATTGGAAAATTAGAGTTTATATTCAGTCCAAGAAAAGAATTACCCAAAGTAATACTAATATGAGCAATAAGATTAATGACATTTGACTTTGATATAGAATATGTCAAAGGAAATTCAATTTCACATGTAAATGCACTCTCAAGATTCTGATTTTACTGGGAGTCAAAAGATAAAACAAAAAGAATTTGAAGATACATTTTTATATTGGGTAGAGACTGATGTTTTGTCTTTAGATATAATGGCTGTGGAAGCTAGACATGATCCAGTACTAAGTTGGATAATGTCAAGAATAAGAAAAACCATATGAAGAAATTGCTCCAGGGTGGAGAGACCCTATAAAGAAATAAGACATAAGTTAACGATAGAACATGGAGTGATTTGTAATGGGGATTTGATAATTCTCCTAGAAACACAAAGAAAATTGGTGATAAAAAGCGTACATGATGATATGCTCTGTGGAGCAGCGGCCACACAAAAAGGGTTAAAATTAGAAGCATGGTGGCCAGGATATTCATGAGATGTTGAAGAATATATAAAAAGATGGGGAAAAATGTAAAAAATTAAGAAATTTTACACAGACTACTTTACATTCATGACCCAGAGAAGTGGAGCCAAGAAGTTGTGTGCATATGGATCATGCATACATTACTGGAGTGGGACTCTTATTAATACTAGTAGACTCTTTTTCAGTCTGGCCCAAACTAATCCGTGTGCCAGACAAGAAAAGTTCTATGATAAAACAGATTCTAAGGGTTATATTTTCCAGAAATAGCATACCAAAAACCCTGGTATCCGACAAAGCACCAGAATTTTGTGATGAAGATCTTAATTTATGGTTGGTAAAAATAGGTTGTAAACCATATAAGACACCGACATATCACGCTCAATTGAATGGGTTAGTGGAAAGAATGGTGCAGACCGTAAAAATGGGACTGAAAGCATGTTCTCAGCAAAAAGAAAAAGTTTTTCTACCAAGACTGCTTTTAAGCTGTCGCACAATACCACATTCCGGAAGACTAGAAAGCCCATCAACTTTAATGGGAAGGCAAATTAAAGCTCCTCTAACAATGTTGTATTCCACAAATAAGAAAATGTGGTACAAAAAGAACAAAGAATCAAAACAATAAAAGGCCACAATACAGCTACAATAAATAGAGAAAAGAGGAAGAGTATATTAGCCCATGCAGACCAATATGAAAAGCAAAATGAGGAAGAAATCTCAATGATTCCTTCTGTTAATGATTTATTGGAATAACCTTTACAAAATCAAATGTCAGAAGATGAAATAATGCATGATCAGGTAAGCCAGAGTAACTTTGAAAACTTGGATGAAGATCAAATTATGCAAGAAGATGATCTTGATTACAGCTCAGTGCTGGACAGATCTAGATCTCCCAGAGAAAGAAATGTAGCACTATGGGGGTAGGCCGCCAAAGCAGACGAGTCTGTTTTGGCGCGAAACCAGACAAAGGATTCTTGGACATGAAATCTCGCCGTACCCGGAAGTGGTACGGGGAGGCGAATGAGAGTTGACAACGCGACCCAGGAGAGAGTTGGTGGCAGGAGAGAGAGAGCGAGTTGTGGCTGGAGCCCAAGAGAGGCAGTTGGTAGTTGGACAGGAGAGAGGGAGTTGGTGGCCGGAGAGCAGAGAGGGAGTTGGTGGCAGGAGAGCAGAGTTGGTAGTTGGACAGGAGACCACGGAGAGTTGGTGGCTGGACCCGAGAATGAGAGTTGGTAGTTGGACAGGAGAGAGGAGAGTTGGTGGCTGGACCCGAGAGAGGAGTTGGTAGTTGGACAGGAGACAGAGAGTTGACGCCGCGACCCAGAGAGAGGCAGTTGGTGGCTGGAGAGCAGAGAGGCAAGCAGCAGAAGGCAGTTGGTAGTTGAACAGGAGACAGAGAGTTGGTGGCTGGACGATCTAGGAGAAGGAGTGGAGACTGGACAGGAGAGAGGCGAACAGCAGAAGTTGGCGTGGAAGAACGGAGGGGCAGTCAACACCAGACACCGAGCAGAGAGGCGAGGAGACAAGATAGGGTCCAGTGAAGAAGAGTCTCAAGATGTCTGATTCCAGTAGCATTGTGGAATTTTCGCTAGTAACCCACGCTAGCGATAGTCCGCACATGCATATAGTGTTGCATACCTTCCTCTGCTCTTGGTAACCCCAAGTTTGTTCGTGTTTGTTCGTCTGTTTGTTTTCTCCTGTCTCCCTCGATCGTATTCTTGTGTGGTAGGTAAAGAAATGTGCGTTACCCCCTCAGCCACTAGTTGATCACCGGCCGGCTAAGAAGTGAAATGGTTAGAAGACTGAGATAATGTGGGGGGGTGAGGGGGTAACGTTTCACAGAAATATGGGTGAGAGACAAAGAGAGTAAAGCAATCCCGAAATTGAAACAATCACTAGAAGTACCTAGAAGGGGCATAAGACCTATACGTTTCAGGTAGATGTAGTGATACTGGCAAATAATTTGCATAAGTGTAAGAGAGAGCCAATATAAGTCTCTCACTGAGATTAAATGTGGAGCTTGATTAGCAACTGACTAGTGCTAACCTTGCACATCACAACATTTACAAAAATCAAACACTTAAATAGAATTAGTGATATTTAAAATATTCAAATCTTTTTAATAAACTGTAAAACAGTTTATTCAAGAAACTAAAATCATTTGATTTCTTTTGAAAGATTCAATTGAAATTCTGTTTGATGATCATCTTCTCCAATTAATATTGATACCTATTGGAAGCCATAAAGATTTGTCTTACTGATCACAATATAATTGCATTATTTTATTAAATTGTCCACATTAAACATTATTATGATACATATTGGCATAAAATTCAAATCCCAGGAAGGGATTTTTTTTTTATTTAAAAAATAAAGATATTTTGGTAACAGTGTGAAAAGATGACTTGTGCTGTAATTTAAATATTTTTTGAGTCAAAATTTTGATCCATTATAGACTAGTATGTTGTAATTGTAGCAGCTAAAATGAAGTTTATAAGAGATTGGACCATAAAGTATAAATGAACACTACAAATTTAATATAACTGACTTATTTATGTATAGATATAACTATTTTGTTGAAAAATGTCAGCTACCAAAAGAATTGCTCCTGTTGCTGGGCTGGCAAGTATGACAAAGGCAAGTGAGTAAATTTAAAACCAACTTTTATTTTTGCAATAAATATAAGATAGTGTAAGCAAGAAGAGGGTTGATTAAGTCTTGTCAATATCGAGCAGATTCACTTACTCGTGCTCTGGTGTTGTGAAGCTAGCAGTTTCCAGGTTGGGTTATATGGCCAGAGTTGCTAGACATTGCTGCTCGGCTAGTAAAGTTGATGGTAGTCCAAGCAGTGTTGTCTGCTTATGCACTGATTGATCCCTCAGTGTGTTTGCTGCATCTGGCTGGCAGCTAATATGGCATTGTCCTTGTGGTGTTAATCTGGATGTAGTTGGCTACTCTGAAAGGACAGTATTAGGGAAATCGGACCTGTGTTCTTAAAATGACAGTTTAAACAAATGGCTGGACTGTTGCATTCTCTGCTTGTGGTTGGGAAAAGGAAGTGATGAGATCTGGACATCTGAAACTTGTACTAGTGAAAGGAAGATTCACTCCTTTTGCCCCAAGTAGTGCCCTCTCCATTTCTGACCTAATATTGTCAGAGACTGCTGATTTCATAGCAAAGCTGCTCGCTTCTCTGCCAGGCAGGAAGCCTCTCTTTAATTTTTAGGTTTAATGAAACAGGTCATACTATTAAGGGAAGTTTGCAAAATATTACTTGCTATATTCAACATTTAGTAAATACCTCCGAGATGACTCGTAGAATTAATTCTCTTGGAAATATTTTTCAGTTTGTAGTGGAAAATTCTATTCGTTGACAAAATTGGTGATCATGATGTGTTGATACCTAAGATTTGTTTGCAGTGAAAAATTTCAATTGTTGATAACACTGGTGATGTGAGGTTCCTCAAAACCAAGATTCCCAATGTGAGTAGCTAGTGGCTACCATACCCCTCAGGAAAAATTTAATATTTAAGTTCAAGATTTTCAAATATAAATTAGTTTACCCACAGCAAGAAACTCAAATATGCCAATTTATAAAATGTTTTAAAATACTTCTTTACAGGTTATTATCAAAGTAATTAGATTACTAAAAAGTTCAACTTTATCTTTTAAAAAAAGATAACACCATATCAATAAAAATGAGTGGTAAAATATTGCTATTTCTTTTTCCCTCAGTTTTATACCTTACCCCTATCATCTGTTTCAAGTGGCACAAGACATAAACAATGATAGTTTAAATCTTCCTGACTAGTAACTAGTTTTTAAAAAGTATGTGTCCATAAAGATTTTTATCAAGGTTAAATTTGTGAATATACATTATGGAAAATGTTATGATATTGAGTAAGTAATCTATAAATACCAATCAAACATTTACTTTTCTTACATCAGGTTCAAGGATCTTTTTAAATCAAAGTTGATTTTAATCAATTTTATTGTTTTATAAAGAGTATGTAATTTTTAGTTAGTTTGTTATATTTCAGTTATTGATGGGTAATTAAAAAAAAAAAAAGATTTTACCCAATAGAAATTAAAAAAAAAAAAAAAGTAGGTGCTAAACAAAAAAGTTGAGCACTGATTTTAAACATGGTGAATAATGTAAATGATATAGTATTCATTGATCAAGTGTACACTGTTTTATAAGGAAAAGGATTAGCTTAATCAATTAAAAAGTAAAGTTTCTCTTCATCTTCCAGAAAAAATAAAAACTTAATTTTCTGTAAATACTTTTTTATTTGCTGCCATACCCTTTCATCATCTTGTCGCACCATCAGCACAGATCTCTCTGACCCTCTCTCACCACCCTTCTCTATTGTCCATCACTTCCAGTAGGTCTTCAAGGCTACATCTTGTATCAGCACAGAGCTGTTGAATGTAGGTTCTAGCTGGTCGTTCTGCCTTTGCTTGTCCATGTGAAGGGATCCACAGGAGTATGTCACTTTTCACTGTTCATCCCTACTTCTCTGGCAATGTCCCGCATGTCTGGTTCATCTAACTTGGATAGTTTTTGTGATGGGTGGTAAGTGGCCATACAGCTGCTGCTTTGTGGAGTGCTGCCTCCAGGACTTGTTCAATATTGCTTGCAGCATTCTTGTGTAGTTGCTGTCAAGCTTTTTCTCCATACGTTTAGTTAGTGTCCATACAGCAGTATTGACACAACCGTTGCTTGAAAAAAACTGCATTTCATTTTATGGTTCAGGTCTGACTTCCATATGACTGATAGCCTATTGATAGCCTTTGCTTGTCACGTGTTGATGTCTGTCTTGGTTGATGAGACACTGCTTCCTAGGTAAATGAACTTGTCTACTAGTTTCAGAGAACTATCGTTTAGTGTGGAAATGTCGCCTCTTTGATTAAAGCACGTATATTCCATCGTATGTGTGTTGACATGGAGGCCTATGCCTGCAGCTGCTTGTTCCAGACTATGTGGCAGGGATTTGGCTTGGGCAGGTGTATTTGCCAGAAGTGCTATGCCATCGGTGTAGTCCACATCCATAATTGTTTGTGCGGGGTACCTTCTGTTTCTTTCCTTTGTCAGCTTAAAATCGTTGTCTTTCATTTTACCAATAGATGTTCTAAGCATGTAGTCTAGACAGATGATAAAAAGGTATGGGGTTAATGTGTCTCCTTGCAGCACACCTGCTACAATGTCGAAGTGGTCTGTGTCTCCATCCGGGGAGCAAAGTTTTACTTTCGTGTTTCTATATATCATCATTATAGCTGTGACGGTTTCTTTGGGTAAGCTGTAGGCAAGTAGTATTTGCTTAATCTTTCCTCTGTGTATGGAGTCAAAGTTCTTGGCAAAGTCAACAAATAATATTGTTGCCTCTAGGTTTTTTGCACATACACTTTCAAGAATCCGATGGATAGTCAAACTTTGTGATGTCGTGGATCTATTTCTTTGAAAGCTATTTTGGTTCTTCCTAAGTATGTTCTCAATTTTGGATTCTAAGTGGTTGCATAGTAGAGCATTGTATATCTTGGCTGCTACTGGATGTAAGGGTTATACCTTGGTAGTTCTTGGCTGATCCGAGGTCGCCTTAGGGAAGAGGAGGATGCATCCCTTTGTCCATCTGTCTATTGTGTTTTGATTATATACGGCATTACAGTATCAGAGCAGTATATCATCGAATTCCCTGGTCTTCCATACTTTTGGGAGTATTTCATCCAGCCCTTTGACCAGCTCATTGGCCTAGTGGGTAGAGCGTTTGCCAATGGTCTGGGAGACTTGGGTTCAATCCCAGGTCAAGTCATACCAAAGACTTTAAAAATGGTATTTGATACCTCCTTGCTTAACACTAAGCAATATAAGGTATTATGAAGGGTAAAGTGGAGCAATCCAGGGAAAGGAGTAGCGCCCTCCTCTACACCTCGGTGTAGTAGCTATTGAAAAGGGAGCCTTCTGGTCACCTTCAACTATGGTCGCCAACTTTACTTTTCTTACTCATCAAGCCCTGCTGCTTTTCTATTTTTAATTTTTCTTGGTACTGAATTGAGTTCTTTTCACGTAAACTGTCCTATTTAAGAAATATATTTATCCAGGTTTCTTTAAAAAGTAATTTTAAAAAATGTTTTAACATCCTTTTTGTCAAAGATTAATCCAAATTGTTAAGTGAGCAAAAGTTCCCTGCACCTTTTTTTTAGCTAGAGACTAAATACAGAATTGAAAAATGTTTTTTCACTTGAAACTTTTGTGCACTTTATAAGAATAATTATAATTTTATTTGAAAATCAAGAATAAATTGCTCTCAATGACAGTGAACATAATAGTAAAGTTCAAGTATGGAATCAAGTTTCATTTTACCATATTTGTAATTTGATAATTCTTGTTCTATATTAACCAACAATAGTTGTTATTTGAATTTTGTTGGTTTTATAAGTACAAGAGTAGTCAGGAATATATTTTTGGGAAAATAATTTGACCCATTAAATCTCATTTTCTAATTAGCTGTATTGGATGTTCATAACTATTTGCATGATATATATATATATATAAGTCATTTTTCCTCTAACTTCATTTAATTTTGCAGAAGTAAGAATCAGTAGCAACTTCCATAACACTCATTGTGACTGCTTAAATGCAATTGGATTTCAATTTAGCGTTTTGTTTGGGTTTTTTTTATTTTTTTTTATTTTTTGTTTTTTTACAATTTACTTGTCCTTGTATATTTTCAATTTTTCAAATTCTGATTATAGCTTGGTTTTATTTGAAATTTTACAAGTATAAAACTAACTTCTAAAGTGAATTCCTTTAGCAATGGACTGCTCAATAAGTTTTGAGGCACATTCCTTTTAGTAAAATCCTTATAAGTTTGCTATCAAATATTATATTATTAAATAGTTCAGAAATAGATCTTTGATGTAATAATTTATCAAAAACTACTAAAGTTACTATTTAACAATAAAATCCACTCATTTTCATGTGTTTAGCTAAGAATCAGTTTTTTGATGTGGCTTGTGCTGATACCCTTATTTCAAAATAAAATTCTGGTAAAATCCCTTAAAATATTTTCATCAAATTTTTTGAAAAAATAGAACTTGAATAGTTCTTCAACTTGATATGTGATACTATGGAATTAGATAGTTGGAAAAAGCAAATCTCACCTGTTAAAGTTGACTACAAAAGTTTTGTAAAAAAAAATAAAGATATCACATGTAATTTTGGTAATTTTTATTGGAAGTTGGAAAATTGCCAGAATTACAATGTATTTTTGAGAATGCTGGTAGTGACACACTCATTATCAAAATAAAATTCTGGTGAAACCCTAAAGAATATTTTTGTGAAGTTTTCTAACCAATTAAAACGTGAGTAAATCCTTGTAGTGATGTACCATTTAACGCATTTACATGAGTAAAAGCCTCTTTGACAACCTGTTGAAGTTAATTCTAAAATTTCCAAAAATAAGATATCATTTTTAAACACTTGGATATCGGTTAATAATGTTTTTTAGCATCTTTTAATGTGAATATTATAAGATTTTTTTATCTAAACTTACTATTAATTTTCATTTGAAGTTGGAAAAATGTTTGAATTTAGCTTAATTTGGCAGTTGTTTCATTTTCAGTTGTAAAGGAACTGTGTTGGGCAACATCACATGATATATATAAATTACACAATTTACTTCTGTTACCAAGAAAATTACACAATACCTTCTGTTACCAAGAAAATTCTTGCTTATTTGAGAATAAAATACTTTAAATATTTACAATGTTTGAAAAAATAATAAGATAAACTTCTCAGATATGTACTTTAATTTTCTGTGTGGTTTTATCAATTTCAAAAAAAAATTAACCTGAGAATGAATTTTTCTTTTCTATACACAAGGAAGAAAAGTTGAATCCCAAAAAAAATAACTTTCAAAGATTTTTTTTTAATTAATTTTTGTTTCTTTAATTTTTCACTACCAGCTAACAGTCAACAGAAAAAACGATGTATTTATTACAATGAAGAAAAGACCAAAAACAACTGCCAATTAATTGTCAAAATAACAAGAGGAAATTTACTTGTTTAACATGTTTATAGAAATAGTATATATTGAAAATATAGACACTGCTGTTTGCTTGCATTTTTTTCTAATGAAAAATGATTTTAACACAAAATTCTAAAATTTATATTTTTACAATAAAACAAAAACAACAACCCAAACCACAATTTATTTTTACATATTTTTAAATTTTTAAAGAATTTTTCATAATATGATTTTTTGCTATGTCTTTTACTTATTTTTGTTTTCAGTTGTAACTTGTTCTTAGTTGAATTTGAAATACTAGAGATATATTCCAAAACTGAGCTTTCAAAGATTAGTACTCTTCTCCAGACAACATAATGACAAAAATAAGATCAAACCCTCTAATAAAATGTTTTTTTCTCTTTATCTAATAAAATGTTTTTGTTTTTTCTTTAAGTATTAAAGAAAAAAACATTTGATTAGATAAGAATCACGTACTCCAAAATTGGTGCGGTCATTAGTAATCTTTTTCACAGGCCACATTTGAACAACAAACAGCTTGGAAAAATAATCAGCACTGTCAAAGCACCTAGTTGGTGAAGTGTATAGGACAGCCAGAAACAAGCCTGCTCAGTGATTTATTCAAATGGTGTAAAGTCCCTTCAGATATGACCACTCTTCAAGATCTTTATATAAAAATCAAGAGAACATGGAACTAGAGTTGGAAACGACAACAAAATAAGTTTTTTTGCAAACTACTTTTCTGAAATATAACCGTGCATCTATCTTACTACAGGAAATAGGTTGTTTTGTTTTTGTTTTTGTTTTTGTTTTTCTGTGAAAAGTAATTAGATTAACAAACGTGAATGTACATTCATGTATGAAGTTCCAATGATATCTTTCTTTTTTTGTTGGTGTTGTGCAACAATAACTTGATCAGTACTGGAAGATCTATTTTTAGGATGTTAATTTCAGGTTGATTCAAATGTATTATTTTGATCTTTATGTTGACCTACTAACTGAGAGCTTTTATTTTATATATAATTTGACTATATTTACAATTCTAAATATATTTTAACTAAAAATGACCATCATTAACATTGATTGATATTATTCATTGATATTTGTGGCTTCTATGGATAAAAAGGAAACTGGTTGTGAATTGTTGACTAAATACTGACCAGATAACAACCTTTTTCTCTTGCTATAACAACAACCGAGCCATAGGCCTAATGAGTAGAGTGTTTGCCAAATGCCTGGGAGACTGGGGTTCAATCCTAGGTCGAGTCATACCAAAGACTCAAAAAATGGTACTTGATGCTGCCTTGCTTTATAAGGTAAGGATCAAGGGTAAAGTGGAGCAGGGTTGTAGCTATTGAAAAGAGAGCCTTTGGGTTGTCCTCAACTACGATCAAATATTGGGTAGCCACAATGTCTGTGTGGTCAGGAATAGCACCATATTATTCCCTATATTGAAAACTATTTCTATAAGAATTTTCATAAATTCATCTTGTATGATAGTGGAGACATTTGGTTTTATTTTTGAAAGGCTATTTTTAGGGGTCCAAAATCCTGATGTTTTTTACTATTAATGTCTAATTTAGCACAGTTGAAAAATCCAAATTACTTGGTAACCTTCAATGTGTTTTTAAAATTCAAAGAGCCTTTTTATTTTCTCAATGAGCTCTATTCAAAAATCCAACTTTTATATACATTAAATCAAATTTTGAAAAAATCAAATTTCTTATTCTAGTCCAAATACACTTTCCCTTCAGTTAAGTGATTTTTGTATGTATATATGTGGTAATGAGTTGTACTAATTTGGCAAATCATTGAGCAACAGTGTTCTAGTTAAAGTAAATGAATAATTTTGTTTCCATTTCATCATCGTCATCAAGATTTATCCTCTGCCGGTAAACCATTTACAGTGTGGGAGAAAATAAAATTACCCTTGGTATACCCCTTTTAATAGGCTTTTGTTTAAAGGTTTATCAGTTAATTCTTCCTTGTTGATTCAACTGTGTATCACTTATTTGTCTCTTATACTGAATCAAAATATCTGACTTTTTGCATTATCTGACCCAAGAATTAAACTATCAAGTTACCTGATGGCTATAAGTTTATTTCCTAGGTTATTGTGACTATAACAACAACCACTAAGATGAACCCAATAGTCTGAGTAAAATAGGGGCTAATGATAATTTCTTATTTCAAAAATTCCCACGGAAATAATGTAGTGCTGCGTTGTAACAGTTTGCCTCCAGTTTCTAGCTAATTGCACTAAAGAATTCCCTTTAAATACTACCAAACTCATTGAACTTTTATGCCAGTAGATTTTGTTTATTTTGAGATGTTGAAGGTTAATCTGGATCCAAATGTATTAAATAAACTTCAATATGAATATGTGTAATACCATATAAGTTTTATAGCTCTAATGTTATTCCCTTAGATCAGGTAGAGCCCTCTCTTGTAGTACTCAAATAGTATAAATATCTGTGCACTTTTAAGTTATTATTAAATAATTTTGCTGGATTTTCACTTTGTTAAAATAAGTGGAATTTTGGTAATGGTGAAAGTAAAAATGGGATCAAATCCCCTAGTGTAGATCTGACTGAGATGTAGGAATTTGATCATTCTGCAAATCTAGCCATCTGATTAGAATCTAGGAATTAGGAGAAAATTCACCAAGAAACAGAGGACCATAATGGAAATGACCAAATGTGGAGGAAATTGCTTATTGCTAAAAGCTTCAAACACTAACCTAGAAGAAATTGAAAAGCCTAAATAAAGGAATTCCTGTTTAAAATTCAAAACAGTTGGATTTTTCAATTGCTAGCTTTTGGTCACCTTCATCCCTGCAATATAAAAAAATTAGTTCAGTTCAAGCTAGAACAAACAATTAATATGAGAATTCATTGTGATATTCAAGCTCAATCGATGAATTAACCTCATGTTCTCATGCATGTATTACTGCAGTTTGACTTACCTACTGGACTGTCATACAAAATCTTAAAATATTGTTCACATTACTTATGTATAGTTAAAAAAAAAAAAAAAAAAAAAGTATCACTTTCCTATCCTACATTGAACAAAGAGTCATTCCATGTCAAATCAACAAGGGGTCAGGCCATGACCAACATGGATTTTTTTTAAAATTTGCTGCACTTATAGATCTTCATGATACGAATTGAATGGCACCAGTCTTATCTCTCAAAGTTGAGCAGTTCTTAAGTTATGACCTTTTGACATTTGCCAAAAATATGAATTTTCAATGATACTGACAAAGTTTAAAATTTAATATCTCCAGTGTTTTTGCACTAAAAAAGCTTATTTATATTCCGTTTTAAAGTACTTGAATGTATTTAAAATGTACCATATGTATTTTTATCTTAGAGGTCAAATAAGGCAAGTTGACCATGACCTTAAACTTTGACCTTCATTTTCTCAAAAAATCAATGAATTAACCACTTTATTTTTAATTAACCAAATGATTTGTCTGTCTTATGTCATGATATGTACAAAAAATTCATGGTGGGAAACTTTGTGGAAATTTTGCTATAAGTGTTTTACTAAAATGACCCAATTCAAAATGGCAGATTTGGGCATCTGCCACTGTATGTCCAAATTTTGATATCTCACAATACGGTTAAGTTGTATATCTTTAGAAAACTCTTTTAATACTGAATAACATTTACATAAGTACCATGGTCATAAAATCAACAGATTTTTTTTATTATTTGTGGTTAAATGATGATTGAATAGGGTTTTTTTTGGGGGGGGGGGAAACATTTTTGGTTTTTGTTTACATTTTTTTAATATAACAGATTGTATTATAAATAAGTGATATAATGAAAATAAATATTCAAAAAGTGATTCAAAATCATGTTAACATTTTATCAGGCTCTAACATCAAAAGAATGTGCAACATTGTATGTCAGTGGTCAACATAATTCAGTTGATTTTCAATCCTCAAAATGATAATTTTTATTTTTATTAAATTGATTTTTATATATACCAAAGAGTTGTGATATTTGTTTTGTTCTCATTTAAGATGGTAGTCAAAATCCATAAAAATTGTAAATGTGTGCCTGTTGGAACAAATTTTAAAATAGAAAATGAAAATTTGAAGCAAACACCCACCACTGTATGTGTGTGTGGAGATATATATTTTATTTTTTAACTAATTTTCTTTGCTAAAATATTTGATGCATTTTCCATCTCAATTTTTGAAAGTTTATAAGTTCTTCCAGTCTGTTATTGGATCAACTAAGCTAAGAATATTTTTAGACTAAAATATCTGGATGTGATGGATAATAGAAAGACAGAGACGTCCCTTTTGGTCCTAAAAAATATCACTTTTATTTCTTCACTGTCTGGATATTTGTCCAATACACATCCTAACCACCAATTCCTATCATACATTGCTGTGACTAATCCCTTAAGGTCTTTAAACTCTATATTGTCATGTTTAGTAATCCTAACTATTTTTCCCTCATATTGGATTGACACAGTTTTTATTTCCACCTCTGTCCAAGACACAGGAATAAAAGAATATAGTTTTTGAGTTCCTATAATTGTGGTAGAATTATAAAATTTATCTTCTAAGATGTCTGCTTTTTTTCAGTCATCCATTGAGCAATATACAGTATTTATACCTGAAATATTTTCTCTTACAAAATCAAACAGTTGTTCATTATATGGTCGCGGCAAGCTTGCTTTTGCTTCTAATCTTTTAACAGTACCACCTAACCCATCACAAGGTCTTTTTCCATGAGAAGTTACAAAGAAGTGACATTCTGCATCAATTCCTAAGTCAGCTTTGTGGTTGCACAAATTGACAGTTTTTATAATTCTTATAATATGATGCAGCACCATTGGAAAAATATATCAGCTTTTTGATATCCAAATTAATCTTGTTTTTCAGCATTTTTACAAGATTTCTCTGGAACAAATCGATAGCTACTGTGTCATGTTTCAGACATTCATATATGACAAAAATGATTAATATGCTCCAGTTCTGTGCCCCTTTTGCAAATGGATGCAGTGTAGCTTGATCATTATTTCAGTGGAAACCTTGTGCATGAATAATTTTCAGCAAAATCAACAATAATATTAATCATTTCCCCATCCTTCAAAGACCCCCCCCCCAACAAAATTTTGACTGTTCTTTGGCAATGAAATCATGCTTCTTTAAAGTTTGAAGACCAGCATGAAAGCATTCAGTGAATTCCTCCAAATTTTGTAGTACAATTTGTAGAGTGGTCCTATCAGTTGATGATCACTTTATATATCAAATCATCAATAGAATTTTTATCAAAAATTTTCGTTAGGTATAAAATAAAATCTTCCATCAGACTGCTACAAGATGAGCCGTCACCCAGGTAGCAGCTAGATTATGCTTCATTGCATGTAACAGCATCTATGCATTGATGGTAGTCTATTAAATGATTTTTTTTTTTTTTCCATTAGTCAGAGTACCAAGCTGAGTCCCCACAATCTTCAATTTCATATTTTGATGTATTGTACAAATGCAAACACAGTGCGTTCCAACTCCACCAGCTAAGACATATTCTTTTGGTCTGAGCTCAGCAAATTTAGAAAATTTAATTTTAATGTTTTGGTTTGCCTCTTTCAAGTTGCAGAGTAAAAGATATTTCTGTTCTTGAACTCTTTTACCATTCTTTATGACTGTTTTGTAGTCATTTTTTCCAGGCATTGCTCTACTGACTTTTATTTTATCAATTGTCTTCTGAACAGGGAATCTAGATTCCTTGTTCATTAACTAATTTTTTGGTTTGTATTGCCATGTATGCTGTGTTACCAAATTTTGTTTGAATTTTTATAATACTCCAACTTTTGGGAAGTATTGTTAAAATCTTTGCTTTTTGAGATCTCTTTTCATAAGGTGCAAACTTTTCTTTTAATTGGGTGATGATTTCTGTTGCATCAGAATTTTTGTACCTTTCTGCAATTGTGGAGTCCTCAAGAGAAATGTTTTGAGAAATTACTTAATTTTTCTCTAATAATGCTCCCTTAATCTTGTGTACGTTTTTTTTTTTTCTGTAACTGGTTTGTTTTTCGAGTTTTTGGCGCTTGACTGGCAATTCACCAATAATTGACAGGCTCTTGTTTAGAAGCTGCAAATCAGTTTCACTATCTAAAAAAGTGGTAGAAGTCTGTGGTTGGTCTTCAGTTGATGGTGAAGCAGTGTCAGACTGATGATTCTGTCAATTTCTTCAGGCATATAGTGCAAATCTTTTTACCAGGAATCAATTTACATCATTTTGTTTTATTAGAAAAGTCTTGTGATATAACTCTTAATTGTTTTGTAATATTTTTTATGAATTTTAAAAGGGTCACTGCATTTTTTTTTTTTTCTTTCTCAAGCATGTTTTGATGATGCTTCCATTTTAATTCAACAAGTGAAGGTCCTTGGTGTCTCAGCAAGGATTTATATGGTTTGAGATTATTTGGTCTGAAAAAAAAAAAAGATTTTAAAATCTTGTGTAAAATCTCTCTCATGTATGAAGAGAATAAGAGAGAGGGAGTGGGCAACGTTTCTCTACCTTTTTAAAAATAAAACTAACAAATTATTCACTTAAAAAGTGTGTGTGTGTGTGTGAACAGGATTTTGGATTTAATAGCCATTAAGGGTTAATATGCCATTAAACCAAATAACTTAACCTAACCATCAACTCAACTCAACTTAAGTCCGTCTGATTTCTCTGTGGTCTGATTTGTAGTCTGTACTTAAGGAGCGCTCATATATCATTCTCAATTTGCATAATTATTCACAATTATCTCTTTAACAAAACAATGATTCAACTTTTCTATATTTTCTGGCCTAAAATAAACAAACTTTGATATCAAATATCATGGACTATCCAGATGACCACCACATCAGTGTATCCCAAGATCTCATAGTTATTTTTTAACAAAACAAAAATTCTCTCCTCTAGGTTGAAAAGATAATTTCAACCTAGAGAAAACACACGTTCTAACATCAATCCTAATTTAGATCTCCCACAATCACTTGTAATTATCTTTTTGTCGGACTTTACTATTCTATCCATTTTTCTGATTCCGAAATATTTTAGGGAAAATGATGTTTTCCTAACATATAATAAAGAGTAAATACAAGGTCCAAAATTGAACTGACAGATGCATTGGAAGAAGTGAATTTTTGTTATATCGACATTTACTCAATCTTAGTTATTTTTTAGTTCAATTCCACACAATGCATTTCACAATTTGAAATTGATTTCTATTTTGCCCATTGATTTTTTTTCCACATACTCAATTAAACTACAGGATTTCTTCCACTTGGAAATCTGACATCGTCCACTGCCTCAGATCAGTAACTGCACACTCATTCAACAATATATCCAAACCCCAAGGTTGCACTGTTACACAATAGAAATATTTCTTATGTAACCCTGACATTGCCCATATAAGGCATATATAATATCAGTGGCACAAGATGTTTCAAAAGGAAACTACCTGTTGATGTAAACGGTACAATGTCATTATCTCCTCTGCACTGTTTCAAAATATATTGTATCCAAAGAAATAGTATTAGTTTGGGCTTTTGTAATTGAAATTTTGAACTAAATGTGCTTTTGTCTCTCGAATTTCATTTCATGTCTTAGAATAAATTTGTTCATTCTAAAAGAACAAATTGTTTTCAGGATGTCAGTGTTAAAAACGTTTTTTGTAAATACAATATTTTTGTATTCTTAAAAATTCAGTTATTTTATATATTGTAATATATTGTCAATAGATTTGTTGCAAATTTATTGGTTCTTGCTCTTGAAAATGTTAATTCTTTATCTTTTTTTTTCTTTTTTTTACTAATGCATAATTAATTCACAAATTTTTCTTTAATCATAATGTATATATGTAAATATATTTTGATTAATGAACTATTGCTTGAATTATGTATTTACATTTTTATCTTTCAACAAAAATACGAAATTGACCAGAATGTTTATGTGGGTTTTTTTTTAAATATGTGTATTGTATGAAAAAAAAACTATTGACATGAATGTTTCTCCTTTTTATCAAATAGTTGAATTTTTAAAATTAGATCGCAAACTTATTTTGCTTTGTCTTCAATTATTAGACAATCAGCATTTTGTTTTTGTTTTTGTTTTTTTGCTACCAGATTAACAAATAGATTGCTTCTTTTTAGAAGAGAGTTAAGACTTCAAGTTTTTTTACTATTTAAGGTGGTGAAATCTTTTCTACAAGAAAAGCCACATTGGCACAGAAAAAGTTAGTAATAAATATGTCAAATGGATGAATCTGTTATTACAACTCCAGGTATATTAAATCCATAACACTGTGCAGTGGATGCTACATCTCTGTATGACACTTTATACCTTGGGTGTTTTATTATATAGGGTTATCTATATATATATATATATATATATATATATATATATATATATATATAGGCTTGTGAGTTGATAAATTGGAAATCGGGTCAAATGTTTGAAAATAAAATTCTAATCTGGTGATTATAGTTTTTAGATGAAAAGCTTTGCTTTTTATCATGTCTATTGGAATGTGTGGTCCTGTTTTTATCATGTCTAACTGGAATTTGTGGTGCTATAGTCTGCCAGATAAGGGTTGAGTCATTTTTAAGTGTCCAAGATTTGGGTGATCCATATCCAGAAACTATAGGGGGTTGGATTTTGAGGACAGAACAGATCAGCCCAAGGTAGAGGAAGTGTGATTAGGACCCATATCATGCCAAGTTCAAAAACTTAGCCGTTAGTTTTGTTTAGTTAAGGGAATTTTGCTAGCCCTCCGCATTGCAATAGTGAATACTCCACGCACATAACCATTTTGTAAAGTGTCACACACCTTTCCTCTGTTAAGCAGCATATCCTCAAGTTCTTGTTTTCTCCTTTTTTCTTCCCTTGTGAACCTGTCTCAAGCTTGTGTACTTTGATCCAAACCTGTAAAGAAATACTAAACAGTTTGGGGGTTTGCATCATTTTACAGATGAAAGCACATGAGCTGCAAACAGATAGTCTCACATTATATTTAAAATCTATAGGAAGTAGGTCTCCATGTTATATAGTCATTTACCGTATCATTCAGCATCACAACGACACAACACCAAAGACAAACGCATGAAGGAAAACGCCTGAAGAATTACGCAGGAACAATTAAGATGCAGGAAGGAAGGAAGACACAAGAAGACTTCTTTAACAAAATATATACCTCTGTCTTTATTTGTAAGGTTTGCGTGTGAGAGGTGCTGGAGACCAACATAAACATTATATTTTGACCCCACTGTTATGACCGTCACGTTGTGTCGTTCTTGTTCTCCTGATGTTGGGGTTCACTCCATCAGGGCTTCCCGAGGACCCCCTCGGTCGGGTGTGGCCTTCCTTACCACATCTGGTCTCTACTCTCTGGGAGTCTACTGGCAACTACTTTGGGGGTTTTCCGAGTGCCCCCTCAGTCGGGTGTGGCCTTCCCTACCACATCTGGTCTCTACTCTCTGGGAGTCTACTGGCAACTACCTTTGCACCCCAAACTCAACTGAGTTAAATAATAACTCAACGCCCACACGATCGCCTACTGGATCTTTGAATCGGATGTTCAATCGTCATCAAGCGGAAATAACTGTCATGCAGTTCAGAGGTCACTGTCTTCCGGTGCATGACTGTAATGGCAGAATGGGACCTTGACCTTGTCCCATATCATAAGCCTTAATCCGCCCACGCGATCTCTTTCGATTGCTGGCCGTTGGAATGTGTCACTTCCTTCCGGTGTATTACCTTGGAATAGCATTTTTAGGCCGGGGCGAGGGGTCAAAATATTACATCCACACATACAAAACTTTAAGTTGAACCAATTAAGAAACATCAATAGTACTCTCCTGTGTAATAATTATCTACCTTTGGTTATTTCTAAGATGGATAATTGGAGAACCAACATCATCACTAACAATATTGCGATCTGCAATATTTCTTTTGTTATTATAATAAATTTAAGGGTTTCCAAACTAATCAAAAGAATGAATGAATTGATACTTTTACTTTACTTGTTACATTTATTTTATCTTATTTTCTTTTTTCCACTTAGAGATATCATAAAATATTGCATAGCACCCCATGACCATTTTTAGTAATCTACAGTTCCCTTCTTTTATGTGTTTGGTACCTATAGACTCCTAGTCTAATAGGCAAAACTTGACAGGTGAACTCCCTTAGCTTCAAAAAGTGTTGTAAAGAGAACAAACAGATGTCTTCTGACTGGGAGGGATACTTACTAATGAATATGTAAAATAAAACTAAATAAGAGTGGTTATCTAGATTTATTTCTGTAACTGTCATCTATAGATCTTAAATGCAGAACATTTGTATTATTAACTCGTGAGGATACCCAGCATTGTTGGTATATTGTAACAAATTAACACCAATAATATGCTTGCCCAGTTGGCTGGGGCTGTAGAATACACTGACTGCTTCTCTGCAGAGGGGTAAGACCCCCCCCCAACGAGTGTCCTGGATATGACACTAAACAATTGATGGTGAGCTTTGGGGAATGCGAAGTACCCCTTCATTGCCATCACTCCCAGGTCCACTCTGGCCCAGAGTGGTAGCACCTGATAGGGCCCTATCTATGGGTTAAATAGAAATAACAGCATACTTATGCTAAACTGAATTGTTTGACTAAACTGAATAGCTTGAAATAGAAATGTTTTTGACAATTAAACTGTACTTACATTTAAACTGTGTACTTATGCTTAACTGAATTATTTGAAATAGAACTGTTTTTCGACATTAAAACTGTATTTACACTTAACTGAATTGTTACATATAACTGTTTGAATAGTTTGAAATAGAAATGTTTTTGACAATTAAACTGTGTACTTATGCTAAACTGAATTGTTTTAAATAGAACAGATTATTTATATAAAAATGGATTTGGCGTTAAATAACCTACAAAGGTTGATATGCCATAAAACCCACCAAACCAAACCAAACCAATAATATGCATTTTTTTTTTTTTTTTTTTCATCAGAAAATAATTGACAGATGGACAATATTTATTAGAATTTTTTTTTATAACATTTTCAATAAATTTAACTTCATGTGTTTAAATGGCGAATAAGACATTTAGCGAGAATAAATTGAGGCGAAGAGGGGACATCTAAAATATAACAAGGTTTTAATATGCGTGGACAAGCAAATAATTAAGGCGCCGGCTATATTACTAGCAGAAAAGACTTAAACACAATGTCTTTCTTTCCTTTTCTCTCTTTTCCGTCTTTTCTCTTGAACCTTGAGAAGGTAGCAAAGTCCATTTAGATGTTTAGAGTTCATGAAATGAATCTTTTCATTTTATTTCTATTCTTTTCTTCATGTATATAATTCTTTATGCTTCTTTCTTTAGATTGAGAGGGAGAGCATACAATTGCCATACTTAGGAAGGGTGGGGGGAGAAAACGGTTTTAAGGTTTACTTAGCTTTTTCGACGGTTTTCTTCGCAGAGTATTTTCTTTAGCGGGATTCTATGGAGCTCAGCTTGAAGGTATCTCCTATCTCCTGTCCAAGAGCTCTATTTCGCTTCTTCGCCCGGAGTTTTGGCGACAGTTTCAACACATCTTGTCACGCCAACTACTGTCCTAAAAACTCGGCTCTGCTTCTTCGCCCGGAGTTGTGGCATCAGATCACCCGTCCTCTCACGGCGACCTCTGTCCTCAAAACTGAATTCTTTATTCCTATTTCCGCTGACGAAAAAGCTACTTCTGTTTTTAGGGTTCTAGCCAATCATTCAGCCTCTTTCTCCTTCCTCACCCTCTCAGGCAATTCATTCGGACCTCTGTCCTCTTTCTCTATCCACCCGGGTGAGGTTACGGAGTACAGATAGCTTGACTTACATTCTTTACTTCCTTCAACGGGCAGGCCGAGGAGTTGACCTACATTCCTTATTCCTCCTTTTAACGGTCAGTCATTGAGGCCTGTTAATTCAAACACAGAAGAGTAGGGGAAATTTCTTATTTCTCTCCTCTCAGTGAGAGACCACGTGACCAAGTGTATGGAGATAACACCATGTCACACACATGCTTTAGAGACTTGAGATGGTAAAAGATGACTCCCAGAACAGGAGGCCTTCAACAAGCAGGACTGAGGTCAATGTTGAGTTGGTAAAGTAGGTAGTGTATGGCAATCATTGGTTAACTGTTTGAATGATCACAAGTCAGCTAGACATGCAAAAGGACAGTGTTTGGAAGATTTGGACATGCAGAAAATCTGTGCAAAATCAGTGCCCAGACTGCTTAATGATAAGGAGCACCACATGCAGGTGTGGCAGGATATCATCAATCATCTTCAAACTGAACCAGACTTACTTCATAAAGTCATCACTTGTGATGAGACATGGATTTTTGAGTACAACCTGGAAACCAAGTGTCAGAGTAATCAGTGGAAGTCTCTTGATATTGCCAAGGCCGAAGAAAGCAAGACAAAAAGTCAGCCATGTTTATCACATTCTTCAATGTAAAGAGCATCATCCACTGCAAATTTTTGTCAAGAGCCAGACGATCAATTAGTAAGTCTACATGGAGATCTTGCAGCATCTACTTTACTCAGTGTGCAAGAAGTTATGGTAGGATGCTTCACCTTGAATTCAACACTTCTTGGCCTAGAGGAACATCACCATACTGGAACACACCTCCCTATTCACCTGATCTTGCTCAGTGTTACTTTATTCTTTTCCCCAGGATCCAGGAGATCATCAAGAGCACCTGTTTTGAAGGCATGGAAGCCATCAACAGAACTGTAATGAGAGTCAAGCGACATCCCAGATGAATCCTTCCAGCAGTACCTAGAAGCATAGCAGAGAAGGATAGGAAAGTGCATTAAACTCAAGGGCGGAAAGACTTTATAGTTTATTGTTTGGAATTGAAATAAATTATTTGTGACACCAGTCCCATTACTTTTCTGACAAACTTTGTACACTTAATGACTGATCTGTCTCCAGTTTTTCTCTTTACTGTTGACTTGTCTACTTCTCTTCAGACTTTAACATCCTATCCTGTGATTCATAGTACCAGAATCAAACAATATTTTCTGTAATGAATCAGAGATTCTAATTCTGTGAGATCTTATGTTCACACTACTAACACAAAACCTTGACATCCAGTCACTGTGATTCTATTAGACTGGCATGTTCTGGATGAAAAGTAGGAGGGAAAAGTTAGGATTAATAAGTGAATTATGCATCATAAACCTGAAGGAAGTCAAAGAATGTGGCACTCAAAGCATATCAAAAATATGTCTTAAACATACTGATTTCATTTAGTGTCAAGTGTCTTCTATGGTGGTGAAGAAGAAATCTGATTCAATGACAATACACTAGATTCTCTACAGTAGCAAGGATCAAAAATAACAAAGGATAAATTCCTCATGGAATTTGAACTTGCATTTCCTTTTTGCCTTAGGGAAACCTGGTTTTCCTTACCAACCACTTTACTATCTAAGTTGAGAGAACAATTCCATTGCAGTTGTCCAAATAATACCTATAAGTTTAATTAATACTCTTATCTGATTTGTTAGTGCCATGTTTTGTTTGTGTTTTTTGTTTTTACATGAGTTAGTATTTATAGCTTATCATTTATTGTTTATTGCAATTAAGGAGCAATCCAAATGAAAAAACAGAGATAAATACTAGTTAATGCCGATATTTTTCCAGTCTTCATCTAAAAAAATAATAAATAGAATATGCTATTAATATTGATGTATAAAAAACAGTAACAATAAAAGTTATGTTATATAGTTATTTATTAAGTATAGCTTAGATTTATCATGTGGCTATGAGAATAGGACACTTAGTGTAGGATCAAACTCGGTACTCAATAGTTATTGATCTGTGATATTAGTTTGCTAAACATTTTACCATATATATAAAGTAAAAATCAAACATTTATTTTATATATTTGCTTATGAAAAATTACTTCTAAGTTTTCATTATCATCTGATAAAATGTCATCAGAACAGAATTTCAAACTCATCAGAGTATTTGTATATTTTAAATTCTAAAATTGCTATAAGTACCTTATACTGCCATACTAGTAGTATATACAGTTCTAAAAAGGGATGAATAGCATGTATACTTTAACTAGAAATGGAAATTTAAGCTGTTGCTTTTGTTTGTCTTTAAATGACAAGTGGCAACTTGGTTACTAAGAGCAACATTTTGTTGATTGGCAAACATTTGACATTTACATGTGTCTGCTATTGGTTTTTGCTGCTGGCTTAAATAAATATACAATATATGCATTGATTTTACATTACTTAAGTATCCATTAACAAGATTACCCAAAAAGATTAAAGTTGTTTTGAAAAGCAGGTGAGGTTACAGTCTATATGAGAAAATTACATGCCATTGTTAAGACTTGCTTATTTTTTGTGGCTATTACTGAAAGGCATTGTTTATTTTCTAATGGTTCTACTATTCTACTTTATAGAGAATAAGGAATCAGACTATTAAAAAAAAAGCTGTGGTTATAAAACAATCTCAATGATTAATTAGTATTTTAACAGGATCAACTTGATTCAAATCTTGAAATATTACCTGGTATGCGAGGCATGTTCAAGAAGTATTGAAACTACATTTACCAAAACAGAAATGAAGTGTGATAGAAACATTAATTTTCTTTAATAATCCTCTTAGCATTCAACATTCTTATTCCATCAAGATTTCCATTGGTTGAAGCACTTCTGAAATTCCTCTTTTGATATGTTATGTAGCTGTGTCATTCTTTTAATGTCCTCCACATCCTCAGATCTTACTTTTCAGATGAATTTTCAGTTTAGGAAACAAGAAAAAGTTCCATGGAGATGGGTCTGGTGAATATTGCACAATTTTTGTTTTACCAAAATTATTGAGAATTGGCACTGACTTATCTCAACTTCATCTAGGTGTCTAAATATGTAAATTGCTCTACTGTGCACACATCTTTATTTAGATTTTAATATTTATTAACCACACCTCATATCTCATTAGATTTGGGGAGATTCGTTGTAGTTTCTTTTTACAAAAATTGATAAAAATAGGTTTAAAAAACAAAAAAAAAACAAATTTAAAACATTTCTTCTGGATTGTACAATGAATAAAAGTATTATTTCGAACTTACATTTGATAAAGCTCATTGATCACTTTATATTCTGCATGATTTTTATATAAATTGTGAGATGATTTTTATTGTAGAAATACTAATGTAACAAGATTTATAAAGTCCAGAGTTTAATATGGAAATATTGAACTGACAATAATTTATTATAACACAAGTGTAAAACATGAATAAAGATACAAAAAAGATGCATGTGTGTATACTGGAATGAAGGTGTGTATGTATAAGATAAAATGAAATACGGTTCATTTATCAACTAGGTAATGTTCCTTACATTATTTTTGTTTTCAAAAGATATGGATATATTTTGTAGAGGCTTTCAGCAATGTGGGTTATAGACAAGATATTTTGGCTTGTATATTTGCTAATAGCATCAAGACTCAGCCCTTCTCCCATGAAGTGAGGAGTGTTCAATGGATGGTAAAAAGCAATGTGTGTCCATCTTAGAACATTCTGAGAGAAGGGTGCCTGACATAGTGCTAGGTTATTCCACTAGACTAGCATACCCATGAGTTAGGTGCACATTGGGTACCTCATGTTTCTAGCTTTATGCTAAATTAAGTTAAATTACATGTGGAGAGAAAAATGTTTTTGGCTAAATTTTGTTTTGTAACAGAAAAATAAAATTCTGTTTAAAATTCAGAATGCTAGATTTTATGATAAAGCACAATTAATATTGTTGCTTTAACCACTTAGGATCAGAACATTTTTGTGTGATGTTATTTATTAGTCTGGCACATAGGCTACTTAGAGTACCTGCTGCTCTTTAGTATTCACTCATTTCAGAACTGATTGCTGCTTAACTTAGGTGATCTGATGGAAACCAGTGCTTTCAGCATGACTTTACTATAAGTCTAAGTCATTTTCTAAGCTTAGCTTAGTTTAGAACAAGGTCAAAAGTATGAATCACACTAACAATGGTTTGCTAACTATTATATTATACTAGGTGTCCAACATTTTTATGTGATTTTATATCAGCAAAGATATCTGTTCAGCTGATCCAGAATAATCATTGCTCCTATTATAAACTGTCTTGAATCACTATCTATTTGACTACTAGAGACAAAGATATTTCTTTCAAAATATATCAGCCTTACCCAAGTGTTAAACACAGCTCATTTCCAAGAATGTAATTTAGATATTATATAGAACAAAAGAATGACAATGATAAGTATACTGACAATTCTATAAAGCCATATTATAGATATCATTCTTCAATAATTAATATTATATTCTTGAATTAAAACAAATTCTAAGAATTTTTCTTTTCTTCAAATGATAGTAATTTAAAATACTTTTTTATCTTCTAGCATCCAGTTTTATAATTGACACTGAAAATATTAAAATTTAAGTATTCTATCATCAATACTATTTCTGACAAGCAAGCTACTGGAAATTAATTCTAATTAAAATTTTTCCCTTTTTTTTTTTTTTTTTTTTTTTTTTTTTTCCTGATAATATGATAGATACCTCAAACCTCAGTAGTAGTAAGAATAGGACATACATAGATTAACAAATGAGTCTTTTTTCCAGTATTCCAATCATTAGAATAGCTATAAGAATTATTTTATGAGAAATGGAAGGAATATTTACATTTAGTGTAATGAAGAGACTGGTGAACAAAATGTTATAAAGTATGATTTACACATAACTTTTTCCCTGTTGGTTGAATTTAATTTCAAATATCAACTTTTTGTTTTTAATATTGCAAATGAGTGTTAAACTCAGATTAATTTCTTCGGTATTTTGTTCAGAATAATTAGTGAATCTTGTATAAGGATGTTTTGTAAAATGTGTTGAAAAAAAGCACATTTACTAACATGGACCCTGAACTCATTTGAAGATATTTATGATGGTTTCAAGTCAATAAAGGTGCTTCAACAGTTTATTGGTTTGGTTTTTGTTCAAAGAGATTTCTATTGTTAGTATAGACAGCATAAGAAATGAAGGTCTGATTATTCAATACCACTGCTATATCTAGAACCTGAAAGATGCAATTGGTGTTTCAGTAATAATGTTTGGAAAAAATAAAAGTTGTCTTAAAATATTCTAAAAAGATATGTTGAAAAAACTGTTTTTAATATTGATTCTACAAATCCATGTACTTTTTCTCATTTCTGGTGTTGCAGAGCATACAAATAATGCTAAGATATTTCATTAAGTAGGCTATGTCTTTAACAAGTCTCATGTCCCTTGAACTGCATTTAACCTCATCTGAAATAATTCATCAAGTGGTGTTCTAGATTCCTAACTGAAAAAATAGGAATGAGAACTAATAATGTTATTGTCTTGTAATTATGTGTTTACATTTGTTTGACTTTTTTACTACTGTTTTGTTTTCCTTTCTTAATTATTTTGATTCTTTCTCTTTGATTCTCTAGGAAAAATATGGCTGCAACAAACCGGCATGTAATTATTACAAAAAAACGGTAAGTTAGGTTTTTATCAACATTTTACCAACAATATTCTATTAGTAATTTAAGGCAAACATCCCCTCTACTTTCAGTTGAATCATAATAATTTAGTTGTTTTTTTTTGTTTTTATCTAAGTCCATGTTTAAATCATTAATGTACAAAGGTGGGTCGAAAAATTCATAGGTAGATATTATACATGCTGTTGGTGACTTTTTTTACCAATGGATCCAAGCACTGTAACATCCATTGAAGAAGTGTATGGACTGCGAGGGAAACTGTTTTTTTAAAAAAATCATTTTGTTAAATTCCATGAGAGTCTCTTGGTCAGCCTATAAGCTTTTCGACTAAACCTTGTATCATAGAAATGTGTTGTATATTGACCTCCGACCCTGCCAAACATGCCATTCCAAAGACGGTGGAATTGCATATTCCATTGGCGTGGGCGAGCTTGGCTGACAATATGGGGCAGGGTTAAAATCCCACGGTACAGTCACAGACTGATGCACCGGAAGAGTGTGACCTGTGAACTGCATGACAGTTATTTCCGCTTGATGACGATCAAACATGCCATTCCAAAGACAGCGGAAGTGCATGTTCCGATGGCCAGTTATGGGGAGATATTGAATGGGCGATTGAACTATTATATAACTCGGTGAAGACAGGAAGTCAGTTAGTTTGGAGACAAGATGTGGTAGAGAAAGCCAGCACCCAGCAGAAGGGGCCCTCGGGACCCCCGATTAAGAGTTTGGGGATCAGAAGAGTTGGAGAAATGATGCTGTAGAGAAAACAGCACCCAGCAGAGAGCTAGGCCCCCGGGCCTCCGGTTGAGCAACCCTGGAGAACGGGAAAGAAACGCTGATGGCTATAAGAGTGGGGAGGTCAATATGTTGCAGTTCTGTTCGGTCTCCAACTCCCTCTCACACACAACCCTTTCAAATAAAGTGAGAGGTACACATTTTTCTAAAGAACTGTGTCGTGATTCTGCATGCATATGAGGATACAACAAATGTACTTAATTTTCAACTTGGAGAATTATTATTGTTCAGTAACCAAGGATACATTGCATAAATTGATGGATAATTTTTACAAGAAAATGTTTCATGTGAAATTAAAAAATAGTACAGTGGCTTTGAAGGTTCTATGGACTGAAGATTATTACAGAATATTTGCATATACAGCTGCCTTCAAAATTTTATTAACTTAGATTTTCTTTTTGTTTTATTTATTTGTTTTTGTTTTGGTTTTTATGTTATACAGTTAAGTTTAAGTGAATATATATTACTTGAAATAATGAGAAGTAATGAAAAATTGCAATTATTTATGTGTGATTTTTTTAAAATTTATTTATTGCTTAAATTATACCAAAAGTTAATATTTCCATAAAAGCCCTCACTTCCTTTTGATTTATGTTAGCAATGCATATTCACAGCTAAAAACATTGAAATTTGTGTTTTGAGGCATACTCTACTCCCTGCCATAAAATCCTTATAAGTTTGCAGTCAAACATTTATTACAATCAAACTTACATCCTTAAATAGCACAGAAATAGATTTTTATTTTGATGCAATAATTTATCAAATAACTTCTATAGTTATTATTTAAAAACTACCATGCCTCTCATTTTTGCATATTTAACTGGGAATCAGTTTTTTGATGTGGCTTGTACTGATACCCTTATTTCAAATAAAATTCTGGCAAAATCCCTGAAAATATTTTCATCAAATTTTTTGAAAAAATAGAACTTGAATAGTTCTTCAACTTGATATGTGATACTATGGAATTAGATAGTTGGAAAAAGCAAATCTCACCTGTTAAAGTTGACTACAAAAGTTTTGTAAAAAAAAATAAAGATATCACATGTAATTTTGGTAATTTTTATTGGAAGTTGGAAAATTGCCAGAATTACAATGTATTTTTGAGACTGCTGGTAGTGACACACTCATTATCAAAATAAAATTCTGGTGAAACCCTAAAGAATATTTTTGTGAAGTTTTCTAACCAATTAAAACGTGAGTAAATCCTTGTAGTGATGTACCATTTAACGCATTTACATGAGTAAAAGCCTCTTTGACAACCTATAGAAGTTAATTCTAAAATTTCCAAAAATAAGATATCATTTTTAAACACTTGGATATCGGTTCATAATGTTTTTTAGCATCTTTTAATGTGAGTATTATAAGATTTTTTTTATCTAAACTTACTATTAATTTTCATTTGAAGTTGGAAAAATGTTTGAATTTAGCTTAATTTGGCAGTTGTTTCGTTTTCAGTTGTAAAGGAACTGTGTTGGGCAACATCACATGATATATATAAATTACACAATGTTTAAACAATACCTTCTGTTACCAAGAAAATTCTTGCTTATTTGAGAATAAAATACTTTAAATATTTACAATGTTTGAAAAAATAATAAGATAAACTTCTCAGATATGTACTTTAATTTTCTGTGTGGTTTTATCAATTTCAAAAAAAAATTAACCTAAGAATGAATTTTTCTTTTCTATACACAAGGAAGAAAAGTTGAATCCCCAAAAAAATAACTTTCAAAGATTTTTTTTTAATTAATTTTTGTTTCTTTAATTTTTCACTACCAGCTAACAGTCAACAGAAAAAACGATGTATTTATTACAATGAAGAAAAGACCAAAAACAACTGCCAATTAATTGTCAAAATAACAAGAGGAAATTTACTTGTTTAACATGTTTATAGAAATAGTATATATTGAAAATATAGACACTGCTGTTTGCTTGCATTTTTTTCTAATGAAAAATGATTTTAACACAAAATTCTAAAATTTATATTTTTACAATAAAACAAAAACAACAACCCAAACCACAATTTATTTTTACATATTTTTAAATTTTTAAAGAATTTTTTATAGTATGATTTTTTGCTAAGACTTTTTTGCTTATTTTCATTTTCAGTTGTAACTTGTTCTTAGTTGAGTTTGAAATACTAGAGATATATTCCAACACTGAGCTGTCATAAGCTTACGAAAAAACGCCACACAAACAGCAACCACTAAACACTATGACTGGGCCCTTCTTAACAACAGAGATATTAGAGATAAATATGTATTAGAATTAAGAAACAGATTCGAGACACTATAAGAGAAGACAGAAAAAGGAACCCCAAATGACGAATATGAGAATTTCGTTGAAGCACACCACGAGGCGGCATCAAAGTGTATTCCAACAAAACCTAAAACTAAATATAGAGTCCCATGGGAAACGTTAGCGGTTAGAGAAAAATGTGCACTCATGAAAACTGCCTCCAAAAGCTATCAGAAGAACCCAACAAACACAAATGCCCGAAAACTAGAAAAGGCACAATATCAATTAGCAGGCATATATCTAAAAGAACAGATGGAATACATACAAAATCAGATAGATAAGATTAGAGACTCGGAAGATAGGCAATCTAGGATAGCCTGGCAAACAATAAACGAAGTGAGTAGAAGGAAGAGCACAGCCAAAGCAAAATTGGAAGCTGCAAACCAACGAGAAAGAATAAAACTGTGGAAACAGCATTTCGAAAATCTACTAGGAAACCCACTGAAAGTAATGCATGAACCGATCACCAGAATTATCAGTAAGCAATTAGACATTAAACTAGGTCCGTTCACCAAAGAACAACTCAACTCGGTTCTTAGAAAAATTAAAAATAGAAATAGAAAGCAGCAGGGCTGGACGAGATCCCCCCCAGAAGTATGAAAGACCAGACAATTTGACGACATACTGCTCCGACATTGCAACGCTGTCTATAATCAAAATCCGATAGACAGATGGATGAAGGGATGCATCTTCCCTTTCCCTAAAATGGGTGACCTCGGATTAGCCAAGAACTACCGAGGGATAACACTTACATTCATAGTAACCAAAATTTACAATGCCCTACTACAAAACCGCATAGAACCCAAAATCGACAACATCCTTAGGAAAAACCAAAATGGCTTCCGAAGAAATAGATCCACGACCTCAAATATTGACCATCCGTAGAATCCTTGAAGGCGTACAGACAAAAAAGCTACAGGCGACATTACTATTTGTCGACTTTACCAAGGCCTTCGATTCCATACACAGAGGGAAGATGGAACAAATCCTACTAGCATTGTAGCAGGAATACTTCAAGGGGACACACTAACCCCATACCTCTTTATCATCTGTCTAGACTACGTGCTTAGAACTTCAATTGACAAAATCAGAAAAAATGGCTTCAAGCTGACAAAGAAAAGAAGCAGAAGGTACCCCGCAAAAACAATTACCGACGCCGACTACGCTGATGACATAGCGTTACTGGTGAATACACCCAACCAAGCCGAAACACTACTGCATAGTTTGGAATGAGCCGCCGTGGGCATTGGCCTCCATGTCAATGCACACAAAACTGAATATATGTGCTATAATCAAACAGGCGACATTTCCACACTAGACGGAACCTCTGAAACTAGTAGACAAATTCACCTACCTAGGAAGCAGCGTCTCATCAACCAAAAAAGACGACACACAGCTAACGAAGGCATGGACAGCTATCGATAGGCTCTCAATCATATGGAAATCAGACCTGACCGATAAAATGAAATGCAGTTTCTTCCAGGCAGCGGTCGTGTGGATACTGCTGTATGGATGCACTACTTGGACGCTAACTAAATGGCTGAAGAAGAAGCTAAACAGCAATTACGCAATAATGTTGCGAGCAATATTGAACAAGTCCTGGCAGCAACACTCCACAAGGCACCAACTATACGGCCACCTGGGTGTCCTCGTGGTGTAATGGTTAAAGCGATGAACTGCGGAATCGTAGTACGCGAGTTCGTACTCCAGTCGCGCTATTACGTTCACTTTCGGGCAAATACCCTTGGGAAAGGTATGAACCCCCTTATTCTCCCTCCAGCTATGGGTAAATAGTAGGACGGACTAGGTTCTTCAGCCTTGGTGAGGCAACTAGTCTAGGAGAAGGAAAACTCTGAATTCAAACCTGTTAAACTCCGCTTAAAAATTGACCTTGTGTCATATCCTCCCCGAGCGGAGGGGTTGGTAAATAGTACCTGTTTCCCATCACGAAAACTATCCAAGTTAGACGAACCAGACATGCAGGACACTGCTGGAGAAGCAAGGACAAACTCATAAGTGACGTACTCCTATGGACCCCCACATATGGCCAAGCAAAAGCAGGACGACCAGCTCGAACATACATAGAGCAGCTATGTGAGGATATGGAATGTAGCCCTTGAAGACCTGCCAGAGGTGATGAATGATTGGGAGAAGTGGCGAGAGAGCGTTAGGGATATCCATGCTAGCGGCACGACATCATGATGATGATGACTCTCCTCCAGACAACATAATGCCAAAAATAAAATCCAACCATTTAATAAAATGTTTTTATTTTTTCTTTTAGTATTAAAGAAAAAAAAAACCTGGTCACTACTGGAAGATCTGTTTTTAGCATGTTAATTTCAGGTTGATTCAAATGTATTATTATGATCTTTATATTGACCTACTCACTTTTATTTGATATGTAACATGACTGTTTCCAATTTTGGACATATTTTAACTAAAAATGGCCATCATTAACATTAATTGATCCTATTTATTGATATTTGTGGCCTCTATAGATAAAAAGAAAACTGATTGTGAATTTCTCCCTAATAACTGACCAATAAATAATAGCCTTTTTTTCTTGCTATAACAACAAAAAGTGAATTTTTGGGCTACTATCTTGAAATACTACATCTATGTGATCAGGAACAGTACCAAATTATTCCCTGTATTGAAAACTATTTCTTTGTGAATTTTTATGAAGTTATCTTGAGTCATAATGGAGAAAATTGATGGGTATTTTGATATCTGAAGTGTTGATTGATAAACAGTCAAAATTTCAGATCCCAAAATACTTGTAAAATCCTTAATTTGGTACTGGTGAAAAATCCAAGTTACTCAGCAACTGTTCAGTGGATTTTTAAAATTCAGAAAGCACTTGTTCTTTTTTCAATGGTCTTTACTCAAAAATCCAACTTTTATATATACTAAATCAAATTTTAGAAAATAAAAATTTAAAGGTGCATTGCTATTTACATTTGAATCTGATAAAATCTGATAAAACTATCAATGATAGTTGATGATAGTTGTGCAATATGTGTATAAATCTTAGTTAGTATTTTGTTTTGTTGAAGGAACTTTGCTTTTTAGATGAATTCTTCTTAAAAATTTCTGGTTTCTAGCATTGAACAAAACTGAACTTAAGGTCTTTGAAGATTTAGTCCTTTAAACACTGAACTGTACAGTTTTTGTTTTTTTCTATTAAATTTAGACTCGATTTATTTTTACCACTTTAATTTTTGCTATGTTTACAACAAATCTATCCAAGATTTTTGTGAATAAAATAATACTTTTGACCTAAAATCTCAGTCTAAAAACCAGCCATTTTTAAATGAAAATTTCCAGTAAATCTCGCTATGAAGTTCGCTGTATGCTTTTAATCTTTGAAGATTTACACACAAACACCATTTGAATATTGAAAGTTTCTATAATTTGAAATGTCAAAAATATGAAGCAAACATAATTACTCTATTTATTATTTTATTTTATTTCTGAGGATTATTGACATGATGTGTAACTCTTTTATATCTTAGAAGAACCAAATGTTCAGAATATACAAACTAAAACTGCTAAGTGTTTTCTTTGCTTTCTGGAAACACAAAATATTTTCTTGAAACCATTAAAATTACTGAATTTGAGTTTTACATTTTTTTCTTTTCTTTTTTTTTCTTTTCTTTTCTTTTTTTTTTTTTTTTTTTTTCCGTTAATGTAAAGTAAATAATCTGCCCTTATAAACAAAACTAATATCTGTATTTTGGTATTAGTATATTTTGCATTTTTGATCCAAAGGTTAAAAATAGATATTCAAATGAACATTACATTCTATACTGATATTCTAATTTTCTCTTTCCCTGCAATAGGAGCTACTCCAAAGATTATCACCAAAGAAAATGGAGATCACCAAAAGAAAGGCGACTATCTCCTCCTAGAGATTCTTATGATGATTTTAGAGAAGATAGTAACAGGTTTGCTGCCCTTTTTTTTTTCTTTTTTTTTTCTTTTTTTTTTTTTTGTTACTTCTTTAGCTACAAATATTGAATATAAATACATTGTTTTGTTTTATACTCTTATAAACACTAAATTTAGAATTTATTTACTATTTTTTAATTATAAATTATTTACTACTTGTCAGAACAAAACTATATGAGACCTACAATAAAGTGTTAATGTAATTGTATTTTGGTGGTAAAGTATTGAATTGCAGTTTATGTGTTTTGTTCTTCATCTTGAATATATGGCTTACCTAGTCTATAAGCCATTCAACTTTAGACAGCCCTTTTTTAAGTAATCAATTGTCAATGACTTATGTAACATTAAATAGGCATTATAATTAGGTCATATAATTCTTTAGATATTTATGATGATGCTTATATAGAGGAGTCACATCTACAGAAAAAAGAACTTACTGTAAAAACGAATTGAGTAAATTTAATGTTTCAAAATAGAAAGTTTTTTTACTTTGTAGCTGTTGTTTTTTTTTTTTTTAAAGTAAAAAGAAAAATAGAATAATTAAGAATATTTGGAAACACTTTCTGTTTAACCAAGACCAATTCATTGTGAATATTTATTATGTTTATTGGTAGTTGAAGGAGATGCATATTATTCTTTTTTATTTAAGTCTAAAAAAATGGTTACTCTAATTGAAAATATTGTGAGAGACAGTATAAGAAAAATACTCATGTTATATTTACTTGATTTTCAGGCAAAATTCATATAACTCTGAATATGATAGAGATGACTACTACAATCAACAATCTAGTCATTCAGAAAGCAGTATCTCTAAACTTGATGTTAAAAAAAGAGCATTTATAGATGCTACAATCCTCATAACCACCAGCCATCTTAGGTAAGTAGTATTGTGACTCAATGTTCATGAATTTATTTTAGAAAATATTCAAAAATTCTTTCAGTTATTTAATATTCTTGACTACTTTTAAAAAGTTTAATACTGAAGTATTTTAATTATTTAAAACTTAAAGAGAAATGTTCAAAAGAAATTCCTGCTATGTGTATATATAGTAAGAATATATAAATTTCTTAATCTGTTCTTGTAGGGGTTATGCTGAACAAATTGAAAGAAGGTTAAGAAATCTAAACATGACTACAGAGATTCGTAGCATGCCTGATTCCTTGCTACAGGATCAAGTAGTTGAAGACATTGCTCATGAAGGTGTACTCTATGTGATTATTGTCAACAGTCAAAATGAAGCTTTTCATTCCCTGACACTACATATCTTTCAAGGAACTCCCCAGGGTAAGACATTTCAAGTATTAATGTCTAAAATCAGTTGGTAAATTATACTTGGCAGAAATGCCGACTTACTTTCTTTTCTTTTGCCTATAAATATTGCTTTGGTGAATGGACTTGAATGATTTTAAAAAGCAGTTTTTAATCATTTTAAGAAAAAGAATTAAAGTATTTTTCATTTGGCTCCCTGGCTCATTTGTGATAATTTTTTTTCTAAATTTTAACTAACAAATCTATTAATGAACCATAAGGTAAAAAAAATACATTTGTAGAATAAACCAAAAAAAAAAATCTTTACCTTTGAAGTATTTGCAAAAAATATATCACAATTTGACTTTGCTTTCAGGAAAAATAGGCTAAAGCCTTAAAACTTTGCATTACTGTTTGCTTTTAGACACAGTTTCTCTTTCTCATATAAACACATGCATACATGTGTTTATATCCACACCAACATCTGTATACAGTTTTGACATTTCAGGTAAGTAAATGGTTGATTATATGAAGAAAGTTTCAAGCAATCTGACGCTGTCTTTTGCCACTTTATGAGAGTAAAAGACTTTTCATCATTCAGCATCAACTTTTCAATGTTTTTTAATATCTTCATCTGATTTTATAAATTATACAGTTTTTCTTTTAAATGAATTTTTCTCAGAATAAGTTTTGATGCTAGCCGTTTTTTGTTTTTTTTGTTGTTGTTTTTTTTTCCTCTCTCTCTCTCTCTCTCTCTCTCTCTCTCACACACACAGAAATGTCTCATTTTAAAATTCTGATTGATGTTTTTTTAGTTGAGACAGATATTTTCTGTGAAAGATACTTTATCCCTTTTTTTCCCCCTCTCAGCTCTACAAGTGAAATAAAATATGTTGAAAGTTATTTGAGTTTGTTTTCAGTTTAATTTTTCCCCACCACCAAGAAAGTGATTTTGTTATTCACTATTTTTCTTTTTATCTTCTTGTCAAGTGGACATCTAGGCAATCATTTGTTGCTATCTATAGCTTCGTCTTTTGTTTCATGAGGCTAAATTTAGTTTCTGGTTGTTGTTGTTTCCTCTATTTCCATTTGTGTAAACTTTCTCAATGACTGAAAAACAGTATAGCTTTTTATGAGATTTTGTATGAAATAACTTTTTTCTTAACCTGATCATACTTCATACTTATTCAGTGAAGAATAAAAATCAACTTTATTTGCAACTTATTTATTTTCAAAAGCCAACTGGGTAAAGTTTACATATTGGAAGTTGAAAAATAAAGTTTGAATGCAATTCAACTATTTCCATCTTAATGTTTTGTCTACCAATGTTTTTTATTGTTCAAAAACATTACTCTAAAAAAGAGAAAATTGTTATTTTATTAAATAGTAGATAATAACATTTATAGCACATTTCTTCTGATATAAATGTTAGGATTTAAAGTCTTGTCAATTTTTTTCCATTTTTTTGTAATGTTTGTTGATTTGGCTTTTGAACATTTTGAAATTGAAGTAGAAGTATGAATAATGGCTCAAAATAACCAAGAAAATGTTTGCTTTTCTTTCAATCTAGTAAACTGTTTGTTTTGATACCTTTTACTTCATTGTATGAATGGAAAAATACAATACTATTGTTTCTCTCAAATGACACAATTTTTCACCCCTTTCCCTCTTTTTTTATGTGATCCAAAGAATGGTTGGTTGAAAAAAGATACTTTACACTATTTGAATATACCAATAATTGCGGATTTGCATTTGGATTTTCTTGATAAATTATCTGTCAAATTTTCTGGGACATTTGCATGGATCTGATATGATCTGATTTAATTTCTAGTTCTCTCTAGAATCTTTTCAATAATCTTTAATTAAGCATTTTAATATGAAGTGGTGTGTGGGTGTGATATCTAAAATAATGTGATTGATAATCATTTATTTTTCTTGTATAAACCATTTGGACCACAATACCTTGATTTGTTTTAGTTTCAATAAAGAAACTGCATCTATTTGATCAACTGGTTTCTCTAAGGACCTTTTCAACAATTAACCTCTGCTTTACCCTGTTCTATATGATTTAAAAAAAAAATAACCCTTGTTAAAAATTGGCAGCACAAGTTATACTGGCAAACTTGATTGGACATATTGGCACTTCTTTTTATAGGAGACTGCAAGATTCACTATATATTGAGTAATAACTTTATCTAAAGCGTGAAAACTGGATTTGCTGTTTTGCATTTTTCTTGTTTATTGTCAAAGACTTTCTTTTCCTCTTCCACAGAACATAGAAACATGCCTTCAGACGATGCCATGAGTCTTGTGGCACGAAACTTTGAGCGTTATCTCCAAGTTTTGAAAGAAAAGAATGCTGGTCATGCTGCAACTGCAGCCCCTTCTACTGCTTCTCCTTCCCAGTCCATCACTCCACCCCTAACTGAAACTTTGCCACCTTCCTGCCCTTCTCCTGAACCAAATTTAACCTCCCCTCATCAGCAAAGTTTACCATTCCTGCCTCCATCAGCAGAAATACGTTATCTTTTAGATTTGCTGGCTGATTCTCGTTATCTGACACTAGAAGAACTGGATAAAGTCCTTGATTACTTAAATGAGAGAAAACGTGAACTTTCGGAAACGTCACAGCCTAGCACATCAAAAGGTAAGCCCATAGTAGCAGCATTTAATTTTTTTTTTTTTTTTTTTCCCCCCCTTTCTTTTAGCTTCTCTCACTCGTTTTGTTAGAGAAAACCCCATAGAGTTTATTGTTTATACATTTCCATTGATTGAGTTGATGTCTTCCTAAGCATTTGATTGAAATATCAATTGTTAACTCCCCTGTGTACTGTTTCTTCCATTTTCCTTGAACTAAATTTTTCAGTGTATATAGCTCAGTAAGCTTTTTTGAAAATTTAATACCCTGAATATATATGCTTTTTGTACTGTGCCTTTTACAATTATCAAAAATGAATTTAACAAAATGGTGTTTAAACCAAAATTTAAAGTTTTGATAAACTTGAATGTAGGGTCATGAAACAGTTATACCAGTAATTCTCTAGGATCTAATGAAGTTGCTTAAGCATGTCTTCATTACATTCATCCTAAACTTAACTATGATATTTTTACTGCTTTTCATTTATATAAATGGAAGATTCTCTTGGACTTGTTTCCACTCTTTGTCTTGTTTTCCATATCTTGAAACTAAATCATTTTAATGGACTTAATCTCCAAGACAGATTTTATCTTTCAATATCAATATACTTTGTTACCTTCAATTTATGTTTACAAACATAAAAACTTGGCTGTTGTAGAAAGTACAAGAATGTGTTCAGACCACAGCAAGCATAATCTGAAAGTTTTTGCCTAATTTTGTTGGCTGAACTTCATACTAACATCATGAATAGAATAACTGACACATGGTATTATTTCATAAGAATATCACATTGATAAATGAGATCTGTCTTAAAAGTAATGAAACTGATTTTATTTTTCAGGTTAGCAACTCTGATTGAAATTCAGCTGATCTGTTTTGACTTTGAACATGTGAAAACATTCAGTTTATGTTTGCTTTAGAATTCATGTTTAGCCAAGTTATTTTCAATTGTTACAGCTATATCATGAAAATGAAACAAAAATATTGAACCGTATTATGCAATCAAATTCTACGTCAAACTTCAGGACAGTGCAACAAACAAGTTAAAATAAGCTTATTTAGATCAAGTTCTATCCTGGGCACAAGTTTTTAAGTAACAAAGCATTTTTGGGTGTCCAAGAGACTAGAAAATGAACCCTGTTCTGGTTGACAAATCACTTCATGAACTGAAGAAAATGTGATTAAAGTGAAAACTCTCATCAGATCTAATCAACGTTTGATGATGAGAATGATTGGTTATCAATTAAATTTGAATCACCAGACTGTTTGACATATTAATCAAGGACCTAGACATGTGAAAAATCTGCATAAATTTGATTCTAAAGAACCTCACTCCCTGTTAATGAGTTTTGAACCAAAAATAAAATACCTGTAGTTCTCTAGCCCCCTTATAACTGCTTGATATGAGTCTTTGTTATTATTTCCTGTTTTCCAAAATCAAAACCCAGCTGCATGGACATCTTTTGGAAACTATTAAAAGCATAAATTGTGTCATGACAAACCAACTGAAAGCAGTGTCATTTGAAGGATTCTGGCACTATTTCAAGGACTGGGAACAGCATCTTCATCTGTGTATGGCTTCCTAATGGAACTATTTTGAAAAGATAAAAGATAAAGTTGATTTATAATTAAACTAATAATAAAAATGTTTTGCACGGTCTCATTACTTTCTAGACAAACCTCATAAGTAGCATTTAATAAGGGTGTTTTTATGTTCAGTACAACAGAGAGAAAAAATGTTTATATATAATCAAATTGTTTATCTCTGTACTCAGATCTTGTTTCACTATTTCTCTTTGTTTTCTAATCCTCAAAACTATTTTTTCCTAAATGCCAAGAACATCCAGTTCTAGTTTCTTTAGTTCAAGAAGAAATTCAACTGAAACTGCTAAAATGTAGGTTTCTTGTTACAATCTAATACACCAAACCCTCACAAAATATAAGATTTTCTCCCCTTTTTTCAGCAATCACTTACTGTGATTAAGGTGATTTATAAACCTCTTTTTTTTATTTTTCTCCTTCTTCCCCCCCCCCCTAAGATGCTAAGGAAATTGAATTCTACTTTATCCCTGTGAACACATAGGATCTATTTATTTAGTTTTAATTGTAAGCTTTGAATTGTTCCTTTTTTATAATCATTAGGTGCTGGTGATTTTTCATCTGGAGATGATTTGCAGAGGATGGACAACAATCGTCTCATGTCACCTGCTCCACCAAAAATAGACTTCCAATCCAAAATCCTAAGTATGATCATGGCATCCAATATGTCTGATAACATGAACTATTCACTTCAGCAAAATGTACATAATGACCAGGCTCTTCAGGTTCTATCTGCTGTCAACGATTCAACCATGTCTGCACTAATCAATTTTGATAATCCGAAAGTTAAAAAAGCACTTGACAACTTGATTCAAAGTGGACCTAGTATCCTTCAAAATATCAATGCTGTTTCTAAAAATGTGAACTGTCAACATTTGCCAGCAAATCCCCCAATGGACAGAATCCAAGCCAGTTACAATCAATACGGCATTCGTATATCGGCGGATAATCCTGACCCTCAAATGATGTCATGCATGGGTGGAAGAAGTGAAGGAGGAGGTGGCCATAGCAATGTTCATCCCGATATGGGTATGAATGCAGGAATGAATATGGATCCAGCTGGCCATTATACCGCACTTCAGCAAAGGCCTCGATATGTTCCAGAATGGCCCTCAGATGATGAACAAAGGACCTCCAGATCCAATGCCAAGACTTCATACTGATTTACATCCCCAACAGTACTGACATACTCGCACATAAACAATGTAATAATGCATTGTGTAAAGATAAAAAAATTTCTTACCTAATTTTTAATGGAAAATCTCTGATGCTCTTAGTCATTGTAGCTAATCCCTTTTATAAAGACATAGATGCATGCCTTTCCTAACAAAGATCTAAATGCTTATAGATAAATGTACCAAATCATATTGAAATACACAAACATGTGGGGAAAAAATTCTTTTTACACACTCATACATTGAGACATACAAAATTACTCAAGTAAAAGATACTCAATTTCTTTTTCAAATACTATAGGTAGTAATTGTGAATATATTTTCAGTTATATTTGGAGAATCTATTGACATGGATATAAATTTTCATATTGTTCATTACTATTGGAACTTTTAGAGTGCATCAGAATTCAAAAATAATTGATAAGTTGGTCATCCTTATGATATAAAAATAACCAAAACAGAAGGTCAAAAGTGAAGTAATTCTTTCTCAGTACCTTAATTTCAAATTGAACTAAACTTTTCTTTGGCCTGAGACTTTTAGTGGATCAGTTCATTTGTTAAAAAAAATAAATTCTAGATTACAGAATCTTTTACTAAAGAATTGTAAATCTCTTAATTTTATTTACCTGTCAATTTAAGTTGTCCAATCCAGATGTCTAATTATAGTATCTCCTAACAGGCACATTTATCTAAGACAAATATGCACATCCATTGCATTATATATTCCATGTGCCAGATGTAAATATAACTCCCTCCCCCAAGAAAAAAAACATGAATTGATATTAATGCCAATGTGATCTTTATTTATGTCTAGTGTCTATAAAATTAAAAAGTGAAAGTTTGTTATTAAAAGAAAAGGAAGAAAGAAAACTACTTGAATTCTCTTCATTTTCAGCTATGTTGTCAGCTAGTCTTTTTAAGAGGGAATCTTCCATTCATCTATCATTTCTTCACTTATCTTTTCTCCATTGCCTGTCTTAATTCTCAAAAAGCACAGTCTTTCTCACACATATGCATAAACACATATCCGTACATTTGCATTCAGTTTGTTTCTGAGGAAAAAAAGTGGTGATAATAAACTTCCTTGGTAACATTGGTTTTCTTGTGTTTTTATTTCCATGTGTTGTTGCTCTATATTTTGCGTTTGTAAATGAAATAACTCTAGAGACTCTCTCTTTGACAAATGCTCACTGCTAAGTAGACAAATTTCTGGAAATAATTGTTACCCTAGTGAGGGCCACTCTTCTTATTACTTCAACTCTCTGTCCATTGTAGTTTCCTCTTCATATCTGAAACTTTTATATTTTTCCTTTGAAGACCAATTCCTCTTTTTTTTTTTTCTTTTTTTTTTTCTTTTTTTTTTTTTGCGGGGGTGTAAAAGAGGAGAGAAAAAGCAAGGGAATCTTTTGTGAGAAAAAGTTTATTTAATGCTCTATGGTCTGTTTGTTTTTACATGATATTTATCATATTTGTTTTATTTCATTTGGATATCTCGTAATTTACCACTGCATGATTTACTTTAATTGCTTGAAAACAACCTATGACTTTTGGAATTTGTTGAAATTCAATTGCAAAAAGCTCAACATTTAAAAAAAAAAACTGCTGCTACATAACTTTTTTTTTTATATGAGAAAAATATACACAATTTTTATTTTCAGTCTGTTTTAACAAAAGCAACCCAAGTGATTTTTTTTTTTTTTTTTTTTTTTTTTTTTAATCTTATTCATATATTCTCTGAAACCTTTTTATTTTACTTTTATTTTTACTTCTGGAAAATACTGAGTTCCACTTTGCAATACTCAGTCTTTTTAATGTTCAATTGGTTTTGTATTCCAGTTTTAGTTTTTCCTTTCTTTTGCTTCCCTCTCCCTCTCTTTTATACTGTTATATATGAAATAGTAAACATTTTTACAATATGTAGTAGCAAATGATGTAACAACTTTAACCTTTCAGCCATTCTCTGGGTAGTCTTCTGTCAACTTTTTATTTTGCTCAACTTTTATGCTAAATTATGAATTTTACAAAATTATGATTAAGTTTACCAAATAGCTCCTATCTTTTATCTTCAACATTAACGTTATTCAATAAAATATTTAATTCTCTCTCTCTCTCCCCTCCACTTGGGTAACTTCATCATTCCATTCACCCATAAATTATTTTTCTCAAAAAAAACTGCTCTAAATCTTTTTCAGTTTTTCAAATAATTGAAATCTTGTTGAAAGACATTTTGATAAAATCCAAAATAAATTATAATCTAAAGTGCAATATCTACTATGGTGAGTCAAAAGTTTTGCAATATTTTGGTAATATGAGGCATGATTCAGCCATTCTGGATGCTTTTACCAAGGTCATGTATGTGACAAACCACTCTGGAATATGACATACTGAGCTCACTTGATACTTACTGAGTGCTACTCACCAGATTTGCCTCAATTGGTTAGAGCATGTTCTTGGAATTCATGGTTTTAGGATTGATCATTGAAGTTTTTGCAACCTGTGTGAAATTTCTAAAACCATCTGGTTACTGTACTGTGATCAACTGTGCCTTCACTTTTCACCCAACAAATGCTTTCAGTTGCTTCTATGGCATTATGGTCCAATACAAGCTTGTAAAGTTTAGTTTCCAATTTAGACTATGTTGCATGTTCACCTGTGTGGCTTTTAAATCACAAACACAGTGAAGCAATGTGCAACATGTCAGCGCACCAACTAATAATCACAACGGGTATACACCCTGGCTTGAACTGCTTCAGTCATGTGATATACACTGTACAATATATCATGTACCAAAATATTGCAAAACTTTTGACTCACCCTAGTATTTATATAGGGAATAAATTGAAACTTTACATAGGACTAGGACTGTTTTTACCTGGTCAACAATAAAATCATGTGATGTATTATTCTGATAGAATATTACATGCTTTCTCTTAACTAATTCCACATGATTTTTGTCAGTTGCTGCTTTCAATTGGCCTAATGTTTTTATCAATCATTTATTTCTTTGGAAACTTCCTTTTAATCCCATTTTGTATAAGTTTCACTTCTGGATGAATAGTGGTGGTTTTGTATAAGTTTCATTTCTATAAGAATAGTGGTGGTTTTGTATAAGTTTCACTTCTATATGAATAGTGGTGGTTCATTTCACTTCATGATTTTTTTCTAGACTCATTATTGTTGTAAAATTCCCAAATTTCATTGCCAATCACAATTTGTTTTAAAAAGTAAATATTTAGATATGTTTATTTTTTAAAACTTTTTCTATTTTTATTTTGTGTGTGTGTGTGTGTGTGTGTGTGTAAAAGTCCCTCCTCAAAGCAGCTAACATAATCAAGCTACTGCAAATGATTTTCAGTTCTTGTTTTGAATATGTTGGCTATCTCCCATACTGTATAACTGATTATTTTTAAATAATGTGTGATTTCTATCAACCTGGCATTATTCAGTATGAAATCTCAAGCACAAAACCCCACAAACCACTTTTGATGTGTTCATTTATTAAGCTCTTTCTCTATAAACTGCACAAATCCCTTCTTTTTTTTTCTCTCTTTCTATGCTATTGAGTCACATTTTCATTCTCCTTATAAGAGTCAGTTGAAAAGTTCATTTGACCAAATAAGATTTATTTTTCAACATAGTCCCCCCCCTAGCAACCTACACACTTCTTCCATTGGTGTTGCAATGCTTGAATCCCAATGATCAAAAATAGTCATCAACAACAGATATGACCTCATCATATTAGCTTTTCTGCCCACTATCATATATATATTAAAGGTGTTGTTTTCATCATATCAACATGCATTTTTTTTAAATTATCAAAATTGGCATATTTTTGGTTATTGACTCTAACATTGAAAATGAAAGCAAATAACATTTTCTGCCAATTATGTTTTTTTTATTTTTTTTAAGAAAGGTAAAAATGTAAATCAAACAAAAAAAAAAGATTCTTATAACTCATGGTAGTGGTATTGTGAAAGATCGAAAATAATAACAGTGGTTTACAAAGAGTCAGGCTGGAGATTTCTTACTGAAAAATGCTTCACAGTTGGGTGACCAAGTTGATGTTGATTGTCACCTAATCAGAATATTGAAAATAATTAACATTTATATGAAACAAGATAGTCGACATATTGAAAATATCTTAATTAAACATTGAAAATTATTTACACCAGCTTATGATAGTCACCTTGATATGTAATTTCCACTAAAATGAAAAATTGATTTGACTATATTTTCAAGTATGATTCATTATGTAAACATAATGAAAAGTGCCCCCTCTCTTTTTTAAACTAATGGTAATGGACATTGGAAAGTTGTGTACCACTCAAATCAAAGGTTATAATGTTACTGCACCAAATAGGACCTTGTACTGTTACACACTAAATGTATGATTGTAACCTCACCGTAGGAAAAGGTAACAAACACACAAAATTCTGTCTTAGTTCACTAACTCTAAATTCTGTTCACTACCACTCTTTTTTAAGTTGTTGTAGGAGAGAAAGAAACAGTATGAAAGCTGATTTGACATTAGCTGGACAAAGAAAAACTTCATGTGGGGGGAGAGAGAGAGCAGACACAGATCTTGAAATTTATGGGGTGGGTAGTGTATTTGTTTGCTGGTTTTGTCTACACAGCTGCACATCTGGTGTGAGTCCCCTTTTTGGAGCTCTAGTGTTCAGCTCTTGTCTTTTCCTTGTCATGACTCCCACCCTACTAACTTTCAAACCCAACTCATCCCCTTACTCCCACCTGGTGTCAAAGGGAGGAACATATCTGTTTCTGGTGGTTCCACACCTGCACCAAAGATTTGGGACCTCTTCTTTCTTTCTTTCTATTTTTTCCCTAATCAATTTTAATTACCTTAGTCATTCACCTGGGACTGGCTGACCTACAATGAGTGCTTTAGCCTGACTTGCTCAGGTCAGCTAGCCATTCCATAGATTCTCCCTCTGCTTTTTTTTTTTTTTTTTTCCTCTCTCTCCTTCCCCAGAACTTAACCTCTCATTCTCTTTCTAACTTCAGCTCTCTATAGGCTGCTCAATCATGTTACAGTTGGATATGTTCTAAAATAAAAGGCAAAAGAATATAGAACAAGTTGAATAAACCACTACTAACTGTATTAAAGATTAATTGGGATGTTTTTTTTTTTTTTTAATCAAATAAATGATTTGAATAAGTGCTGCTTCCAGTTGAACTACTTGAATGCAAAATTGACAAAAAATTGGATCTATTGCTGTATCTGGGTAATGTTAGATGTTTTTTTTTTTTTTGTTTTTTGCCAGATAGAAATTGTCCTAGCTTGGTTGGGAAGTTTTCATTGATCCACTACATTCAGAAAATATTCTAATGTTACATTGTGATTTATTCCAGTTTTTACCAGATTGTCTTTTTTTTTTTTTTAATTCTGTTATCTGAAAGACTGCAGAAATCACCTAAGATAGTTCTTTGCTTAGAAAGAATATTTTGGGGAAAGCTGAAATTATAAATTTACCTGAAAGGTAGCCGAAGATAATGAAATAAAATTATGAATTTGTTAAAGAGAGTTGATATCAGAGATAAAGAATTTTATTTGATTGGCTGAACAGACTTTTTGATAGTCATTAAAAGTTTTTGTCTTGGTGAACTACAGTGTACTGTACACCTGGTAACTGCAACAATTAGTATATTTAACTGTTTCATTGATTTATGGTTAAACCCAGGAATATATTAGGGTGATGCAAAAGTTCCCAGTGTCAACTTTTTTCAGTGTTAGGGAAATCTTAGTGTCTGTAAAGTTTCCTTCCCACCTCCCTCTATTACGCATATGTGTACACACTTAAGAATTATTTGTAGAAAATGACAATTTTATTTAGGTAAACATCATTGCAGAATATAAAATCTACATATAACATTGTTTATCTATCATGTTTGATCTTGGAAAAAATGTAGCTGATGCTAAAGCAGTAGATCGCAGAAGCTTATGTTAACGTCACAGGTTTAAGCACATGTTGTGAACAGTTTACAATATTTAAACAAGATTGTAACCCTAGCAATAAAGAATGTTCTAGAAGATTTTTTAATTTGAAAAATTGATGGAATTAAAGATTTTGAAATACACAACATGTAAACTTGTACAGAAATTAGAGATGAATCCGTCAAATGTGTTAATGTTTACAAGCCTTTGGAAAAACCCAGAAATTAGGAAAATGGGTTTCACATGAAATTACTGAAAGAAACACCAATTAGTATTTAAACACTTGTCTCTTCTTATTCAATAGGTTAAATGTGTATACATATAAACAGAATTTGGCGTTAAACAACCTACAAAGGTTGATTTGCCATAAAACCCAACCAACCAACCCACTTCTTATTCAATACAGAAAAAACAAATTCTAAATGTGATAGTTACCAAAAATTAGAAATAAATTTATTACAAGAAACCAAAATGAAAGAAATGATTGTTTGATCCAGGAGAGCCTTTAATATCTCACTGATTTTGACTTGTTCTCTTGTTGCAAATGTGTAAATAATCTGAACAATGAAGGAGCAAAGATGAGTTATTCTCTTGACTTAATCTCCTTTAGATTATCACTTGTTTTACACTTTGTTGAATCAACAATTATAAATTAGATACCAAAATTTCTTCAAAGAATTCATTAGGTCAAAACCAGAATTATTCATTTATGTTGAAATACATAGTTTATCTAAAAGGTGAAGTAAAGCCATAGAAAGTTAGACAAATACTTAGTTAACTGAATAATGGTGCTGTGTAATGTTAAAAGTTTTACGTTTTCCTCATATTATGAAGAATTTATTCTTTATTGCCAGTATAACTTAGCTGTTCTTTTTTTTTTTTTTTTTTTTTCAAGTCTGTCCAGTCCTACATGCTATAATCTGTCCCTTTGGTTATACAGTATTTGACAAAACCTCATCTCTTAGTTTATCATAGAGGCATTAAAAGGAGACATCTAAGTTATTAGCCCAGAAAATACTATCTACAAACCATTCAAAATGTGGGCTGATATTTTTAGGAAAGACATGAATTCATTTTTCCTTGTGCTATACTTCCTTGCCACATACCTTGAAATTTATCATTATTCACATGTCATGATGAAAGAGAGGGGTGAGTGAGTACTTAGACAAGCTACACTCCTATGATTTTACCTACTTGGGTTGTAACAGTAGAAAACTGTTACACTTGTTAACAACCTTGACAAAGTCTAATCTTTATAAGTGTATGATACTTCCAAGATGAGCAGACAAGTCTGCCATGACCCATCAAATTTTTACTAATTCCTCTTTCTAATATTTTACTCACTTTATAATGTTTTTATTTTTGTTATTTTAACATCCAACCTTCAAATTGGTCAGAAGTTAATAGTGTCTAACTACTACAATTGTTTTCATACTTGTATTATTTGGCATAAAAGCTTGTGTGCATGTATGTACATTTTCTCTCAGATAATGGTTCTTAGAGAGGAAAAAAGTTTTTTTTATAATCCAATGAATTTGTAGCAGTTATACTTAGCAGAGTAGTCATTGAAAATTTCCCATAATTTCTCCACCCCACTCTTTCTTTGAATTGCTAATGTTTTATATATCTTCTAGCCATACAATAATGGGATGAAATCCACTAAATTGTATCCTAGTGAATATGTAACAAGCATAATTGTACAATATTGAAACCAAACCAAGTACCTTAAATAATTTTTTTTTTTTGTCATCAGGTTAATTTCATTAAAAAAATTGTTTTTGATTGTGTTATCAGCATGCATCTTTTTTCAATTAGTCAAAACTGTATTTTTGTTTGATTCTAACATTGAAGATGGAAGAAAATAATCAATATTTTTGGCATATTATGCTTTTTATTTATTTTAAATCAGAGGTACTGTGAATGATCAAATGTGCCAAAAGTGATCTGTATATTTTCATATTGGAAATTTCTTGTTGAACAATGTTTCAGGATCATGTAGACAAATTGATATTGATAACAATACATTAGTTGATAAAAATGTTATATAACTGAGATAGCCAGCATATTACAAATATCTGAATCAGGTATTGAAAATCATTCCACCGGTTTCATTTTTTGTTTTGATGTCTTTCATAGGAACAAAAAAATACTTGCATGTACAAATCACTACTTTACAGAACTGTTTTGTTTTTGTTTTTTTCTTTTCAACAAATTGTAAATGGATGAGGAAAAGGGAATATTTTAAAGTGGAACAAAATAAATGATGGTTTCTGTGTTGTTGGTGTAAATGATTTTTGCATTGTACCCTTCTATTTATGCATACATATATCATTTTAAAACTCTGCATCTCTTCCTTTCATGTGTTCTTGTTTGGGAGGGGGTTATTACTTTCTTTTTTTTCTTTTTCTTTATTGGTTATCAAGCAAAGAGGAATAAACATGATTTTTGTGTCATTATACTTCATGAGTTTAAACTCTGCTCTTGTGTTACTGAAGCTCCTCATAACATCAAGAGTGTTTGGGAGCGATAGTCAGCTTCAAAATGAATCATGTGTTTTTTTGGTTCCAAAAATTAGCTTTTGGTGATCTGGATCTACAAGATTAGCCTAGTCATAGCTGTAAGTTGGCACTCTCAACAAAGAAGAGTTGGAGCAGCTGCAAAGGCTCCTCTAGAAACAAACTCTCAACTGTTAAGAGCTAAGCTAGGAGTAGCCTATACAATAATCAAAAGACATTTTGAACAAATCGGCAAAGTGAAGAAAATTTAAAAGCAGAGTACCCTATAGTTGGACTGATCAGCAGCTTTTGCAGTTTGACATTTGCCATAATTTGCATATTTATTTTAAAAACATCTTTTTTCTTTATTGGCTGTTTAATGTTGATAAAAAATGGTTTCTGTATGATAAAAGATTCCGTGTTATTGTTTGTTTTTATTGGGGGGGGGGTATGCTAAAAGATTTTTATTAATGTTTAATGCTGTAATGGAGTAATCTATTATAGCCTCTTGCACTCTGATTAGACCATCATGATGGTCTAATCAGAGTGCACCTTATTCATCGAACATTTCCTCTCCCAATTATCATTTTTTTCTGGGCCTAATAAGTGTATACACACCAGCATACATATGCTTATTCAAACCAAGTTGAAAATACCTTTCAGCAGTTTGTCAACCGCTGGGACCCCAGTTTTTATGGTGATAGAATAAATTCACTGCCAGATTGTTGTTAACATTGTGTCAATTTTAATGCAGTTTACTTTGACTAATAAAGTTGTTTGAACTAGGTTATGTTTTTTGTGGTTCGAAATTTATCATAACTATCTTATAACTATGGAATGCAAGATAAGAACCCACTCTGACTGTACCAAAGGCCAGTCTTCATCTAAAGAATATGATTTTGTGATCAGACTGGAATCATTGACAACAAACTCATGGCAAAACAAAAAAATTATTAATCCAAACAAGTAAGGCTCCCAATTAGACTCACTGAAAGCAGCAATCAGCAGTGGAACAGGATGCTTAATATATTGTTCAATAAAATAAATTATAAATAACAATTGTCTTTTAATTTAAACCAAATGAATTTTTAACCATGTTTAATTCAGAGTTGCATATTCACTTATCTTGTTTCTTGTACCGAAAGAGGAAATAGTGAGATTATGTATAAGCCGAATAAGGACACATTTATTTTCCTTTGGTTATTAGTCAAGATTAGAGAGCTATCACCTGGTTGTCAATAAATTAAGTGTTTGGTTTTAATACTTGTGGAGAAAACATACTGAAAAGGTAAAATCTTAGTAAAATGAAATACCAAAAAACTATAAACAGCTACTTGATAACTTGCAACTCCTCCTTTTGGTTGAATAATGTCAGCTACATAATGTGCTAATGTTCTTGCTCTGTTATGTCAATACAGGTCTGTTTAGAACTGAATTGTATTTGTTGAATATGACTGGAAAATAAATTTTGAGAGGGCTTGTTCATGCTCAATGGAATTTAATTCAGCTGATTGCAGGGACCTATGGAGTACCTCGTAGTCAGCCAAGTGTTCCCAGAATGGGGGCAGCTTGTTGATACCAAGCAACAAATTGTCTACAGCACAATTTGTGTATACCACACCTATTAAGACTAACTTGGCTCATTGGTTTAATGGTAGAGTGTTCACCAATGGTCCGGGAGACCTGGGTTCAATCCCAGGTCATGTCATACCAAAGACTTTAAAAATGGTACTTGATACCTCTTTGATTAACACTCAGCAATATAAGGTATTTATCAAGGGTAAAGTGGAGCAATCCAGGGGAAAGAGTTGCACCCTCCCTTACACTTCAGTGTAGTAGCTATTGAAAAGAGAGCCTTCTGGTCACCCTCGACTACAGTTGCCAACTTTACAGTTTCACTACTGCTCCTTGCTAACTCCAACAAAACACATCTTACATGATTACAGAGCCATAAGCAGCTGGCACAGCACTCTGCTGACAAGCTACATCCATATTTGTATGTTGTCTCTTCTGCAAATAATCAAGTTTGTGTACTTGATCATTTGCATGAAAAAGCGGGAAATGTATCTCATCTGATCAGGCGACATGATGCCAGCCTCCTTTAGTCCGAATGTGGTATTCTCTGACCCAAGTGAGGTGCAGTAATGCCATGGTCTCAATCATAGTTCCCTTATTGATTGACAACAATAAAACCCCATGGAATGCAGTGGATACTAAGCTATGTTAAGAGATTAAACCACACCAACATTGAATTGGGATGTGATTTGATTCAGTGTTTCTCTTGGATTATTACCATTCTTGTCATGTGTTGACAGTACTTTTTTTGTATCATTTATAGGTGCCTGCAACTTTTATGTAGATATCTGTCCAGAATTTGCATATTCCTGGTATACTTTTGACTAAGAAAAAACTATAACATTTACCACCTTACTATCTCACTGGTCTCATCAGTGATTCTGTGATCAAATAGTGTTCAATCCTGTTTGCCACTACTACATTGTCTCTTATTTCACATATCCAAATGAGTTTATTTCTTCAAGTGGTGAATGGGAGTAAATCATCCAGTGTACTGTTTTTTTTGTTTTTTGTTTTTTTTTTGTGCTTGAGTTTGTGTGATACACACCCACACACACAGAGAAACACATGTTCACCCCTATATTTTGCTCTCTGAATTCAAACATATTGTCATTATTTAAGGAAATGCAAAAAATATTTAACATTGTTTAATGACTGGACTCAAACTGTTCAATTTTTATGTTCTCAGCATGAAAATATTTTATTTGCTCCTTATCACTGACTACCATACGTATCTTGTTTTATGGCCTTTCCATTCTTGTTCTTTCATCTAAGTCTCTTATAGAACTTATTTGAAGTATATATAGTGTATAAGTTTGTTTTTTGTTTGTTTTTGTTTTTTGTTTTTTAATCATTAAGGTTGGTTGGGTTGGGTTTTATGGCATATCAACCATTATTGGTTATTTAATGCCAAATCCTGTTTATACATGTATATTAAATAGATATATGATTTGTAAACACATTTTATAGATGACATTCTTAAACAAGCCTGAGCTCTTTTTTTACACACAGTTAAGTATTGCTATATAACAGTCACAATTTAACCTCTGTCATTTTTTTGCACCCAGTTTGTTCTATTTGACCCATAGATAGGACCCTATTCCTGGTCAGAGTGGACCTGGAGCAGTGGCAGTGAAGTAGTACTCTGCATTTCCTAAAGCTCACCATCAGATTGTTTAATGCCATATCCTGGACACTCATTGGGATAGGGTCTTACTCCTCTGCAGAGATGCAGTCAGTGTATTCTACAGCCCCAGCCAACTGCGATCACTAAACTATATATTTCAAATGAGCCCTTTAAGAGACTCAAATGAGATGTGAGAATGTTTTAGCATAACAAACATGCTTATACATACATTGTTATGAGAATGATTATCATCAAAAGTTCTTTGGGCTTTGGGCTAACCTTGTCATCATCTTTTGATTGATCTATTCTTTGGTCTTTTTCAGATGCAATAATCAACATTTGCTCTTTTATCATTAATTGTGTTTATATCATATTTGTATTAGTTAAAAGTATACGACTAACTTTATGTTAATATTTACCATTGCCTACCAAAAGTTTTTTAAGCTAGATATTTTAATTTATCAATCAGCTCATATGTACCAAAATCTTTATCAGTTTTCTTTTTCATTTAGGCTATAATATATGGAGATTTTTTTTTTATCCTGGTATGGCCATAATCTAAATAATCATATTTTCTATGGTAGATTTTTCAGGTTTTGTACTATTTATGCACTAGTTTACCTGTGCCATCAAAAAATAATTGCAATATTGAAGTAATTTTGCAATTGCATTGCACTTACAAAATATTAAAAACATTTATGTTGCTCTGTATTTTCTTGTTTACATTTGATATTTTCTGAATCTTAAAGATAAATTATGTTTGAAATAACAGAAAATTCTTTTTTTACTTACATTCCCTGGAATATTTCATGTTAACCATTGAGTAATCATGGATTTTTATTTATCAAGGTTGGTTGATTTGGCCTTATGGCATGTCAACCCTTGCAGAATATCTAAAGCCAAATCCTGTTTTTGCACATATATATTCATATTTGTAAATGAAATAGTTTGTAGTTAATATCATTTTTAAACTAGCCAGAGCCCATGTTTTTGCACAGTTAAATCATTTCAAATATTGCTATCTAACACTAATAGATTTGTTTGTACACAGTTATTATTTATCAAGTCGAACATGTATATAAATTTCTGTTTTGGTTATGTTAGTCGATAAGTTCATTATATAGAGATGGTCATAGAAAGGTGTTATGTGCATACCTACATACATACCCATTTATATGTAGGTGTGTATAGTAGGATTTCATACACATGCTATTGCAACAAAACATCTGTGCTTCCAAGAATGCCTTTATCAGGTGCTAACTCTAGGTTCAGGCATGTTTTGAGAGCCAAACCAGCATTACTACTGACCCAGAGTACCTAAGCAGTACTTTACAATACTACCACACTTTGTTGGTTATCATCTGTTGAAGGCTCTTCTTGCATCACAGCTCCTGTTTTCTTTATTAAGACAAAGGAATCTGATACAGAACCAATGATAAAAATAACACAATGAAAGAATATTCCATATGAAAAAAAAAAACTGTTGATTTTTTTTTATTTATTTATTTATTTATTTTTCATTATGAAATAGCACTTGGCTAGATGTCCAACACTGTGCATATATGCCCAGTACCAAAGGGGATGCAAATGGTAGTTTAAAACCCTTTCTTTAAGTGTAAAGATAATTTATCTGATGTAATAGATTTTTAAAGTCAGTTACTGTTACATTGTGTAACATCAATTTGGCTCAATACTCCTTATGTTTTGTAAGGCCTGTGGGATTGTGTTGTTTTTTTTTGGGGGGGGGATGGGTTATGAATTACTGTAATGATATTCTATTGTTACTGGAGGTATGTGGCATAACAGTTATCATCTTAGGAATTGAACTCAATGAGCCAAGTTCAAAACCTGGATGAAACTGTTTGTATTTCACTTTTATGCTAATACTATTTTTTAAAAAAAGATATGAATCCCTTCTATCCAAGCTATGAGTAAAATATGAGCAAACTGAGCTCATTAGCTTTGGTAAAGCAACCATTTTAGGAGAAAGAAAAAAAGGACCTCTGAATTTAAGATCAGTAGGTATAGGGTTAGCGACTCCACTCCATAAAAACCTACTTCCTATCAAACTGCAGTGCCATCATGTGGCTGTGGTCATATGCCTCAATGGGCTTGGAACATTTACAAGACATATGTGTTATCTCATAAAAACTCTGATTTGTAAATATGAATTTTTTTGTGATGCGATATGATAGTTCAGCAAACTTAAAAACAATACTGGTTAAAAATAACCAAAGACAACAGTTAATTTTTGTCTTGAAATTGAAGGTTTCAATATATTGTCAATAAATCATAAAATATGTGTTTTTGTGTCGAAACATGTAAAATTAGTGTACTTTTCCATCGTAAAATAGAGTATCAAACTAAAGAAAGTAACCTCATTGCCTACTAGGCAGTTACTAAAGTAGTATACTTATAGTAATACATTTTACAATGAAAATGCATATTTTTTGTTACTTTTTGGTATCCTCAGAAAAGGGCCTATTATTAGCTCAAAACTACCATAGGAATGTCTACCATGCATTTTTGACACCCTGAGATATGTACTTTTTCAAAATACATGTACCGATGACCAAATTTTGTGCGTCTAGCTCATATATATATATAATTCCAGTAAAGTTTAGATGACACTAGGTAAGACTAGTGACAATTGAAAATGACCGCTATCTGATGTAATAATGGTTGGTAGCCAGACTCACAATGTACATTTTCAAGGGACTGCAAACCCACACAATCATTACCATGTTTCTAAGAAATGAGATATGATCCCACAATGCAAATAGAATAACATTATCACATCAGAAAACAATAGAGCCATCTTGTTAAAATTAGTTGCCTGTGTCAATAACCATGTAAATCTCAAACTTTGATTAGGAATCAGTTAAAGAGAACCAGTTTCAGGGCTTTACCCTAGCACACAGGATTTTTTTGTTTGTTGGCATATGCTACCAGTTTAGAAAATGATTTCAGCTAAAACTATAGAATGTTGTTTCAAATTTCCAGTTGAATTTCATATTCAGGTTCAGTTTTGATGTCAGTTCTAATATTACATTTAATAAAGGCTTCATTGCTGGGTTCATATTATAATACCATCAATCTTGCCACGTGTCTTATTTTGATCACAATCTTATTGGGTGACTCACTTCATCAAATGATTTTTCTACTTACATTGTCTTCTTTTGATCTGAAGAAGCCTCCTCTCTCCTAGCAAAGTTGGTTATAGTTGGTACTTTTCAAGAGCATAGTAATTGGGTGTAGTACCGCAGGAAGGGTGAAAAAAAAACAAGGATCACACCAGTTACAACAATAATGCTGGTTTTATTTCTTCTAAGATTACAAGCCAACATTAACCTTTTCTATGTCTTCACAACAATCTATTCTTTATATGGATGATTTAAATATTAAGTGTTCATTTTCTTCACTACTATAGTTAAGTTCTTCATAAGGTGTGAAATGTAGTAGTCTGCTTTGTCATGAGCTGATTGTTCAGAACCAACTATCTTTGGGCTTAAGATTACCCTGAATTCATGGAGAATTAAAGTATCAATAATCTCAATTAGTCCACTTCCTGTTCAGCCAAAATGCTGTTACTCCACACTAATTGGTCTAAGGTTCTCTTACCATCACTCTTTAGGGGTGGAATTGAGTCTTTTCACCAGCAAAGAAACTCCTCACACCCAACCATCAACTCAATAATTTTCTCAGCCAAAACAGCATTCATCATTCCTAATTCCTGTGGTTCATCTCAGTTGACTATGAAGGCTCATTAATCACCTGACAAAGGGACCTCTCTGTCTCTTAGTCTATTATATTTTTTTCCTTGCAGTTGTTTGCAGTTCAGCTCAACCCTTCAATTCCTATCTTTATCTGAATAATTGGGAATCTTGCTCATATAATACCTATCACTCATCAAGATTTTATGTATATTTTCTAAATCTCCTCCCCTTTCTTTATTTATTTATTTATTTATTTAAAAAAAATTTTTTTCAGTTGATATTGATCTTCCTGAATATATTAACACTGTATTTCTGACCTATATATGTAGTGAGTAACCTCATATTTTGAAAAGACCCTGTACTAAATATATCAACACAGCCTTTTATGAGGTAGCAAAATCTATAGCTAGTAGGAATTGCTTCTACTAGCTATAGATTTTGCTGTCTCATAAAATCTATATTATAACTCTTGTCAGTATACAGTAACTGTAAAGTTGTGAATATAACAAAGTATTATATAATAAGGCTGCATTTTTATGTGGCCTTCCTATAATATGATGGAGACCCAACAGAACTGGTTGTATTTTATAGTACTACTGGGGCATTTTGGGTTACTGGTATTGATGCTTCAGGGTTGAAGCTATGCCTGATCTCAGTTTCATCATCTTATGAAGGGTTTGTTGCAGCAAAGCTGTTTTAATGTATGTGAAATTAGAATTTTTTTATATTTAAAATTATCATCATCAGAGTGTGCAGACAACACAGATTCCCTTGACTCAGTCTCGCCATCTGTCCCTATCAGCCATCGCTTTTGGCAAGTCCTGACAGCAACCAGTGTCTGCACAGAACTGATGAATTTAAATTTTTGCTGGTAAGTTGACGCTAGTGTATCTGTGTGTAGAATGCCATTGGATAAGGTAACATGAGTTTGTCTTTACTTTCCCAGCATGTCTTGCTCATTTTCAAAATCAGTTTGGTTTGGGTCCTATAGCTGATACCTCAGCAGAATGCACCTTGTTGGTTCATGTTTAAGTTTGTCATAGTAATCTTTCAGTGCCTATATTTCTCATCATTAAAGGCCACTCTCACAGATGAGTAGCAGTAGTTTCCTGACTGAACTATTTGATCCTGGCCATTGACCTATGAGGTTCCTCCACTCAATATCAGGTGAAGTGTACTGTTGAACTGCTTTTGCATTTATCAACCTTGCTGCATATGAGGTCTGTTTGAAAACAAACAGGACTGGGTGTGTTGTGTGAACTATGGGTGAGAAATAAGCAGATTGTATTATCATCTAACATGATATCTTGGAAGTATATAACTGCCATCTTAGCTTTCTGCAACATTGCATTTTTCTTTTTCACATGTTTTTATTTACACCTTTTTTTTCAGATCATTCAGTTACAAGCACTGAGAAATGAACAATGAACACCAAGCAATGAATAAACCTGAATTTTTTTTGTCTGGTTGGGGAAAACTCCATCACAAGCACTTGAAATGCTTTAGCAAGTGTATGGAGATAATACTATCATGCACAAGAGGTTCAAAGATGACTCCAGAAGTGGGAGGCATTCAACAAGTAGGACTGGAGTCAATATCCAGTGGGTAAGGCAATTGTCAGTTGACAGTTTGAATGATCACAAGTAAACTGGACATGAAAGAGGAGAGTGTTTGGAAGATTATCATTGAAGATTTGGGCATGCTGAAAGTCTGGAGAAAATTAGTGCCCAGAATGCTGAATGATGATCAGAAGGAGTGCTGCATGTAGCTGTGTCCGGATATTATCGAATGTCTTCAAACTGAACCAGACTTGGTTTGTAGAGTCATCACAGATAATGTGACATGAATTTTTGAGGTCAACACAAAAACTAATCACCAGAGCAGTTAATGGAAGCCTAAACAAAATCAAAAGTCAGTCATGTTGATTACATTCTTCAATGTAAGGAGCATTGTCCACAGCAAGTTACTTTTCTGAATAAAACCTACCCTGGGGGAATGGGCACCAGAACTCAGAGACTGGAAAGAGTAGTTTTAACCTAACTACACATTGGTCATACATGGCTGACTCATACCTTTATAGTAAAGTAGGAGGAACAGCTGAAATGCACATGGCAAAATGATCCCAGTAAAACACATCCTTCTGGAATCCAAAATGTCCACTCTTATCAAAAAGAGATACTTTCAGGCCAGAAAACTAACAGAACTCTTTCAATTAAAAAGCAGCAAAATTGTAGACTTTTTAAAGAAAATAGGCCTGCTCAATAAAATCAAAAAATAAAAATCCTGATTTGGCATAAAATAAACATAGAAAGGTTGACATGCTATAAAACCCATTAGCTAACTGAACTCTTGCCTCAGAGCCAAACAATCAGCAAGTCTACAAGGAGATCCTGCAACATATGCTTCACTTGGTGCACAAGAAGAGACAAGAGTTGTGACAGGACAAAATGTGGCTGCTTCACCACAACAATGCTCCTATTCAATACCCTGAGCATTCATCAGTTCCTGGTCAAGGGGGATATCGCATTGCCCTACTGGAATAACCTTATTCACTTGATCTTGCTTCATGTGACTTCTTTTCCCAAAGCTCAAGAAAATCATAAGGAAGAACTATTTTGAAGGCATAGGGGCCATCAAGAAGGCCATGATGACAGAACTGAGGGGCATTCTAGAATAATCCTTCCAGCAGTGAAAAAAAAAGCATGGCAGAGTACATTAGACTTAATGGGGATTACTTTGAAGAGGAAACCATGTAATTTGTTGTTTGGAATTAAAATAATTTTTTTGTGACCCTAGACCCATTACTTTTCAGATGCAACTTGTATAAATCCAAATCTTTCTGTCTGAAGCTCTATTATTGTTGTCCACTGATATGCTCTAGTTAGTGTCATGTTTGTTATTATAGTCATAACATTTTGGCCATTGTATTCTCCAGTCTTCTGTTTGTCACCTTCTGGAAAATTTAAAACAAACTCTTTAATCAATCCATGGAGGTTTAGTCAAATTGAAACAAATTATGTAAACTTTACTTTTCATTTTTCTAATTGCTCCCAAAGCATGAAAATTTAAGTTATACCATGTTAACATATTGAAAGTAAAATGACTAAAGTATTTTGTATTCAAGAATAGATATGCATTCACATTTTAAAAACTGGTTTATTTTTATTGAGGTGCCTCTACAGAATTCTAAAGAATTTAGAAAATTCATTCGGTATTTTTCTGCCTATAAGTTTAGTTTGATATTTGTTATATTTGAATTGATATGTCCATTGTTTGATTATTATCTACTTAGACATGGTTGCATGCGTGTTTTATATATAACTCAAGTAATAAGAAATTCATTTCTGAAAAAAAATTATAAGAATTTCAGTTATGCAGTGCTCAACTCTAAAACTACAACTAATGCTACTATCTCAGACACACAGACGAGCAAAAATGCCAATCTATATGTAACTGCTCCCATCATTTTTTACGGGTAATATGCTAATTTTCTCATACCAAAGTAGTTCTCAGAGTTTTTATCATCCAAATTCCAACCAAAATATAGCATATTTGAATGAAATGGAGGTAAGCTTTAACCAATCTTCTAACTGGGAAGGACCTGACTACTTTTAGAAATTTGTATTTAAAATCCAGACTTTACCCTAGCTCAAACACTAAATGGCATGAGGAGTGTTTAGTTTTAACTTTATTCATGAAGATTGTTGTTTGTTGGTATTGTGACTGCTATCGTATCAATGTGCATTTTAATGTTTTATCAAAATTAGCATATTTTTGTTTATTGATTCTAACATTGAAGATGAAAGAAAAATATTTTTGACAAAAAATCATAAAAATGGTATTAGAAGCATTTAGTTATAACAATTTATTTTTTTAAAAATGCTGTTTTGGGACAACTCTTGTATCAGCATGGATTTTTTTTTTTTTTTTTTTTTTTTTTTTTGTCGAAATTGGTATATTTTTATTGATTCTAACATTGAAGGTAGAAGAAAATAAGCCTAATTTTCATATTGATTTTTTTTTTCCCTAAGAAAGGTGAAAATGCAGCTTGGACACAAAAATGATTTCTGCAGTTTATGGAGAAGATAGTGTCAATGATTGAATGTGTAAAATGGTTGGTTTTTGAAACTTTTTGCGGAACGATGTTCCCTGGTTTGGTAGACCACTTGAGGCTGATAGCAATCAAGTCAAGGTATATGTTACAGGAGATTGCCAACATTTTGAAAATATCCAAATCAAGTGCTCAAAAACATTTTAACTAGCTTCATTATGTTAGCCACCTTGATGTCTATCTTCCATATATGTTAAATGAAAAAACAACAAAAAAAATCAAAAACTACTGGACTGTTTTCTATTTGCTACTTGATTTGCTTTTGTTTGGTTGTTTAATGACATCAACTCTTTATGAGTTATTCAATGCCTAAATTAGATTCATTTGTGAATGTTTGTAATTATAACTAAAGTTCCATTGTATTTTTTATTCGACTTTTTTGGTTTAGTCATTTGTTTGCTCACAGTTATATGATTTCAAGCATTCCTATCTAATACAAATAATTTGCATGCAGTTGTATTGTTTCAATGATTCCTATCTAATACTAATAATTTATGAACAATTATATGGCTTAAATAACTATTCCTATTTAATAATAACCATTTGTTTACACACTAAGTATTCCAATATAACACCTATAATTTGCAAGCAATGGTATTGTTTTCCTTAGTAAACAATCGAATATTCTTAATAGAAATATTTTTGTATTATAGTATCAAGTATTCCTATATTATAGAAATAATTTTCAGTACCATTCATTCTGGTCTTTACAGAATTCTTTGATTTAAAAAAAGTATCTTTATTTCACTGGAAGGCTGTAAAAAAACTTTGATATTTTTTTGCTGAGAAAAATAAAAATGGAATTATAAAGTTACTTGAAATATTGCTGAACAAAGTGGTAGATATGTTGTTAAATAAAGTTAACATCAATAATTTTAAAAAATAAGTTCTATTTTTACTTAATAGATCATAATTCCATTCAGCTAATCTGATATTTCAGTTATAAAGCAGTTCAAATTTTCATCATAATATTTTAACTGATATCTATATTTTAATGTTATTGTCAAATTATTTTGCTTTTTGCTGCAAAAATATAAATGTTTACATTCCTTCTATTGTTAACAGCATAAAGAATATTAGAAAAAGGTTTATAGTATAGTAAGCAGGATTGTTCAGACAATGAAAGTATGGCTTAAAGATAACATTTGATTTAGTGGTCTCTTAAATTTTATGAAAAATTAATTCTTAGTTTAGAACTTTATCTCGGTTAATTTTTTTTTTTTTATTACTTTTAACTTTAAGATCTAAAGTTTAGATAGATATGAACACAAGATCTGAAAATATTTTAATACTGTTTTAATGACTGTTGTATTCCAATTAATACAAAACTCATTTCATAAACAGTTCCCATTTCTTTTGTTGTTGGCTTTGTAATTCATATTTACAAGAAACATTTTTCATTTAATCTTTTTATTTACAGGAAAGATTTAATTCATTTTGACTCAATACATCAAAATAAACTATCAAATAGTCTTCAGTGATGAAATATTGTTATCCATGTTGCTGTCAGTGATTTGCTATCAATATCATGTATCTCAGCAATTTAAATCTCTTCAGAATTTCTCCTGTAAATTTTATTCAAACTTCCTTCCATATAACTGTAACAGAAGTTGCTTGTTATCACAGTTGGTCAGTAACCAGCTCTCAAGAGTTTCTGCTGTGGTAAAAGTTTAAATTTGCTTTTTTTTTTTTTTTTTTTTTTTTTCCTCTCTCCCTTAGAGCTGCAGGAATGCTAGCTAAATTATACATCTTTATACTCAGTTTTCTATTTTGAGTGATGTTTGTATTGGAATGTTATTGTAACTATAATAAGTAAAGAATTTTTTTCTTTGTCATTCTTCACAGAATTTCTGATAATCTACCTAAAGATAAATACTGTCTTATTTTTATGCAAATAGTATATATGTATAATCTTTAATTTCTGTCATGTTTGTTTATTTCCTAATACACTACAATCTAATACTGCAAAACTGTACAAGAAAACTTCAATTAGTTTATTTGTTTGTGATTGCCAGATATGAATTACTGAAAGTAGTTGATTTGTAATGAAAATAGCTCAACAGTTTAATTAATATTATTACAATAATTTGGCTACAATTCAGCACCTCCAGATGCTTTTGCCAAGGTTGTGAAAGTGACACAAACCACACTGGACTGTAAAATGCCAAGTTCACCTGATACCCTCCCAGTGCTACTTTCCAGATTTGCCTCTATAGCTTGATCATCAAAATTACCACTTATTTTACAAAAAGTTTATATATTTTTTAATTTCTCTGAGTTGTTACTTTTAGAAAATTTTATTAAGTAACTTTATATAGATAGGGATGAGGCTTCAGTTCTGGAGCTTCAGGGAGTATGGAGTCACCCCTGCATTGTTATTAATTCCAGATCTTCTCTGGAATGGTAGTACTTATTTGGGTTCAATCTATGATTTAAATTGGTCTATTTGAAATAGTGTTTAATAGTGTTTATCTGTTTAAAATGATTGTGAAAATATATTTTTGTAGCTTGTATAAGTGAAGACTATAATTGTTAAATCAACTTCAGCATAAAATAACCCAACAAGGGTTGACATCATAAAACCAGTCAATGAACCATCATTTACAAAGATTTTTTTTAATTACAATCCTGTCATTTTCAAGGCTTTCCAATCTATTAAAACTACTTCAAACATTTAAGCTTAACTGTCCTTTTTTTTTTTCATTTCTTTTTAAACCCTTTTCTAGTTATGCTGCATCTTTTCAATAATTTTGTTTGTTTTACCTTATATAACTTTCAACCATTCACTGACTTTCTTTCATTCTCTCTTTCACTAACAGACTTATAAAATGAGCAGCACTTTATATTATTTTATTTATTATTTTTATTTATTTATTTATTTATTTATTTTATTTATTTTTTTTTTTTTTGCAAATTTGAAATAGACCAATACGTCATAACTTTCACTTGGTTGGTTGGATGGATTTATGGCATATAAACCTTTGTAGGTTATTTAATACTAAATCCATTTTTATACAAATAATCAGTTCTATTTCAAACAATTCAGTTTAGCATGAGTACACTGTTTAATTGTCAAAAACATTTCTATTTCAAGCTATTCAGTTTAGTCAAATGGTTTTAATTCAAAAAATTCAATTTAGCATAAGTACAGCTTCTACGTCAAAAACAGTTCTATTTCCAGCAATTTAGTTTAGCATAAGTATACAGATTAGTTCTATTTAACCCATAGATCGAGCCCTATCAGTTGCTACCACTCCAGGCCAGAGTGGACCTGGGAGCAATGGCAATGAAGGGGTGCTCCACATTCCCCAAACCTCCAGTATCACTGGAACCTCACCATCAGGACTCTTGTTGAGGGGGGGGGGTCTTACCCCACTGCAGGGGAGCAGTCGGTGTATTCTACAGCCTCAGCCGACTGGGCAATACACAGTTAAATGTAAAAACAATTTTATTTCAGATAATTCAGTTTAGCATAAGTACGTAGTTTAGATGTCAAAACAGTTCTATTTCAAGCAATTCAGTTTAGCATAAATACACAGTTTAAATGCAAAAACAGTAAACTCTCAAAACCATAGTTTAGTTCTATCTGACTCATAGATAGCACTCTTATCAGGTGCTACCACTCTGGGCCAGAGTAGACCTGGAAGCGATGACAATGAAGGAGTATTCCGCATTCCCCAAAGCTCCAGTATTAATGGAACCTCACCATCAGATTGTTTAGTGTAATATCTAGGACACTCTTTGTGGGGGGGGGGCTTACTCCACTGCAGAGAAGCAGTCGATGTATTCTACAGCCCCTGCTAACTGGTCAATATAACTTTTAGATTATGACAGGACTCTGACCAGATTGGCAACCTACTACCATACCGGGGAATTATATAATTAAATTATCATAAATAAGAATGCTGATGCATTGTCATGTAAGCTCATCTTATTGACCACTTAGGTAGTACATTGACTTCAGTCTTCACTGAATGTCCTATTATGACTTTGTAAACATCTATATTAAGATTATAATATTAAAACTTTATATTTCGGAATGTTCAGTCTTTCTGGATTTTGTATCATTTGTGCAAAAGTTAACCTTCCTGGTTTAGATGCTGAATTGCTTTTGTTCATTGGAAGATATTCTGTTGCAACAAAATAAATGTCTGTTTTTGCAATGCATTGTATTAGTGTGGTCAGATTTTTTTGTTTATATGTACATCACTGTATCATTTTAAAGCTCTTCTCTTTTGTGAGTGTGTTTGAATTTTTTTTATTACTTTTATTCTTTGTTTTTTATAGGGTATCAAAACAAAGATGAATAAATGTAATTTTCATGTTATTATGTTCGATGAATTTTTAACTTAACCATTATGTTGCTGAAACCACCCACAATATCAACATTGCTTGCAAGTTGGATTCAGCTTAAGAACAGACCCTGTATTGTTGTTTCCAAAAGTTTTTCTGGTGATCTGGACCTCTAAAATGAACCCAGTTGTGATTGCCCTCAATTCTTTGTTGCCAAATGATTATGTGCAGTCATGGAGGCTTATCCAGAAAAAAAAATACTTGAGCATTGGCAATAAAGCCAGGGATCACCTATACAACAGTTGGAAAACATCTGACACAAATCGGCAAAGCAAAGAAAATGCAAAAGTGGGTGCACCATGATTTGACCGATGATCAACAGCTTTCTGGAATTTGCTTGTTTGTTTAAAAAAAATGTCCCTTTTTTTTTGATTATGTACTTAAAAGGAATTTTTATGTGACAACTGGAAACATGTCTTTTTTGGGCTTGACAAATTTTCTCTCTTAATGACTCTTCCAAATGCAAATCTTCTGCTCGAAAAGATCCATCTGACTGGTTGGTGGTATTGTAATAAATTACTTCATTACAGCCTCTTGCAACTTGGTTTGATTTATCATGGCAAAATTCTATTGTCATAATTTGGAATTGATGTATCAAGACAAGAATTGCAAACATTTTGGCAACAGTGCTAAAGAGAAAAGACCTTTCCTGCTTTAGTATAATACAAAACCACCAACATAAACCCTATGTAGTTAGGCATCAAGTTCTTGCTTCACCCTCCATATTCACTGGACTTGTTCCCTCCTGATCACCATCTTTTCTAGGGCCCAGATGGCATTAGTGTCCACCTGCTGGTATGTGTATTAGTAACTACCATTATACCAGTTTTTATCATGATGGAACAAATTTACTGCCAAATTGTTGGCAACATTGTCAATTCACATTGAGCTTACTTTGATTAATAAAGTTGTATTTGAGCCGTGTTATGTTGTTTTAAACTTACTGGTTGAAAACAATCATTTTTTTGTACAGTGTATATGTCTTTAAAAGAATTTTAGATTTGATAGTGAAATGAACACCAATATCAGATGACAATCTATGATTTCTGTGGAATTTTTAACACAAAAGCTTTGAGTTCCTAGTTACTTTCCCTATTTATTTATTTTAGTTGTTTCATTGAAAACACAAGCAAATAGTTAGGAATATGTACATTTTTTTGTTGAATAAAAATTGTTGATCTATCATTTTTGACTCTGTCGTCTTTTTCATATTACCTTTTCTTCCACTGAACATTTTCTAGCATTAAATGTTTGAAGAAAACAACCTCTTGTCCTGATTTATCATAGACATATTAAATAATGGTGATATTTTGGTATTGTGGGGTAGCATCATCATTAAAAGGATTCATCAAGAAAATTATCTTTTTTTTTCCTTACTTTGAATTATTCTAAACCATTTAACTTTTAATCCCAATATTCCAGTCATTGCACTTTCTGTCGTTTTTTGCTTGTATGTTATATGCAATGGTAAATTATCTCTTTCAGGTTTTGTCTACTGTGCAGCAAACTAGTCAGTTGGGAACTGTCTGTGAGGAAAGCAGTGTCATAACAAATTTAAAGACACTATGCTGTACTGATTGGCATTCATGCACCAATATGAAGATGTCAAAGTGTTTGAGTGTCAATCTGAGAATAATGTAAAAAATTCAAAAAGAGTTGGATGAGTCCAATGGTGATTACAAAGGTACAACAGTTTGGAAACCTCACTCTGATAGTTTTTATAAGAAAAGAACTCCCAAATTTATTGATGAGATCCAGGCCATGATTGACAACAATCTCAGCAAGTCAATCAGGTCCACAGCCAGAAACTTGGGAGTGTCTGGGTTTCTTATTAGACTGTGCATGAAGACATTCAATATTTCTCATACAAGATGAAAAAGGGCCAATTTTCATCACAAGCCATGAAGGTCAAATCGAAAGACTGCTGCAAAGTCAAGTATCCTCTCCAACCAAATATACTCAGGTGAGAAAAATTTCTACCAGGATCAGATGGTGAACACACAACAACCATTGGCTTGCTCTGTCCTCATAGATGTACCGATAGTGAAGAAAACCAAACACCCAGTCCATGTAATGGTGTTTGGGGAGTCACTAGCGATGGTGACATTATGCCTCCATTTACCTTCCCATATAGTCTCAGACTCCACACAGATGCCTGCATTAAGTGCCTGAAGAGGTAGTGCTGCTCTGAATCAAGAGGGTGGCTGCTGGAAGACCCTGGCAACAGGACTCTGCACCATGCCATACAAGCAAAAGAACCTAATGTTGGCTGTCAGAAAATTTCTAAGACTATATCATCTCTAACATCTGACAGTCCAACTCCCCAGATTTCAATCCCCTTTATTATGTATGGGATCAATTTGAACAAGAGACCAACAAAATTCTGTGCAACACCAAAGATGAACTGAAAGCAAGGATGACAACAATATTTACCAATTTAAACAAGGAGACCATTGGAAAGTCTTGCAAGAGATTCTGAAGTCACTGCACATTGGATTGAAGCCAATGGTAATTTCCTTAAATGAATTTAATCTATTGTATTTTAAGATATTTTCATGTAATTTTGGTAAATATATCTGATAAAGTGAGATGTCAGTATCATTTTCATTTTTGCATAATTTAGATGACAATTTATCCATCACACCCAGATAATTTTTCTGGACATCTTTATTTTATTGTGAGGATGAGCTACATTTTATTTTTAATAGTCTTTTTTGATTATCAAATCCTTCTGAGAAACTAAACTCAGAACTTTTTTCCCCCTAAAATTCCTTCTGATAAGACTGCATCACTTTTGTTCTTTAGGATTCAGATACCTACTAGGCAACATGTTAGTTCACTTCAGTTACCAGACTGGGTAGTTTGCAGACACAGAATTAGTATATTTATCTTCTATGCCATTGCATTTTTATCTTCCAGATCTTTCATGTATAATTCAAAGTATACATTTTTCAAACTGAATCAAACAATTGCCTAGTCATATCTGAAAATGTTTTAAACTACATCTGGTAGTGGGAGTTAAAAAAAAAAACAACTTTACTTTTCATTCATTTTTTTTTCTTTTATATTTAGATTATTGCTACCCTTCAAAGTCTTGAAAATAATAAAATTGAATATTCATTTGAAATATTTATTAATTTTAGATGTTTTCAAATGTATCTGAGATCTCCATTACATTATACTTTCAGTGTAAACTAGGCAGTAATATATTGTAAATAAGTAATAAAAACGAATAAAATGTCAAAGGATATAAATAATTATCCAAACCTTTGATAAAAACAACTCCACACCTTTTTATTTTCAATAATGACCATCTTCTAATTTTTATGTAATATGGATAGGCTTAATTCATCACTATATAGAGCTAGACTTAGTAAACCTATATGAAAAATTTCTGAATTAACATCCCAAGTAAACCTTCTATTTAATGACAGTAAAAGATTGATTTGTAAGAAGTCTTGTTATTTAATATGTAATGCTTCAAGCTCATTATTTTTTTGATGTTAATCATTATGATAATTAACTTGATTCAAAAAGTTTGTGAGCCCAGTTAGCTAGTGCTGTAGAATACATTGACTGCATCTCTGAAGAGGTGCAAGACACCCCCCGCTGCGAGTGTCCTAGATATGACACTAAACAATCTGATGGTGAGGTTCCAGTAATGGGGGAATGCGGAGTACCTCTTCATTGCCATTGCTCCCAGGTTCACTCTGGTCCGGTGTGGTAACACCTGATAGGATCCTATCTATGGGTCAAATAGAACTAAACTGCATACTAATGCTAAACTGAGTTGTTCAAAATAGAACTGTTTTGACAATTGAATGTGTGTGGACAAAACTATACTTATAATAAACTGAATTCTTTGAAATAGAACTGTTTGACTAAATGTTGTGCTCCCGGACAGGGTCACTAATGAAAACACAAACACGGATATTTGATAACATTATATTACACAAGAAAGATAGTTCCATAGAAAAGGTAAAAAGTCTCATCCTGTTCGGATAACACCGATATTGATCTGCCTCGTGGCAGCGAAATCTCCCAGTACTAATAACGGTGAGATGGGTAAGGCTCCCACAACACCCCTCCCCCAAGCCTTTTACTTCGTAAAAGTGCCGTTAATATTTTTTTCTTTTTGGGTCGATCATCAATGGGTCAGTGAATTTCCTTTTTCTCCCTGACCGACGTATTTCATGTGTTGATTGGGGAGGATCTAAATCGAACATGTCGAAAATGGTGTCTATTGGCTCTTCTTTTGTTTGTGGTACGTCGTTGGAGTTGTTCAAACGGCATTTTTGTAACTGGTTCTGGTGTCTCTTATGTGTGTATTTGGGTCCTTCTACAATGTACACCATATCACCAATTCTTTTTTTAATTATTCCACATTCCCAACAGGATGTGTTATTTTGATATTTTTTAAAGTAAATTTTTTTCTCCCGGGTTGATCCTTTTTTTTAGGTGCTAATGTGGTCTTTCGTAGCTTATTTTGTTTCAGGAGTAGCTTATCGAATACAGATCTTATCTTTCTGGCAAACATTGTCTCGGCTGGTGAGACTGCCAGTGGTGTATTGGGATTGGGTGTGATGCCTTGTCCGTCGGGGTACCTCATGCTTTTTTGAGTGCTCGCTTTAAAACGTTCAGCCTCGCCGTTTGATCTTGGGTGATATTGCGGTGTGGTTATGTGCTTAATTTGGAAGATTTCACAGAACTCCTTGAATTCAACTGATGTGAATTGGCTTCTGCTGTCGCTGACCACACAATCTACTACACCAAACCGCGCAAACAGTTCATGTAGGAACCCAATAGTTGTCTCTGTAGTAGGTCTTCTGCATCTGAGAACCTCAGGCCATTTAGAGTAACTATCCATTATAATTAGGTAGTAGAAATCTTCCAGGGGACCCGCAAAATCAAGATGTATCCTCGACCAAGGTTGTTCAGTTTTTGGCCGAGGTTTGAAAGTAGTGGGGCGTGCTTTTGCCACTAAGGTACAGCCTTTATATTTTTTGATCATATCCGTAATGTCGTTATCCATCTTCGGCCAATACACATAGCTTTTCACGAGACTCTTCATTCTATTTATTCCCGGGTGTCCCGTGTGGAAATCTCTTAAAATTCTGTTTTGCAATTTCTTTCTCTATATAGGAGGACTTGTCACATAGTGAAAATACTTCTGGTACTTTTTCGTTTTTTGCTGTGATTTTCTGTTTAATATTGGTAATAAAGTCGTCATTCATTGCTTCGCTTTTTATCTCGAGTAGCATCACAGGCAGTTCTTTGATGGTGTTGGCTATCATGTTTTTAATTTCACAGTCTGTTCATAAGGCTGCTATTATTGTGTCCTCGAAGGGTTCACTATACTTTGGTACCAACCTTGATAGTCTATCGGCGTGGCTAATCTGTTTTGACGGGAGGTATTCAATTTTAAAATTCTAGTTCAGTAAAATCGTTCCCCATCTTAGTAGCCTATTAGCAGTATAAATTGGTAGACCCTTTTTTTGATCCAAAAATGGTTATTAGGGGCTTGTGGTCTGTTTGTAGAGTAAAGAATCTGCCATGCAAGTATCAGTGAAATTTTGTCACTGCAAATATTATTCCCAAGGCCTCCTTTTATATCTGGGAATAATGCTTTTCGGCTGAAAGAAGGGTTCTAGATGCGTGGGCTATTGGCTTTTTTGTCCCATCGGGCATGTTATGTAGGATACACAAACCAACCCCATATGAGCTGGCATCGCTTGCGACAATAATCTCCAGTTTTGGGTCATAGTGCATGAGAAAAAGATCAGATGTTAATGCCTTTTTAATTTGGTCAAATGCTGTTTGACATTCGCACGTCCATCTCCAATTTTTATCTTTTTTTAGTAGTTCGTTTAGCGGGGCGCGGAGATCATGCAAATTTTTTATGAAACTTTGGTAGTAGTTTGCAAGTCTAAGGAAGCTTTGTAATGTCGTAACATTATCAGGGGTGGGCATATCCTTGATAGCTGTAGCCCTTTCGGGATCGGGACGTCTCCCGTCTTTGTCAATGTCCCAGATATTTGATTTTGTTCATACAGAAATTACATTGTGCTTCCTTTACCTTGAACCCAAATTCCTGTATTTGTGCAAAAACCTTGTTTAGATGTTCTCTGTGTAGCTCCTTCGTTTTACTACTAATTACAATATCATCAAGATAAGCAAAAATGAAGTCAAAGCTGTCCAGCATGGTGTCCATCACCTGTTGGAAGATAGCTGGTGCGACTTTTATTCCAAAAACCAGTCTGTCAAATTTGTACAGCCCTCTGTGTGTGTTAATACAGAGTAGTTTAGAGCTATTTTCTTCGACTGGAATCTGGAGGTAGGCCTCGCTTAAGTCAATTTTTGAAAAGACTTTTCCTCCATTTAATTTATTAAAAACCTCTTCTGGGCTGGGGAGTAGATAGTGGTAATCCTTGAATGCAGCGTTCAATCCTGTAGAAAAATCTGCACATACCCGGATTTCCTTAGATTTTTTTCTTATATATACCGTTGGAGCAGCCCATTCGCTGAATTCCACTTTCGATAATATGCCCATATTCACTAATCAGTCTAGCTCTTTATTTCTTTGGTCGCGGTGAACGGTACGTTTCACTTCTTTCTAAAAATGGGGCGTGTATTTTCCTTCAGTTCAAATTTTGCCTTAATTTTTGTACATTTGCCAAGACCAGCTGAAAATACTTCGGGGAAACTACCTTTTAGTTCCATCTTAATTTTTTCAGCTTCGGCCGTAATGCATTCTATATTTTAGTTGATCCCAGAGATAGAATTTCTGAAACCAGTCCGACCCAAACAAATTTTCTGTGTTTTTCAGTATGAAGACTTTTAATTTTTTGGTCATACCATTTAGTGATACTGGGATAATTATTTCGCCTTCAAATTTTATTTTGTCTCCTATTACCATTCACGCCATCTTGCTTGTCATCTTTATTATTGGCCTATTTAATTTTCTCCAAGTTTGTAAGTTTATTATTGATAGATCAGAGCCAGAGTCTAACTGAAATCTTACCAACTTATTTAGTGCTTTGACTGTTATGTATTTACGAACGACTTTGTCTGACTCCTCGCTTTTTGTATATCTGACTCTATTTTTAATTCTTTTTCTGTTTTTACACTGTTAGCCCTTATGTCCGAATTTATCGCAGTTTTGACATTTTTTGTACGATAAGGACAGTCCTTGGCCCAATGTAATTTTACACAGCGGTAGCAAGCTCTGGGTGGTTTTTTTTGGTTGACACTTGTCTGCCTGTATTGAAATTTTGGGTAATCATATTTTTTTCTCTCTTTTATCGGAGAGTATGATGGGGATCTATGCTTGACTTTCCTTATATAAGCAACACCAGACTCCTCGATATTTTTTGAGTCTTTTCTGACACTCACTATCCTCTGAGAGTCTTCAGCCAGTTTTTGAAGTGTGAGATCAGGTTCATTCTCTAATCTCGACAAAACTCTGCTGACACTAGGCCTTGTGCGAATATCAAACATTTGAAGTTATCCGCTGACAATTTGCCTAGTTTAAAATCGTCGCAGTTTTTATTGACGACTGAGGCAAACCCTAAATAATCATCACTGTCCCTTTTTGTTAAGTTGAGACATTTCCATCTTTCGTGGAATAGAGACGTTTTGGAGCTGAATAATTCTGACAGTAATTTAACTGTTTCTAAAAAAACCAAGTTCGCAAGTTTTTTTTGGTAAGATATAATCTACGAACTTGTTGTGTTCCACAGTTCCTAGCTTTCGTAGAAGTAGCCGGATTTTTTTTGCGTCAGTCCAGTCAGCACAGTCGGTAATATAGATATTTTCATATCTTCTGTAATATGCCTCAAAGGTCTTATCCTCATCTGGTGCGTAGGAAAATGTTTCGAGTGTGTTCCACACTGCATTTTGAGTGAAAATAGTAGTACTATCTGTAGGCTGGTTATTACTTAGACTTTTAAAAAGTGCTTCTTGTTGTTTTTGCAATTCAAGGAAGAACCATTGTTGTTTTTCCTCGCTTTTTAAGATTCTTTCTTAAGTTGAAGGAGTTTTTCCTCATTTTTTTGTTGAGACTCCATTTGGAACTTCATCATTTGTGCAAACATTTCTTTAAGGTTTTTTTTTTTTTTTTTTAGATTTAAAAAAAAAATTCTATTAAAAAAATCTTTTTTTTTCTCTGGAGGGGGTGGTGGTGTTTTTTTTGTTTGTTTTTTTTCTTCAGTAAATATCCCCAGAAATCAAGAATAATTACTGTGTGTGTGTGTTTTTGTACAACACAAACTGTAAGCGCCGAATTAAATTTTTCTCTCTGAAGTGGGGGGAAGAAAGAAATATATGAAAATCACTTTTTGGTTATGTGACAATCTTACTTACAGATGTTTTTTTTTGTTTTTTTTAATATGAGCTGACACACTCCATCGTTTGTACAGTTTGATACCTTGTAGTTGTTTAACAAAAATCTTGTTTGGTTCATTGTATGCTGGAACTTTGTTGTAGATTCTTTAACAACTTGTAGTTGGGGATCTCTTGGTTGTTGCGATGTATCTTCGCCAGTATGTGGTGCGATTAACCCCATTTTACGTTAGAGTTCCTCGTCGCCAGTATGTTGTGGCCCCGGAAAGGGTCACTAATGAAAACCACAAACACGGATATTAGATAACATTATATTACACAAGAAAGATAGTTACATAGAAAAGGTAAGAAGTCTCGTACTGTTCGGATAACACTGATATTGATCTGCCTCGTGGCTGCAAAATCTCTCAGTACTAATAACAGTGAGAAGAGTCCATTATGGTGAGATGGGTAGGGCTCCCACAACACTAAACTGAAGAGCTTGAAATTGGAATGTTTTTTGACAATTAAACTGCATACTCATGCTAAACTGGATTGTTTGAAATAGAACTGATTATTTGTATGAAAATGGATTTGGCATTAAATAACCTACAAAGGTTGATATGCCATAAAACCCAAACATCCAACCAACTAATCAAAAAGTTTGCATTTTATGTCTGCTGCTAAGTCTTGCTGTCAGCTATCATTGTTGGCTAATTACATTTGTTTGGGTAAAGAGTGGAGCAATGTACAATTTGTTTTCACCTAGCAGTACACAGCCTTTCGATCACTAAAACTCTTGCTATGCCTCCTTGTGGAACCCTCTAGTTGAGAGCCTTGAGGTTTTAGGTTAAACTTCCAAGATACCTCAGTGGCCCCAGACATGTGATATATGATTTTCTCCACTGATTTGTGGGTTAGTCTTGAAAGACTAGAAGAAATGATCTTAAGCAAACTGTGACGCGAAATTGACTAAAATCCCAAAACGGGACTTTATTTTCGCACGTGTGAAGACGGGGCAGGTTGGCACTTGATCCCCTGCAGAAATAAGTCCTGTTCAGAGTTTTTCTCTCAGGCATATAAGAACTGGTATATTACGTGAGGGAATAATTTAGGGCCAGACTAACCACCGCTGGCAAAGGGGTTCCAAATTTCACACTATCACACACCCACCAGGCCGCTAAACTTCTTCCCCTTAGACAACAGAAGAATATGGGCCTACAGGTTTTAGTCGTAATAATATTAATATTGTAGTAGTCGGCAACTCCGGTTTCCCGTGTGATACTTTAGGAATTAATAGGACAATTCTAAGCAAGATAACATAAGGCGAATAGAAGCTGAAAAGAAAGCATGAAGTAACAACATAGACCACATGGTAAAATGAAAATACATAAATTCCTTTACTACAATTATGTACACGTTCAAAGTGTCAAAAACATATAATTGGACAGTCCACGAATATAAACGTCTTTTCTGACTTTTGTCTTTCTTTGAATTGAGAGAGAGAGAGTGGTAAACGAAATTTGGGTATAAAGGAAAATGTGTCCCCAAAGTTACTTATCTTATTTTCGACGGGGTTCCACTGGAGAATTTTCTTCTTTTACGGGCTAATAGACTTTGTTCTGCTTTTAGTACTGGCTTGAGGGACTCAGGTCTCTCATGTCTCAGTTAATCTTTTGTCTTCAACCCGGAGTAAAGTGGCTATGGTTCGTCTGCCCGCTATGAACCCTGCTCAAAAACTGACTTTCTTGTCCTTTACTTCCTCTGAGGGGAAGGGAGCCCCACTTCCGTTTTGGGGTCCCAGCCAATCATTTGGCTTCTCTCTCTTTCCCCTTCCGATGTCCGGTGACCTGAGGTCACTAAGTACCAACATCTGTTTATCCCCTCTGTGACCTACATTCCTTCCTAACAGTCACTTGTTTGACGGCTTGATACTGTCAATTCCAGGGGAGGATAGTATTAGTCTTACCTCTATCGTCTCCGTGGGCTATCACGTGACAAAACCATGGAAGGCAGCCTCCAACTAATGACTGGAGTCTGGTAAGGTTCGGCTGCTGGTCATGGAATTTATTGGTGCAAGTTAAGGTCATCCTCTTTGCAAGACAGTTCTTTGATGTGACAGGGAGTCTCTAGGTTCTAACCTGCATACTGGTGGTACAGGGTTAATGGTCACTAAGGCCTAGAACCAGAAAGAGATAGCTCTCTGTTCACTTCTATTTAGGGTCGACACTACCTACCTATGGAGGAAAGATCTAGAAAAGGTGACCTAACTATTGCTGACTTTCTAACGCTGTCCCTATTGACAAAAAAAGGAAAATTTTAACTAGAGACTTTTTAGTGATATCCAATAATTGGCTAATTACCAACTATACCTATTAATAGGGATCAGTTATTATTTCTTATTGATCATAAAGTAAAGAAAATGTACTTGTGTAAATCAATCAAAAAACAGTTTCAACTTTTAAAAAATATTCAACAAAGCATAAAAATGCTTTTAAAAAAATCATATTGAGTCTTAATTTTCATTCACATGATTAGCCTTTACTTTATTGAATATAAAAAAAATACCATGCTAAAATTTTATAACTTCAAAGCTTTTAGTGCTGATTCTTTGACTTAAAATACTTAATTTAATTTTTGAATATATTTGTATTGTCCTATTATGATAATGATAAAAAAAATGCGTAGACTAAGTTGTTTTATGTCTTGTTTCATTTTATCTTCTCAAATTACTCATCAAGAAAAAGTTACCAAGTCCAAAATTTAAATCTTCATGTTATATCCATACTTATTGCTAGAGTAACAGAGAAGCCCTATTTTGAAATTTCTTATCTTAAATCAGGGTCTCAAACATGACTATCTATGTTCCTTTCCACATGAAATTTCCTAAATTGTTTGCCTTATCTTTGCAAATTCACTTATGGAAGCACATACATTTGTGATGAGTTTTTTGTCAACAGTAAAAAAAAATAAATCTACATTGCATTCAAGACTTACAAATGAATATTTAGAATCTGTGTTGAGGCTGGTTAATTTATGGAATTTGAAGCCATATAAACTCAGCTTACTGCAAAATGTTGCCAAAAATCATTTTCAACATTAACTGGCTGGGATATGATTTTATCAGGCAATAAGAACTATTTAACTTGAGTTGTAAATTCAGTAAAAAATTAAAAAATATTTTTATTTACAATAGATTTTTTGTACTAGTTTACATACTACCAGATATTTATTGTTATGTGCTCACCCCTTTTGATAAATGAGGGATCTCCCTAAAAGTATAGTATTATAACTAGTAGAAATTGCAGACATCCATCTCCCATTCTAGTTTTGAACTGCTGCAACTCTCTCAGGACATAGTTTTTCTGTGTCCTTGAGTTTGAGACTTCTGTATCAGATAAATAATATTATTAGCTTCCTATTTAAAATAGAACTTAAGAGTTGCCCAATCCAGTCTTGAGTGTCTTTGGTGTTGACTTGGCTTTTACCCCAGAAAAGAGGGAAAATTTAATTTTGGACAACATTAAAAACTATTTTTCCTTCCTGTATCATTTTCTCAACCTGATAGCTGAGCACAAAATCTTATATCCCATTCCAGTGGATCATTCCAACAGGCTGCATCTTCTCACTGAGTCAGTCATTCCATGATACTCATGAAAGAAGTACTTGAGAAACTAAACAATTTCTGTTTGTATCCAAACAGATGACTGTATCAGATTTTATCCACATGGAGAGGTAAATAAATACACCCCTTCCAACTTTGGAAAATTTTACTTGAATTTAGGTATATTCTAACTGAGCCATTGGCATAATGTTCAGTGTTCACCAATGGCCCGGAAGACTGTGGTTCAATCCTAGGTCAAGTCAAACCAAAGACTCAAAAAAATAGTACTTGATGCTGCCTTGCTTAACACTGAGGTATGGAACAAAGGCAAAGTGAAGTAATCCAGGGAAAGGAGTAGCACTCTCCTACACCTCGGTGTTGTAGCTATTGAAAAGGGAGCCTTCAGGTCACCCTCGACTACAGTCACCAACTTTTTTTAGGTATATTCTATCTCCCTATACACAGACCTAAAAACATAAAAAAAATTGTCAAAATGGAATTCCAATTGACACAATACCATTTGTATTTGTTTTATAAGGATCACATGAAAGATTAGTAACAATGCATTGTTTCTCATTTAAACAATACCTATTATGCAAGAACATTTTGAGATTGTCTACTGTTGTGTAATAATTAACAAGCTACTAGAGTTAGTCAAAAGTTCTGCAATATTTTGATATCGTAAGGCACAATTTGGCTGCTACAAATACCAAGGTTATGAAGGGACAAACCACACTGGACTGCAAAATGCCAAGCTCGCCTGATATTCTCTAAGTGCTACCTGCCAAATTTGCCTCTATAATTTGTAGCATGATCTTGAATCCATGGTTTCAGGCCTTACTGACCTTGCCCAATCATCAATGTTCTTGCAGCCCACGTAAGATTTCTTGAATCATCTGGTTACTGTACTGTGATCAACTGGGTATTCACCTTTTGCACAACAAATGTTTTTGTTTGCTTCTCTGGCATTATGGTTCAGTTTGAACACGTAAAATATAAGTTCCTGAATTAAACTATATTGCACATTCATGTATGTGACTTTCAAATCACTCACGGAGTAATGCACAACATGCCAGTATACCAAGTACCATGACATTACAAACCATAGAAGGTACTTTAAACTGCTTCAATCATATAATATTTGCATAGCAAACAAGCACATACTAAAATATTGCAAAACTTTTGACTTATTCTAGTAGCTTTACAAACTTTGGCTTGTAAATTAAGTACTCCATTATTATGGCATTGTAAGAGGCTAATGTAATAAAACATGTTTAACAGACATGAAATAATATAACTTTTGAAACATAAATTCATCAATTACTTCTTATGATACCAAGTGCTTTATCTTCATACTACTACTTGTGATTGTCTTATTAAATATCTAAACTGCTAAGAATTTTTCAATTTTCACCTTCAGACACTATTATTTATATTAATCATTAACTGAAGAATTCTGAAATGCTTTCATTTCTGGTAATATTACTTCCATTTTCTTTTTATTCCCATCACTGATTGCTCTTATTTTTTCCAGATAAAAATGTCTCCCTTTTATGCCTTAAATCATTTGAACTCTACTATATTGGCTATTATGCAAAATTGTTAAAGTTTGGATACTTAGCAACATTCTATTAAGTTTAGAGGACTAAAATAACAATATGAGCAATCCTAATATCAACCATCCAGATTCTATCTACTGAACTTTAACTACTGGGTACTACATGTTAGGCTGGGTGTGCAACAGCACAATTAGATATTAACCCTTTCACTGTTGCTATAAACAAATTCCTAGCACTATACTGTGTGTAACCATAGTTGAATTCCTAGCACTGTTATGAGTGAATGCACTCAAACTTCATATTACATCCTGTTAGTGAATCGGTTTTGGGCTGAATAATAGCTGCTGTTAATAAAGTCAAATTTTTTGGCACGTAACATAGCACAGTTGTTCTCAAACATTACTGCATGATGGCACATTAAAATATATATTTGACTTGGCATGTTAACTTTTTGTTCTATTGTATACAATACACCATAATTAGAATATAGAACATTATTTTATATGTTTGCCTATTTGAAAAAAAAATGTTGCACACTTGAGAGATGGTTGCAGCACATAGTTTGAAAATGACTGACAGACTACTTAATGAGTTTGTCTTTCTAGAAACTCTTGACAAGTGTAGTAAATTCAATCCTTCCAGTGTCTTCTGCTTATACATGTGCTGGACTAAAGCAAGTATCTTAGATATCAGTACATATAGAACTTTATTTGTATGAATTTAATTATTTAATTATTTTCCATAATAAAAATCTTTTGTTTATCTCTTTCTCTCTTTTAGGAAAGACAATGTGATGATGACTGATTTATATCCTTAACACTACCAGAGATACCCAGCATTGCCCAGAAAAAAGTAACTTCAAATGTGACAGTATAACTAAAATAAATATTTTGTATTTCAACATGACCAGGTGAGTATTTGTTATTGTTATTATTGGCTTTCATTGTAAAACGTGCTACAACTCAATTGGTCTTCAATAAAATAATCTTACAAAATAATTAAGTTATCAGAAGACATGGAAAAGAAAAGAGAAACAAAGTAAGGGTAAGCAAAAGATCAGGGAACTGACATATAAATCATTGTGCTATTTATAAAATGAATGAATGGAGGATATTCTGATTAAAAAATTTTTTTTCAAATTTCCCAAAATTTAAAACCAAAGATTTTTGTAAGTCTTGTGAATCTTCATCTCAAAATTTACATTTATAGGACCTGTAATTTTATTATGAAAGTAGCCCACACAAAGAGTAGCTTCATTTATTAATCCTTTTGTAAACAGATAATTTTTAGTCCTTGTAGACTGAACAAATTATTTTCAGAAATTTTGCAAAATAGGATATATTCAAAAAAGTCAATTAACCATTTAAAACAATTTTGATCAGCAATTATGTACTATGATGTACAATAACATGAAAACAATAAAGCACTTGTGATTATGGTATTTTGCAAAGCAACCTTTACACAATCTTACACCACATTAAAGCCTCCTAGTGATGTTTCTATACATTAACATGGAATTGGTCAATGAATAGCCAATAGAAAAGTGCCTTACATTGAGCTACTGTTAAAAAGAAAAAAATTGCTCTACCTGCATTCACTGACTTCTGGGCCAGAGTTTATCAAAGGTACAGCCAGTCAACCCAAGAAAATTCAAAGTTCTGTTATTAATCTATTGCATATCATACAACCTTTTTATTTTAGTAATGCTTGAAGAAATGAGTGACTTTCACCTAAAAATGCAAATCATACCATAGCAGTCAACAACCTTAGTAATTCTCAAAATCAAGGATGTAAATATCAAGTAAGTGCCATTATTATTTTGATGATTTTATCTGAACCTGTGAAAACTCTATGCTTTGATTAGTATATACAAATAGACTGTTACTGCATTTATACCATGCTCAGTGACATGTGATCATTTCTGGGAAATGTGCATCATCTCTGATGGTTAGCTAAACACCTTTCAACAATTATAACTGAAGAAAAAATTTGTCAACAGGTTTATTAATTAGCAGGAAAGGGTAAACAACAATGCTCAAAATAAAGGTATAGGACAAGGATTAAAATAGTAATACTTTGGGCCCTTTCTTCAATAAGAGAATGAAGCCATAATTCATCTCCCAGTAACTAATCTAAAAAGTGTACCCAAAAACACAAGGGTTACTTGGAGAGATAAATGATAGGAATCTAATCTATGATGTAGCATGACACTCCCCACCTGACATATTTAGATGTTATTAATGTTCAATTACTCTGTTGCTGTAGCTGTCATTGCATGTGTTGCCAAAATAGGCACACTTTTAGCCTCAGATTTTGGTTTGATCTGTGGAATGGTGTTAGTTGTCTGAGGACTGGAATCTACTTTTACAAGTCCTGCTGATTCCACTTCTGAAAGTAACAGTGGTGGCAAGGTCACTGAATTTTTACCTATCCTGTCCCAACCTTTTTTCAGACAGCGAGAGCTAAAGTGGTAAGTGTGGGCCTCTTCAGATGCTGCTGTTGATGTCGCCATCCAAGTGATATTAGCTGCAATCAGTGTAGTAATAGTGATGTGGTGGGGATGATCATCATTGCAGGCATGGTGGTGGTGGTGGTAGTAGCAATTAATGCTGTAGAGACAACTTCACTTGTACTGCTATTACAGGTGATCACCACTATAGTTGGCACAGGTACTGTAGATGCTACCAACTTAGTTGCAAATGTGGTTGATGTTGTTATTTAGTTAGCAAAAAGGAAATTACCAATGATCTTGTAACAACTGCACTGGTGGCTGTTTATTCCATTACACTAGTTAGAGATACAATCATGTTAGTGTGGCTATTGTTATGAAGACCCTTAGAATCTGAATATCATTGGATCCAGCAATGATCTCTTGTATTCTTTCAAGCAAGGAGTCTAGTTTCAATGGTAGAAAACAATTTTAGACAACCAGTGATGTAGGAATACCAATTGACTAGCTGCTCAACTGCCAGACCATAGTTAGGCTGGCCCTTCTTGACTGCCTGTCTGAGGCACTAGATCACCATGGCTGGAGATGGGCTGTTGCTGAAAACATAGACCCTCATCCAGTATTCTACAGATTCTTTGCAGAAACAAGTGTGGGCTCTAACCAGAGTGTTATTGAGGTTGAGTCCGCTGATTAGCATATAGCTATTGTGCTTGGTACGGAAATCAAAGGTGTTCAAATAAGATAGTTCATCCTCCCTCAGAAATACAGGTACAAAGTGTGTTTATTGAGAACCTTTCTGAAGCAAATGCAACCTACTATTACCCAGCCTAGGTCAAGTCTCTGTCCCTATGGAGTACTGTGGATCTGTTGAACTGTCTACATACTTTATGAACTCTGACAATGTCACATCCCACAGGAAACATAATAGGTGTCCTGGGTTTCAAGATTAGGATGAGTTCAGCTATTGATTTGAAATGAGAATAGTGAAGAGCTGTCTCAAGGGTTGGAATACTGAACCTATCATCTTTGAAGAGGTCAAAAAAGTCAGAGCATACTAAAGACCTGTTGCTTTGCTCATTGATCATGGTGTACATCCTTAGCACCTGTGGGGTATACATTCAAGAGGCTAATCTTTGAGCACATATTTCCCAAGATATCACTGCCTCAAACCTGGGTGCACAGTGAAACCATCCCAGTTGTTAGTGGGGATTCCTCCTCCCTGCCATACTCTGTATTGGATTTTGTCTCCATAGTTCAAGGTTGCTTTCCTCAGTTGAAGAGAAACCAACTGGTCTTCTTAGTTAAGTTGCCTAATTTGATGCCCCTGATAAATCTGTTGGTTATAAAGTAGCTGGGACTCAGCAATTTGCATCTTAGCCAGACTTGCCTACTTGGTTAAGTACGAGGATCATTAAATAAGTTTCCAGACTTTTTTCATATGGGCACTTTTATTGATAGTACACACATGAAACTCTAGTCCCCTTTGAAATAATCTCCTCCAGCTGCAATGCACTTGTACCATTCCAACAACTTCTGGAAGGCCCCATGGAAGTCCTTGTGTGAGCGTGTCAATGACCTTCATCACAGCCTCTTTCATCTCCTCAATTGTCTCATAACGACAGCCTCTGAGCTTAGGGAATTACCAAAAGTCACAGGGAGCAAGGTTTTGACTATAGGGTGGGTGAGGAACTCTCTTGATGCCCATCTTGGTCAAATAGTCTGTGACAAGGATGGAGTTGTGGACTGGTGTATTGTCCTGGTGGAAATGCCACTGACCCGATTTGAAGAGTGCTGGCCTCTTCCGATGGAATCTCTCCCTGAACTCCCTTAAAACCTCAACATAGTAACCCTAACCCTTTGGCCAATCAACTCTAGTGTATTGACTTCCTTACTCCTCCCACACAGATTCCCTGCCTTCCTTGAATCTCTTATGCCACTCACAAACTGATGCTCGATTTATGCAAGATGCTCCAAAAGCAGTCTGAAGCATTCCATACGTTTCTGTGGCATTTTTTCCAAGTTTAAAACAGAATTTATTGCATATCGTTCTTCTAAAGTGTCCTCACAAATAGATTGCATTTTTGAAAATCACCAGCTGTGACAATCAGGCTTTAGTTGGGTGTATTTCAATTCCTGCTGTAGCTGTTCATCTGAAACTGAAATCATAAAAATTAGTCAGTCATCTCATAACGTGTATAGCAATAACATACAGAATTTTCAAGAGTCTACAACAATTTAAATGCCTGTACAAAAATAGTCTGGAAACTTATTGAATGCACCTCATATTTCCTTTTGTGTTAACTTTTGGGGGTCGACTCGTGGAGAGTTCAATCTCAGTTAACTTCAACTACATTACTTGTTCATCTTGTCAGCAACTGCTTTGTTGATAGTAGCAGCAGTTTCCTTTCCAAGCTGTAATTTGTCTAATTTCATTTTACTTTTCAGCTCTCTTTTGATGAAGGTTAGATGTGTTTTGACATCTTCAGCCTATGCTTGGCCAGTGGTAGCAGCAAACATAGACACTCAGCTTGAAGACCTGGAGTGATGGGAGACATGCAAACTCAACTTATATGATGTGTTGACTGCTATTGTTGAAAAATAAGTAGTGACTGTTCAGTATGTTGAAGAAAAGGTAGCTTCCCTTAAGTAAACCATGTGAACACTGTCATTATTGTAGTAGTGTCTGTAGTTTGGATTAACCGTTCAATGCCTGTTTATGGAAGTGTTGTAACTTTGTTAGGGACTGCTATATGTATGCTGAAGTTGACAGGGTCAGTAGTTCTGGAAACTGGCATTGACCATGTAAGTCTGTTAAATTTTGGGGAAACATATGCATTGTCTCTGATGGTTAGCTAAACACCTTTTTATAATTAAAACTCTGAAGAAAACATTAGGGTTTGTCAACAGATTTATTGATTGCCAGGAAAGGGTTAATAAAGCACTAAATCAGGATGGATTAAGAAAGTGAAGCTCTGGGCCTTTTCTTCAATAAGAAAATGAAGCTGGAAGTCATATGCTGATGATTAGTCTAAGACGTGTAACTGAAAACACAATGGCCATTAGGGGAGATAAACAATAAGCAACTTAATCTATGGTGTAACTGCATTCTGGGGTTTTAGAATATGCTGATTGCATTTCTTTAAAAGGGTAAAACCTCCTCCAACAAGTGTCTTGGATATGATACTAAATTGCATCTTTGACCTTGACTGGTAGTACCTGATTGGGTCCCATCTATGGGCCAAATAGAAATATCTAATCATTTTCTATACTTGAAACCATTTAACTGTGTGCAAATAAAACTATTAATGCTAAATAGCAATACTTGAAACTATTTAACTGTTTGCAAACAAATGAGCTCTGGTTCATTTAAAAATTGTTACCTACATACTGTAATACTATGCTGGTCGCAGCACCAGTTGTGGTCCTATAGGTCACTGATTAAAATCATGTACAACAACAAAGGGGGTTTCAGTTTTGGAGTTAGAAGTAATAAATTGACTGGCAATAATAATTAGCCTCAAGTCTGTCTTAGAGCTAATTAATTTTGGTAGAAACAGTCAAGTTCAGGACACTGGATGGAGAAGTGGCGGTGGCAAAGGCTTTGAGTCTTTTGGCTATGGAACCAGCCTTCGATCTGATCTGTTCCCTTTTTGATATCTTTTTTATGGGGGTCTAGATCCCTGAATACATGGCTCTGATTGGCCACCCAATAAAAACACCAGACCAATGACCTCATAGCATAATCAGTAGTAGAAAAGCCCTCCGAGGTCTGCATTTGATTGGATGGCTAATCAAAACTATGGCTCTGCGTTGCATATCTCAGGGAGGGGGCAAATTGATGAGCCACTCAATAATATTTTATTATCATGTTAATGACCTTGTGCCAGACTTAGCTGTAATTTTCTGTAAATTTATACTCTGCTGTCATTAGAATTTGAGATGGATTTTTGTTTTTCTATTACATCAATCAAAATTTAGAGCAACCATTTCAATATATGTTTAATAATCCCGGCACCGTAGAAACTTTTCGTTGACTGTCACTTTCTGATTTGACCCTTAAAGTGACCGAATCTAGTGCTGCTATGGTTGCCAGGTGTGAATCAAATATTATCATTATTCTAATTTTTTGTACACTACTTTACCAAAAGATTATAACTACACTTTAATAAATTATCCCAATTATTCTTTAGTATTTAACATCACCAGTCAACTTGTAACACTATGATAGTGTTACAAACTATTCATTTACAAATCAGATATATTTAATATATATGTATGATAAGTTTTAACAAGGTGTTATTTCGTGGATAACACCCCGTTTCTTATAACACATTTGTTTATCCCAAAGAGAGTAATCTAATGCAGAATATTCGGTAGGAAATAGAACAAGTCAATTAATATAACTGTGACAGTGAACAGGAATTTAGCCACGGAAATGAAGGTCTACCATGTTCTCACAGAAAGGGAGTTTAGCTTTGGTGTGTAGAGCAGTGATATAAAGAAAAATTGCTTACCTAAGTTTGACGTATCTTGTGTGTAGAGTACCAGCAGTAAAATACTTGGCTGTTTATAGGACACCTATCTAGTCTCTGGTGAGACAAGATTTGTGTCATATGCAAATTTTGTTGTATAAAAGGAGCAATGCCAGTAGCAATAGCGTCTTTTTTGTGTTCTGCAGACCACCAGTTTGACATACAGAGTGAGCAAAGAAAAGTGATGAGGACTTCTAAATACATGGAGAGTGAAGAGGAAAGTCGGTTGGGAAAACAAATCACAGAATTCATTTCCTTCTGTTGTACAATTTCCTACTAGTCCTGACTGCCTAGTAATTGACTTTGATCCAACAACTAATAACTACAGTAATAATTAGATATTGTACTTAATATACCACGTCTGCTCTTCTCAAGCCCTGTTTGTGAAAGAGGCAGATTTCCTGGTTTACCTTGTCACATGACCAAAAAGGACTCATGACAAGGGAAAGTTCCTCAAACACTGTGACAAGGGAGACCACACCATTTAGTCTCTCAACAATATAAACAGGATTTGGCATTATATAACCTACAACAGTTAATATGCTGTAAAACACAACCAACCAAAATTAAGTTTCACTTAGCTTAATCTATCCCTAACTTCTATACACTTCACCATGATGCATGCCTAATTCTGAGGATGAAGGTAAGTAGATTCAACAGTATTAAGATAATACTGTATACTAGTCATAATAATTGTAGTACTATATCACACTCTTCATTTTGGAGACAACTTATGCATCTTGAGTGGCATCTTTGTTGTAAAGCTTTTTTCATGTTTCCTCTTGGCTTACACAAACATGATGCTCAAGAATTCTTTCCACATGAACAAGTGGCAGCCATTATGCATTCTCAAAAGATGTTTAAACCTTGACTAATTCACCTGAAACTTCTGCTTCTAAAAGAAACTCAACCAAGCAATCCCTCCAAACTCCAAATTCAGCAATTGTACATGGCTGGATAAAAATAAAACAGGTGGTGAATGAGAGATGAAATGTGATAACAAAGCTGTGTGAATTGAATTCCTTTCATAGCAACACCGAAAGAAAGAAACAAGAAGTGACGAGCAAAATGGCCTACCTTAAAGTTCAAAAATGGCGTGAATGTATCTTGCGTGTAGAGTACCAGAAGTACAAAAAAAAACAGAAGCGTAAGCGTTGTTGGTAGTGCAATTTGTAGGCCCCACGTCTCGTCTCATATGCAAATTTCAGTTAGTCAAGAACCGGTATAAAAGAAGCATTGTGTGGAGGGACAGTTTTGTTGGTTTACTTTGCTGCAGAATCGCACAAACCAGTGTGTATTGACGTTTCAAGTAAGAGTGAGTGAGAGAGAGAAACGGAATTGGTGGTGAACATTCAGCAAGTGAGAGAAAGAGACAGAGAAACAGGACCGGTGATGAGCAGTTAAAGGACTTCAAGCTATTTCAGCATTTTATTAATCATGGCATCCAGGCAATTCAATATTTAGCTTATCCCCGAGTTTAGCGGTGCAGCAACAGATACACCAATAATGGAATGGTTGGAAGACCTAGAATTGAGCTTTGCGAGATTACCAGTGTAGAGCAGGTTCTGTCACTATGATTAAAAGGTGCGGCCCAAGAAACATATCAGCAGCTATCTAAAGATGACGTCAAGGAGATCAAGCGTGCTCTTATAAAAGCCTACGGTTTTGTTCGTGGCTTTCAAACAATTTACTATGCACCGCCTCCGTCCAGAAGAGACCACAGATGAGTTCCTAATGGACTTGCAACGATTGGCATGACTAGTTGGATAAAGAGTGCCTTCATCAATGGGCTGCCGAGTCACGTCCAGGGACTCCTCCGATCGTCAACCAGGTTAGAAACCCTAACTTTAAGAGAGGTACTCAAAAGGGCTCGCGCCGTATTAGTGGATAATAGGGACAAGCATCTGGCCAGTGTAGCGCAACCTAAGTTGACCTCGCATACCCCGAACATTCATGAAAGTGGTCAGAGTGATGTCACCTATTTCAGATATGGGGGCCCAAACCATCTGGCCAGAGATTGTATGCAGCGCAGCAGTTAAAAACCGAAGATAGAGATTAGCTGTACACCGTCATCTCTGCAACAAAACTGGGCACCTGATGAAAAACTGTCCGGGAAACAGGGGCGAGATGTTAGCGCCACTCTCTCCCCATTCAAATTAAAAGAGGTGCTCTCCGTGATTGAAGCTGTGGTTAATGGCAAGAGGCGCATGGCACTGGTAGATTCTGGATGTTCTCAGTCCCTCATGACTGAGTCGGTGTGCAACCCCTGGAGTCAGCAGGCATCAGACGTTCTGACAGTTGACGGCAAGACTCTTCGCGGTAATGGAATTAGGACTATAACACTGGCAGTAGATAACGTAAGCCTCGTAAAAGCTGATGTGCTGGTTGTGAACAGTTCACTGTTGGGCTTCGGCATGCTAATTGGCATGGATATTATTAGGATGTTGGGTGAAGTCCACATAAACCAGTCCGGTGATGCTAACTTCTCTAGGACAGAGCCGCATGCCTGCACCACGATCAGAATAGAGGAACAGGACTTCAGCACCAAGTTCAATGAGCAGACCAAGGCTTGGACAGTGTCATGGAAGTGGTCAGGTAATCAGCCACCCAAGAGACTTATGAACAAAGTGCCCGAGTATCCTATGTCTTCTCAAGTTCGACAAGAGTACCGTCATGAGCTGGAAACATGGCTGAACAATGAATGGCTGCTTCCCTATCCTGAGGAGGAACTCGGTCCCCCAAAGGGCCTGATTCCATTAATGGCCATCTTTCAACAAAATATGTCGAAAGTACACCCTGTGTTAGACTTTCGTGAACTGAATGGATACATCAACGCCTACACAGCACATGCCGACGTCTGTGCACAAAAGTTAAGAGAGTGGAGAAAGAAGAGCTCTGTGTCAATGCTCGACCTCCAAAGGGCATATTTGCAAGTGCGTGTGCACAAATCCTTGTGGCTGTACCAGACAGTTATCCTTTTAGGAAAAAGGTACTGCCTTTCGTGCACGGGCTTCGGATTCAATGTGGCACCATCAATCATGTGGGCTATTGTTGAGGCTACACTCTCAAAAGATGATGCAGTCCAGCAGGCAACCTCAGCGTACATCGACGATGTCTTCATCAATGAAGATATAGTTTCTGCAACCAGGGTGAGGCAACATTTGGCTAACTTTGGACTGGTGAGCAAGGAACCAGAGCGACTGCAGAACGGTGCACAAGTGCTTGGCTTAATAGTTCGGGAAGTGGGCAAAATACTAATATGGAAACGAGGGCCCAAGCGTGCCACAGGTCCTTACCCGACGCAGCATGTTCTCATTTTGTGAAAAGCTGGTCAGGCACTTCCCAGTAGTTAAATGGCTCAGGGTGGCTGCAGCATTCATTAAGAGGAGAGTGGCAGACATAACAAAGGGTTAGGATGACGAAGTGACAGATGTTCCGTTGACAATAGTGATAAAAGAAGTCATTGTGAGAGTGCGCCAAGAAGACCCCGTACAAGGAAAGTGGTGTGTTGATGGCCCTGAGCTCGACGTTTGGGTTGATGCAAGTTCCTTAGCCACCGGAGTGTCCCTGGAGCATGATGGAGCTGCCGTGGAGGATGCAAGCTGGTTACGAAAGGAGAGGGACACACAGCACATAAACTTGGCGGAACTTGATGCTGTGCTGAAGGGCATAAACATGGCACTGATGTGGGAGGCAGCTATATTGCATATTCACACTGACTCCATATGTGTGCACAAATGGATAACAGACACCCTCACAGGGAAGGCTAGAGTGCGCACCAGAGCAGCAGGTGAGATGCTAATCAGGCGTCGGCTTGATGCACTTGCGAGCCTAGTCAAGGAGTATGGACTGTCTGTGGATGTAGTCCTCGTGAAGTTAGAACATAACCAAGCAGATAGACTGACGTGAGCGCCACAGCGATGGTGTGATCCTGTTAAGACAGCAGTTGAACCTCCGTACTGTGCAAATGCTGTGTCACCAAGCAAGCACAACTTCAGATGGATAAGGTCTATCCATCACCAAAGTTGCCACCCTGGCGTAAGGCGAACATTGTACTTCATCAGGCAGGTCGATTCCACGGTCTCTAAAGCGTTAGTGAGGACTGTGGTAAGGAACTGTAAGAAGTGCCAGTCGATTGACCCAACACCCATGTGTTGGCTGAGGGGGAAGCTGGACATTAGCGACACCTGGTCTCAAGTAGAAATGGATGTAACCTACTATCTATCACTCATTAACTGCAGGCCCTCACGATTTTCAATTTGGCATCATCTAAGATGACAAGATGCAGCGAGCGTTGTCAGCCACCTGGAGAGTCTGTTCTGTGAACGCGGTGTGCCAGCTGAAATGCTCGTTGACAATAACACAGCATTTCGCAGCAAGGTCTTTAGGGACTTTCTAAGCGAGTGGGGAGTCAGATTGCATTTCCGTTGTGTGCACGTTCCCTCCAGGAATGGCATTGCAGAACGATGTCATCGAAGTGTAAAATGGATTGCAGCAAGTAAACAGTGCCCTATAATGGAAGCCGTCTATTGGTATAATGCCACCACTAAGGATAATGTATCACCGCTGACTGCCCCTGCCAACCTGATTTATAGCTACTGCGTCTGACTGAAAGGTATTGATGCGCACCCTACAGATAAGCCTAAACAGCAGCAGATAAGATATGATGTAGGCGATTGTGTCTGGATAATGCACGTGGACATGTTACAGGTGTGATCAGCCCACAGAACATCCTTGTCGACAGGATTCCCCGTCATGTAAGGGAACTGTGTCCCGACATAGGCTTGGATACCTCAGAGAGTGGGAGAGACAGCAAACTCTTGACCCAAAGTGACAGGATGATCACCATCAATGAAGTACGTGGTGATCCCCAAGAGATAAACACTCTGCAACAGGTAACATTTCTGCAGACGAGTCATCCAAGGAGGAAGTGATATTACCATGGAGGAGCACTAGACACAAGAGACCCACCCCGGTTTGTCATCTGTGTGATCATAAGATCACTGGCGGGTGTAGTGAAACTGAAAGGCAGAACCTGTAGACTGCTGTCTCTGACGAGCCAACTGGGATTCATCATTCAAAGAGACCATGAGTGGCGTGCTGTCGTTTACGTGAATTCAGCAATCATACACGGCTGGATAAAAATAAAACAGGTGGTGAACCGAGTGAATGAGAGATGAAATGTGACAATGAAGCTGTGTGAATTGAATTCCTTTCATAGCAACACTGAAAGAAAGTAACAAGAAGTGACGAGCAAAATGGCCTACCTTAAAGTTCAAAAATGGCATGAATGTATCTTGCATGTAGAGTACCAGAAGTACCGAAAAAAACAGAAGTGTAAGCGTTGTTGGTAGTGCAATTTGTAGGCCCCACGTCTCGTCTCATATGCAAATTTCAGTCAGTCAAGAACCGGTATAAAAGAAGCATTGTGTGGAAGGACAGTTTTGTTGGTTTACTTTGCTGCAGAATCGCACAAACCAGTGTGTATTGACGTTTCAAGTAAGAGTGAGTGAGAGAGAGAAACGGAATTGGTGGTGAACATTCAGCAAGTGAGAGAAAGAGACAGAGAAACAGGACCAGTGATGAGCAGTTAAAGGACTTCAGTATGTGTGCTTGAACTGGTTGGCAATTTATTACTAACAATAGTTACCGACTTCACTCTACCCATCTCTGACAAACAAAAGCATCATTGTCACTGAATTTCCCTCCTCCCATAAATTCTTGTTGCTCTAGACCACATATCATTAAATTGAGGTGTTAGGGTGGCCATGTTTTCTCATTTGGATGTATCATTCATTTTGCATACTCATTTTACCATATGGGGTAAGCTGTCTTCTTTTTTCTTAATTTTTCAACAGTATACATCTAGCTCAAACTGCTATCTGCCCACCAACTAGTCACTCCTACTGCTATGCCCTGAATATATGGGGTGAATGGGTAGTGTATCCAATCACAAATTCAAACCACCCACAAAGTTGGACATAAAAATATCACTTAACTGTATGTTTCCCATTCAGAAGGATGATAAAATTTTAACTCTTTCAAGTTACGGTCTAAAATGCTGAAGAGGTGTTGCTATGTCTCATAATGGCTAATGTGCTGAACTGCTAGATTGTAGTAAGCGAGCTGAAATTCCAGTCGCATAATTCCATTCACTTTTGGACTAATACCTTGGGGAAGGTATAAACCCCTCTATCCTCCAGCTATGGGTTAAATAGTACTTTTATTGTCCTTCAACAAGAATGGCTTTGACATTAAATAAACCACAAAGCTTGATATGCCATTAAACAAAGAAACCAAATCTAAACTGTATGTTCTTCATATGAACTTATTTTACCCTCCACTTGAAAAAAAGTAAATATTGTGATTTTGCAGGTCGACTTGATTCTTGTCTCTTTATCCCAAACAATGAAAGAAATGAACAAAAACACACATTTACTAAGACTGGCCATCTCAGTAAGTTTCCAAGCCATTCCTCATAGAGAAGAGGAAAATCTTTACATCTCCTAAAAGTCTCTATCAAAACCTCTTAAAATGGGCTTTTTCTCCAGCCTGTTTCAATATAAGGTGACCTCTAACTTCTCATCTGTCTATTAAATGCCCCACACTTCTGTTGATAGAGTGTTAGGAGGACATTACATAATATTCACTTCCCAATGTTTGAATTTTGATCCATACCAGTGTTTCATTGCAAAGAAAAGAACTGAGGCCACTGTATACAATACTGAACAAAGCATGTAAATATTAGCATTTACTAACAGTTAATCAAGACTAAACTACCTGATGACTCATACCAAGAATGACTAACTCATGTTGCATGCACGAAAAGTGACACATTGTAGGATTAGATATGATGTACTACATTCTAGTGATTTTACCAATCACTTTTACTATTGATACTCATACACTATGTAGTTGTACTTTCTTTGTGAATATTTTCAGTTTTGTACAAATTGATTATTGAAAATGAAATTTAATGAGCTTCCCTCAATCCCAAATAATTCCAATATTATTACTCTGAGAATATTTCCACAAATTTATATCTGCTATTTCATGTAGAGATGTGAACAAGCATTTTCACCAATGAAATTGATGAAAAGCAAAAGATTGTAATTGTAATAATCAAAATTTAATTTTTCTTGATTCTCTTACCATTTGTCCCTATTGGTCATTGCTCTTGGCAAGTCCTCTAGACAGTATCTAGTATCCACACAGAACTGATAACTAAACTTTTGCTGGCTGCTGATGTGTCCATGTGTAGGAGCCCAGAGGAGAACATCATTTATAAGTTTGTCCTTATTTCTCCAGCAGTTGTTTGTCTTACTTGGATGGTTGGTAATATGGGAGGTAAATGGCCGTACACTTGTTATTTTGCTTGGTGCTGCATGCATCATTTAAGTCCAAGTGGTGCAACCATACAACAGTACTGACATGACTACAGCTTAATTTCCATGTGGTCATTAACCTGTCAATAGCAATACTAATTTCAGAGGTTTGCTATTTACTGAAGAGATCATACCATCTTGATTAAAATACATGAACTCCAAATATTAAAATTTTGATGAAATCAAATGAGTTGAGTACCTAATCAATAATGGGGTAGTTAGTCTCACAGAATATTGCTTCTGAGGTGAATTCAATCTTTACTGATTGCCCTTGTGCCAAGTTTTGTTTCATTATTATCCCACTGAAATTGAATAAAAATAAATGAGGATATGGTTACTTCTGTTCATCTGAAAAATTTCAAAGAAATTTGGTTTATGTAACATTAGAATAATATCTTCTAGAGTTACATCATAACAATGTTACTTGAGAAAATTCAAATATACATATATATATATATATATATATATATATATATAATCCTGTACTTTCCAGCACAGAAAAGAAAACCAACTGTCCACTTAGACCAAAACTTTAAGATATAAAGTTGGTCTTTTAAGAATTACAAAGAAATTGTACCCACTCCTGGAAACTGCTACAAGTCTTCAACCAAAAATGACTTCAGTTGCTTTACTGCTGCTGCATGTTACCATTTGTTCCCAAACCATAGAACTAGGTTTTTAGAATAGAAGTAGTTGAAAAGACTTGGATCAGGAGGCTGTGGTAATACAGAAATATATTCTTCATATCAAAAACTCATACCAAATGTCTACAGAGTAATGAAACTATTTTTTCAGGTTGGCAACCCTGATTGAAAATCAACTAGTCACTGTTAAATGTTTATCAGATCTGATGAGAATTCTCAATTTTGGTACATTTTTCTCAGTTCATAAAGTGATCAATCTACCAGAATGGAGTACATCTCCTTGGGTATGTTGGTGTGTGTGTGTGTGTATATATATATATATATATATATATATATATATATATATATATATATATATATATATATATATATATATGTGTGTGTGTGTGTGTGTATATCCATGTAGGGGCCTAGACATATCTGCATGGGTGTGAATGTAGGTGTATATATGTGTGTGTTGGTGTATCTATGTGGTATGAGACAAGAAAAGTGGGGAGGAAGTAATTAACCCATTCACCATCAACCCAATTAGCTAGTAGGTCAATGGGGGTTTGAACAAAGTGACCTCGTAACTTTGAATGAGCATGAGGCTACCCAGGAAATGACCAAGCACTTTCTGTTTCTCGAGTAGGATGGAATGGTCCCAAAAGTACTAGAAGGTTTGATTACTCCAGGAAGGCTTAAAAAACCCAGCCTTGTTCCTAAGTCTCAAACCACTGGTGCTAAAGTGAAATAAAGTGATTTATCAGTGACTAGAGAGGGCCAAGTTAGATAATATAACACACGCAGTTGATGAGCATATAGTAGGAGAATGAGCCTCTGCAAAACTACAATGATCCCAGTGTAGGGTCACAGCATCATCAGTGCAGATTTGCTGACCCAGCTCCAGGCTGTTACATCACACTGGTGCCTTGATTACCTGGAAAGGTGTTCACATAGTCTGTGCAAAAAAGACGAAGGAAGAACAAACTAAGGAGATGAGAGTGACCAATTATAGAATGGCTGACTGTAGTGTAAGGAACTTATTCATGTAACAACCTGATCAGAGGGCAAAGCCCATAAAACAATAATAAAGTAAGGACAGCATATAATATGTTCATTTTGTTGCCATGTAAACCAACCATTTTGACATGTAGGATGTGTTTGAGCCTGGGATGACCATAACACAACATGTGGGTCATGAAAACAAGATTTTTAAAAATCTACAAGGAAGAAAAAGAAAGAAATACAGAAAAAATAAAACCATGATATAAAGGAAAGAACAATAGAAAAAGAAAAAATATAAGTACACACACACACATTTAAAAAGGAGACATTTAATACTGAAAAACAAAAAAAAAATAATGGAAAAATATAATCTGCACAGAACAGACACAGTGAAAAAAAATCAACTGATGCGTATGTTTTTATCAAAGAAAAAAGAAAAGAAATAGAGGGTTTATTTAAAAAAGGAAAAAAAATTATGAATGCATAGACAAAGAGGAATTGACATTTTTTTTTTGTTATTATTTGAACTTTTTTTTAAAATGATTATTTCACGGTAAGTCTGTTTGTAGAAATGCATGGAAATTTTGTGCTTGTGTTTAGGGTTGGAAGGAAACCCTATAAACTTCAATAAATTTTGATATCTATGATCACCATATTGAAAATTAGATGATTTTAATTTTTCCACTTGTGGATTATGAAATTTTTTTCAAGGTCAGTAATTTAGATACAGTCTTTCTTTTAGAGTGACAGATGTAGTGAATTTTTTCCATTGTTGATTTTTGGGGGCATGTGGAAACTGGATGTTTAAACAACTGAGTTTAGAACTGGATATATATGAAAAAAATTAAAATGGATATCTTAAACTTCATAGTTTAAATTTAAGATCAAATTTGAAAGTGATCAGATATATTAGACCTTTGCATGAGAAGCAATTAATTTGGTAGTTTGATTGATGAGAAAATTGTAAATCTGTGGTGTTTGAGTGTTAGAGCTTGTGATTAGAAACAGGTTGGAATTTGGTAAATTACAATTTTATTATAGCCTACCCATATTCCAGATAGACCTATACTGTAGACTTGCTGTATTTAATTTAAGTTTTGTTTTTGTTTTGTGTTTTTGTTGTTTTTTTTAGACTTAAGAATTTTTTTTTTTCCTTTGTGTCACCTCTGCCATCCAGGGGTGATTCTATTGTGTTTCAGATACCTGGGTATAGGAGAGAAGGAGAGTAAGTCTATGAATGTATGGAGTTGTAGGACTGAAGAATGAAAAGTGGAAGATTAGAATGGTCTAAGGTGACATAATCAGTGATTGGAAGGTGCTGGAATTTGGGGAAATGGGATGGGAGAATGCTCCTCAAATGCAGATCCAGTTATCCAGTAGAAGTTGGGGTGGAGACTTAAGAAGCATAGTGTCAATTTTTGTTTAATTTTTTGTGTTGTAATTTATAGAATAAATGACAAGAACAGTTTGGGAGGTGTGTTACACTATGGACTGGGGTTTATTGGTATGGATGTGTATATTTATATATCCATATAGGGGCCTTGACATATCTGTTTGTGTAAGCATATGTTGAGTGTGTGTGTGTGTGTAGGTGTATCTATGTGGTATGTGACAAGACCAGGAAAGAGGAAGTAATTAATCCACTGACCACCAGCCTGACTGGCTAGTAGATCAACATGAGTTTGAACAAATTGACCTCACAACACTATGAGGCAACCTACGAGAAGGAGAACAAAGAAACAGGAAATAACCAAGTATTTCTTGTTTCTCAAGTGGGGTGAAATGATCCAGAAAATACTGGAAGGTTTGACAACCCCAGGAAAGCTAAGAAAAAAACACTGCTCTGTCCCTAGGCAATGAGAAGTCTCGAGCCACTGATGGTAACATGAGGTAAAGAAGTGAGTGAGTTAGCAATGACATTAGAGAGAGAGAGAGATAAGATGCAGAAGATATGCAGTTGTTAGCAGTTCAAGACATAGCAAAGTGGCAGGTTAGAGTTTGCACTGCACACCAGGCAAGACAGTATATAGCAGGATTTATACTTTCTTATCAATTAGATAAACAATATTTCGTTGAATTTCAATGTAACACTTAGATATAATTTGAAAAGAAATCTTTTCTATTACAATAAACCTTTCCTTGTCATTGCTGTATAAAAGGAGTTGGTTTTAATTTTCTGCAACTAATTTCTTTCCACTTTTTGTGCTAGAGGGACATCTTGATTGTCTACTGAACTATTATAATTCAGAAGTGGAGATTCACTCTTTGAACCCAAACTTTTCTCTATACGTTTTATTCAGTTTTCATTAATTCTTATGGGATATGATTTGGTTTGGTTAATGGTATATCAATCTTTTTGGGTTATATAATGCCAAATCCATCTTTGTAGAAGGACAGTAGTGGTGCTATTTAACTCATAGCTGGATGGATAAGCAAGTTCATATCTTTCCCAAGGGTATTTATCTGAAAGTGAATGTAATAGTCCAACTGGAGTTCAAACTCACTTACTTTGAGACCACAGTCCAGCACTTTACCCATTACATCACATGGACTTCTCCCCATGGGATATGGATAACTCAAAGCCAAACTTTTCTTGTTCCCTAATGATACTGGCATCAGAAAAATAAGGTCTAAAAAGGTTGGATTTGGTTTACCCTTACTGCAGTTTTAACCTGGACTAAATACTTTTTTAGTCCCAGATATAAAGATAATAATAAAACATCTGTGTTTACTTAATTCTTGTAATTAAACAAGTTAGACAACCATAATTTGGTAGACAGTTTTATTCTATCATCCATACAAATCTCACGAATTCAGTGCTTATATATGAGACTTGGGCGAAAAAATTCAGAAATTTTTTGAGTCATGAGAGATTCTCAGAATTTGTACATCATAGAAAAAAAATCTGATTGATAAGAATTTAAATAGATTTTTTTTTTGTTGGTGGGTAGTATTCAACATATGGATGTACTTGGATATACTTACACCTTTGGTGTAATTAGGGAGGTGCTGCCACAAGGTTTCAGGACCAGCACCCCTCCTTTTATATTTTTGCTATGTCCTGCCTGAGGATGATCAACTGATAATGCACTTTAATCATAGCCTGAAGGACAGAGAAAGTCAATTGTTAATTTAACTTGTCAGCCTTTATGGCTTTGCTAAGCCTGAAAATAAAAACATTAGTAATTAAAGAAAATTTCAGTGCATTTGTGGAAATTAATTTTTTATTAAATAAATAGAAATAAAATTTTTGAAGGTGTGTTTTTAATCCCTTGTAAATATGAAAAGAAAAAATTAGAATTATGAGCACTAAAATCTCAATTGAAAATACTTACAGTATTCATGTTTAGGTCAAATTTTTAGGCAAAAATTAGTTTTGATTCAAGTTTGTGGGTGTTGAATTGTAAATATAATGAAAAATCAGAACTTTCCAAACATTTTGCATTGACAATTCACTTTTTAAAAAATTTTGGTGAGTTTTGTTAGCCAAACTCAATATATAATTTAAAATGTATATGAAAAAATAATTCATGAAAAAATTTAGTTAATTAATGAAAGAATGGGTAAAGAGATTATTACCCACACACATGTTATGACAGTTTGGAAAGTTCTGGACTAAGAGCAACTCTTGGTTTCATAAATTAATGATTTTGTGACCATAAATTAAGGGTATATACAGTAAATAGAAATCAGCATTTGATTTTTTTTCCAGGAACAATGACATTTACAAAGAATGAATTATAAATCTCAGAAATATATATTTGTACTTGGATATGAAAGGATTTGTAATGCACTAAGCACCAAACATTAATATATAGCAGCAACTGAGTTTTTTTTTGGTTTTTTTTGTGAGGAGGTCATCATGAAATCTTTATTAAACTGACATGCCCAAATTCATGCATGAAAAGTTGATAAAGGACTTAAATTTTCCATAGATCCACCTCCTTTAAAAGAAAGGGATTTTTATAGACCAAGAATTCTCCATCTGAGAACTATCAAATAACCTAGTATAAGGCAGTTAAGCTTATCAAGAGACAATAATCTTGTGGTAAACTAAAAGTCAGCAGATTGCTAGAAGTGAAAGAGTTCTTTGTTTTAACAAAATAAACCGTCGTGAGAACAGTTATTGATATACCATCCCAATAATAAGGAAATGACATTTCTTATAGGCATAGTTCTCTTTTCTAAGTTCTATTCAATCATGACAAAGAAAATATCTAGAATCTCCGTTTATTATTATTTTTCTTGCCTAATTAAAAGAGTTTGAATTGGCCCCAACTTCAGCTTGTGTAATGCAAATGAATGCAAGAATTTTTTGTTGGTATTATAAATGTCTCAAAAATATTTTCAGCTCCTTTACAGATTTTTTTCACTTTGAGTTTAAGTTTCTTTTTCTTTCTTCATCTTTTCTTTGTAACAATTGTGAATGATCCAGTCAAAACTGTACAAATAAAACAGTGCAACTAGTCGAAATGGACCCATCAGGAAAACCTGAGAAAATAAAAAGAATATAATAAGGGAACAATCAAAAAACAAAATACTTAATATTCTTTCATTGACATCACTAAGACAACAATATAAAAAAAATGGGATTATGTTACTCTTCAGATTTGAATCAAACTAAGAAAAAAAAATTTAGTTATATTAAAAAATTATTTATGGCATTTTTAATTGCATCAAAGTGAAGAGGTTTGGTTTCTTTGTTTACTGGTATATCAACCTCTACAGGCTATTAAATACCAAAGTTATCCTTGTAAAACAGCAGACTCCTCTCCTTAGAAGAACCAGTTGTATAAGAACAGAATTAATTGAAGCAATTTTTTGCAAATCCATTTATAGGTAACAAAATTTATGACCCAAATGTATTCTACTGAAACAGAACTAATTTTGATTTATTTTCACTTTTTGTTTTTTGAACACAAAATTTGTCTTTTATGAATTTTCAGTCTTCTCATTTTCTTTTAAGTAGTCAAATATTTTTTCATAATCTAACACACATTTCAGAAAAAGTTCAAAAATACATATATTTGATATAGCAAGTATTAGGTACATGCAAAAATTCAAAGCACTTCATTTAGACTGAATACACTAGAAAACTAGCATGTTTGCTTGTGTTTTTTATTTTGAATAAAGACAAAGGAAAATTTTGCACACTATATTTAACGACATTTCAATATCTAAACCCAAACTTTTCTATCTACATTTCATCCAAGTTTATGTAACATGAATTTCCATGGGATATAGATGTAGCTAATACATTTTTAGCTTCATATATAAAAATCTTAGGAAGAGGATAGTTAATGTGTTTTTAAGTCCTGCCTTCAATTTATTTGTTAAGCAGTGATTGATATCATGAGGAAACAGTTCATTTTTATGCTTGGATGATTTAATTTTCTTATAAAAAAACTTTAATAACAGAAACATGAAGGAAGAGAATATCAAGTTCTCATTTGATTTGCAGATTTGAATAAGAATTGATATATGTGTTGGTTTACTTACTTGTAGAAATGCTTCTAAGGCTGAGGAAACAGGAACCATTCCTGCAGTCAAAGTTGCCAAGAGAAATCCATCCAATCCCACTGAACATTGAAATGATCGTTTCTAGTAAAGATGGAAAAGTTTTCTTGCTAATTCTTTGTAGCAAAAATTATTCATGCATTATATATACATTATTTGACAATAATAAGAAATTAAGAACTTAATTCCTATTTGTGTGCTTGAGAGAGAGAGTGTGTGTGTGAGGAGGGGGTGATCATTTTTGTGAATGATCCGCCCACAAGATTATTTCATTACTGCTGACTCCTTACTTAAAACTGATTTATTTTTTTAGCTATTTATAAGCAACTTTATCACAGTCTATAACAGCTACTGTTAAAGGAAAGAAAAAGCAGAATTAAAGAAAAAAAGATCATTATTAAAATTCTTTTTAATTTTCAGAAAAGAAGGCAAGTGAATAGCCTTGGCAGTCAGCTAGAATGGAGAAAGTGGTGAAGCTTTAAAAAAAATCTATGTGGTAAAAATGAAACAACTATCAGGTGGGACAGTACAATATAAGTCATTTTTTGTCTTTATTGGGAATCCTTTTTGAGATGAGGCTTCTTAATCTGAGTATTTATTTTATTGCAGACTTTTTGTCCTCATCTTGGTAGTTTTTGTTGTTTTTCTCACTATGTTTCGGCCAAATTTCACCTCTGGCCATCTTCAGGTGATTAACCGCGACCTTGGATAGCAATGCTATGTCTTGTAACCATATCCCCAGTAATTACTGCCTTCCATAGTTGTTGTCTATCGCACCACGTTTTTGACCAAGTAACCCTCTGCCGCTATCTTCTGACAATGCTCACCTGGAACCGTAGAGACCCAAAAAGTCCGCAATAAAATTAATACTCAAGTCATTTTTTAATGATAAATGTTTATTTATTGTTACTTCCACTTTTTCTTATTTATAAGTAAATGTAGTACAAAAATGAAGCCATTTTAAGTGGAGTATGATCTTAACTTAAATGGTAATCTTTCACCCAACTCCATAAAATATCAAATTCATATGCTACCAATGGCATGTGAATATATATATATATATATATATATGAGTAGGTCAACAAAGAGATTTGTATTTTTTAGGAAAATAAATTCTAAAAAAAATACAAATCTATATATATATATATATATATTACACACACACACACATACACAGAGGGTGCCATGAGTAAATTGTCACCTAAATGATTATTTTACTTCTGATAGCTGAAAATTTATAGAATTTTAAATTTTCAGTCTAACATGTATACATAGAAAATTGCTACTAAGATACAAAACACGCACCCACATAAACACCGAAAAACTTAAAGGAAAAAACAAAAACAGTAAAATAAAGTAATAAACCTCAATATGTGGCATTGTTACTAAATTGGAGTTGTGACATTAAGGTCAGTCTAAGTATGAAACTTCACCAGAGGTAAATAACCAACAAACTCAAGCTGTTATATGATTCATATATAAAAGTAACCAAAACAGTTTTCTATACAATTGTTTGAAAGAGTACAGCGACATATTGAGGTTTCATTAAATTTTTAAATATACAAATGTTATATTCCTTAGTTTTGTTATAAAAAAAAAAAGAAGGGGTATCTATATCAAGTCTATTCCTGGTAAAATAATGAATTTTATCCTGGGTTCATATAGAGTTACACAAATAAATAAGTGCTATATTATTGGATTGAGTTCTGACAAATAATATTTATTCATTTTAAACAGTTCAGTTTTACAACTAAACTGGGCCTAAAGATAAGATTAAAAAAAGAAAATTATAAATAAAAAATTTTATAATTAATTAGATATTATCCTATACATCAAACATTGACATTTGCTTACAAAGGAATGAAATTCACATTTTATATTCCATTTGGGACTAATCAAAGTCATTTTGGGAATAAGCAAGTTCATAATGAAATAGCCAAGTTCAGAATAAGATGTAGCAAATTCAAAATGAAATAGTCAAATCCAGAATGGGACATAGCAAATTCAGAATAGAATAGTCAATTTTGAATTGGGACATAAATTCAAAATGAAATAAGCAAGTTTGATTTGGAACAAAGAAGATTCATAATGGAATAGGTGAGTTCAAATTGAAACCATCTATCTTTTTTCATAGTGACTGGAAATTGACTTTTTTTAATAGTTAAACAGCAGTGATACACGGCCTACTATTATTACAATGTCATCACACAGAAAACATTTTGCAAAGAAATCTGAAAAGAAAAGAAGTCAGATATTGACAAAATTTAATTCAGATGGACAGTGGAGAGAGTTGGTGGAACATCTTGGAGTCCCTAAATCTACTGCTCATAGATGAACTTTGAAAGGAAAGAAGGATAGGAGAGGTGGTGGACGATATAAAAAAAAGTCTACCAGTACATCGTGATTACTTTTTGAAAGAAACTGAAACTAATTGCCAATGTACCTTGTCAGATTTGAAAAAAGGCTTGTTTGAAAGATTTAATGTAACTGCTTCCACAGAGGTCATAAGATTGCACCTTGATGCGCTTTTATATACATTGAAAGATATCGGGTATGAACCAGAACAAGGGAATTCTGCAGAAAATAAAGCAATAACAAGCAAATTTGCAAGCAGTTTATTGGACACCCAGAGACAGGAAAGTCCTATACTATATATGGATGAAACAAATTTCAACCTTCACATCATACAGTGAGAGGGCAGATCAAAGAGAGGAAGTTGATGCACAGAAGTTTCTGCTGGATCAAGGGGTGCCAACATATATTTGATAGGATGTATTGGCAGTCAGGGCCTTTTGCACCATGCAATTAAACGATGCTTATTCAAAAAAAAAAAAGCAGCACAATGGAATAAAGACTGTCTCAAAAAGGTGTTTGCCATTTATGAGCAACCAGAAGTTTTGGTCATTGACAATTCACCATGTCATTCAGGTGTGGAACACATACTGACTGGAAAATTTAAAGAACACAAAATTATAAGGCTAGCTCCATATAGCCCTATGTTAAATCCAATTGAATCAGTTTGGTCTGAAATAGAATCGAAAGTGAAAACTTATTGGCTAAACAGATTCCTACACTTTTGAGGGAAGAGAACCATGCAGGATTCAGTAGTGTTGAATTTAGAATGAGAACTTGAAAACATTGTTCAGTGCAGAATTGCTGAAATTTCAAATGGACTGTGCAATAGATTCATTGCAAAGGTTCATACTTATACCAAATGTATTTAGTCTTGAAAATGTACAGTATTGAATAAAATTTTTCTTCATTTAAAAAATCATTGTGATTCTTTATGACTCTCTTCTTTTGTATTTTTTCTGAAATATTTATGATTTAATTTTAAAAACATACCCTATATATACATGACATATTTTCAAGACGGGGAGAGGGACTACACAAAAATCCCTCTATCAATATGAATTTTGTTCCTATGACACTGATAATCATAATATATTTTGTAACATTATAACTAATTGTGTCCTAATCACGAAAACCCACCATAACTGCTACTTACTACTTAGTCTCAATCTTTGTACAACTCCTAAATGCCACATTTTTCTTATTAGAGAGAAGGTTACTGTGACTTAATAGGAGGGGGAGGGGCAGGAAGAAAGATGGAGACATAAAGTAAAAAGATAGAGTTAGAGAGAATGACTGTAAGTGCAAAGACAACAGTTCATGTTGCAGAAAGGGAAAACTGACACATATATTAAGGGAGAGGTTAAAGGAAAAAAAAGAGGGAAACAGATTGATTTGAATGATAACTTAACTTTATGATTGCTCCTAGAAGATAAATACATTTCAATAGTAAAGTTTAGTTGAACATTATTATTTTATCATCAAAATATTTAATTTTAAAGTCTTTTTAGCAAAATACTTGCTCAGTCCCAAATCAAATTTGCTTATTCCATTTTAAATTTGCTACATCCCATTGTGAACTTGCAATGGTATAGATTCAAAATAATACAGTTAGATGCATAATTACTATTGGTCTTCATTGGTTCAATTTTTTTATTTATTAGCATTATCATTTTTGACAGAATTAGTTCATGTGGCTCGGTACTTCTGTTTCTAATATGTATTCAGTCCTAGCAATATCTGCCTACAATCAAAGTGTACCCATGAAAATGCTCAGTTATTTTAAAAAGACTACAAGTGTTGTATATTGACCTACGACCCGGCCGGGCTGTCAAAATAGGAAATGCACCTGTGTAAATAACAGGTGCATCTGGTCGAGGACTATCAGAATATAACCTTGACCGTGGACGGGTTGAATGAGTGCAATTTGTGACGCCCACAAGAAGAAGTTGGACGTTGAACTATTATATAACTCAGTGCACAGGAAATTCAATCATTTGGGGATCAGACGAGTTGGAGACAAGATGCGGTAGAGAAAACCAGCACCCAGAGAGGCTGGGCCCCCAGGCCTCTGGTTGAGCAGCCCAGGAGAACAGGAAAGAAATGCAGTTATGGCCAATAGAGTGGGGGTCAATATGTTGCAGTTCTGTTCGGTCTTCAACTCCCTCTCACACACAATCCTTTCAAATAAAGTGAGAGGTATATTTTTCTAAGAACTCTGTCGCTCGTCTTTATTGTGTTGTCGTTATGATTCTGCATGCATCTGTATATTTGGCTATACAACATAATATGATTTGGTGACTTGAGCCAGGCATGTCGTTCATGGCATGGTTTCGAGCCTGGATAGACGATCCACGAAGCGGCCAAAGACAGAAAGAATACAGCACTTGGGAGGCGAGCAAAAGAAAATTTGGAAAAATCCCAGCGAAAAAAGAAGAAAAAGGAACAGACCAACAAAAAAGAACAGAAAAAAAAAGAAAAGAAAAGAACAAAGGAAAAAACTGCAACATGCTGGATGGAAAGAAGAAAAAAGAGAAAAAACAAGAACGACCAACAATGACGAACAAAGAAAAACAGAAAAGAGAACACCATAGAGCCTGTAAGTAAATTGCTCATTGTATAACTTCTATCTCTGCTGTCAATTAATATTTGGGTTTGTGAAAAAAAAATTTAAATTGATTATAATGGTGAAAGCATAAGTTTTAATGACAAGGGCCTTTCTAGAAGGATAAAATTGGAAATAATTTAAAAAAAAATATGTGTGATCCCTAGATAAAAATTATGATTACTGCTATGTGTAATATTGTATTATAGTGAGGGAGAGAAAAAGAAAGAGAATAAGAGGAACATATGCAGGCAGTGAAAAGAAAAGAAAGATGACATGGGGACAGTTACTGTCCACTTTTTTTTGAGTGACACTTTATAGTAAACAATATTTTTATGAATGAAATTTTATATTAAACAGGGTTTTTTGCGAATAAAATTTTGTAGTAACTTGTCAGTGGTCCGAGCAGAATGGTATTTGGAAATTAGAATTTCAGTCCAAGATCTGGAATTTCGCACATCTGTCTGAAGAATGCGCATATACTTTTTTGCATATTTGTGAAGTTGGGATAATCGATTTTGGGGTACTGATAGAAGCCATACCATGTTTTGTGAATGTCTCCCTTGGGGAGGGGTTGAGAAAATTTGTCGTACTGGATATTTTGTAAATTCCCCTAAGAATGGATTTGAGAATCCTGTGGTATTGTAGTACCGACTGGTTAAGTGGAATTTCCGCTGGAATGGGGTTCGATTTTTGGTTTTGAGAAGGTCAATTTTGAATTTTGAAACTGGGTTTTGGAGATAATTAAGATATGCGCAGAATTTTGACAGAATCGTGTAGCGAAAAATTTGCAGACTCGGATTTGGAATTGTTTTGAATTGGGAAATGTTGTTGGTCAAATTGATAGGAGTTTGGGTTGTTTAGGAAAGAACACCCGGGATATTTTGTGCAAGAAAAAAAAAAAAGAAGAGTACTCATAAGCTATTGAGAAAGTTTTATTATAAACCAGGCTTAATTTATGGTACTATGGATTGAAATTGAATAAACTGGGAAGTGAACCTATATTTGTTGAATTAAGGTAAAGACAGAGATAGGGTTTAAAAAAAAAAAAGAAAAAAAAAAGGATATTGAATGAGCAATTTATTATGAAAAAAAAGAAAAGAAAAAAGAAAAAAGTGCAGAAAAAGGACAAGGAAGAAAAGAAAGGAAACTTGAACACTGTTGAACACAGCATATAAAAAAAAAGAAAGAAAGAAAGAAAAGAACGAACATTTTTTAGAAAAATAGACAGTACATAGATGAAAAAAAAAAGAAAAGAAAAGAAAGCTGAACATTTGTGAACTGTGATTGCAATATTGTTTTGACTTGTTGTAAAGTAAAAATTTGTGAGTTGTTTCAGTTTAAAGGCGACATTAGAAATTTTTTTTTCCTGTTTCATATTATGAAATTTGACAAAAACCATTAACAGAGGATTTCATACTAGGTTTACTAATATTTATAATTATATTGATTCTAAATTTTTTTTAGAATATTGGGTTTTCGTGGAATAGGAAATATTTTTTTAGGTTTCTGTTTTTGAGGGAATCGTGGGCTGAAGCGAGATTAGGACAAAGATTCATCCAAGTTGTGTTACAGATTGTTGTGGGTAGACGGCAAAGAAAGCAATTCTATCAAAGAATTCCCCGGCCCATGGAATTGTTGAAGGCCCGTGGTGGCTAGTATTTTCACATTGGAGTTCCAAGTATGGAATAAAGGAAAGAAAGGCATGGCCTGCTCCAATATTTTGTGGATGACATCTGAGTCTTTCAGTCATGATAGTGTTTTGGATTCATGTGTGATTTGGTGAAGCAAAACGAATCTGGGAGAGGCGAGGTGCCTATATATTGGTAGCCACGAGGGTTCCTGATTAAATTGAAATGCAACCCGGAGAGGATGTAATCAGGTAAAGCATGTTCCTCAAGGGCTTACAAACCAATGGGCATGGAAACAGAGACTTAATAATGAGAAAAAAATGAGTAACACATTGCTAATAAGTATTTTGCGTGGTCTATTTTAGGTGGTTTACTGCATGCGTGTCAGATTGTGATACATTCGGATGTATTGTGTTTGATAGAATTGTGATACTTTGTTTTGGGCCATGATTTTTGTAGTTTATGTGGAATGTTTTGGGCCTTGAAGATATTGTGTTTTAGTTTATGGAATTTTCCGGTTACTCCAGGTAAGAACCTTTTGAGCGAAGAACTGGAGTGTGGTCATAAGGAATCCAGGCGAAATGTGTTGCTGGAATGACCAGGGTCACTAGGTTTATGACCAGGATCTGGGACCAGAGTATGGTCCTTTTAGGGTTTTGAAATTCTTTAAGGAATTATAGAGGGCCCCGTTGTGTTTGGGAGGATAAAAGATGCATCCATATTGTACCTTGATGCACACATGTCAAGATAGCCAACCCCACAAGGATAGTAAAACAAATTTAAATAATAATTAGCCGGGCAAGTGTTACATAGGGAGAAGGTCGCCTTCTAAGTAAGATTCTGTTTTGCTGTGGTTCAAGTAATTTCTTTTTGTGTTTTCAGCTGTCATTGTCCTGGAGAATTATTTTGTAAAATGTGGGTGTGAGGGTGATGGAGACGAACGTGAAGAAAATTCCACATGTGGAATTTTGAAAAACAAGTAAGGGATGATTGTTGTATATTGACCTACGACCCAGCCAGGCTGTCAAAATAGGAAATGCACCTGTGTAAATAACAGGTGCATCTGGTCGAGGAATATCAGAATATAACCTTGACTGTGGACGGGTTGAATGAGTGCAATTTGTGACACCCACAAGAAGAAGTTGGGTGTTGAACTATTATATAACTCAGTGCACAGGAAATTCAATCAGTTGGGGATCAGACAAGTTGGAGACAAGATGCAGTAGAGAAAACCAGCACCCAGAGAGGCTGGGCCCCCAGGGCTCGGTTGAGCAGCCCAGGAGAACGGGAAAGAAACGCGGTTATGGCCAATAGAGTGGGGGTCAATATGTTGCAGTTCTGTTCGGTCTCCAACTCCCTCTTACACACAACCCTTTCAAATAAAGTGAGAGGTATATTTTTCTAAGAACTGTGTCGCTTGTCTTTATTGTGCCGTCGTTATGATTCTGCATGCATCTGCATATGTGGCTATACAACACAAGATATAAAATACACAGATGAAAAAAATTATTTCAAAAAATATATAATTTAACCTTTCCACAAAAATATATTCAAAACTTGATTTTTTTGGTGATAAATTTAAATTTCCATGGGTATAAATATTACACTCTGATCCTAGGCAGTGCAATTATCCTAGTTTAGAGGTGTGAATTGCATAATGATTATTAGTACAGTAAACCAAATTCAAATTCCATCTTTGATTTAATGTTCTTAAAGCATAAATTCATTTCTTCTCCTTTCAAATAAAATAATAGGGTAGACTGGCCTGTTTGGTGGGTAACCAGTCTAGGAGAAAGATAAATGAATTCAAAATCAAGAGCTAAAGTCTGTAAGAGTGACAACCATGTTTGAGTAATTCCTGTTACACTGGTACCAAACTCTACTGATCTTGCCTTTCCTTTGGATAAAATTTGTTGCACAAAGAGGAGAGACTTGCAATGAGGGCAACTTGTACAGAGATCATGGTCTTCTGATGCTAAGGAATTCCATCAACCTTAAAAGTTATGGTCTAGCAAGAAAAAAAAAAAAAAAGAAAAGAAAAAAAAACACACTTATGTAAATAGATTTCATTTTGTTCTCAAACTCACCAGTGCCGAGTCCACAATCTTTTTAGCCACAACATCTGGGCTGATCAATCCACCTGCTTCTGATATCAACATAGTTTCTTTAGGCTTAAAAATAAAGAAAATCTCATTTCAACATTATTGTCTAAGTCTTAAAATCATTATCAATTGCACCGACATTATATTTTAAAAGATTTTATATTCTTGAGGAGTATGTTGAACATATATTCAAACATCTCAATGGAAGGTGTTCATCAAATCAGCTTCACACTCTACCAGTTTCCAGTTGAAACTCAGTTCACCAAGTTTTGTAAATCTCCTCAATGCTTTCTTGATATCTCTTGACCCAAGTACAAACCAAACAGCAGCTAAAATCTGAAACAGACTCATCCATAAATGTTTTCCAACAGCATCAATCTACAACAAAGAGGAACAGTACAGATTGGAAATAATAAAGGATAAGCTTTTGGTGAGATCTAAACTCTTCCCCTTTGACTTAGAGAAGTCTTGTTAAATGCACCATCTACAGTACTGAATTACAAAGAGCTATTACTTTGCAGATCTCCAAATTAAACCTTTTAAATTCAGACATTCTATTCTCGGTATCTTTTGAAGTGATCACAGTTATTTTTATTTTTTTATGGCATATTAACTTTTTTAGGTTATTTAATGCCAAAACCAAGAAGAAAAGTAGTGGTGCTATTTAACCTATATAGCTGGAGGAGATAAGGGGATTTATACCTTTCTCAAGAGTATTAGTCTGAAAGTGAGCATTATAACATGACTGGAGTTTGAACTCACTTACTAGGAGACCACAGTCCATCACTTTAGCCATTATGCCATAGGGACCTCTCCCTTTCACTAATGAAAATAAAAGATTCTGAAAAAAATATGGTCTTTGTGAATATTTCTTTCATGTTTGCTATTTACTAAACTTAGCTAAATAGTACTTTACTCAACTTGTTTTAGTTTCAGTGAGGGGCCACAGTGAGGATCAAATTCAATAATAATTATCTGCAAGTCAAGCTTTCTAACGATTATGTCACAGCAAGGTACTCAGTTTATCTGAATATTGCTCTAGAAGAAATGGCGTTGAGAAAATCATGTGACAAACTTCCAAGTAAAAAAAGCCTAGCTAGAAAACTAACTGACAAGATTTTGATTTTTACCTGAACTAAAACACCAACTGATAATAGGAAATATGAAGACCATAGAATGAAAATGAAAGAAGAAAAAGTGAAAATACCAAAATCATGCTTGAGAACTGAATAATATTTAACTCAGGAGAAACATTGAAAGGAGATATAATAACTGAAACTATCCAGATCTCAGTTAAGATGTGGTAGGGGACAATAAAGATTGATAATGTGTGAATCTTCCAAGTTGGGAAGGCTTTACTGCTTTGAAAAGTGACATTCAACATCCCCAACTCAAATACCTATCTCTGGTACCAGAGGGAAATACACAACTACTTCAGTTGCAAGATATGCTATGGCTTTTGCAATTATTTTGTACACTAATTATCCTCCAATGTGAAGAGCAAACAGAAAAAAAAAATTGGAGGAACTATCAGTGCTGTTTTTCTTTTCTTGAAAAAAAAAAGAAAAAGAAAAAAAATCCATGCCTCTTCCTTTTCTTTCTTTCCTCATCACATTAAGTGAGAAGCTGTTTTGGGATTTCTCTCTTTTTTCTATTTCCTTTTTTCTACTTCTCTCTCTAACCATCTTTCATCTCTTTTCTTTCCATCTTATCAAATCTTAGGTTTAGTCTGGTTTCTTTGTTTAATAGCATATCAACTTTTGTGGTTTATTTAATGTCAAAGCTATATATATATATATATATATATATAGCTGGAGGGAATAAGGGAGTTCATATCTTTCCCATCTTAGGTTGATGCCCGTGGTGTAATGGTTATCGTTGCAGGAATTGGACACGGCGACACGAGTTCAAATCCTGGACTGATTGCATTTCACATAGCACTAATACCCTTGGAAAAGGTATGAATCCAATTATTCTCCCTCCAGCTATGGGTAAATAGTAGGGCAGACTAGGTTCTTCAGCCTTGGTGAGGAAACTAGTCTAGGAGAAGGAAAACTGAATTCAAACCTGTTAAACTCCGCTTAAAAAAATTGACCTTGTGTCATATCCTGCCCGAGCGGAGGGGTTGGGTAAATATGATCTTATGTTGGTGTTAATGGTAAAAATTTCTGTGCTGAAAAGATATCATTACCTTTACTTTAACTTTATTTAAATTTGGTTCTTGAATTTTGCAAACCATACAATTTTATTTACAATCTAATTGGAATTTGATACAAAATTCTTTAATAATTCTATTATTTTATTTTAATATAATATACAATTTAATATAATAATTTATTTTAAAATAATATGGCTTTTATTTTTGTAAATTAATTAAAAGTAAATTAAAATCATTTTAAAAAATTAAATTGAATGTCACTTGCTTCAGCAATGGCAATGAATATAATGGAATTTATTCAAGGCATAGAAATTTTTTATTGCAAACAATAAATTTTGTAACAGATTTCTTTTGAGTAGGTATTTACACAGACCCTCTGCAAATAGGATGTAATACAAGGTAAATTTTTAAGTGGAGTACAACTGGTTTGAATGAGTTTTCTTTCTCCTAAACTGGTTGCCTAACCAAGGTTAAAAAGCCCAGTCTACCCATTGCTGGAGAGAGAATAGTTGGATTCATACCTTTCCCAAGGATACAATGCAAAATGCAAACAGCCTTGTCCAGGATTTGAACTCAGGTTGCCAAGTCCATTTCTACAATGATAACCATTTCACCACAAGTATCTTTTTTGAGCATGGTCCAGACCCCAGCACTCTGATAGTACCAGATTCTGTTTTACCAATTCATAAGGTTAAATTTACTACACACTTGTATGCAACACAACAATATAAATAGTAATTATTTAAATAGAAAGGTTGAAAATAACACAGTAATTAAAATTTTTTATATACATTATGACTTACTTTTGATTTTTGTTCCTCAGCAAACCCAGGTGTGTCAGTGTCCGAGGGAAATGCTAATGTTACACTGATGTTATAGGGTTTCAACTAAAAAGAAATAGGATAAAAAATAAATTTGAAAAGGCATAATATTAGGTTAATGAAAAAGTTTGCATCACCATATTTTCTAGAGTGTGAGAACAACTTGAGAAGTTTCTTTGATGTTTACACAGCTCTTTATTGCTTGTGCAAACATACTTTTAAAAGAATGATTTGCAGGAAAGTGAAAATTTCACATTTTGGTAAAAATTGTAGATGAATATAAAATGCACAGTCAACATTGTTTACACTTCATGTTTAACCTAGAGTAAAAAATACAGCAGAAATTAAATGATGGCTCACTAAGTTTTATGATAATAATGCAATAGGTAGAAGCATGTGGAAAATGGTTTGTAAATTAAAAAGATTTTGAACTCAAGGACAAAAAATACTCTGGAAAAAACCTCAGAATTTGAAAACTACGGAAGATGTAGGTTAAATTGATTTGTTTGAATGTTGTGTTGGAACAGAAAAAACAATTTCTGTTTGAAGATTGGTTGATTTACAGCATATCAATCTTTGTTGGGTCATTTAATAACAAAGTCAATATTTTTTGGCAAACAATTATAGGGTTTCAAGTAACTATTCCTATTTAATAATAATAATTTGCAAATAATTAACTATTTCTATCTAATGGTTTGGTTTTATGGCATATCAACCATTATAGGTTATCTAATGCTAAATCCTTTTTATACATATATATTAAACATGATTTCTAAACACATTTTGTGGATAACATCTTTAAATGAGCCAGATCTCATTTTTCTTCACACAGTTAAATGGTTTCACTTATTTCTATCTAATATGAATAATTCTATTTACTATTATTGATTTGTTTTCACACGGTTTAATGCTTTCTAGTATTGATATGTCTCACCAACAATTCAATTAAACATCAGTCATTTGTTTACACACAGTTAAATGATCAAACAGTTCTATTTCAAACAATTCAGTTTAACATAAGTACACAGTTTAAACATCAAACCCATACATAGGACCCTTGTTGCGGAGCCGATAAATATGTCGACCCCGCAAATGAATTATGTGAATGAGAACAACCAAAGCAATATGAAGGAACAAAGGCGAGATTAAAAAGTATAACAAGTGACAATTTATTTTGTCGTATTCACAAGTGAGTATGTAAATGTCCGTGGCGGTTGTATGTGATCTTCAGCTAGATGGATGATGTTGGTAGCTGGTATGATCGAGTTATAGATGTTTGCAGCTGGGCGTTCGACGAGGGTCGCTGGTGTAGGTCGGGTCGTCAAGTACAGCTGGATACTGGATGCTGTTAAGCTGAGGTCGGTCGAGTCGTTGAGTTCAGCTAGACGTTGAATGCTGGTAAGCTGAGGTCGGTCGAGTCGTTGAGTTCAACTAGACGTTGGATGTTGGTAAGCTGAGGTCGGTCGAGTCGTTGAGTTCAGCTGGACATTAGATGTTGGTAAGCTGAGGTCGGTCGAGTCGTTGAGTTCAACTGGACATTGGATGCTGGTAAGCTGAGGTAGGTCGAGTCGCTGAGTTCAGCTAGACAGTCGTCGCGGGCATCTGAGGTCGGTTGAGGTTGGCAGATCGATATCCCCCGGTTATGACGGTATGTTGTGGTTAACCAAGGATGCACCGATCCGGTTGCTATCTCGTACGGCGGGTCGTACGTGAGTCAGGTGTTGCAGAGGTAGAACAGCCCGTAACAGCGAATCGTTACGTGGACTGCGTTATACCTTGCAAGAGCGTCGAGGTCGAGTAATGGCTAGGGCCTTGCTGGGCCCCCTAGCCGTGCGGACGTATCGAACGGGAGCGGAAGCTTTGCCGTGTCAAAGCCGTGCGGACGAGCGAACGAGAGCGAAGGCTTTGTCGGGTCAAAGCCGTACGAACGAGCGGACAAGAGCGATGGCTTTGTCGGGTCAAAGCCGTGCGGACGAGAGCGAAGGCTTTGTCGGGTCAAAGCCGTGCGGACGAGTGGACAAGAGTGATGGCTTTGTCGGGTCAAAGCCGTGCGGACGAGCGGATAAGAGCGAAGGCTTTGTCGGGTCAAAGCCGTGCGAACGAGCGGACAGGAGCGAAGGCTTTGTCGGGTCAACGCCGTGCGAACGAGCGGACAGGCCAGGAGGCCGAGGCTAAGATGGGCGTTATCTTAGCGCTGCGCAGATAGCGAAGCAGTAGCTAAAGGCTGGACCGTGCCGTTAGCGCTGCGCAGCTTATCGGACAAATCGGAACCGAGGTTAAGACCGGTTGGTCTTAGAATCCGTCTTCGTGTTTGCCGCCTGGCCGTCTATTTCGACTGGTCATTACTGACCAGTCAGAGATACTCTGACCCGCAGACAGAGACCCCTTGTGGTCCTAAAAAGGACCTTTGAGCATACCTATGTAGGTGGAAGAAAGGCAGGTCTACCACGAGGAGTGGGGCCAACGCCGTAAGTTAAGTTGGATTCGACCGCACAGAATGCAGGATTCCTCCTTAAAGAGCTTCGTCCAAAAAAACGAGCCGACGAGCGTTGAAAAGGGCCTGTTGATATGACGACAGTGCTGTGACACACAGCTCAGCCACATGAGTATGGAATTGCCCCTTAAAAAATGGGTGTAGCCATAAAGTATTTTTCTAACCCGCTGTAGGCTAGCGACGACTATTAGTTCTAGTCTTATCTAGTTATTTTCGGCCGAAGTGTTTTGTGAATATTATTAATTTTAAATTCATCCTTTTCTTTAGCTATAACGAGGTGTCAAGGTCGTTAGAAAGAAAAAGGGCTTAGTCAGTTCCGGTCGTACCCGGATATAGTTGTTCTACGACGGGCGTGTAACTTGATATGTTTATGTTTATCGGCCGGTCGCGGCAAGGCCCTCTCCCTAGATAATTGATCGTCCATCAATTAGTAGTAATAATCGGTCCGTAAGTTCCTAGGGAAAGTGACCTTCCTTCCAGATCTGGTTTGCTGACGTAATGGCGTTGGAGTACTTTCGGAAGAAGGCGTTGTTGGTTCCGTGGGGTGTTGATTCTCCAAAAACGCTGGTTTAGTCCTGTCGATGGAAACAGTATCAGTCGTATTACCGCGCCTATTCGTGATGTGTTTGTTGGAGTGTCGTATTACTTTAAATGGACCCTGGTAGGCTGGTGTGAGCGGTTTTCTTACGGTGTCGTTTCGTACGAAAACGTACTTACAGTCCCGGAGATGTTGTGGTATGAATGTGCCTGTCTGTTGCTGTCGAGGAGGGGTATATTTTAAACGTGCCATCTTGTGGCGGAGCTCCTGGATGAACGGGGTTGATGGCTTTGAAGCTGTGTCGAGGGAGTCGTTGAAATATTCACCCGGGAGTGAGAGCGGTGTGCCGAAGACAAGTTCGGCAGGCGAACACCCAATGTCTTCCTTGACAGTGTTTCTCCATGCGAGGAGGATCAGAGGCAATTCATCCACCCAGTTTGTTGAGTCAGTTCTAGCGGCCAAAGAGGTTTTTAAAGATCTGTGGAACCTCTCAACAAGGCCGTTAGCCTGTGGGTGGTATGCAGTCGTTTTTATGTGCTTGACGCCGAGTAGGTTCGAGAATTCCTGAAAGAGGGATGATTGGAACTGTGCCCCTCTATCGGTTGTGATGACTTGAGGAGTACCAAACGTACTTATCCATTCTTTCAGTATGGTCTTGGCAACAGTGCTTGCTGAGATGTCCTTGATAGGCACAGCAGTGGGCCATCGTGAGAAGCGGTCCACCACCGTCAATAGATATTGGTAGTCCTGGCACATTGGCATGGGTCCAACCAGGTCGATGTGTAAGTGGGAGAACCGTGCGTCAGGACTGCTGAAGGTGCCAATAGGAGATTTTGTGTGCCGGTGGATTTTACACTGTTGGCATTTTAGACACGTAGAGACCCATTCGCGGATGTCTGTGTTCATGTTGGGCCAGACGAAGCGTTCAGCAATGAGTTTGACGGTCGCACGTTTACTCGGGTGTGACAATCCGTGCAAGTGTCGAAATACTTGTTTTCGTAATGCCGGGGGGACGTAGGGCCTTGGATTGGCCTGGCTGATGTCGCAGTACAGTCTTCCGTCGCTGAGAGGTACTGGGAACTCCTGAAGTTTCAGGGAGGTGTTCGTTTTCACCTCTTGTAATGCTGAGTCGGATTTTTGTTCTTTTGCGATTAAATCCTGACTCAGAACATCGTTATCCAGAGCGTGGATATCTGTTCGGGATAGAGTGTCTGCGACCGTGTTGTCCTTCCCCTTGACGTGACGTATGTCGATGGAAAACTGTGACAAGTAATCGAGATGTCGAATTTCCCGAGCCGTGTATTTGTCGGAGTTTGTTCTCATTGCTGTCGTCAGCGGTTTGTGGTCTGTGTAGATCACGAAGTCTCTGCCTTCTAGGAGGTGTCTAAAATGCTTGACGGCCAAGTATATAGCCAGCAACTCTCGTGAAAAGGTACTGTACCTTCTCTGTGCTGGTGAAAGCTTGGCCGAAAAGAATGCGATTGGTTTGCGTTGGGAGTCGTATTCCTGTTCGACTACAGCTCCTACTCCGGCGTCTGATGCGTCAGTCGTAAGGGCGAGATGCGTTTTTGGGTCATCCTTGATGTACGAGAGTTTGGTGAAGTTCACCAGCGCGGTCTTTGCAGCGTTGAATGCGTGAAGAGCGTCCGTTTCAAGTGAAATGTTCCTATTCTTCCTCTGTAATAAGTTCGTAAGAGGTTGGAGAATAGTGGAACACTTTGGGATGAACCTTCTGTAGAAGTTTATCATCCCAATGAAACGTCGCAGCTGTTTCGTCGGCGTTGGAAAATCCTGGATTGTACTGATCTTTGTTGGTAGAGGGGTTATTCCTTCAGCATCGGTGGTGTGTCCAAGGAATTCGATGCTGGGCGCCCCGAAAACACACTTGTCAAGGTTCAGACGTAATCCGTAATGTGAAAGTCGTCTGAACACTTCACGTAGGTGTCGTTTGTGAGAATCATCATCTTTGCTGGCTACCAGGATGTCGTCGATGTACGCATATACATAGGGTAGACCGCGCAGGACTTCGTCCATCAAGCGTTGGAAGGTTTGTGCGGCGTTACGTAGACCGAATGGCATTTTCAGGAATTCATACAGGCCAAACGGTGTCGTAACTGCTGTCTTTGGGATGTCTTCCGGAGCTACAGGGATCTGATGGTATGCCTTCGTAAGGTCTATTTTCGAGAAGATACGAGAACCCTGCAGTCCGGAAGCAAAATCGTGGATGTGGGGTACCGGATATCGGTCAGGAACTGTGGAGGTGTTCAGTTTCCTGTAATCGACGCATATCCGGAACTCCTTGCTTCCAGGTTTCGGTACCAGGTGTAGAGGTGAAGCGTAGGGGCTGTCCGAGGGTCGTATGATGCCGTCGTTTATCATCTGCTCGAACTGCTCCTTAGCATAAGCCAGTTTGTGTGGCGCGAGTCGTCTGGGTTGAGAGTGTGCTGGTGGGCCACTCGTTTTGATGTGGTGTTGCGTTTGGTGGACACCCGAATCAGTGGATTTGAATGGTTGTGTTATATCCACGAACTGATTCAGGATGTCTACGTAATCCTGGCCATGGCATGCTGCGATTCCGATCCCCGTGGTGCAGTGTCGTGCTGGCGTCCCTATGACGTGGAGGTTCGTCAAGGTATCTGACAATGTTCGTGGGTTCATGTGAACCGATAGTTCGTAGTGCGCCAGGAAGTCTGCACCGAGGATCGGTATTTTGACGTTGGCCAGCGTGAAGGTCCAAGTGTAGTCACGCCGCATGCCAATGTTCAGGGTGAGCGTCTTTCCACCGTACGTGTCTATAGTGGAACCGTTGGCTGCTTGTAGTTTGAGTGGGGTGGGCTTAGCGGATGGGTCAATTGTGTGAGGTATGACGCTGATGGCCGCACCCGTGTCTACAAGGAATTTTATTTTATTCCTCCGGTCCCAAATATAGAAGAGACGACATATCTTTAGTTCGTTACCGGATGGGTTCGCCGTCGTTACCCTCCGGTTTCTTAGTTTTCCTGAGCCGACGTGAATTTGCAGTACGGCTTGCATTTCTTTGCTTGGTCTCCAAATGTCTGATGATACCAGCAAATGTCTTCGTCGTTGGTCCGGTGATTACTAGGGGTTCGAGGGCGTCGATGGCGACTATGCGTCCTGTCCCTCGACCTCTGTCGTCGGGTGACCTTCATCTCTCGAAGTTGTTTTTGCAGGTCTGCTATCATTTCTTTCATGGCCTGCAGCTCTTTTGTTGTTTGTGACTCCGATGTTGGTGCCTGGACAGTGGTGATGTTGTTGGATCGTTCGAACACCAAATCAGCGGAGTCGGCCAAGTCGTTCAATGCGGTGGATCGGGACATAGGAGCAATTATTTGCGAGACCCATGATGGTAGTCGTTCCATCCATAGGGTTCGCAGGACGGTCTCTGAGACATGTTTCGAGCCCAACTGACTCTTCATGAATCTTAAAAGTTGGACTGGTGTCCTGTCTCCGATCGTGATGTTTTGAAGGACATCTCGGATCCGTTCTTCCTCAGAGCGGCCTGTACGTTTAAGGATTATATCCTTAAGGTAGTCGTAGGGGGTTTTCTCTGGGAGGTCGGCGAGAGCGTCCGTAATCCGACTGATGACGTCTGGTGGCAATTTCTGCATCAAGTTGGCGACTTTGATGCGCTGGGATTTTATCCTCAACATGAGGAAGATGGTTTCGACTTGTTGAAACCAGGAATGTACGTCTGGATTGTACGTTGGCAACGCCACAGTGACGTTTGCCATCGATGTGTCGGACTCACCGCTGCCCTCCATTGCTCTGGCTGTATTCACGTTCGGGGTCACCACTTGTTGCGGAGCCGATAAATATGTCGACCCCGCAAATGAATTATGTGAATGAGAACAACCAAAGCAATATGAAGGAACAAAGGCGAGATTAACAAGTATAACAAGTGACAATTTATTTTGTCGTATTCACAAGTGAGTATGTAAATGTCCGTGGCGGTTGTATGTGATCTTCAGCTAGATGGATGATGTTGGTAGCTGGTATGATCGAGTTATAGATGTTTGCAGCTGGGCGTTCGACGAGGGTCGCTGGTGTAGGTCGGGTCGTCAAGTACAGCTGGATACTGGATGCTGTTAAGCTGAGGTCGGTCGAGTCGTTGAGTTCAGCTAGACGTTGAATGCTGGTAAGCTGAGGTCGGTCGAGTCGTTGAGTTCAGCTGGACATTAGATGTTGGTAAGCTGAGGTCGGTCGAGTCGTTGAGTTCAACTGGACATTGGATGCTGGTAAGCTGAGGTAGGTCGAGTCGCTGAGTTCAGCTAGACAGTCGTCGCGGGCATCTGAGGTCGGTTGAGGTTGGCAGATCGATATCCCCCGGTTATGACAGTATGTTGTGGTTAACCAAGGATGCACCGATCCGGTTGCTATCTCGTACGGCGGGTCGTACGTGAGTCAGGTGTTGCAGAGGTAGAACAGCCCGTAACAGCGAATCGTTACGTGGACTGCGTTATACCTTGCAAGAGCGTCGAGGTCGAGTAATGGCTAGGGCCTTGCTGGGCCCCCTAGCCGTGCGGACGTATCGAACGGGAGCGGAAGCTTTGCCGTGTCAAAGCCGTGCGGACGAGCGAACGAGAGCGAAGGCTTTGTCGGGTCAAAGCCGTACGAACGAGCGGACAAGAGCGATGGCTTTGTCGGGTCAAAGCCGTGCGGACGAGAGCGAAGGCTTTGTCGGGTCAAAGCCGTGCGGACGAGCGGACAAGAGTGATGGCTTTGTCGGGTCAAAGCCGTGCGGACGAGCGGATAAGAGCGAAGGCTTTGTCGGGTCAAAGCCGTGCGAACGAGCGGACAGGAGCGAAGGCTTTGTCGGGTCAACGCCGTGCGAACGAGCAGACAGGCCAGGAGGCCGAGGCTAAGATGGGCGTTATCTTAGCGCTGCGCAGATAGCGAAGCAGTAGCTAAAGGCTGGACCGTGCCGTTAGCGCTGCGCAGCTTATCGGACAAATCGGAACCGAGGTTAAGACCGGTTGGTCTTAGAATCCGTCTTCGTGTTTGCCGCCTGGCCGTCTATTTCGACTGGTCATTACTGACCAGTCAGAGATACTCTGACCCGCAGACAGAGACCCCTTGTGGTCCTAAAAAGGACCTTTGAGCATACCTATGTAGGTGGAAGAAAGGCAGGTCTACCACGAGGAGTGGGGCCAACGCCGTAAGTTAAGTTGGATTCGACCGCACAGAATGCAGGATTCCTCCTTAAAGAGCTTCGTCCAAAAAAACGAGCCGACGAGCGTTGAAAAGGGCCTGTTGATATGACGACAGTGCTGTGACACACAGCTCAGCCACATGAGTATGGAATTGCCCCTTAAAAAATGGGTGTAGCCATAAAGTATTTTTCTAACCCGCTGTAGGCTAGCGACGACTATTAGTTCTAGTCTTATCTAGTTATTTTCGGCCGAAGTGTTTTGTGAATATTATTAATTTTAAATTCATCCTTTTCTTTAGCTATAACGAGGTGTCAAGGTCGTTAGAAAGAAAAAGGGCTTAGTCAGTTCCGGTCGTACCCGGATATAGTTGTTCTACGACGGGCGTGTAACTTGATATGTTTATGTTTATCGGCCGGTCGCGGCACCCTATCAGGTGCTACCACTTCGGGCCAGAGTGGATCTGAGAGCAATGGCAATGAAGGGGTACTCTGCATTCCACAAAGCTCCAGCATTACTGAAACTTCACCATCAGAATGTTTAGTGTCATATCCAAGACACTTGTTGGAGGAGTTTTAGCCCTCTGCAAAGATGCAATCAGTGTATTCTACACCCCTAGCCAACTGGGCCATCTATCTAATACAAATAATTTGCACATAATTATATGATTTCAAATAACTAATGATAATAATAATCTTTTGTAAACAATTATAGCTTCAAGTAATGATTTCTAATGCAAATAATTAGCAGAGTTATATGGTTCCAAGTATTCCAATCTAATACTAATAATTTTCAAACAGGTCTATTTGACCCATAGACATTACTACCACTCAAGATCAGAGTGAACCTTAGAGTAATGGTAACAAAGTGGTGACTCCACTCTACCTGTAACACCAGAACTTGAGCCTCACAACTGGATATAGTTTTGTGTCATACCCAGGGCAACATCCTTTATTCTGTTACAAATCCAACAGAATAAATAATCTTGGGGAAATTCAACATTTTCCAAAATTGTTACCTTTTGGTTATCACTTGTTTTGTTCCATGCAACATTTATTGTTTGATCAATGAGTCCAACAAGTTAAAAAAAATAATTGAAATTGGAATTATTCTTTTTAAATGGGATATATAATTTACTTGAAAAGTAGAATAATGTCATAGAGAGCTAAGGATAATAGTTTAATGACTGAATTCTATGAATTTGTATAGATAAAAGATGTTGCATCTTAATACAAATATAAGGGTCATTCAATAAATAAGGAGATTTTTTTAAAAAAAAAAAAAAAGGTGATTCAATAAATGAGGGGAATTTAAAAAAAAGGTCATTCAATAAAACAGTTTAAAAACAGTCATTTAATAAGGGGAGATTTTGGAAAAGGGACATACAATAAATGAGAACAATTCTTTTCCCATAAATGCATAGTTTGGAATTGGTTTAAGCAAAACTTACTTTAATCTCACAAAAGGTTATTCAAAATGGTAACAAATCAAAGAGTGCTCTAGGCTTCAACAGAGACCTGTCATCAAATCTTTGATGGCTGAGAAGTACAAACTATATGAAATTTACAGAAGAATGTGTTATATGCATGGAGAAGCATGCTTTAGTCAAAAAATGTTTAAAAATAGGCTAAATATTGGTTTGCCACTATGAATCCAAGTCAAAAAGACAACCCCTGCAATAGAAACACACAGATTCTGTGGTAACAAAAAGGTTAAGGGTGCAGTGGTCAATAAAGAACATCATGCTGACAGACATCTGGGATATGATTTTCTTAAAAAAGAAGCAACTTTAAACAGTGCTTCCTATTGCCAATTCCTTAAGCAAAATTCACCTCTGTTATTGAATGAGCCTTATATCAATAACGGCTAATTAATCAGGCATTAATAGATTTGCTATTGATGTAAACCATGACATCACAGGTAAGATTGATTAAACTTCTATATCAAAATTTTCATTTAAAATTATACTTACAGTGACAATAAATAGGAAGAAAAAATTAAATAGACATAGTTGTATTTTAAAAGAAACATCATTTAAATCCAATACATTAACTACTTTACTAGAAAGAAAAAAAGGTAATCTAATTGAAGCTTTCAAAATAATAAATGGAATTTCTAATTATAGTAGATATTTTTTCAATAACTTTCCTTGAACTGGAAAAATTACAGATTTCAAAAACTAAGTCTACTAACCAATGGGATTTTTTGTTACTAATAAAGTAATATATCAGATCAAAAACAACAATAGTGTAAAAAAAAAAAAAAAAAAAAAAAAAAAAAAAGATTAAACTGGATAACCTCTGGAAAAAAAAAAAAAAAGAATTTAAGGCATTTTTGGGAAATATCAGATGAATTACTTGACAGAATTTGATCTATAGGTATTGTATTAATAGTGTGCAAAAATTCCTTTTTTTTTTTTTTTTTTTTGAAGGTGATGTGAAAAAAGAGATGCCCAAGGAGACATAACAAACAAATAATTGGTAAATATAAGCAACTATCAAAGATTTTTTTTATAGTGATAAAAACTTGTTCAACATTAAAAATAATTATGTAAATTTGTTTCAAAGATGACATTAATCTATGAATTGAAATTAAATTTTGGAAACTGGAAATTTCTATCTTCCCAGTCTTATCAAACCACTTCAACCATTTTAGCATCAGCAAACTATTGCTATATATTTGACAATATGAACAATATGACTCGACTTCAGACATCCATGGTAGTATGTATCAATGTAACACATGTTAAATGTGGTCCAATGAACACAATACTATCAACTCACATGTTTTATGTATGTGTCATCACAAAAAAGGAGTCAGCCAGCCACAAAGGGAAATGTGTCAATAGCTACAGATGGAGACAACATGGGTTCTTTGTTTGATTGAAAAACTAACCTCATTCCTTACTCAACCTCTCATTCTCTAACAAAATAAAAAAAATTAAAATGGAAAAAAATAAAGATAAATATGTTTGAACTATTAAACTTATTGTTCGCTTTACACAGCATTTCAATCAGTATACTCTCTGGCCTTCTTCAGGCGTAGAAAGAGACTTGTTTTGCTCTCTTTTTTGGTTTGATTTGGTTACTTTATTTAACAGCATATCAATCTTCATGGGTTATTTAATGCCAAAACCATCCTTGTAGAAGAACAGTAGTGGTATTAGTTAACTCATAGTTGGGAAATAAGGGAGTTCATATTTTTGCCAAGGGTATTAATTTAAAAATGAACATAATAGTGCGATTGGAGCTTGAACTTAGTTACTACAATGTTACAGTCTAACACACTGGCCACAGGTACTTCCCCCTTCTTTTCTTGGTAGTGCAAAGCAAAAATGCTATCAAATAGGATTTTTTTTTTACAAGGAATTGCGCACATCAAGCTGTTAGGAAAATGTACAAACCAGATCTGTATGGAATTTAACTCATTGTGGTTTCTTTAACTCAACAGAAAAAAAGAGACATGACATGGAGTTCTGTAAAAAAATCAGAGAACAATTCCATATATTAAAATGATTAAAATATATTTTAAAAATTCATTTGATACTATTTTTACATTGTGCAACTGAAGAAAGCAACTATACCAAGAGTCTCTTTTCTTACAAAGGTACATATACTTGAAAATGTGTAGTGAAATTGAAAGGCAGAACTCACAGACTGCTACCTCTGATGAGCTAACTGGGGTTCGTCATTCAAAGAGATGAATGGTGTGCTGTATATGCAGGCAGAACAGCCGACGTTTATGTGAATCTAGCAACCGTCCCTGGCTGGATAAAAAACAGGTGGTGAGCCAGACAAACGAGAGAAATGAAATGTGACAACAAAGCTGTGTGGAATGAATTCCTTTCATAGCAGCACCAAAGGAAGAAAGAAAAAAAGCAAGAAGTGACGAGCAAAATGGCCTACCTCAAAGTTCAAAACGAGTGCAAATGTGTCTTGCGTGTGGAGTGTCAGAAGTATAGAAAAAAGAAAACAGAAGCATGAGCGTCCTTGGGGGTGCAATTTGTAGGTCACACGTCTCGTCTCTGGTGGGATGAGCTTTGTGACATATGTAAATTTTGGCCAGCCAGAACTGGTATAAAAGGAGTAATCTCAGCATTGTTGTTGTTGCATTTGTTGCTTCACAGTAAGACTGAGCGAACCAGTGTATTGATGCGGCAAGTGAGAAAGACAGGACCGGTCGCAAGCAGTTAAAAGGTTTCAAAATGATTAGAGAATATACTGGCCAAAACATCATGTGAACAGTAAAAAATAAGGAGCTCAAGTGTCTGAATAATTCTTTTAAATGCTAATGAACTTTCTGAAAACTACAGAAAGGTCCTACCACAAAGAATGATGTGTTATTTATTAACGTTTTTAAAAATATCTTTATTATCATAAGATCTTTTTGCTAGCTCCTAATGCCCAGCTGACCACAAACAATTGCTACTAAAAATTCCATGGTAAAAACCAATCATCAGACAATAAAAGGAAACTGCACCAGATACATAAAAATGTATGTACTCATACTATTACCTCTTTTTCCAATGAGTATTCATTGGTTGAAAAATTCATAGGCTGAACAAGACACCCTCATGGAATGTGACCAAATGAGGTTTATTTTTCAACATAGTCCCACTTGCAGCCCACACACTTCTTCCATCTGTCTTGCAGTGTTGGGATGCCATTGGTTAAAAGAGTAGATATGACATCATCATCCTACCCTCATAAAATAACCCCTCCTACCCGGCTAAAAGTTAGTCAGAAGGTAAGTGGCATAAGAATCTATTCTTATGCCTACATTTAGAAACTACTTCATATCTTTTATTCAACTGATTCTGCTGCTCAAGGAAACCCACAATTTACAGCTTCTCTTCTAACCTACAACTTTTTGAACCAGCATTATACGTGTATGCCTTTTTTAACAATTTCCACTCAACTTTCCATTGTTCCAATATATACCTTGATAGGTTCACCTCTAGCTTTAACAATCCCTTGGTAGACAATATTTTGCATCAGATATCTGCCTTCTAAAGGACAATTATTTTTCCTTCTATAAGTAACTCTATCAGTGGATATTAGGTACTGTTGCTGTAAAGACTATAAGTATATATATTTCAATTATAAAATAAAATGGTAAAAACATGTCTGACCTTACCCTGTTTTATTTTATAGTTGAAATACTGTGATATTGATCTGCATTCTGATGCATGGAGCACTGTACATTTTCTGATTTAGAATTGTTTTAGTGGTAAATTTTAATTATAATTGTGTGTGTGTATATATATATATATATATATATATGTTTTCATTTCAGAGGGAATGATGACTCAGTGCAAAAAACAATTGCAGTATAAAACTGAGTTTCTGAAATACAGCTTCCCTCACAAACTTTGTTGAAGTTATTGATATGAAAAACAGGTAAAACAAAGTCAGATTGATGTATATTCAGGATCAGCCTTTTTCTTTGAAGAAAGCCTCTTTGTTATCCTTTCAAGTAGCATGGCATAGTACTAAATTAAAAGAGAAGAGTTCGTAGAAGAAACAGCAGTTATGGTGAAAACTACGTGGGGAACAGATGTTGCCAGAAGGTGGAAATGGTGCCATTTTCTAACAGCAGCATCAAATGTCAAATTGACCTCATATTATTAGATACTTTGAATCAACTAAATGCTATATATATAATAGCCCTTGTGTTTTTTCATATTTGTACACACACACACACACACACACACACACACACACACACACACACACACACACACACACACACACACACACACACATATCTAAAATACAAAAAAAAAAATATTATACTAATAATATAGTGTGTAAGAGACAGAAAAAATACATTTCTTTGAGTCTATAAGCCCAATATTTCGAGCTGAGTTTTATTTTACTATGCACTATAAAAGCCTGAGATTTTGGGCTCATGAAGATCACATCAAATACTAATAATAAAAAAGTAATATAGCAACCTCTTTTCTTTTAATGGAATGATAAGATAGCTTTAAACAAAGATGGCTGTATGCTGATTTAAAATTTGAGTGTGTTTTGAGATAGATTTTGTCTATGTGTGTGTGTACATTTTGTGAGCTCAGGTACAGGCTATCTAAGGAGCAATGTGTTCAAAAGTTTAATAGTCAACTAAAATGTTATGAAAAGAGATTTGATAAAACTGACCTCACTGTATAAGGCTTCTGCCAATCCTCGCAAGGCAAACTTGGAACCAGAATAAGCAGAGTAACCATAGAAACTCAACTGACCAGCCTGGGAAGAGACAAATACAATGGCTCCATGTCCATTTTTTTTCATAGCTTTCACTACAGCTTGGGTGACAGAAACAGCAGAAAAGTAATTCACATCCATCATGTACTACAAAACAAAACAAAGATTAATAGAAATTAGTTATAAACAGTGAAGAATTTTATAGATGAGACAACCTGTGAACCTTTTGTTTTCCTATAGTAATGGCAGTCTACAATAATATTGATGTTTCTATTTCATAATTATATCAGTTTTATTAAGAATTTGGATAATAAAAAAAATGATGTTCAGCACAAATGCAGAATTCACAAAATTATCATTCAGTGACCAATTGGAGTGAAAATTGCTTTATTGTTCTTCAAGTTAGAGCAATAGAGTTAAAACAAAAAATCTTATGATATGTTATTTTTGTTGATGATTGTGTAGCTGCATAAAACTTGAGTTACAGTGAAGAGAGTACAATATTAAAAGTTTGGTTTCAGAAACAATGATAATTTTAAGAGATGTAATGGTTTTAAAGTTAAAAATAACTTAAAGAAAAAACAAGGCAAATGAATAATTAAAATTGGTTATTTTGAAATTATCTTAGAAAAGTGTAAAATGAGAAAAGTTTGAAAATGGAATTACCTTGAAATCTGTGATTTTTGTGTTTTCAAATTGGGCGCTCAAAGAATTACCAGCACAGTTTACCAAAATATCAATAGGTTTTTTCTGTTCTTTGGTGACCTTGGGAAAAAGAAAATAACTTTACTGGAGACAAATCTATATTTCATAATCAAAAATATTTATACAGTAATTAGCTGAAAATTCTAATTTTTTTAATGCATTTCCCCGTTCCACTCTAGTTTGTTTATAATCCCAAAAAGTGCAGTTGAAAATACAGGACAGAACAAAAGTATTAAGGAAGTCAATAACAATAAAAAGTAAACATTAAATAAGAAAAACAACAGTAATTTGTCATAGTTAATATAATTGACTATCCTAATACAAGAGAAGCTGAAAAGTTCTCAACCTGATCAAGAAAGGAATAATTTAAAGTAGCAGTTATGAAGTAGAGCTATTACCCTAAATTAAAATTATTCTTTATAATTCCTCTACTTCAATTTCATTTTAAAAAATGTTCCTAAATCTCATTTTTTTTTTTGTGCCCCCAAGTAAAATACTTTCTAAATCTTCTGGGTAATAACATCCCTGAACATAGCAGGTTTGGGGGTAATGGCAAAAGTATTTCCAAACTATTAATCTTGAGTCATGCTATGCCAGATATTCATCCTGAAATTCAACACATTTGGCACATTATTTTTTGTAAGCTGCTTTAACCATTCAAAAAAAAAGTTATTTTTTCTTGGTTGAATTGAGAAGTATTCAACAATAACTGGTATATGTATTTGTAAGCTCATCTATCTTGACTATAGTTTTAAAAATTGAAAAATTAAGCTTTATTGGCCAATTTAATCCACATTTCACTTTTAAACATTAAAAAAATACAAAATAGATCAACATAAAAGATATTAATATGTTATCTCAACAATATGGTAAAAGGGTTTCATTCATAGGTCTTTATGAATAAGTACATAAAATCAAAGTTCAATATATTTTTAATTTATTTTTTAGGAAAAGTAAAGCACATTTATTTGAAGGTTGATAGGTATTTTCAGATCAATATAATGTGGAATTGAAGACTTGAATAAACCCATTCCTAATATAATACATCTTTTAAGTTTATAGGAATTTATTAAACTTAGTTTAGCTTAGTCTGGTACAAAGTCAAATGTGGAGATTGTGTTGTGCCAATTGCAGTCATCAAAGTATGGTAGAGCCTTCCTGCCTTGGAAAATCAGCATGAGAAATACTAGTTTTTACTGACTTTTGGCATAGATTATGAAACATACATCACAGACAACAGATGGAGGATCAAGTTTGAACAATGTAAATTTATGAGATGATTAAGATTTCATGAGTTTTGTGCAGTAAAAATGAAGAAAAGTTGATTATTAATAAGATTAATATAATTTATAGAAGCATTTTTAAAATAATTTTTTGGCTACTTTATAGAATTATAAAAAAACAAAATGTACACAATCTAGAGTTACTTTCTTTAAAATTTGACATTTATCATGTCAGTGGCTTGTGATTCAAGATGTCAATCATAGTCTTATACAAGACCAAATTGAAGTATTTTTGATTGGTTCGTCAAACCTTGTGTTATTTTATGCCAATGTCAGTTTAATCATTATGGTCTCTAATTATATATGCTACAAAAGTGTATCTTCAATCATTTTTTTTTAGTTCTCCAAAAAATTAAGAACTTTTTTTAAAATTAGTGCTAAATTACAAAACAATAATTTTTGAAAAAGTATTAAATCCAAATTTTGCCTATAGAATTTGTGATATTTAAACATAGCAGGTCTTAAGAAGAACTAAAAAGTTGCACATTTTTGTATTTAATAATGAAGAACTGACAAATTCTGCAAATCAAAAATTGAATTTTTAACTTTTCCTTTTTATAAACATATTAATGTTTATGTGTGATTTTAATACTCAATGTCATCTCTTTTCTGAGTTATAAGTTGACATGTACATACCAAAACAGATGAGACTCCTTTTTATATATATATATATATATATATATATATATATAGAGAGAGAGAGAGAGACTAGTTGCCATACCAAGATTAAAAAGTTCAGTCTGCTCTACTATTTACCCAAAACTGGGAGGGGAGGAGAATAGTTGGACTCATACCTTTCCCCAGGGTATTAGTACTATGCGAAATGCAAAAAGCTTCATCCAGGATTTGCAATCAGGTTTCCAAGTCCATTTCCTATGAAGATAACTGTTACATCACAAGCGCCTTATTAATAGCCAATAAATTTCAATGTAGGCTTAAATATAAAAGTTCTCCAACACTTTTCTTGATTAAGTTCAGGTTATACTACCTATGTTTCATAATTGTCGTTACATTTAATGCATTAAATCTATAAAGAAATGTAACAATTATGAAACAGTGGAGGTACTTATAAAAGACTGTAGGGGAGATTTTTCCCATCCATGGCAAACTTTGCAGTTTACAACAAAGATATTGCATTCCAAATTGGATTTTGACTCAGAGAATGCTGGGTTTTTAAATTGGTAAATAGCAAGAAATTAATGCACATACCTTTTCTACAGCTGTGCTTACATCTTCAAAATTACTAGTCAAGTCAACAGAAGCGTAGGTCACTTTCTGTAAATGAAATTTAAATTTTGGTAATTCATGGCCAAAAAAAAACTCAATTTTATATGAAATATAAAAAAAGCTAGAATAGATTGAGCTGAAATGTCTCACCTGGTCTTTGTTGATAAAGCGGCTTTTGATTTCATTTGCTGCTGCTGTTAATTTTTCCTAGAGCAAAAGGAATATAAACATTACAAGTATTAATCATTGGCTGCTACATCAAAACTTATAAGAGTTAATTGGTCAAGTATTATTTACAAAACTGTTTATATTATTATGCATAGACTCATGTCTCATCCAAATTGTTTTGTTTTGTTTTACTGCATATCAACCTCATTGCTCATTTAATGCCAAATCAAGTTAAAGAAAATAAGTCTGAAAAGAAATTCAAAGGAGAGGTCTAAGGAATTATTGATAAACTTTAGATAATTAGTTGGTTATTTGTTTTTTGTTTTTTATTAAGAGTTTATTTGTAGGGAATCTTGATCATAAAAAAAAAATCCAAATTGTAGTTAATATTATAGTCACAATGTTTCAGGACAATGGCCGAGTGTATAAAAGCATTTGTTAAAGTGTATTTAGTTATCTTTTCAGCTAATGCAAGAAGTCATATACTCTGGTTCACACATTATTCCCAGTTCTATTTTGACCCAGAGTGGTAGTACCTGTTAGGGTTCCATCTATAAGTTAAAAATAATAGGACCATGTGAAAAAAAACTCTGAAGAAGCAACTACACAAAAAATGTAAATATGAAATTGATTCCCTAACCTCTAGGCATAAAATAACTGTTAAAATCAATCAATCTGGTTCACAGAGGAGAATAACAAGCAACATCTAAAAGAATTCTTAACTGATACAAAATATCAGCTAAGTATGAACAGTGGAATAAGAACAATCTACCCTCATGGATTGAATAAAAGGTTCAGGCCAGTTGGTTGTTTAGCTTTATGGCATGTCAACCCTAGTTTGGTTATTTAATACCAAAGTTAGTCTTTTTTGCAAACAACTACATGTTTTCTAAGAACTAATTACAACAATTATTTGTAAACAATTATAACTCCAAGTTAATTATTAACACAAATGATTTATAGTTATACAGTTTCAGTTATTCATATCTGATTAAAATAATTTTCAAACAACTACTCTGAGTCTGAGTGAACTTAAGAGTAATGGCAATGAAGAGATGACTTTAAACTTCAGACCTCCAGAACTAGAGCTTCACCTTTTAGGGAAAGGGAGGTCTTACCCCTGTCAGTGTATCCTAAGCGTCACTGACAAGGCTCAATTTGAAATACCCTAACAGACACATAACGAAGGCTGGAGGAGACAACAACAGAAATATTAGGACAATAATAATAATCATGGTGAAGACATTAGCCTGAGTGCATCAGTGTATAATAATGATAATTCCATATCTCAAATTCTGACAAAATTATGTAATATATGATATCAAAAGAGGTACTTGTTAAACAAATGAAAACTTTCATGCACTTCAATAACTATATATATGTGAGTGTGTGTGTGTGTGAAGGTTGAACTTTGAAGACCTAATTTTTAGGCAAAAAATTGCCATCAACCTATTCAAAATTAATAATTTTGTAAAGTTAAAATTCAAATAGGAGCAAACTTGTCATCAAAAAGGAATTCCATGAATTAATGATCTTATGACCAGAAATAAAGGGTCAACCAATAATACACAAGATCAATTAGAAACTCTTAATTAACAATTTTGTTCAATGCCATATTTGACTAATGTAGTTAAATTAACTGTGACCATCATCATATGAAGTTTGCTCAACCAGCATAAAACTTATGTGTGGGTAAAGTCTTTTAGTTATATTAAATAATTTTAAGCCTTTTTAATTGCCATTCCTTTTATACGGACTTTAGAAAAAAATATTTTCCTTACTATTTGTATTATTCAAAATTAAATGAATTTTGCTCCAAATATTTACTTATTTGTAGGAAAAAAAACTTTAAAAACCTCAACTAATGAGGCTACAAATTACCACTACTCATTGACAAACGTTCCTATTTCTGACTTGTTTATACAAAATAATTATTTAAAAAATTGAATGCATTATTAAACCCATACTTTGAAATTTCATTTTGCTTCAAATTTTGAACAAAAAGAAGTGATGAAGGAACATTATGGTTCTAAAACCCCAACATACTATCTCTACATAAGGTATGGTAAATTTTGAAAAAGATATGTTCAGCCTTGTGAAAAAGTTAAAATTTACTAATTATAAAAACAATTTTCAAAAAGAATTAACAGAAGATCCAATTAGCAAAAGAATTATATAAAGGTAAACCCCAAATGGATAAACAACATTAACTCTGAAGCCACCAATCTAGCTGTTAAATCACAACTTGACAACCAGAAGAATAAAATTTAAAAAAATTATTCACAATGATAAAAGATTGAAATGGAATTTCATGACAAAGCTACAATGTAGGCAAAAATGAAATTGTCTGCATTGCAAAGGGCAAATTGGAAAAAAATTTGCTGCAATCTGGAAGTAAACTAAGAGAAATACAAAAGTAGCCACTGACTGGTTTAATAATATTAAGAATAAAGATAATTGTCTTCATACTGTTTAATATTAAGGACTTATCCTTGAATAACTGATAAACTACTTGATAAAGCACTATATTATATTTGGGAGGCACACTTAGTGTAGCAGTTATCACTGTGAGTGACTTCAGTTCAAATCCTAAATGAATCTGTTTTACTTTGTACTTGTATTCTACAATGCTAATACCCTTGGTAAAGTCATGAATACATCTGTTCTCTCCCAGTTATAGGTAAATAGTAGGGCAGAATGGCTTCCTTGGTAAGGCAACCTGTCAAGGAGAAAGAAAACTAAATTCAAGCCAATTGTACTCCGCTTAAAAATTGACCTCATGTAGCATCCTGCTTGTGGTGGAAGGGTTGGGTAAACATATATACGTGGCCAAATAATTTATAGATATTGAACACAACATTAATATAATCAAGCATTGTAAAAAGAAAATTGCTTTAGCCCACAATGACAATATCTGGATAAAAAAAGGGTTTTGATAAGACCTGTGATATGATATCATTGACAAACGTTCCTATTTCTGACTTGTTTATACAAAATAATTATTTAAAAACTTTCATGCACTTCAAATAAATAGTCAAATGATGTAATTTATCAAGATGATAGCCTGCTTCTAATAAGAAAGATGAATGGCTGACAGATGGGTCAAAGTGAAAAAAAATTAAGATCATAGCCTTGAAATAATACATAACTTGAAATAAGTCAATTTCCTCAATGTGATATTAGACATAATTCAAGGTACATACCAACCATACAAAAAGAAGAATAATGTTTTGAATTTGAATCTAAAATTAAATCCCCAACCCAAATATTACCAATTATATCCATAAATAGTGTGAAAAAAAATAGAAAAACAAAGTAATCTAGTGATGAATTTATTACGAAGGAAAATCAATGTTAAAACATTTCAGTTTTAATGAACCTTCATCAGGACTTTAAGATAGTGAGACAAATGTTAATAGAACAATGATAGATGTTTAATAAAATAAATAGTGTATAGGCAGTCCACTATTTCAAATAACTCTGTTATTTTAAACAGCAAAAACCACCCATAAAAATGCTATGAAAAAAGCAGAATAAACAAAATTCAAAAGAAATTTTTAAAATAATTTGGTTTTATGAGCTTTATAATATCAGTAGGAAAAGAAATACTGAAAATATGTTCTTAAAGCTAATCAATAAACATTTTGTAAACTCAACCCTACTACATAAAGTTTTCAACAAAAACCATTTAAGTTACTGCTGTAATCTAAATATGGGTAGGATAATCTCAACACACCACATTAAGATTTTAAATAGACAACTCTACACATAAAAACCTAAAACAGCAAATGTCTCACATATAATTTAGAAGGCAACAGTCAGTGAAAAGAAGAACAGCAGTGAAAAAGTATATTTTGGTGCAGCTTAAATAGGATGTAAAAAGCAATACTACAACCATAAATCTAGTTTCTTCATCAGAAGATATATGAATACAACCATGCTTACTATGAGTAGAATATTAAAGATAAAACCAACAAATATATCAAAGTGGCAAATACTGAAAAGAGCCCCAGGTTTTAATTGAAACAGTAATTCTTGCAAACTATGTCTGGAAAAAATGAATCATCTGAAAATACACAGATGTAAATAACTTGCTAAACAAAAAAAAGAACTAGTTTTGAAATGAAGACACCAGAGAAAGATTCTCTTATGTAGTTTAACCTCAGACTAAAATTGAAAAAAATCATCCAGTTAATAGCAAAAGAATGCATTAATCAGAATATAAAACAACAAATATTATCCATGTATATTAGAATATAAAACACAGCATTTGTAATTAACATATACCATAATATTAACAGCAAATATGAGTAGTGATAGGCATGAATTACACTAACCTAAATCACATATATTTAGGTTTTGCATCAGCATCTGACAAAGCCCCTAAATAACATATTTGAATTTCATCCATGAAGTTTGCACATTTAAATTCTGTACAATTAGATACATCTTGCAGCAATATAGCTTCCCACTGACTACTGTTTATTGTTAGAGACATTTCCTCTTAAAGAAAGTCGGTCTTTCTTTATGAGGAACAACTCTTTTTTTTTTACACTAAAACCTTCCCTTGGGTTCAATAATTATGCAAACTAAATTTGATAGCTCTAAATCAAACCATTTGGTTATCTATAGAGAACAAACAAATTCTTCCCAATTATCAGTAGAGACTTCAGTGCTGAGTAGGTAAATCTTATCCCACTGACAATCAAATCTTATCTTCTGTTGTTTAAAATTAACAACTTTTCATAATATATTTTAGCTTTAGGACCAAAGTGACATTAATTTGAATTTCATTTATAAATAGATATTCAAACAAAGGACTTTGAATATTTCACAGGTCAAATTTCAGTAGCATCTAGATCAATTCATTCTATATTGAGGTCAGATAAACACTATTGACATCACTGCTCCCCACAACAGAAACTGAATTCTTTCACACTAATTTATTCTATCAGTCTTAGTACTTGTACAATCAGTAGATAATAAGTTAGTTATGGTACATGTGTTTGGCATATTTATAAAATTTCATTTGGCAACATTCAAAGTCAGTTCAGATGGATCCACTAGTTTGTTAAAGCCAAAATTCATAACATCAAAGTTTGTTTTCATTATAGAAAGGATTTCAAGTGCATGTGTACACACACACACACAAACATTATGAATATATTTATACATACATAAACACACACAAAGATATGGTCCAAACAAAAAGTATTGAGTATGAAATTTGTATTCACCAAGACAAAAGCGAATAATGAATAAAATGTTAATATTCTTCAAAACACCATATTTTCTGGCATATAAGTTGCTCAGCTTGACAAAGCACTACATTATATTTGAGAGGCATACTTAATGTATTAGAGAAAATTTAGAGGTTCAATTTTTATGCTTTTTTCATCACACTATATATATCATTTTATTCTCACTAATCACATCTTCATTTTAGATTAACCATTAGAGACACGATCTTTAATTTCTTCTAACATTTCTTTATCCACTTGTCATCAAAAGCCTTACAGCTCTGAAATATTTCCCTCTCTCTTTTTACTATTAAATCTATTAAGTCAAAGCTTACAATCAGCTTATATTAGTATCTGTCCATCAGTTCCCATGCAGTTCTTGCTTATCTTTGTTTTCTTTACAAACATCTTTAACAATATCCTTAAAATAAGAATAAGCTACAACTTCTTGGTGATGGTAACTCAGGGAAATTCATTTTTCAGATAACTGAAAAAAGATAATCCCCAAAGTGATTTGCTGTCTTTAAAGAATCATTAGATCTGGGGAGCCAATCAAATAAAAACCTTCAATAGCTTGAAGGAGGACCTGTCAAAAACACCAAAGAAGTTAGAAAATTAGACACTGTGTTATAGTTGGTAACTGTAGGGAGACAATAGATAATTACCTCCTTGAGAAAATGGGCATGTCTGTTGAGTGCATCATAAAATGTCACATGACAATCCAAGAAACCTATTCTCAACCTCTTTTGCCTCTGGTTTTTAACAGGAGAGACATTAATTTAAACCACACAGGAATGGTAAAACTATTTTACTTTTTCATCATCAAGTAAGCTTTTTTCCATTTTTGTACCACTTCCATATAATGCTTGTTCATGGAACAATATGCATATATTTCTAGCTGTTGGGATACATTTGTGTATTCTTTCTTTTTAATATCATTTGTATGCATATTATGTATAAACAAGATTAAAATGTACAAATGAGTTTATCTTGTCTTTCCTTCTGTTGTGTTCAGTATTAGTATATCATGGATATAATAATGCTAATATTGGTCCTTGGCAAGTGGAGATTCACTTAGATATCTTCCTTCACACCAATATAACTTTTGGTCTTATGAGTTTGTCACAGGATCATGGTAAAATTAGGATCAACAAATTTTATGATTCATTTTTCTTTTCATTTATTTCTACTACAAAACTTCCATTTTTTTAACATGAAAATTTAAGAAAAACTTTTCAAACCTGGTTTCTTGCAAACAGTGAAACACTTGCTCCTTTGGAAGCAGCATAGATGGCAACAGATTTACCAATCCCACTAGAACCACCTGTAACCTGCAAATGAGAAAAATTGAATATTCATTATCACAAACTTTAGAGAACATGTGATTGGCATACAAAAAACAAACTTTTAACCTTAATAGGAATAATTTATTTTTAAGGCTGGAAAAAATATCAAAATTTTAAAACAAGTTTAATTTGGTTTGGTTGGATGGTTTTACTCAAGTCAACCACTGAGTTGGTCTTTTTTTTGCAAATGGTTTCAAATAATTAATGAAAATCCTTTGTAAACAAGTATAACTTCAAATAACTATTTTTAACACAAATAATCTGCACACAGTTATATGGTTTCAAGTATTCATATCTAATCCTAATAATATTCAAGTAGATCAATTTTACACATAGGTAGGACCCTAATAGATACTTACCATTTAACAGATAAAAAAAAAAGAAAAATGATTCTGAACTCAAACCATAATTTTTGTCAACAAGTCTCAGTTATCCAACATCTACTGTTAAAAAATAGATGGATTCTTTCATCTTTGCCAGATAACCAACTTCTGTGATAGCCTCTCTCACCTTGGTTTCATCTAATTACCAAAATGAACCTTGGGCTACAAATCATCTTATGTACTATATACATCCAGATGACCCCAAAGACAAACGGTTCACTTAAATCAGGACTTCTCAAAGTGGTCCTGGGAGTGAATAAAATTTTGGCTGATTGAATAAAAGCATAGGGGTCAACAAAAGGTGAATTTATTAGTTTGCATTGATAAATAATGACTTGTTTATCTATGATAAACTACATTAAGAATTTGCAAGGTGACTTTAAACCTCAATTCAAGGATCTTCTAAACATGGAAATTCCTGAATGGATTATTTTTCCATTTGATGTTGAATGGAAAGTACAAATTGAGACATCTTTCTTAAAGAAAAATGTATTTAAATGACTTTCACTCTTGAAGCAGAGTCTATGTATACATTTAAAAGAATTTGATATTACTGGATAAACAAAAAACTCTAAATATCCCAAGCTCTGAGCAACTGTTGAGCTCATTTTACCAGCTTTTCCAACTTGATTTACTGTGGAATCTGGGTTTAGCCATGTAAAAACAGAGAAGCACTTTGTACATTGAATGTGATTTGTGGCTCAAATTCACAAACCTGCAACCTAATATTCATGATCTCAATCCCAACCAAACTCATCATTTCCATTAAAAACAATTAAAGAATTAAAAGTGCATTTGCATTTATGGTTTACAGATTCTTTTTTTATGCAAAGGGAATTAAACACTGGTAAATTAGTTATATTTTGTAATTTCATATTCAGTTAAATGGTGATGAACTGAAATTAATTTTGATTACAAAGGTTGGAGGGACATCAAGTAAATATTTTGAGAAACCCTGATTTAAATAATAGAAATGAATTTAATAGTCCTAAATTGTTTCATTGGAATTTCATGTCATTATTTCCTTTTGACTAGTTTATTTCTTTCATATTGTTTTCATTGAAATTCTCTGGTTATTTTTAAAATCTGTAACAAAGACTGGAAAATAAAACATTAGAGGCTAACTCTTCATTTTCCAATTCATGTTGCTTACTTAATGGTAGTAAAAATGTAAACAACCTGTGATTTGTAATTAAAAAAAAACAAAGCAACAATAATAAGATGAAAGAAAAACTGATCAAAATTCAGATAACATTCACTTTTAACTTATTTCTTTTTTGTGTCAACTGCAATTTACTACACTTTTTCACCTCTTCATTAGTGATCTCAAAACTTTGGTAACCTCTTCCTCATCAGTAAACTCATCTGAATTGTTATATCAAATTTTTCTAAAGCACTTGATAGTTCTGACCTCTTTTTGTCAAGATATATTGGAGGCATTCATGGTGTAATGGCTACTATCAATGGACATGATGACCAGAATTCAAATCTTGGATAAGGCTATTTGCATTTCACATAACACTAATACCCTTGGGAAAGGTATGAATCTAATTATTCTCCCTCTAGTTATGAGTAAACAGTAGGGCAGACTGGGCTCTTTAACCTTGGTATGGCAACCAGTCTAGGAAAAGGAAAACTCTGAATTCAAACTTGTTAAACTCTGCTTAAAAAATTGTTCTTCAGTCACATCCCATTCATGCAGAGGGGTTGGGTGAATATATACATTGGACGCATAAACCAATATGGGACCTTTTTACTAAACAGTGAATCAGGACAGTTTAATAGCATTTTCTTTTTAGTGATTGTTTCAGTGCCTATAATAGTTAATTATCTTGAGTTAATTTTTTCCTGTTATTTGTTGGGAAAAAATTGAATGGTTGGTTTTACAGCATGTAAACCCTTGGGTCATTTTATTCTGAAGCCAGTATGGAGACGGTTCTTGAATCTCACATTTGAATTACCACAACCTGTTAGCCTTTATAATTTAATCATACAGCTGCTATAGAAATACATTACTCTTGAGGATAGGGATGCTTATTCTATATTTTTGATCCATTTTGTTTACAAACAATCATGAAATGATGATCTGGGAGTAGTAATAAAAAGTGGTTAGTTTTACAGTATATCAGCCCTTGCTGCATCTGTTCTGTTGACACAGTGTAGAATATGCTGACTGTATCCTCTGCAGAGGAGTATAACTCTCCCTCCCTGGGTATAACACAAAATTGCATCTGATGGTGAGACTTCAGTTCTGGAGCTTTTAAGAGTGTGGAGTCACCCCCTTCATATTTTTGGTAGGGGGTCTTACTCCTCTGCAGAGGATACAGTTCAGTTAGCATATTCTCAGCCCCACTGACAAGGCAGTTGTACTTTTCAGGGTTATTGATATATTAAGAAGCTTGTGTATATCTAACTCACTTTATGACATGTTTTATGTTTAAATAGATTTTTTCCAAAATACCAATAAATCTATAGGTTTAATTTCATTGACCATTTAGATTTTTATTCTCATGGGTGGGTAAAGGCCTCAGTGTAAAGCTTTGCCCAGGAACTACAATGCTGTTAGATTGACCTTGAGGGCAATTGTTACGTTCTCTATTTTAAAATGGCTACAATTTCCAAGCAGCAGATGACTATATTTTCCAGAACTGTATTTTCAGGGTTTTAATTGCTTGATTGTTTGGGTTTTATGGCATATCAACTATTGAAAGTTATTCAATGCCAAATCCTGTTTATACATATATTTGTTAAATATATAATTTGTAAACAAAAAGTTTGTTGGTAAGATTTTAAAAAGTCAGAGCTCATTTGTTTGCTCACAGTTAAATGGTTTCAAGAATTCTTATCTACCACAAGTAATTTTATTTACTATTAATTTTATTTACTATTAATCATCTTTTGCATACAGTCAAATGGTTTCAAGTATTCCTATGTAACACTAAAAATTTAATTTAACATCAGTCATTTGTTTGCACACAGTTAAATGGATATACATATAATTTGAAAGTGAATAGTTTGTAGGTATTTTTCTTAAAAAAAGAGCTAGTTTGTTTCCATACAATTAAGTACTGCTATTGTTTGCACACAGTTAATTGGTTGCAAATATTGCTATCAAACAATAATAATTCTATTTAATATTGATCATTTGTTTGCACACTGAAGTGGTCACAAGTATGTAATACCAATAATTTAATTTTTGCACATAGTTAAACTGTTTCAGGTATTGTTATTCAATACTAGTAATTCTATTCCACATTATTCATTCATTTTCACAGTTAAATGGTTTCAAGTATTGGTATGTAACACTAACAATTCAATTTTACATCAATTATTTGTTTGTACACTGTTAAATGGTTAAACAGTTCTATGGGACCCTATTAGGTATTACCAATCCAAGTCAAAGTAGACTTGGGTGTAATGGCAATAAAAGAGTACTCTACATTCCCCCAAAGCTCCAGATAGTTTAGTGTCTTATCTAGGACACTCGTTAGGAGAAGGGCGGGTCTTACCCCTCTGCAAAGATGCAGTCGGTGTATTCCACAGCTCCAGCCGATTGGGCTGTTCAGTATTTTATTCATTTTATTTTATTTTAGACCTAGAGATAGGGCTTGTTTTGCTACAGCTAAAGTGGTGGCAATTTTAAAACGGGAAAACTAATAAGTGCCTTTGATCAATTGATATTAAAATGAAAACGAATGTAGTTATAATCATAGAAGGAAAAAAAAGACTTGAGTCACTAAAAAGATAATACTAACTAATCTATTCTAAAGAAAAATGAATTTCTCTCTTCTTACACACACAAATCTTAACTAGCAATAGTTTTTAAGCAATTTTAGTTTCCTGCTCTTACTTAAGGTCGAGAAGCCAACAAAAAAATTATTATTATTACTACAACTACTACAATAACTGTAGGTTTGAGTCTAGAGATCCATTTCTCAAGTAGTACTACACTTACTTAAAACACAGGTAAGGAGCAAAAAAAAAACGTAGGTATTTTTCTGCAAACGTACCCGTTAAAATTTAACACCTATCACATTTTTCAGGGTAGGGGGGAATAAATGTTAAATGAATGATACTTATATTTTATTAAAATGAAGGCAACAGGGTGTAATAGTTATCATCGTAGGAAATGGGCACGGCGAACCGAGTTCAAATCCTAGACAAGGCCGTTTGTATTTCACATAGCGCTAAAACCTTTGGGAAACCGATGCATCTAACTCTTCTCTAGCTATGGGTAAATAGTAGGGTATACTGGGTTATTTAGCCTTTGAAATGCAACCAGTCTTGAAGGAAAACTGAATTCAAACATGTTAAACTCTACTTAAAAATTGACCAAATGTCACATTCTGCTCGTGCGGAGGGGTTGAGTAAATACATATATTTTATCAAATAAATGAAATATATATCAATACTAATCCTGAAAAAGTAAAGATGTTGAAAATCGGTCGAACCCAACCATCAACTCAACTTTTTTTTTTACTGTCGAGTGTTTAACATTTACTGAGTTTCATTCTCACTGGGTGCCTTGACATAAACTAAACTAAGATTAGTAAATGAAGGTCTTTTTTTGTATCCGTTTTTACAGATTCCAAAGTAATTATCATAATTCATTTGATAATCAATAATTGATATCGATCATATGAAGATATTGAAAATCTAGAAATCGAATCCAAGTTCTTTTGGGAAGAGATAGAGACGGAATTTGTTCCACGAAGGTGAAATTCTGAGTTCCGACGATTTAAATGATATTCTTAAAATAAAATGAAAATTCTCAATAATAAATAAATAAAATATACAAAGCAATCTGTAAACTAATCGGATAAAATCTATTTTAAAACAGTAGTTTTACAAAGTACTTCGTTTAGTTACATGACAATAAGGGGGAAAAAAGTCATGTCATTTTTTTAAATTCAAGTTGACAGTTTTGAAATCATGTTTCAATGTTCAAGGATCCTGTTAAAATGAACTGGTTCTTTAAGTTATAACATTTCAGTTTTATCTGAAAAAGTTATTCGTGTTACATTGCTTAAGTTTTAAAAAAAGGGGGGAATGACAAGAATGTGAATTAATGAGACATTTAATTAAAACATATAGAAATCGAATGTGCTACGTCTGTAATTAAAGATTCTTTTTGTTTTGCGCGATTTAAAGAAAAATATTTACTTACGAGAATGTGAGCATTCTTCAAAGAGAGTTTAGGTCTTCTGCCGTACATAAACTGCAAGGCAATAATAAATAAAATAAAGAGGATAATCCATGCAAGTGTGAGAATGATTAAATAATCCATGCTGCTTCTCGACAAATGGAGGCGTGTGCTTCTGAAACTGTGCGTCACAAGGGAGATAATTTTTTCTGTGGATTTTACTTTCTATATTGTACACCTACAAAATCTGACAAAACTCACATAACTTCTTAATTAAAAAAAAAGAAAAGAATACCTGGTTCTCTCTGATTTTGATGCAGAGTCCAAGGAGTAGTACTGATCCTACTTTCCTTAATACATGAAATTTTAAAATCATTATGGAGATTAGAAATTATAGAAGACATCAATGTGGAGTGAATAGATAATATAAAGAGTTGTTAAGGTTGTGATTACCAAAGTAGATTTGTAATTATAAGAACTGCCAATTATGAAGATATTACTAGTCATTTTGGTTAGAACTGAATTCTGTATGGTGTAAGTAAAGGTAAGATGTCATTAGTTTATATAACAACAAATTTATTACAATATATGCAAGAATGAAGCTGAATGAAGAATATGTATAAAGTGTAGAAATAAGTAAAAACAAATGACTCTAGTCCAGAATAGCCTGCTGAGTAAATTAACGTATTGAAAGACATTCAAAGTCAACTATTGTACATTACTGCAAAAATTTCCTCAATAGACTATTCTGGACACGTACTAAAATATTTCAGTTGTTACTTACAAGGGAAGGGTTTGGTTTCTTTGTTTAATGGTATATCAAGCTATAGGATTTACACTCCTATATTTTTTAAATGGCAGTGATACATAAAATTCTAGAAAATAGGATACTGATTCACTTGTTCCTGAAACAAAGATGGTGGACATTGATAAACTAAATAGTCTTGAGAACCTGTTGGTCAGGAAAGTCACATGATTTATGCTCCCAACTATGTCCACACCTTTGATTTTGTCCAGCGCAAAATAAACTGTGTTTGGAGCCAATCACATGACAAGGATTAGCCATATATACTCTCAATTTCCAATAACTCATTCTCTCACATTTTGACTTCCAAAGACAGCTTAGCTTTGCCAGCTAGTGACACACAACTCAATACACATAATATGAGTGTGTATATACTCTGCGACCTTTTTCTTTCCTGTTCTGCCTTTTCTACTGGACTTGTTACAATCTTGCACACAGCTTCAAACATTTCGTCAAATCCCAAAAGAGACAAATGACCAACATGGGAGAAAACCCATCTTTCTAAAATACATTTATAGTCTACAGGACACTTTTAATATTTAGTCTTTCACCATAATATTCGTGTTAGTCACACACACACACACACACACACACACACACACACACACACACACACACACACACACACACACACACACACACACAGAGGAATATTTAACAAGCTATATTAGATTATTCATAATGTTTTGCAATGTCTCATTTTTATGTACTTGTTGATATATAAATTAATTTTTGTTTGTATTGCTTTCTTTTGAATGTTCTTTTGTCCGTATCATTTACATCATTTGCTTTTCAATAATGAGCAACCATAAATTATGGGAGCAACATTATTCAGCAAACAACCCCACAAAGCTTTGTAGGTTATTTGATGTCAAAGCCATCCTTAAAGAAGAAGAGCAGTAATATTATTTAACCCATAACTGGGAGGTTAAAGGAATTCATACATTTCCCAAGGGTATTAATCCAAATGTGAATGTAATAGCATGAGTGGAGTTCAAATTTACCAGCAAATGGTCATGGTCATGACCTTTGGGTTATTTATGCTGACATATATGTTGCAAAATAATCTGGTATGTTGTAGTCATCAGTTATTTGAATGCTTGGTATTATGGATGATAATTAGTCTAGTCCCCACTTTCCAAGGACTAATATTAGTGTTAGTATATCCATAGTATACTAACACAGAACAAAAAAAGAAAGAAAAAATAAACTCAATTACACATATGAGAACATTTAACCATTTATATTTACAATATACATGCAGGTGGCATTATAAGAAAAGAATACACTTATGTGTTTGGGGGGGTGTCCTCATGGTGTAATAGTTAAAGTGATGGACTGCGGAATCGTAGTAAGCGAGTTCGTACTCCAGTTGCGCTATTATGTTCACTTTCGGGCAAATACCCTTGGGAAAGGTATGAACCCCCTTATCCTCCCAGCTATGGGTTAAATAGTACCACTACTGTTCTTCTAGGAGAATGGCTTTAGCATTAAATAACCTACAAAAGTTGATATGCCATTAAACAAAGAAACCAAACCAAACTAATGTGTTCCATGGTATAATTATATGCATATTGTTCCATGAACAAGCATTATGTAAAAGGGGTACAAAATGAAAAAAGGCTTACTCAATAAGTGTGAGTGATAAAACCATGTGGCTTTACAATGTCTCTACTGAAGAGTAGAGAAACAAAATAAGGTTGAGAATGAGTTTCAGGGACCGTCATGTGACACTCTCAGTTATCCCAAATGAAAATGCCACTTCTTTAAGTGAGATATTTATTGTATCCCTGAATATATAATGTTGAATAGCTTTTAGAAGATGCAGTTTGTTTCTTGATGATGAAACAGTATTCATAATATCAGCTATGAGCTTCAGTGTGGAACTGAAGAAGGGGTGGTGCTTTCATTTCATAGGAAAGCTATTAAAGACAATTGGCTTTTTGATTACTAGAGTAAGTCAAAAGCTTTGCAATATTTTGGTACATGTTTGTTTGCACCACATATAACAAATAACCTAGGCAATTCAGGCACCCACTGTGATCAGTAGTATTGTGGTAGTTGGTGTGCTAACACATTCTGCATTATTTCACTCCATGTGTGATTTGAAAGTCACACAGATGAACATGCAATGTAGTATCTAATTAAGGAACTTATGCTTTATGTGTTTGAACAGGGCCATAATGTTCTAGAAGCAGCCAAAAACATTTGATATGTGAATAATGAAGGCAGAGTTGATCACAGTAAAGTAATTGAATGGTTCAAGAAATTTCATTTAGGTTTCAAGAACTTTGACAATCAGGTAAGGTCAGGTATGCTAAAAACTGAAGATTTGGAGATCTTACTCTAAGTCATAGAGGCAAATCTAGTGAGTAGCATACAAAAGAGTATCAGGTGAGCTTATGATCACTTAGTCTAGTGGAGTTCATTACCTTCACAACCTCAGCAAAAGCATCCAGGGCTGCCAAATCATGCCTCACTTTACCAAAATTTTGCAAAACTTTTGATTCACCTTAGTATTTAACATAGCAAGACTTACACCACTGCTCCTTTAGGGTTGTTCAAGTAACAAAACAGACATCTTGTCATTTTTTGCTGGCTGAAAAAGAAATAGATTTTGATCATTCTTTCATTTTATCCTGAACTGTTCTCAGTAGCATATGTAGTCATTAGACTCCTGTTGTGGTCAAATAGAAGAACAGCAATTTTAGATGTCTTGGGCACAACAGTGTGATGCTTTCTCAAGGACAGATATTTTTGTAACGTAGCAAACACACAAAGAAAAAGAAAACAAAAAAAAAAACAAGATAGTAGCTAAGCTATCTCCTTTTGACTGTTGTTACGTATAAGTTTCACAGATACACATATATGAGGACGGACAGCAGTGAAGGCATTAGATGAGTGAGAACACTGATAGCTACCACCTTCAAGAAATTGTAGTTGCTGAGATAAAGAGAATGCAGAGTTATTAGAATTAATGAATCTAAAGGGAAAAAAAAGGAAGGTGATAGATTGAAATGATTTGTGAAGTTAAAAAAAAAACTTTTTTATTCTAACAACCATGTGACCAACCAAAGGTATGGTACCTAAAGTCAAACAAATAGTCAGTTGATGTCTAAATTCTGAACTAATATGTCAATGTGACACAACTCCAACCACATTATAAAAAACAGAAATGACTTGCTGATCTCAGATCATCTCATCCTACATAAACTTCAAGGATCATGAAGATATTTCTCCAGTGGCTGGAGATGTTAAAATTTTCTCATTAATTCAAACAGTTATCTAGAACAAAAGTGAAACATGTCACATAAAAACTTCCAGTAGAAGAAATATTGCCTTTCTTCACAGATAAGGATATTTGAACAATTCTTCTCTTTTTTTCCTTTACACATGCTTTATAGATTCTGTAAATTATATGTTTCATTCATGCTAAAACATACTTTTATATTATTCCCATCCCATTTATTCTATTTGTTCTTTCTTTCATATTATTGTTCACAAATTAAATTCACATTTGAAAAATGACTGATGTTGAGTGTTCTTACTCAACATCACTCATTTTTGCTAAGTTTCTATTGAAATATTTTGTTTTCATCGGTTTTTCTAGGTGCTCATCATTCACAAAATTTGAGATAACCAGGGGGATTATTCAGTCAATTTAAAATACAAATTCATTTCATGTAGAAACATTACCCATAACACTGTAGAGAACCAACCACAAATTAGAAACATCATACACAAGGGTTTGTTCCATGATACTAACCACATGGCTCCATACATAAAGGTATTTTACTAAATTCAAACTTTCTTTCTCTCTAGACTGTTACTCATGAAAGGAAGACATTGTGGGTGGGAAACTTTCTGTCTCTTTCTTCTTCCCATCTGTCCTTCGCTCCCAAATATAAAGCATATTGAAATTAACCTTTTTTTTATCTTATGGTTCATTGGTTCTCTTTCTCTTTAAACAAAAAAGGATTTTGGCATATATCTTTGCAGCCACTGCATGAATATTTTCACTTTTTATAAAATAGCCAAAAGTAGTGATCATATTCTCAGGGACATATTACTTAGTAGTCCATGTCTTAGTTACTGCCTCATCCTTGTTATGTAGTTGTAATGTGCATTAAAATTTAAACATACATATTCTCTGTTCAAGTGTTTTCCCCTTAGTATCTCATTGCGATATGATGGGTGGCATCCGTTTCTGTGTGTGTGAGTGCCAGTCAGAGAATCCCTTCGTCTGTTTTGGTGTGAAACCCACACAAAGGGCTTGCACACAAGATCTCCCACAAGACCGGAAGGACGAGGGAAGGAAAGTCCCAGAGAACAGTCAACATGAGAGAGCAGTCAAGAGAAGAAGGATACAGTCAGCAGAAGAGACCAGTCAACAGAACAAGTTAGTCAGGAGATGAGAGTCGGGCAAAGAGGAGCCCAGTCAACTGAAGTCAGGAAGGCGACTGCTAGCATCTGTTGACCTACAAATGCCAGGTTGACCATGAGAATTTAAGTCAGCATTGCTAGTGGCTTGTAGGAGTTTCGCTCGAGTACACGCTCATGTTAGCCTACAGAAGCACAAAATGCTAGGAAAGTGTCACAGACTTCCTCCCTCTTGCGCTTGGAGCTAACCCAAGCCTGTGTTTGTTTGTTTGTTCTTTCTTCCACCCCCTCGGTTGTGTATTTTGTGTGTTGGTAAAGGAATGTGAAATACCTCAGCCCAGAGATGAGAAAAACCACTAGACAATTTTAATGGCCATGTGTTTTAAGGAAGCTGAGATAGTGGGGTCGGCCAGCGGTGTATTGGCACATCATTCTGTTTACCCTTTTAGTACGATATTTCATATTAAAGGAATCATATTTTTTAAAATTTAGTACTAAGTGCTAAGGAATATATTTCTTAAATGAGATATGTTAAAAGAATTGGTTTGGAGATAAACAGTAACACACTTAACCATTTAATTTTCGTTCATGAGCATGTGTAGTGAGTGACCAGTTAAATTTTTACATTTTTACTTACTTATCTGGCTTGGATACAAAAACCACTGTTTACTATACAGCAAAATTTTCAAATGCTAATAGACTAAATAGGGAATTATGATTTCACCAAATTATGGACTTGTAGCTTATTTGTCAACTCAAATAAGGTAAATGTAAATATAAGAATGGCCAAAATCTAAATCTGGAAGTCTGCAAATATATTTGTGTATTAGAGCATCTCATGTGACATAATGGTTAATTAGCAAGGCTAGCAGACCATTGTTAGTTCAATTCTCACTGAGCACCCCCATATTCTGGCTTTGTGTCAAACTAAGTTAATGTTCCTAAATGACAGATTTGATAATTTTGTATCAAATTAATCTTTAAAAAGACGTTTCCATTTTCAATTTTGGAAAAATGTTTGATTTTTTTTTCATACGATTATACTGTGATTATATACCTGCTTAATTCATTTGATCATTTAAAAAAATAAACCATTTTTTATTCTAGCAACCATGTGACCAACTAAAGGGATGGTACCTAAAGTCAAATGAATAGTCAATTGGTGTCTGAACTGAGCTAATACTCTCTTATCATCCCTGTTTATATCAACTGATGATCATGAGCAAGTTATATCTTTTTATTTGATGGTACAATTAGGATAACAATTATTGGACACAGCAACCCAAGTTCAAATCTAGGATACTGTTTGCATTTTATTTTGATCTAATGCCCTTGGGAAAGGCATGAATCCATCTGTTCTCTCTCCCAGCTATTAGTAGATAAGACTGGGTTCTCTAGCTTTAGTAAGGCAACCATTCTAAGTGAAGGAAAACTTTGAATTCAAACCAGCTATACTCCACTTAAAAGAATTGACCTTGTATTGCATCCTGCTTCTAGCAGAGATGTTGGTTATTACATACTGTAAGTTTACCTTAATTCAACACAAGGACCAAATGGTGGGAATGCAGAATAGTATGATAAATAACATTATAATCTTCCAGGTACTGATAGCCTTGAAACTCAGCATTTGAAGTCTTGGCTTTTATATGGGCTCAAACACCAACCACTGATATTAGTGGATATTATACAATTACATTAGCCATGAAGCAAATAAATATAGATAAGATTTATATACAACTAAGTGACGTAACTGTAACTCTGAAAAATTTTGGCATAAAGCAAAAGTTGTTGCTAGGGAGACCCCATGATGTAAAGACTAACGTGATAGATTGAGGCCTCATAATGAGTGAATTCAAACTCCAGTCTCACTATTATGTTCACTTTTGGACAAATAATCTTGGGAAAGGTATGAGCCCTCTTATCATTCCAGTTATGGATTAAATGGTATCATTGCTGTTCTTCTTTAAGAATGGCTTTGGCATTAAATAACCTACAAAGTTTGATGTCATTAAAAAAAGAAACCAAACCAAATCAAAAGTTGTAATCAAAGCTGGTAGTAGGGTATTCAATGTCCAACGCTAACCCTACCATGTGTTTCCTCTTCTCCCCACCAGTTAGTTAAAGTAATTACATAAGATTACACTAAATTTTTCTGATGACTGTAATACACCAATCGACATATTAAGAAGCTATTTTTATAAGAATTTTAGCACCTTATGTAATTTTAGTGCTCTGGCAATTTAACTTCACCTAGTTTGCCGAATGCATAGCATCAGCCCTGGTTGCAATCATAGTACTGATAATTTTTAAAGAGCAACCTCTGACTAATTTTTTTTAAAACAATTTTTGATTTTACTTTAAACCATGCTCAAAAATATCTTTCTGTCATGTTTAAAATGAAAATGAAGTCAGGAATTGGTAAGAAGATGCATTTAAAAGAATCATAGAATGATGATCTATGGTTGCAATAAAAAGCAACTGAAATTAAGATGAAAGATAAATTAGTAAAAAAAAATTAATAATAATTGACAATACTTCATTTAAGAAATTTGAATAATATTACTACTAATACTATCAGTGTATATAAACAAAGATACACAAAATGTTTTTCCAAAAGTGTTAAGACTGAAGCTATATTTACCAAGGCAGAAATAAACAATGAATGAAATGTTAATAGTCCTCTTGGCATTCAACACACTTATTCAACAAGTTAATGCATTTATGAAACTCCTCTTCTGATATAGTATGAAGCTTTATTACTTTTAATATCCACTACATCTTTAAATCTTAACATTTAGATGAATTTTTAGTTAGGAAACAAGAAAAAAGTTACAAAGAGTTAAGTCTAGCAATTATGGAAGGTGCTGCATTTGCACAATTCTGTCATTGGAAAAGAGCCCAGTCAGCCTTTATAACTTAATTAGACAGCTGCTATAGAAATAGATTACTCTGAAGAATAGGAATGCTTATTTGATATTTCTGATCCATTTTGTTTACTACTAACTACCTTTTTTACAGTCTTTGAGAGAATTTTTTCCATTAAGAGAATCCTCCAAAGACTAAAATAAATAGTAATTTCAGAATGTAGTATATAGTGAATTCATTGAAACCTTCCCAGCCAAGATGTAAAAATTTTTGTCTGTCTATCAAGGAACATATAGTCTTATGCTATCCTGATGGAATGCTGCTCTCTTTCTCTTAAACAATTCTGAACACTTTTCATCTGTTGATTGCTACATTTAATTATTTTAATTGAGAGCAATTTGACTTAACATTTACATGTCTGAAAGCAGCTCAGAATAGAAGACACTTTCAATCTTATTGTCTTGAGTATGACATTAAATTGCATCTGATAACCCTGAGGAGAGTGGAGTATCCTTTTATTTCCATTACTCTCAGGTTCACTCTGACCCAGAGTACCTCTAAATATTTCATCTATGGGTCAAATCTTGTTTTTTTTTATTTGTGCTAAAGTCATTTTAATAATTATTGTCTCCATATTTGGCATAAAAATGTATCTTCATAATTATTTTAAAACAGTAAATATTTTATTGCAATATGAATATTTTACTTGTCTAAATTTCAGTGATAAAACTTGCTAATTGCTATTATTTAGAATGTTCAAAGGTAGACTGCTGGGGTTCCAATTCTGTTAACCATGACCAGGTACAAGTATTAAGTTATAGTAAGGATTCCTTGTTATTCTTACCTGTTGTTGGGACTGAACCTGCAACCTCCAGATGATTTCACTCCAAACCACGTCCAACCAAATGTCTAATCCACTGCACTATGTGTCCTTGTTAGACAATTCAAAGTGATTTGGGGAGTTTATAAACTTAATGTCTCCAAGATGTCTTATCTTCCAGTGTTCTTCCCTGTCAATTATTTTAACTTGATCCCACAAGGGAAGATGTTTTTTTTTTCCTTCAATATATTGTCAGCCATACCCAACTTTTCAACTTCTCAGCAACATACTGCTTTTTGGTGTTCCTCTAGCCTTACTATTAGTGGGTGGCATGTCTTGCCTTTGTATACTCTACCACAACTGCATGGGATGGGGCAGATGCAATTCTTGGTCATGTTGTATTCTACAGGGGGCTTGACTTGACAGAGATATTTTTGAGGAGTTATGCTGCTGGTGAATATTGTCCTGATATCATATGGACAGTGTATCTTTTGAACTTTTTAAGATAGGCCTTTGACATAGGGTAGATAGACTGTGGTGAGTTTTCAGGTATTGTTCTCTCTTGTTCAATATTTTAAGTAAAAATCTTTAAAAATTTTAAACATTATTTCAAATAGATCCATTTTACTTATACTTAAGAAACTAACAGGTACTCAAGGTCAGGGTGGACCTGGGTGTAATGGCAATAAGGTGGTGACTCTACACTTGCCAGAGTTCTAGAACTGGAGCCTCACTATGGATGTAGTTTAGTGTCATACCCAGGAATAAAAAGTAAGTGAAATTTAGATGAAAAAAATTTCATTAAAAAATGACACTCATGAATAAATTGAATTTGTGTATTGGCTGACACTTGATTTAAAGTAATGAAATCATATATTTCTCAGATGCACTTTATTTGCTGTGTTAACCAGTGGCTAAGATAGACTGATGAACAGGGCTAAATGACTCAAACTTCCATTTTATTTATCGATTGTTAAGGGGAGAAATGGATTCATATCTTATCATGTAGCTAGTATATTAGTCTATTCCTCATGATTTTCTTTTCATGTTTTTTAATGATAATAAAATCAACTGGTATTCTTCAGTTTGGCTGACAGAATATGTTAATGCATTAGTAAAGAAATTAGTTTTGTTTGGTTTCTTTGTTTAAAATTAGTCTCATCACCTTCTAAACACAAAAAATCAGTCATGCTATTTTCTAAACTTACTTTTTATGAACAAGTTTTTGGACAAAAAGAATGTTCCTCTGATACTATAGTCCCCTTACTTCTCTGATTTGAGTCCTTGCAACTTTGGAGAAATTATGGGTGGTTATTATTGATTGCTTATTTTGAAGCAAGAAGGATATTTAATTGTTTCCTACTCATCACGTTCCAATATTAGCATTAATATATCCATTGATACACTTACACTGAATAAATGGAAGAGAAAGACAAGATAAACTCATATAAACAATTAAAACATTTAATAGTTACATATAACAATATAACTAATGTTATAACAATTTACAATCTGTCCTAAAACAAATAAATTACACATATTGCTTCAAGAACAAAGACGGTACAAAGAAGGGTATATATACATTAATGTTTAATTTTGTGCTATGAAAGAAAACTAAAAAAGACTGTTTCCTCCCACCAAAAAGAGTAATTTAAGTCTTCTGATTTTGAGGGCAAGGTGAAATAGAGTATCGTATTGAAGTTGGAAACATTTACGTTGTTCAATGATCAAAAATAAAAATCAAGTCCATTCCATGCTCTATCATTTGAATAAAGAGCAATAAAAGCAAGAATTAGGAGTCTAAATTCTCACATGTACAATGGACACATGACAATCATTTTTGTCTCCGTACGTAACTATTTCCTGTTTCAAAAAATCAAAATCCAGCTCTCTGGTTGGCATTTGGGCACTATTGAGAACATTGTAGTGAACCAACTGGAGAAAATGTAAGTTGATGACTTTGAGTACTGTTTCCTGGAGTGGGAACATCCTCATCAAGGAAATTATTTTGGAGGAAATAAAATTGATAAATAATTCTCATTACTAAATAGACTTATATCATTATGCTCTGTAAAAAAATAAAAGGGTTTAAGAAATTAGGCAACCAGTTTAGACTTTATATAAACATTATATAAAGTGGTGCTGACAAGTTCTTGGACAAACCAAGAAAGAAATGACATCATTCCATACAACATACATATCCATCCAACAGTTCAAAATTAAAAAGATGTTTTAAAAAAATTCCCATCTCGGTTAGACAGAGAACTTTTCATCATCTCTTTTTACAGATAAAACTTTGGCTACAGACTTACTGATGCACCCTTTTATAGCCTATAGGTGATTAAATTATACCAGAAATATCTATAACATGCTTAATCATGAATGTATTTCTACATTTTGTAATAAATATAATAAAGAGTTTCTATACACATAAAGTGAGCAGTAAATTAAATCAGATAGTTGCAGAGGAATTGTAAGAAGAAAAAAGTTATCTAGAATTAAGACAAACTATTTAAAACCTCTCTGCTTTCTATTTATTTATATAATATAGTTCAGTCTGCCTGATAGCTATTACTGTTAAACAACATCTATCTTTGGCATGGCCAAGCAGTTAGGGGTGGGAGAAAGAGGTATTTTAGTATAACTATGTAACTTCTAAATTGCACTGCAAAAAAATTTCAAAAGTCCCAGTGAGTAAAGACAGTTGTGTTAATTGAATTTTCAGTCAATAATGGTCATAATAGTCTCTGGTAATTGTAATAATATATATATATATATATATATATATATATATATATATATATATATATATATATATATATATATATGTATGTGTGTGTGTGTGTGTGTGTTCAGAAGGAAAGAACTCTTTATATTTGAGTGAGCCTCCACATTTTTTCTATGCTTTCTTTATCGGATGCAGTATATGACTAAATTGGCGAATCTTTTTGCAATAGGGCTGCTGATTGGGATAAAGTTCCAACTGTTGCTACTTTACTCCCCACTCCTTCTCCAGAGCAATCTAAAATACCTTCTTTTATTTATTTATTTAGTTATTCATTTATTTATTTATCTCTCTTTTTGAAGTCAGGGAATTAGAAAATATTTCTGTCGATACTTTTTCTTTTATTGTGATTTTACTTTTTAAATTTAAATACACGTAGCATTGATCAATCACTAATTAATTAACAAAATTTCAATATACATACCTGTTTGATATAATTTAGAGAAACAAGAGAATAAGTTTTAAAATTTGAGAAAAAATGTGTCACTATAATGTGTATTACATATTGTGTAATAACATAAATAAAAGAAAGAAATATTCAAAATTAATAATATAATCACTAATGGTGTATTATTAATTCATTTCTAGGCATCGTATGAATAGAATTTTTTTTAATAAAGAAACAAAAATGTTGAAAAATTAAGATGGTGTGTAGAAATATTTGGCAACAATGTACGATCCTTTTGAAATATTTACTGTAAGGCTGAGAGAAGAGTAGGGTCTTTTTATTACCAATATTGGTAAGCAGTGCAATATACCCATCTGATAATTTAAACTCCCTTCTTCACTAGAGGAGGAGTTGGAGGGGACAAAGCCCGGATGTTGGCTTCGTTCCGTTTTCAGTTCCTGGCTACTTTTTAAAAATTTTTTGTTCCACTTCCATCATGGCGAATACCAGTGCACGTGTTTCTTGTGCTCGGGATTTTAATTGTTGTCCCGACATTAACACTGCTTTGGACAACACTTGCAAGTCTGGGTAAGATACATTTTTTTTTTCGACACACAAAGTGAAATTATTTAATAGGGGTCGTAATTGGTAAGCTTCCGACTTTTAAGATTTACTTTCGTATAGTTGAAAATTTGTCTTGTTTCGCTCCATGACATGTTGTGTTGACTTGTATCTTTCGAAAGGAAGATCTTTCTTACAAAATTTTCCATCTGTTGCTTTCAGTCTATAATAATTTTAGTATCTATTTTAAAACTAGTTATTTTGTATTCATCTCATTTTTGAAAGTTACTTTTGTTTGTATGTATGTGTGCTTTGCTATTGCGGTGAAGAAGAAATATATATTCCAGCCCTTTCGTCACTTTTAGTAATTGACTTTTTTCTTTTTTGTTTATTTCGGTCCCTAACACTTTCCCTTGATTTAATTAACATTTTACTGTGTTGCACTGTTTGCTTTATGATTGTTGAGTAGAAAAATAAAAATTATAATAACGGTAGTTAACACAGTTTTTGCAGTTCAAATTACTGGCGCCAAGGTTGCTTTTTAAGCCTTTCACTAACCTTTTGTTAAATTTTCTTTAAGATTTCATTTACTTATATATATTTAATTATGAGCCTAGAGAAGCATTTACTTCGTTTGAATCCGCTCTTCAAAGAAAGAAAAAAAGTGAAATAACCTCCGTAGAGGGATTGGTGGGATGAAGAGTTTATTTTTGTGGTTTTTGTTTAGTTTTTGTTTTTTTTCTGCGGGAGGAGGTTGAAGTGGTTTAAGGTTTACTTTAAAAAAAATTTTTTTTTTCTTTTTTTTATGGCATATGGATTGCTTTAGAATATATCAAATTCTATAACTTCAGTATTTCTTTAAACTACGAAAGGGAGATATTTATCGTTTTATTTTTAAGGTAGCTTAAGATTTCTTTGGGCTGGAATTCATACACGATCAAATGAAATAAATAATAACTAAAATTATTTCGTGATTACTAAATAATTGTATTTAAATCACTGCTTGTGACAAATTTATTTACAAATCCTGTTATGATAAACGAAAACAAATGTCGATCATGAACTTACCAACGGTGCTTTTTTATTTTATTTTATTAAAGCTTTTTTACTTTTTCTTTTTTTTACTTTTTTTTTTCCATAGGAAAATAAAAATTCTTATTTAAAGTGTCACCGGCGGTGCCCAAGTTTAAAGTTAAAAAAAAAAAGAAAGTGATCAGGAAAATAAATGAAATGATTCATTTGTTCATTTAATCAGTTTGACCATCTAATAATTATTCAAGATATGCAACATTTATTTTAGTTTTTAATTAATTGTAAGAATTGACTTGAAATGGCTAAAAAGTAAATCTGGAAGTATGAATTTTTTCCCTTTTTGAACTTAAAACACCTTCTGTTGACTAAGTTTGGCTTGTTTGAGTTTACTTAACTGGAAATTATTCTACATTCAAAACAAAACTTCCCAAAAAGACAGTTTCAATATTTTCTTAAATTCTTATTTTATTATTAAAACCTTAACTTCAAAATTAATCGTGTTGAAAGTTACATTATATTCTTGAACATGGATATATGAAAATTCCAAGTTTCATCACTAACTATTGAAATCTGTACTAAAATAAGGGGGTAGTTTTTACCATGTCTCACATTATGAAAACTACTTTTGTAGTTTTGGAAATCATAAAAATAAAGCTTCTTAAAGAACAACACTCAAAAATTGTATAGAAGCAATTTGATACTTTAGTGCAAGCCCAATAAAATTAAAATCCGTTGTTTCTGCGGTAATGTATAAAAGATTAAATGTAATACTTATATTCACCATCCAGATAAGATTAAGTTTCAGCCATTTGCTTCATATTTTTATTGAACAATTACATTTAAGTCCCCAAAATTATATATCTGATGCCGCCATAACACATCTTAGTGGTTTGGGGTGGAAAGGCTGAATATAGCCGCAGGATGAATTCTGGCGAATTGAAGACGTACTTTTGTGATGTAATTGTTTAGTGTAAAAAAAAAAAAAATTAAGACGAATAACTGAAGCTTACTTGTATCTATATCATTAATGTTTGGTACATTATCGCGTAAATGTTCGATACACACATCAATATTTTTTTTTAAATTAGGAATTTAAAAAAATGAAATTAGATATTTTATTTCTCTATAATCCATAATTTCTAATTATGAGGAATGGTTAAAAAGAAAAAGCTTTTTTTTTTTTTTTTTTTTTTTTCGCGGTCTGTGATACAAGATTTCTCAGTTTTCTGTCGCTTGAATTACCAGGTGTTATTTTCGCGAAAGATGCTATATTGCAGATAAAAATATTCTGAACTAAGACATTCACTGACTATTAAGTACACACGGTATAAAAAGTTTTCCCATACATCAGGTGTCCCTTTTCGTTTTCTTTTTTTAACCCAAATATTTTTGCAAGAAGACACCAGTAAGAACTAATTATTTCAACTTCCCTCTCTCTTGTTAAGCATCTTCATTCTTAAGAATAATGCCTCCCTTCTGCTTTTTTTACCCACTTTCTAAATGTAAACGCTTAAAAAGAAAAAATAATTTTACCTCTACTATTTAACCTGTCTATATTTTCTTTCATGAAATATCTCAACTTCCCTTTAAAAACTTACAGTACCTGAAAGTTGAAATTTATATGCCTGCAGATTCACATGTATACAAATATTGACTGAAAACTACCTAAATCCAAGCAATGTCACTATTTGTATCTCGTTGAAAGGAAAGTAATGATCTGTTAAAACGATTTTTTTTTTTTTTACCTTTTGATTCTGTTTTGAAACTCCAGTGTTTATAATTAATCTCTGGCTTTGCTTTGCAGGGTAGCAGGGCACAAAAATGTCTTGATATCCTACAGAAAGCCTAAATACCTTAAGTTTAGGCTTATGCTATTTTTTTCCAATATATATGAGCCTGTAAAGAAAAATGTATTCTTGTGTTTCTACTAGTAGTAACTTACTATATATAGCGGAGTTTGGCACAAGGCTACGAGTGTAGAGCCCAGTGAGGATTGAATTCACTATATCATAGTAGTCTGCAAGATTAGCTCACTAATCCAGGCAACCATAATTTACAAAATATTCATTGCAAGAGTAAATAGATACCTCTATTATATAAATAATTCAAGAAAATTATGCAAATTAAGATTTGGTTGTCTTTCTGTGTTTTTGAAGGATATAATATTTTTGACTTGGAAATTATCTGATCAGCTATCTTCTATTATGGAACATTCAATCAAGTTCGCTACCAAAATATACAAAAAACAAACAAACCAAATTTTTATTTTTATTTGAATATTTCCATGATCCCAAAAGATTTTAACATATTCAATATATAGTCTAGGTTAAAAGCCTGGTAAAGGTAACCTATGCTGAACTTCTTTCTTTTTTTCTTTTTTAAAGAAAAGTTTTGATAAATAGGCCAGTTTATCTAAACTCTTCTCATCTCCCAATGATACCTGTATCAAAAAAAAAAAGTCTGAAATTTTTGGCTTTGGGTTACCCTGACCAGACTTTTAACCAAGGACTAATAGAAATTATACTGATAGACTGAGTTGGTTATGAGAACTGTATAATACTTTTCTGATTTGCTATTCTCAAGTCTCTTTTGCATGAAATGTTGTACTCTATAAAAAAAGGATGCTATTATTGTCCAAATAGCTGCCAGGGAATATTAAGAAATATTCACGAAAAAGACGTTTGGCTTTATGCCTAAACTCCAATATTTCTCACTGCTTTCTCTGCTGACAGTTGACTGCTTTAAGTGGGTTTTTTTTTCTATTCTGCCTGCCATAATAACCTTAAAATACCATACTGATATTTTGGATTCTGATTTGAATGTGCTCTGCAATCTAGCTACAGGTTTATTTTTATTTTTTTTAAATTACTCATTTCTTTTTTCAAAGATAGCTTTCTATGTCAACTTAAATTAGGTGCAGTATTTTCTTTTTTGTATTGCATGTAGTTCATAATTGGATTTCTTGATTTTTATGCTATTTGATGTTGGTTCATTCTATTTTGGGAATAATCAATAATATACTTTTGAAATTGAGCATTTACTGTGCTAGCTCTGAAATTATTGTGTAGTTATTTCACTTGCATTTTTGTAATATATCAAGTAATTATCAATTAAATGTCAACTCTAAATAAAATAATGGTCTATATTTACTTAAGTTAAAGGAAGTGTTTGAGCTTGAGTAAAAGCTAAGGTTTTACATGCTCAGAAAAGATTGGCCTTTCCATTTGTCAGACTAATGACACATTTTCACATGATTGATCATTCATAAGACATTCTCAATCAATTCACAATTTTTTAATTTTTTAATATCAGACTTACATTTTTTTGCCTTAATCAAAATAAAATTGCATAACAAGCTGAAAATATTGTTTATTTTTCATTTGTTAGAAAGCAATATTTATGAATAAAGTTAAAGCTAAACAATCCTAATGTTATCTAATTAAAATAGAGCAAACTTTTTGTCTAACCCAATAATGATATATTTCCCACTGGTGCCAAAGGTTGGTGTTTGAGCTTGGATTTTACCCAAGCTCAAACACCAACCTTTAAACAGGACTTTAAATGCTGATTTCCAAATGCGGGAAGACCTTCTCCACTTAGAATATTGGCACAATGTAATCTTTTGAATCTTTTACCACATGGCCTTCAGATACCCAGCACCTAAGCTCACAAAATTGATTTTAAAAAAGTCTTTCTCAAAACGTTAAAATTTTGCTCCAGGGAACAGACATCTTAATTTACAGCTATCCTATCATTCTATTAAAAGAAAACTGTGAATGATCCCTATACTAAGCCTTTTATTATAAGGTTTGACAACATCCCTCTGAGCTTATAGTGTATAGTAAAATAGTGCTTAGCCTGAAATAATAGACTTACGAGTTTAAATGGTTAATCTTTCTATTTTCATTTCATCCACATTTAATGTGCCAGTTAAGCTTAGTTAATATCAGTAAACAAAGGTACTGAATTCATTATTGTTATTGAAATAATTACTAAAAAAAAATTTTATGTACTAAAGTTATATTTTGTTTGGTGCTTGTTAATTTTTTTCTTGTTTTTCTGATTGTTGTTGGGAAACTTGGACAATATCATAAATGGCTCGTAGTTAAATAAGAATCAATTATCTTTCATATTTGTTATTTGCTTAAAAGTCTCCTTTGACAGCTATTAAGCCAAGTTCAATCTATTTATAGAATTTATAATGATTAATTGCAAGTAAAAGATATCTACTTTGAGAAATTATGATTGAAGTGCGAGTGCAAATGCTTATTCTACACTACTAAATGGGATTGGAAGTCATTTTATTAACAGAAATCTTGCAAACATATGAGGTCTTATCAAAAGGTATCAAGACTAAAGCTTTAAATTTCTAAAAATTTAACAAAGGTGTGTACACAGCTGAGCAACTGATATAAGATGAAACTCTGACAAATTGGTGCCAATTGAAAAAAAAATTATAAAGCCAGTATTGATACTTTTTAACAGCTTTTTTTGTGAAACATGGGAGCTCTGAGCCAAATTTTCTTGTTTCCTAAACTAAAAATTAATCTCAGTTGGGAAGGCCCCATGGCATAATGCCTGAGGCGTGGGACTGCAGCCCCGAAGTAAAACTTCCTCCCAAAGTTAAGGGTCATTTATGTGGAGAACATTTAAGAAATATGACAGTACAGTTTCACACCTTATCAGAAGACTTTCAGAAGTGCTTCAATCAAGTGTGACTATTTTAAAGAAAATTGATTTTATATTCACTGTTCATTTCTACCTTGGTCTTGATAGTTTTTTAACACACCTCATTGAGAGAAAAATATAATTTTCATAATATTTACTAATTAGTAATAGAATTATTTGTTGCTTGTAACACTAACCAAATAGTAATATGAATTTTTAAAAAAAAACTTCTTTTGAACTGTTGTAAACTTTATCAAAAATTTTTCATAGATGAAAGATTTTGCTTTATGTAGTTGAGCTATTTCACATGGATTTGTCGGTTAAATAAAATCATATTCACTTTTTGATTAACCAATAATATTCCTTTATGAAATCAGGGATATGTATACTTAGTTCAAGCTATGGCAGGGTTAAGCCAATTGCTCCCTGTGTCTAAGGGGTCCCCATTCTAGAGTGTAATTTACCCTCAGCTTATCAAGTACACGTAACCATCCATTGCAATATATATGGATCATATATATTGCAATAGTTTCAATTATTCATATCTAACATGTATATTTCTATTTGCTATTAATCATTTGTTTGCTCTATGATTATTTCACTTATATTTTTGTCATAAGATTATATTCAAAACAACTTCAATTTTGGTGAGATATTATGAAGATTTACACACTAAGTCATTAAAATTGCATTTTTCTCTTTGTAGATTTGACTTCTTATGTATCCCAGTTGTGAACCCTCGATATAAACGAGAATTTGTGAGAGGCCCAAGTAAAAAGCGTACCGGTCCTTTTACAAGGTCTGACCTTGTATTAAGCAGTCATGGTGAGATTTCTTTTCTTTTCTTTTTTTTTTTTTTTTTTTTTTTTTTTCTTTTACTGAAATGAAACTTATGAAGTAAATAATCTATATATTAATATTATGAATTTGAACCCTGGGGATAGTCAAATTCTTATTTTACTCATTTCCCTCACAAACCAGCAGAAGTAGACAAGAAGTCTGAAGAGTTGAATTCAGGTCAAGGGTCTGTGCTGACCAATTGACGGTCAAGTTTCCCTAATATGGGTGCATGAACTGGCAACAAGCGACCTATTTGAAGGCTGAATGCTGATTGGCCAAGAAACCCATTTAATACGAGGCAGCGGAAAGGTTGAATCTGCAAAGAGGAAAAATCAGATGAGTAAGTTGGCCAAGAGATACCCTAACAGACAGACGTGTCTGTGATGCAAAGAGTAAACTGCCTTCTTCAGGCCAGCTCATATGAGAAGATTAAAAGGCCACTAGAAAAAGGATAAGAACCGTGTGACTATTTTGTTCGTCGACTGACCACGAGAAGAACCAGAAAACAAGAAACGATTTGAAGATGTTCCCTGAAATAAAGAAAGAGAAATTAAGTCGGTGAAATGCAACACCAGAAAAAAAGAAAAATTAATGGTCGGTGAAATGCGACACCAGTATGTAAAAACAGATGAAAGGAGAGGGAGAGAAGTAAGATAAGCTTTCATTGTAATGTTGTTTCATCTTTTTGCTTCCCAGTTCCTACCGCACACAAAACACATCAAAAAAATTTTTTTTTGCACACATCATCACAAGAAAATTGCTAGGTGAATTGTCCCCAAATTGTTAAAATATAAACATTTTTGTTTTTGTCACTAAGACTATTTTACTTTGCATACATGCCTTTATTTTTTTGGTGGGGAGGTGATAATAAAATAATTTATGCTTTAAATTGTACATTACATGTTTTCATTTTCAGCTTGTTCGAAAATCTCTGTGTCATAGTTTTCCTGGTTCGCTTGTGGTTGAATGATGTTCCGAAATAAAATATTGTCCAACCTAATACCAGCAATACGGTTGGCGTTGTCCGGGTGATAGGCGTAGGTAAAAGGGTTGAGACTAAAAGCTTGTCACCTTCACCAACAGTAAACCAGTCGGAGAAGTTTCGTGACAATATGCATGAAATTACTTATCATTTTTGTGTCTCACACATTCAGTTATAAATATACATGTGGCTGCTTTTATAAACTAAATGCTTTAATAAAGTCTAAGCATTGGGACAGACAAATCTTAAATATGCAGGATTAGAGAAAAGTAGAGGGAGAATAAACTACACAAGGATTAGGTATATTTAAACTCATGTAAGCTTACCAAAACTTAAATTCCATTCCATTATTTTTAAACATTTGTTAATATTTCAATGTACTATTTGTTGAGAATACAAGTTTATAATTGTTAGAAGATTAATGTTTGGAGTGGGGGGGGGAATACATATTTAGCAAACTGCACAAGGATTTTAAAAAAATTATGAAAACTTATATACTATTCTGTTGTTTGAACAAGTATCTGATTATCTGTTAAGTAAATTATATATTATGTTTGATTAAAAACATAGCTTTATATGTAAGATTTTTCTTTTTTTGAAGTTGAAGTTGTAAAAAAAAAAAAAAATATATATAATTATTGAAATTTTTAATTCAATGCTATACATTGCATACATGTATTCATAGAGTAAGATGTAAATGATATATTCCATCCCATCAGCTGGGACTGTAGAAAAGGCTGCACCTCTGCCAAGATATGACACAAAACTGTTTCTAATGATGAGGCTCCAGTCCTGGAGCTTTGGGGAATGTGAAGTGCTATTCACTGCTATTACTCCTAGGTCCACTCTGACCCAGATTGGTAGTACCTATCCATACAGCGCTGTGCAAATTATTTATATGACATAAGAATACTTAATAGACTTACTAGCCCAGTTGGCTGAGGCTGTAGAATACATTGACTGCATCTCTGCCGAGAGGTAACCCCCCCTCACACACACACCAACAAGTGTTTTGGATATGACATTAAACCATCTGATGGTGAGGCTTTAGCCTTAGGGATTTGGAGTATGTAGAGTACCCCTTCATTGCCATTGCTCTCAGGTTCACTCTGACTTATAGTGGTAGCACTTGATAGTGTCCTATCTATAGGTCAAATAGAACTGTTTGACTGTTTAAACTGAGTGCAAACAAATAGTTTATGCAAAATTGAATAGTTAGAAATAGAACTGTTTGATCATTTATCTGTATGTAAACAAATAACTGATGTTTAATTGAATTGTTAGTGACACATAGCAATAGTTGGAATCATTTAACTGTGTGCAAATGAATAGTTTTGACTAGAATTATTTGTATTAGATAGCAATAATTGAAAATTTTCAACTGTAAAAACAATAACAATACTTGAGTGCAAACAAATAAGTTGTAACTTATTTAAAAATTAAATTATCTGTAAACTATTTATTTACGAATCATAAATGTATATCCATTTAACTGTAGCAAACAAATGATTTATAGTAAATAGAAATATTCATGTTAGATAGAAATACTTGAAAACATTTAACTGTGTAGAAAAGAATGAGCTTAGGTTCATTTAAAAATCTATCTACAAAATGGGTTTACAAAACATATATTTAATATATATGATAAAACAGGATTTGGCATTAAATAACCAACAATGGTTGATATGCCATAAAACTAAACCAAACCAAACTAATAGAAATGTTAATGTTAAATAGCAATACTTGAAACCATTTAACTGTGTGCTAACAAACGTGCTTTAAAAAAATAAAATTACCTACAAACTATTCACTTAAAAATAAAAATATATCTATAAACAAGATTTGGCATTAAATAATCATCAAGGGTTGATATACCATTAAACAAAATAACCTATCTAGCGCGAAACTTATATTATAAAGACTACCTGGGGAAGACTTCAATAATGTGCTGATAATGATGGTGAACAGTTGGGATTTTAAAATTATCATCATAAAGGAACTCTCAAAGAAATGTTAACTTTTTTTTTTTTTTTTTTTTTTAAATCCCTATATAATAAAATTGATAGGTTTGGAAATTTTACCACATCATCTTAACTGATTGAAAAAGATTTTTTTATCAGACCTCTGGAACATTTTCTTAATTTCAAAAACCTTTAAAACTATGAAAAAAAATTAATTCATCAAAGAATATTTTTTGTTTAGTATCTTGGAATCCTTTATCATAGAATAAGACAGTTTCCCTAGTGGGCTTTTGTCATTGTTATGACTGATGATTATGTTTATGATAAATACATTTAAATGTTACATTTCAGCAGGATTTTTATTTCTTCAAAATCATAAATAAAATATTAATTTTCAAACAGCCTGAAAATCATCAAAGAATTTTTTTAATTTTCCAGAATGAATATAAATAATATATCTTAGCATAATTCATTAAATGTCTTTTGTGCCTTTCCGTCTTTCATTGTGTAATTCAAAGATGACTATGACTATAGTCACCAAATTTTCAGTGTTAAATTTAAGCAATTTGTCCAATTTACAATGTATGTTAAAATTGACCATTACTTTGTTTTTCAGGTTAGCTAAAAATTTTAATTAGCATTTTATAGTAATCTCCTGTTATATCAAGAGTTAAAACCACCCTGTCAGCTGGGGCTGTAGAATAAACCAACTGCACTTATCCTGATGGGTAAGACCCCCACCCCTTCCCAAATGAATGTCCTAGGTAAGACACTAAACTGCATCTGATATTCAGGCTCCATTCCTGGAGTTCTGGGGACTGGAGTATCCTTTCATTACCATTACTCCCAGGTCCACTCTGACCCAGATTAGTAGTACCTATTAGGGTCCCATCTATGGGTCAGATAGAACTTTTCAATTATTTACTAAGGATTATTTGAAATCATACTGCTGTGTACAAGTTGATTATATTATGTAGGAATACTTGATAAATAGAATTACTAATGTTATATAGTAATACTTGAAGCCATTTAACTGTGAAAATAAATGATCAATATCAAATAGAATTATTAGTGTTAGATAGCTAACACATCTCAATAAGTCCCAGGCCTGACATATAGATGGTGCCACAAATAAAAAAAATCCATATGATTTTTATGAAGTGCTAACCTTCAAGTGGCACGTGTCAAAATTTGAGCCAAATTGGATTATTAGTTTACAAATTAGTTATTTAAGCAAAGCTACTATTGCAAATTTTCAAAACAATGGGGAAATCTGAATTTCATGTGTTGATAAAGCATTGCTTTCTGATGGGGGGAAAAATACTGTTCAAGCAAAGCAATGGCTTGATAAGTGTTCTTCAGACTCTGCTCCATCAGAAACAATAGTCAAAAGGTGGTATGCTGACTTTGAATGCAGTTGTACAGACACAAATGATGCTGAATGCTCAGATCAACCAAATTCAGCAGTTGTCCTGGAAAACATCAAAAAATCTCTACAAACTCATTTTGGCCTATTTGTAAATTTAACTTGCATGAGATAGCAGAGGATTAGAAGATATCAGAAGGCAGTGTATTCACCATTATGCATGAACATTTGTCAACAAGAAAGCTGTGTTCAAAGTGGGTGCTGTTTTTGCTCACGGTCAATCAAAAACAACAATGTGTCAACAATTCAGAGCATTGTTTGCAACTGTTTTAACGCAACCAAAAAGTTTTTGGGTAAATATGACAATGGATGAAACATGGATCCACTACTTTACTCTGGAGTCGAATTGGCAGTCAGCTGAGTTGACAGCAGCTGGTGAAAACCATCCAATGCAGGCATTAGAAGGCAAGGTTTTGGCCTCTGTATTTTGGGATGCACAACATATTTTGTTCATTGATTACCTTTTAGAAAAGAAGAACCATCAATAGTTAATATTATATAGTACAAATAAAGAACAAAAAAGTGCTCTTTCACCAAGATAATGCACTGTGTCACAAATTGATCACGATGATGGCAAAACTACGTGAATTTCACTTCAAATTTCTTCCGCACCCACTCTATTCTCCAAATTTGGCCCCCCAGTGCCTACTGGAAACTGTCAGAATAATGTTTTCTTTATGCTTTAAATAAAAAGGAAGTTATTCTTTCCATGTCATTTTGAATGAGTTTCAATATTTTGATATAAAAAACTTAATTTTTGTCATTTTAGATTGGAGTCTGTTCATAGGGCTGAAAATCTCTCCTTGGCTCCAAACAGATGCATCCAATGTTGAAATCCGAAGAAATTCAGAGCATGTAAGTTATGTTCTGTGGTAATTGTTATGTCATAGCAAAATCTAATGTTTAAAATTTAAAAAAAAATTTTTTTTTTTTTTTTTATAAATAAGAAATCATCTCAATGTTGGTTTCAAGGATGATATGAATAACTCACAGTATTAACATTATTTACTATAAGCTATTTATGTAACCCATAATTTCACATGTAAGATTTATTGGATGCATACAAATTTTTTTTTTTTTTTTTTTTTCCATCATACAACGTGTGAAAGCACGTGCAATACTATGTCCTCATCAGCCGCCAACCAGGGGTGATAACAGTTTCGGTAGCTCAAGGCGGTACTGCCACTCCTGGCGCTACCAAGCAGCTTTTGCCACCAGACAGGGTATTAAGAGAATCATATATATATATATATATATATATATATATATATATATATAAAAGGCCAGATTAATTAAGAGCAGAGACTACATTGGACGTTAATCTTCATTTTTAGTGTGCAGTTTGTGATTTAAAAAAAAAAAAAAAAGCGTTTACTTTTGGCGGTTGATGTTATTACGCGTTTACAGTAACCGTTTCTTACGTAATCACACGGGAAAGGTGGTTGTAGAGGGGAAAAAATAAAACAATCACTTTTATTTTAACACTAATTGCATTTGAATTTGATATAAAAGTGTGCACTGAAAAGTTCTTGGCTTGACCAAACGTTTTTTTCCCTTTTTTTTATTTTCCAATATTTGAAAAAATATTTTTTTAATTGAAACTAATAAAGATAAATAATTTGTTGTGCCAAAAAATGTACATACAATTTCCACATATTTATCTTTAAGTTCACCACATTTTAATCATTGTTTCTTGAGTTCTTTTAACTCTTCCTTAAAAAAACCCAAAAAAAACCAGGTCGTTCCCTTAGTTGGATCAAGAACTCTTCAGCATCCTCCTATAGACATCAACAATGTTTTCTGCTGATTTACATCTGCAAGTTATTGTGGCAGAGCCATCTGGCCTCTTCTCGCTGCATTGTTTGCTTTGTTATACTACTGCATATTTGCTGCACCACTATGTCAAACCCCATGTTATTGATGACCTGTAGATGCATATCACAGTGCATGAGCCCGAGAGAGAAGTGTTGAAAAGATAAGCACTTTGAATGACTGGACATACTCACAGGAGTGGATGTTATCCTCCAGAGCCATTCTCTCACTCTACTCCTTTCTCTCGCTCTCTTTCTCTCTAGAGTGCAGCATGAATTCTAACTTGTTACTACTGCTTTGTCTGTTCACTGCTAATAAACTGCTGCCATCTTCCACGTTCAACTTGTCTCTCTGGTCACCCTCAACTGCCTCCAACAAAATCACTCTAACCAACTCCTGCACCTGTATATATGCAGAGGTGTATCTTTCTTTCTTTCAAACATAAACCACCTCTGCCCAGTTGGGTGGGGCTGTAGAATACACTTGTTGCATCTCTACAGAGAGGTTAAAAAAACACTAAACTGTCTGGTAGTGAGGCTTAAGTTTTGGAGCTTAGGGAAATGTGGAGTACCATTGCCATTGCTCCCAGGTCTGCTCTGATCTCGAGTGGTAGTACCTGATGTGGTCCCATCTATGTGCAAACAAATGACTGATGTTTAAATTAATTGTTCATATTAAATAGATTAAATAGCAACACTTAAAATTATTTAACTGTGTACAAATAAATGAGTTCTGGCTTGTTTAAAAATGTTACCTACAAATAATTTACGGATCATATATGCCATTTAACTATGTGCAAATAAATGAGTAATTTTGAACAGAATTATGAGTGCTAATAGTAATACTTGAAACCATTTAATTGTCCAAAAATTGAATTATTGATATTACATAGTAATACTTTAATGTGCAAACAATAGCAATACTTAATTGTGTACAAAAAAAACATAGTTCTAACTTCTGAAAAATGTAATTACCTACAAACTATTAATCTATAAATCATATGTATAACCTTTTAACTGTGTGCAAACAAATGACTTTAATTAAATTAAATTGTAAAATGTTACATAATAATACTTGAAACCATTTAACTGCAAAAAAAAACATATTTGATATATTTATAAAGAGGATTTGACATTAAATGAGCTACAAAGATTGATATGCCATAAGCCCAACCAACCTAATTATGTGGAAACAAATTAGCTCTACTTTTTTTTTTTTTTTTTTTTTTTTTTTTTTTTTCCCCCCAAAGGTAAAATTACCTAACTTTTCACTTCCAAATCATATTAAATTGCTAATGTTACATAACATTACTTGAAACAATTCAACTCTGTGCAAACAAGTGATTAATAGTAAATAGAATTATTTGTGTTAGATAGGAATGCTTAAAACCAGTTAGCTGTGTAAAAGATGATTAATAGTAAATAGAATTATTAGTGTTAGGTGGAAATTCTGGAAACAATTTAACTGTGTGCAAACAAAGGAGCTCTGGCTCATTTAATAAGGTAATCTATAAACTAAGCATTCATAAATCATTTTATGTATGTATAAGCAGGATTTGGCATTAAATAACCTACAAGGGTTGATCTGCCATAAAGCATCAACCAACCAACCACCTGTAGCACCAAACATATTCCCAGTCTAAGTTTCCAGGTTACTTTAAAAAGTATGACAAAACTTGACTCTTAAGTCATGATCTTATCAGCCTTATCTGACCATTTCTACTTAGGATATTCATTCACTTCTGTTTTTCTCACTCAGCATCCATGCACAAAATATGCACACACACACACACACAATCTAATTATATGATCATGCAATTAGTACATATTTACGAGGGTACCTCAGAGTCCATGGTGTCATACACCTCCACATAGGTATACCCTCCCTTACATACATACAGATACCCCCTAATTCCATGTATGCACATGTATATCATCTGTCCTACTCTGAGACACACACACACACACCTAATGATATATGTTGTAGTTCATAAAGTCATACACCTCTGCCCCTCCATGGACATATCTATATATCTACACCTATGGTCAACTAGCAACTACACACAGATATATGCATTGCCCAGTCGGCTGGGGCTGTAGAATACACCGACTGCTTCTCTGCAGAGGGGTAAGAACCCCCCCCAATGAGTGTCCTGGATATGACACTAAACAATCTGATGGTGAGGTTCCAGCAATACTGGAGCTTTGGGGAATGCGGAGTACCCCTTCATTGCCATTGCTCCCAGGTCCACTCTGGCCCGGAGTGGTAGCACCTGATAGGGCCCTATCTATGGGTTAAATAGAACTAACGGCATACTTATGCTAAAATGAATTGAGTAAACTGAATAGCTTGAAATAGAAACGTTTTTGACAATTAAACCGTACTTACACTTAAACTGCATGCTTATGCTTAACTGAATTATTTCAAATAGAACTGTTTTTCGACATTAAAACTATATTTACACTTAACTGAATTATTACATATAACTGCTTAAATAGTTTGAAATGGAAATGTTTTTGACAATTAAACTGTACTTATGCTAAACTGAACTGTTTTCAATAGAACAGATTATTTACATAAAAATGGATTTGGCGTTAAATAACCTACAAAGGTTGATATGCCATAAAACCAAACAAACCAAACCAAACAGATATATGCAGACACATTTAACCCTATTATATCTTTGAGTTCATATTGTCACAGCTGTAGGAAAATAGAATCAGGGACTAAAGTTCAAAGCCTGGACAAGGCTGTTTTCATTTCACCTCATGCTATTACCCTTGGGAAAAGCATGAATCCATTTGGGGTTTTTTCCCAGCCATGAGGAAATAGTAGAGCAAACTGGGTTCTTTCACTTTGGTTAAGCAACCAGTCTGGGAGAAGGAAAACTCTGAATTCAAACCAGCTTTACTCCATATAAAAATTCTTTGTCACATCTTGCTCATGGTACAGGTATTGGGTAACTACTTACCTAATGGTAGCACCTATAAAAACATAAGTAATAAAAGATTAAAAGAAAATTTTTTAAATGTCTTTTAGTTTTTTTTTGTTTTTGTTTTTTTGTTAATTATATTCACCTCTCTATACAAATCTTTGATTTTGTTTCAGTCATTTAAACAGGAATTAGCATGGTCATCTTACCTAAGTGTACCTGTGATTATTATTCAACTACAGAACAACCGTGTCACAAACATGACCAGAATTCTAAACACTCACATGATCAATTCCTATTGGCAACAGGTAAGCAAAGATTAGTTTACTTATTTTTCTTGTTTTTTAGCCTCTACATTTTCTGGCTTTTGGGTATAGTTAGCTCTTAGAATTGTCCCTTTCTGATCCATATGCAAATCTCATGAACATCCGGTGAACTTTCACTTGTACTTAAGTCAATGGCTCACATGCCCTATCAATATCTATGCTTGACCTGCTAATCAAATGATTTAAGCATCATATGTGGATTGATCCGTTTATCTTTTATTTTCCAGTGGTGTTTCCTATATATCGTTGTGACTTTATCTCACTGAAGTTGTTGTTTAGCCATATCTGAGTTATAAATTTATGACTTTCTTTGTGACGCCTTGAAACTGCTTCCCCTGGCCAGCTTGTTGAATTCATGACATTCCAGGAAACATTCCCAACACTATGAATGATGATTTTTTTTTTTTTTTTTTTTTTTTAATCATTCTCTCTCTCTCTCTCTCACCTTTCATGGCTTTCATGTGATTTTGATATCTATGCTTAACCTTCATATCAAATCGTCATAGTATGTATGCTGATCCTTCCAGATCTTATTTTCCAGTGTTGTTAATACTGTTTTTACTTCCTTCTGTGTGTGAGATACACACACACACACACACACACACACACACACACACACAATATATATATATATATATATATATATATATATATATATATATATATATATATAGCATCGAAGACAACCAACACTGTTACAAAATATATTCATTCATGATTAGCTATCTGGATTAGGATGAATTTCCCTGTAAACCCTTGAAACTGTTCTGACTTTCCACTTGGTTAGGACTATTTTACCTTGCTTAAAGGTTTGTTTTTAATCTCAAATCCCCCACCTATCAATAACTCTCATATACTATTAATACCTATGCTTAGCCTGCTGATTGAATGATTTCAGCTTAATTTCTTTCCACTGTCTTTATTTTCTAATACTGCTCTCTATTTATTATTTAGACTTTGTTCCATAGAGGTTTACAACTTCCAGAAAACTCATCTGTGGAGAACTTTTAAGCTGACTGTTATTTATAGAGAATTTCTTCATTTCACAGTCAGGGGAAAAAATTGATTGATAAACATATACCTGTTTTGATAGATATTACACACAAAAAAATCAACAATAAGTTTAAGAAAAAAAAATTACATTGTAAGAAAAATAATTAACTAAACGAAGAAAATTTTTTTAATTCTCAGTTCTAAACAATTTGTTTTTAAATGGTATTAATTCTATGCATACATTATACATAATTTTGGTTTATTCAAAAGTGACCTGTTCTTAAGTGTTAACTACTAATTGACTGTCAGGTGTTGACTAGTAGCTACTAAGAATTTATTTTGGTACAGTCCGAAAATTGCTAGGTGTAAAAACAGGAAGTGATTATCATGAAACTAAGTGATGGCTCCCATGTCTACACTTTGCTGAAACTTTTCAAATGAAAAAAGACATTAGGTTACTGGAAAAGGTGAACTCTGATAAAAGAAAGGAGAATGCAGTTGATTTATTTTCTTTCTGTGGAAGATATTTGTAGTAAGTCATCACATGGAAACTTGAAAGGTGATGAGACTGCTGGAGTTTTTATTCTTATTTTAAATCATGGTTCCTGTATTTTTCTTAGAAATTTATGCACTGTTGGGAATGCCATGTACTTTTTAAATATATACATAATTAGAAAATTTTAATTTAATAAACAAAAAGCAATACTGTTTTATTATCAAACATTGTATAATCATTGAAATGCTTACAAAGTTGATGTGTTTTTGTATAAATTAATTTTGGAAATTATTCTGAGAGTATTAAGAATAAGTGTTTGAAAATGGTGTTAAAGACAAAAGTTCATTGTATTTGTTGCAGCAATATTGGATTCAGGTACCTCTCATTGCTCCGGAACTACAAACAGAAAACCTTATTGAGGGTATTGAAGATGTTGATAGACAACAAATGTCTGAAAACAATAACCAATATAACACATGGTATTGGTAAGTATTAAGGTTTTTAATTTAATTTGCTGTGAACAAGTATATAAAACTTAGTTTAGTGCTACACAAAGAAAAAAAAGTGAGAAATGATGAAGTAGGGTAACAAGAAGATTGTTGAGGAAATCAACCAACTGGAATGAGTCTTCATGTTATTAAAATCAACATTTAAGGGTTTTTTTCCAATTGAGCATAAATACTGACTGCTGTTATTAACAGGAAATACAAAACCTTTTATATCCCTCCTGCTTTATTACAGAAAAGGTAAAGGAGGCACACTTAACATAAGTTATCATCTTAGGAAATGGAATTGGCAACCAGAGTTCAAATCCTGGATGAATCTGTTTGCATTTCTCTTCATGCTAATAATCTTGGGAAAGTCATGAATCTCAGTTCTCCATCCAACTATAGGTAAATGGAGCAAACTGGGTTTTTTTAGCCTAGGAGGAGGAAAACTTAGAATTCAAGCCAGCTCTATTCTGCTTAAAAAATGACCTTGTATCACATCTTGCCTGTGGCAGAGGAGTTGAGTAAATACAAATTACAGAAAATGTGGCTGGCAATTCTTGATATATTGGATCATTGCCTCCATTCTTATGTCAGAAAATCTTACAAAACTATAATTGTGTTGTAGTAAGGTGACAAAACTCAGGATTTCATGAAGTATCAAAACATTTCAGTAAATTTATTAAAATCTTGAAATCTTTGGGTATTTTATGTAATAAGTAAATATGAGCTGTAATTTCATAAAATCTCTGAATTCTGGTGATATGTCCAACACAAATTATAATAAAGTAAAGAGTTGGCGACCTTAGTCGAGGGTGCCTTTTCAATAGCTACTACCCCAAGGTGCAGGGAAGGGTGCTGCTCCATTCCTTGGATTGTTCCACTTTACCCTTGATCCTTACCTTATAATGCTGAGTGTTAAGCAAGGCAGCATCAAGTATCATTTCTTGAGTCTTTGGTATGAATTAACTGGTGATTGAATCCTGGTCTCCTGGACCATTGATGAACACTCTACTCATTAGGCCAATGGTCCAGTTGTAATAAAACAAGAAAAAATGTAATTAATGGAAGATGGCATTTTCTATTCTATAATCAAATAATAAACTATATTCAATCTGAAAAAAGTATGGCTTTTATCTGAATTTTTAAAATAGGAAAAATGCAATACAAACTTTTCCTTAAGTCTGTAGCAGATTATATTCCATATACATGCTACAAAAAAATCTTTCAGTAGATGATGACTTGGGGATCCAACAAGCATGGTTTCATTGCCAAAGCATTATTTACTCTCATACAGTACTCCATTATGTAAATGCTATATGAATTAGTTTGAGCTTATTTACTGCTGCTTCTTTTAAAAACACCTTAACATCTAGAAATTTCTATATTTATATTTTTTTTGAATGCTAATGCAATTTCAGCATCATATATTTTGTCGATTATTTGCTATTTGTTTATCTATAAAACATCCACGTGATGGTTATTGTCATTAGAAATGGACTTGGCAACCCAAGTTTAAATCCTGGATAGGTCAGTTTGCATTTTTCTTCATGCTAATACCCTTGGGAAAGGTATGAATCTCCTTCCAGCTATGAGTAAATAATGGAAAAGACTGGGCTCTGCTATGGCAAATGGTCTTGAAGAAGGAAAACTCTAAATTTGATAGAAAGGTTGGGCAAATACCAACATCTACATATTTTTAAAAATGTTAATAATTTACACTAAGCTCTTATTGGTAAGTCAGACTAGACTACTGATTTATGCTTAGAAAATCATTAATTTATGAATTTGATTTTTGATGCCAAGAGTTGCCCCTAAGTCCTTTTGATTGTTTGGGTTTCAAACTTGGAAAATTATTTTTTTGCCTAAAAGTTTGGTCTTCAAAATTCAACTGATTCAAGATACTGCAATGATTGAATAATTGATAGATTTGTAACTGCATGCCAACCTGTTGTTTTTTTCCCACATTTATGATATCAAGTATTCCTATTTAATACAAGTAATTTGCACATAGTTGTAAGGTTTCAATATTTGATAATCACTTGTTTGCATCCACTTTTGGCTTCTCTTTCACATGTTTACAGATCCTGGAAATAATGAAGTTATTTTTATTTTTTTAATTTTTATTTTTTATTATACTAATGTGTTTTGTATTTAATTTTTTTCCCCTCCTTTCCTAGGTGGCACACTTTTAGAACATTGTGTGAACCAAACAAGAAACTCGGAGTTGTCTTAGAATTAACTGCTGACCTTCCAGATGAAGATGTGCTTGAACGATGGTTGTCAGAGCCAATCAAAGCTTTGTCTTTGTCAACTAGTTTGTTTTTAACTAACAAGAAAGGTTACCCAGTTTTGTCACGTGCACACCAGTCTTATCTTCGAAAGCTATTTAAGGTATGTATAATGGATCTCTGATAAATATAAAATCTATATTAACCCTATTTTAAATCCACAAAATTAGATTCATTGTTTTGTTAGGTTTAAATCCAGTACTTTAACCCTTTCTTTCTGACACATTTTCCAACAAACAAATGACCATTTCAGTAATGAACCACAGTATGAAATTCAGTTATATTTGCTCATGGCACAGTGCACTATCAAAGATGCATTTGGGTATTCTCTACTGAGTAGAAAATAAGCAATAAAATTCTATTATATTTGTACATGGCAGTGCTAGGAATTCAATTATAGCCACACTCAGCTGTGAAAGGGTTAATAACTTGTCTTTATCTGCAAAATTATTCATGGTTATGAGATAGAATAGTATGATACATACCAAAGCATGTATTAAGTATATCAGCAATGATGTAAATTATAATTGAAAGATGTTGAAAGTCATCTCGTCATCAACTGTTCACTAGTATTTACATTTTAGTGTTGCTACATCATTCTATTTTTCGTACAGCTAATAACATTTCAACACTTTCTCGTATAATATATTTTCAAATGTATGGTTTTCAACTTCACACGAAAAATGTTATAACCTGCATTATTTTATTGTTTTTTTTTTTTTTTTTTTTCTGAAAACCCACTCCTAGATAATTTATTTCATCAAGACATGCTGACAGCATAGATTCCTTTGATTCCCTATCACTATCTGTCCTTATTGATCATCATTCATGGTAAATCTTCCAAGATGGCATCCAGTATCTGCACAAGTCTTGTGAATGTAAGACTTTGCTGGTCAGCCAACACAGGTTTATCCATATGTTGGAATACATAGGAGGATGTCATTTTTGATAACATTTAGAATACTTAGACAAGACTAAAAGTTTTAGTCATTTCAGGCATTGGAATAATTCTTTTTCTACCCTCCAAATTGGAGAGCATTGACTTTCTGGTTGTACGTAATTTTGGTTGACTCATTTTATTTACACACTTATCCGAATAGACTGACTTTTACCATTCCAAGTTAAAGATGATTTATTGTAATTGACAATGCATATTAAATCAATCTATAAAGTAACAAAGTCTGTGCAAAAGAAAATGCTAGTCATAATTGTTGATATCTCATTAAATTTCATCTTTTAAAATAGAAATGAAGAATAAAAATTAAACTTTTTCTTCACCTTATAACATTGGTGAAGTTATTTTAGGAGTGCTTATCTCCTTTCAAAGTGCAGCCTAGTTGGCTGGGGCTGTAGAATATACTGACTGCATCCCTGCAGAGAGATAAAACACTTTCCACCTCCCACGAGTGTCTTGGATGTGACTCCAAACTGTGTTTGATAGTTAGGCTCTAGTCCTGGAGCTCTAGGGAACATGAAGTACCCCTTTATTGCCATGACTCCCAGGTTCACTCTGACTCAGAGTGGTAGTACCTGATAGGATCCCATCTATGGATCAGATAGAATTGTTTAATCATTTAACTGTGTACAAACAAATAACTGATGTTAGATTGAGTTGTTAGTGTTACATAGTGATGTTTGAAATTATTTAACTGTGTGCAAATAAAACTATTAGTGTTAGATAGCAATATTTGAAACCATTTAAGTGTATGCAAACAAATAATGAATACTAAATGGAATTAGTTGTGTTAGATAAGAATTCTTGAAACCATTTAACTGTTTGCAAAAATAAATTATTGGTTTTACATTGCAATACTTGGAACCATTTGACTGTTCAAATGAATGAAGTATTGAATATTAGTGTTAAATAGCAATAATTGAAACTGTTTAACTGTGTTGAAACAAATTAGCTCTAACTTTTTAAGAAATAATATTGACCTACAAACTATTCACTTACAAATCATATATGTAGAACCATTGAACTATGTGAAAACAAATGACTAATGTTAAATTGTTAGTGTTAAACAGTAATACTCGAAACCATTTAACTGTGCAAACGAACATTTAATAGTAAATAGAATTTTTAATGTTAGATAGAAGTACTTGAAACCATTTAACTGTGTGCAAACAAATGAGCTCTGACTCATTTAAAAATGTTATCTACAAAATTTGCATTCACAAATCATGTATATTTATAAAGATTTGGCATTAAATAATCTACAAGGGTTGACATGCAGTAAAACTTAACCAATTAACCTCTCAAAGTAACATGATACATTTTACTGAGTTAGTATTTCAGTAGCGAGGAACAATCCCTAATTTGATCTGTTATTGAACATCCGTAAGGTTAAACAACTCCAGTTACCCTGCTATTTACATATAATTGTGGCAGGCTTAGCATAAGTTATGTAGGAAAAAGAATTGGTAACCAGAGTTTAAAACCTGGATGAGGCTGTTTGCATTTCACATAGCATTATTACCTTTGGGAATGGCATGAATCCATCTATTCTTCCCTCAGCTATAGTTAGTAGGACAGACTGGGTTCTTTAGCATTGGTTAGGCAACCACTCTACAAGGAAAACTCTGAATTCAAACCAAAAAATTGAGCTTTTGTTACATCCTGACTGTGGTTGGGTAAATCCATATATCTTTAGTAAGAAGAGTACTCATGCCTTTCCATTCTTTAGACTATTACACTACCTATACCAAATCATGCATAAAAATTTTTAATGTATAGTGAATCCATCTCTTCTCAACTATATAGATAGTAGGGTAGACTTGGCACTTTCACCTTGGTACAGCAAACAGTATAGGAGAAGGAAAATCCCATTTCAAACCAGCTATTCTCTTTTTAAAAGGAAAAAAGACCTTGTGTTCCATCCTCCTTGTGGAGGGGTTGGGTAGATAATGTCTATTGAGCAATTTTAGTTTCACTCTTCCTTGTTAACTCCAACTGAACACCCTGAACCATTACAGACCCACTGCCAGCTTGCACAACACTCTGCTGTGATTTGCTGAATCCGTAGCCTCATGCAATCTCCTCCACAAAAAAAAAAAAATAGATCATCTGTCCAAAAAAGTCTTTGATAAAGCATTAATGTGGAATTAAAGACAAAGTATCCTGCCTGGAATTTGATTTCTACTTACCAATTCCATTCCTTAGGCCACTATGCTTCCTACACCTAATCATGCATAAAATCTTTTAATCACCCTCACTATTCAACAGTTGATTTTTTAAATTTTTTTTTAAGTTCTCCATTTTGCCTTTTCATTTTTCTGATGTTTCAGTGCAATTGTTGTTGTCTCTTTACAGCTAGATGTACAGTTAATTTTAACAGGTGCCAATCGACATCCTGACAAAGGAATTACCTCATATGTGCAGTACCTTGATCATCTTTGGCAGGTAATTATATGAAAAATATTCACTCTAGTGATCACAGGATATTTGTACGGAAAAAGTTTCACATTTCTGAAAAGAAGCAATTAAGTTATTCATTATTGCAATTATATTCACTATTGAAAGCAGTTCTAGCTAAATAAAAACTAGCATAAAAGATCTCTTGGTTGCCCTTTATGATGAAGAAAATTTTTAAAAGAAATGTTTTTGTTGCTATCTATGTTAATGTTGAAGAAAATTTACATTAATGATTTACTATTTTATGCTATATTTTCCTAATAGATTTTGGTTTCAAAATATTGAATTTTCCCTGAAAAATTTGAAACATTACAATTAAGTATCAAATGATAAAATTTCAACCCTTATCCCTATCCCAAATCTGTTCACAAGTCTGAAGTGCCAAAGAATTAGACAGCTATCTAATAACATATAGCTCATCTCTTTGTCTGAATAATGCCAACTGTCTGATGTGGTATGGAGTTAACAAATTTTTTAAGTTGTGTGGATATATCCAGATATGATTCAAAGTAGTCCCTATCTGAGTTATGTTTGTTGGTTGTGGCTGCAAGGAATTTAGTGTGGTCTGCAACATGTCTATTACATGCTCAATGATGTTGGTACAATATCGCTGGAACAAACCATTATCAGTGGGATACATGTCAAGTATAAAGAATGCAAATGGTCTGCAGCGCAATTCATATATTTTCAACCTCTCAAGAGTTGAACATATGACATGATTGTAGTTGGAAATGGATTAACAAGCCAAGTTTAAATCCTAGACAAGGTTCTTTGCATTTCTTTCTGTACTAATGTCTTTGGGAAAGGCATGAATCCATCTCTTCTCCTCAGTTATAGATTAATACTTGGGTGTACTGGGTCTTTAATCTTGGTATGGCAACTAGTCTAGGAAAAAGAAAACTGTATTCAAACCTGTTGTACTTGGCTTAGAAATTAGCCTTGTGTCACATTCTGCTCATGGCAGAGGAGTTGAGTAAACATGTTCACTTATGGCCTTTGCTAACCCCCAACAGAACACATCCCACATTATTACAGAACCATTGCCAGTTTACACAACACCCTACTGATTTTGGATCCATAGACTTATGCAATCTCCTCCCCACAAACTGGAGAGAGTCCCATGGCATGTAGTGGCTAACATGTTAGACTGAAACATCTTAGTAAGCAAGTTGTGTTCACTTTTAGACTAATATACTCAGGAAAGGTATGAACCCTTTTATCCCTCCCAGCTATGGGTTAAATAATATCACTACTGTCCTACAAGGATGGCTTTGGTAATAAATAACTCATGAAGGTTCATATACCATTAAACAAAGAAAGCTAAATGTACCAAATCCACACACAAGCTAGATCATTTGTCAAAAAGAGCTGGAAATGTGATTCATCTGACCAATTTTTCTTTCTGACCAATAGGGATATTCTCAAGTCCACAGCACAGCTATCAATGCTAAGGTGTCAATAATAAATTTGGTTTCTTTGTTTAATAGCATATCAAACTTTGTGGACAATAGTTATCCTTGATGACTATAAAACCCTGTACTACATTACATTGATGAGTTAAATGGCACCAGTGTTGAAATGGGGTATGATTTGATTCAGTGTTCCTTTTCATTATTTGTATCTCTTCATGCTGTTAATGTCTGTTCAGAATTCACACATTCCCAGCATACTTTTGCCTGTATTAAACAGAGAGCTCTTTTCATCTGGGTCCATTTTTGGCCTCTATCAATTATTCTGCTGTTGAACTGTATTGAGTGTATGTTTCATGGTTTCCACTGTTACACTACCCCTTTACCTATTATATCATTTAAGTCTATTCCTATAAGTGAAGAAGGGCAAAACTTTTTCTGTTTCCGACTGCCTGATTTTTTGGCACTTCAGTTTAAATGTTAAATTATACTTATATAAATGTGAATAAGTTTCTTAATGTTGAAGTATTATAGCAAACTTTTTTCTTATTTTACATCCAACCATCTTATAACTGATACAGTCTACAGATCTTTAAGCTGTTGATTGCTTTGACTAAGATGGTATATGTATTGCTATATGATGTAGCAAGCACCTATATGGGATGAAAATTCCAATCATATCTTTGAAGACTTTTTTTTTTTTTTTTTTTTTTATTCCAAATTCAGGCAATTTAAATTTAAACTTATCCACATATGTCACATATTTTTTTAGAGCCGTCCCACTCCTGATGCTGTTAGTCAGTTTGCCAAGGGTTATGAAGATTACTTACAGTGTCCTCTCCAGGTGAGACTGATGTTATAGAGCAAAAGAAATCCTTATTTTATATCCTCCAATCTATTTTTGTTAACACAAACTGACAACTTTTTAGACGTAACAACTCTTGCTGGTTTTATATTTTTTGTTTATTAATCTTTTTTTTCTTTTCTTTGTTGGTTTTCTTATTCTTTTTAAGATAATTTTTAAAAAATGCATTAATTTTACACAATATTTCAACTGATTTAATATACTTTCTCTTTTAAATCTTAGGCTTTGTGTTTGTATTGGTTTTATAGGTTTAATTCAAATAATAAAATCTTAAGATTTTCTTTTTAACCAAAAAATATATGAAAAGAAAATTTTAAGATGGTTCTGTTAATATAGAAGCAAAACTAACATTTTAATTAATCACTTGCTTAAATCAACTGATGAACCTTTTTTGGGATGTTTTTTGTTTGTTTGAATAAAATATTTAATTCCAAAAGCAATTTAATTTTTTTTCTCTCACTGTTTTTTTTAAACAGCCATTAATGGATAATCTAGAATCAATGACTTACGAAATCTTTGAGAAAGACCCTGTGAAATATACACAGTATAAAGAGGTAAGGGCTTGACTGTTTGCCTAGGAGATAAAAACTAGAGAATCTACTTTTTAAGAGTTACAGTTCAAGTATATTTATCATTTAGAATAATTGCAGTATTATATCATATTGTACCATTTAAAAAATGACTAATATTTAAGTAATTTTGTAATTATGATATACTTATAAGATATAAAAAAACCTTTTTGCTCTATATTTTTTTATGTTCAATACTATTTTAATAAATTATGGTGTTTCAAATTCAAAATCAATTTTTTTTTTTTTTTTTTAAATACTTATGTCAGAAGAGTCCATGACAGAAATGGGCTTGAAAATTACAGCAAATCTTTTAAGAATCAGGGGAAAAAAATTACAGAGTTCTTCAGAATGATAATGTCAATCTATACCTTATAAAATAATTCAAATTGTTAGGTTAGGAGGTTAGGATATTTTACTGCCTTCTAACTGAACTGTACATTGAGATTTTCACTTAAATCACAGCAAAACTTTCTTCATGGCCAAAACCTTTTAGAAATAGATATTTTTATTTATTTTTTAGAAAAAATGTGGCTACTTTTCTTAATAACCAATGAGGTTTTTTTGTTCTTTATTTTTCAGGCTATCTATTTTGCTTTGTTGGATCGGGTAAAAGAGGAGGAAAAAGACTGTAAGACAGTGTAAGTTATGAGACAAATATATTTTTTTTTAATTATACATTAATTTGTATATCAATACTAATGATGATTTTTGCTCGCTTGGCTGAGGCTGTAGAATACACTGACTGCTTCTCTGCAGAGGGGTAAGACCTCTCTCCCTCCACCCCAAATGAGTATCCTGATGGTGAGGCTCCAGCAACGCTGGAACTTTGAGGAATGTGGAGTACCCCTTCATTGCCATCGCTCCCGGGTCCACTCTGCCCTGGAGTGGTAGTACCTGATAAGGGTTTTTGTTTTTAGTATATGTATAAAGAGGATTTGGCATTAAATGATATACAAGAGTTGATATGCCATAAGCCCAATCAATCAAGTATTGAAGAGTTAACTATTGATGCATTTTGGATTTCTCTTAGAGAAATGTGACCTTCAGTTGCTTAAACTATTTTGATTCAGTTTTCCACTTCATATTTATAGGGATTGGAATTTTCTTTTCCTAATGTTCAATGTAAATAAATAGAAAGACCTGTTTATTGAATAGAAAATGTGTCCGTTTATCTCATGTCCTAACACAAAAAAACATCACTGAGAAACATTAAACATGTTACTAATTGATAACTATCTTTAATTTACTAAATAGAATTAATGTTTTCAGTACATCTTTAAATTTACACACCATGTGTCAAAAGTGTGTCCTGAGTAAGAACAGTTAGAAAACTACTCATCTCATAGTTCATTTTCACATGACTTCTCTATTCACCAAAGAATAATTCATGTGCATTTATTATAGATAACTGTACTAAGTTCAGTAAAATTTTACACAATTCATTTTTCAATTCTATTTCCAGTGTGATTATGGTGGTCGGCGCTGGACGTGGTCCCCTGGTCAGAGCTGCCATTACTGCTAGCAAGAAAGCAGAAATAAATATTAAAGTATATGCTGTTGAGAAAAATCCAAATGCTGTTGTAACGTAAGTAGTTTGCTTGCTTTTGAACTGTATACTTTTCTGATACATAGATGACTGTTTCTGTATGTAGTTTTAAATATTCATGTTATTTTAAATGTTACACAAGTTAACAAACTTCTTTCAGTGTTTCAAAACCACACAATTCCAAATTTGTCTTTCCTTTTATTTTGTAATTTGCTTGAACCATTGCACAAATTTATTTTAGGTATTGAATTAATTTAGAGGGATATTGCAATGAAAAATAATAACTATTTGAGTCTAATTAATTTCAAAGTAAATCTTTGTCAGAGACTTTTTTTTTTTTTTTTTTTTTTTTAAATAAATGAACATGATGTTGGAGGTTCGAAATTTTTTTGAAAGTTGTAAACATGGTATCACATGGGGTGTTTAAACACCCAACATGGCATTCTAACACCCCATGTAACACCATGTTTACAATGTTCAAAAAAAAAAAATTTGAACCTCCAAAATCATGCTCCTTTATTGAGAAAAAAAAAAACTCTGACGATGAAGTTTTACTTTGAAATTAGACTCAAATAATTATTTTGCATTGCAATAGCCCTCTAAATTAATTCAATACAATAAAATTGTAATTCTTAATTGATTTTATAAAACTGAGCACATCAACAGTACTTTGTTTGTAGTACAGAAACAGCTATGCCTTTATTTTGTCAGTAGTGAGAATCTTAAAAAGCTGGTGTAGTCACTAATATATTGCTTCTAAAGAAAGATATCTACTATCACATTTATTCTTTCATTGAGTTGCCACTTAACCAAGAAAAAGTTTAACATATCAGGGTGTTAAATCAGTTCAGGAAAAAAAATGGGATGTGATTTTAAAAATCTTTTCCCCTTATTGAAACATTTGGTTAAAACTGAGATGCTTTGGCTAACATTTTATATTGGCAAAGAATTATAGGCAAGAATTTTCTTTTAATGAGCTGAATAGACCTAACACTCAATAGTTTGCTAATTGTGAGGTACCCAGATCATTTATCTATATAATGAATAGTGTGACAACTTTAGTTTAATTCTTAATCTTAACTTTTAGATAGTATTTGTGTATCTTGCCTTGTTCCTTTTAAGAATTCTAACTTTTTTCTTTTTTTTTTTTCTTTTTTTTTTTTTAGGTTGGAAAATTTAAAGGATGAAATGTGGGGTGAACAAGTTGAAGTGGTTTGTCAAGACATGCGAGAATGGGAAGCACCAGAGAAAGCAGACATTCTTGTAAGTGAACTGCTCGGATCATTTGGTGATAATGAATTATCTCCAGAATGTCTGGATGGAGCTCAACGGTTTCTTAAAGGTAATCAATTCTTTTTCTTCCATTTACTTATAATTGTGTTGTCATTGCTATTCCTTATCTCTTGTTACAGTAGATTGGATGTCCAGGATCATCTCCAGTAAAAATGAGAATCCTCTTTCATCCTGCATTTCTCTTCGTAATTGTTAGTCCAGTTTACAAAAACGTTTCTCATTTCCCAATGATGCCTACATTGGTAAAAATACAGTCTAAAAATTTGGGTTACCTTTATTGCACTTTAACTTGGACTATGTAATTTTGAAAGTCCAGTCAAATTTTTATATGCCTTGTGACCTCTGGTATATTTTCTTTTTAGTCCAGACACAAACCTGTTTTTGCAGATTTGAATTAGGAAGTTTTTGATATGATAATACACTTTTAGGAAAAACTTTTTTTTTTTCTTTACTCTGTTAATCTGTTTTTTTTTTTTTTTTTTTTTTTTTTTTTTTTTTTAACCCTTAAAACCCAAGTACCTGGTATTTGTGTTACTACCTAGAAATTCATATACTTGGGTGGCCTGAATTCTTGACAGATAATCTCCATTTCTATATTGTCTGTATTGTTAGGCAATAACAATCAGGCTGTTGAATAACAGATTATAACATTTTTACATTTTTAGTTATTTTTCTGCCTTAATCCCAGGAGTGGAGATGCTCAGGGCTTTATAGGTTAAACAAACTTTTCAGAGAAAAAATGAAAACTTATGGATATAATTCTACTCATGTCTCTGATTTGATGTTGTATAGATTAACTTTTTACTAGTTTTGCCATGATTTTTAAAATATTCAAATAAGTTTTTTTTTTTTTTTTCTGATATTTTAATAACTATGCAAGAGAGGAAATTCAAGCCTTTTCTTAACAGCTTAGTAATTGTTTTTGTTTTTTTCCTCTTGTAGATGATGGTATCAGCATCCCCCGAGAATATACTTCATATTTAGCACCTTTACAGTCAGCCAAACTTTATAACGAAGTCAGACTCAGCAAAGAAAAAGATAAATCTCCTGAGGTAAAAAAAAAAAAAATTACTATTGTTTGAATGATTCCAATTGAACACTTTGATATTTTAGTATCAATAAAATAGATCACTTTTCAATACATTAAATACATAAAAGCACATTTTGAGTATATTAAATTCATAGAAGCCAATCACGTCACATTTTCTAAATGTCAAATTATATTCAAAGTGCATCCTTCACCCACCCTATCCTTTTCACACACACACACACACACACACACTGCCAGAATTTTACCCATTTACCATCAAATCATTTGCATTGCAAAAATGTCAATTAGTTGATTTTAAAGGCCAAAAGTCTGTAATTGAACCCTATAGCACTTTCTGCTTTGACTTTATGAAGAACTGGGATACTGCTAGTAATTTTTTTTTATCCTGTTGATAACAACACCAAGCAAAATAAGGTCACTAGAAGCAGTACTTCAAAACCCACCAAAACTGAATAACTGTGTTTGCCATATGATTGCTCCCGACCCCTAATTTTGAGATGGAAACTTGAGGAGGAGGAGTTATTTAAATTGATACAAATGATTTGTTTGTTTTAGTGCTTCCCCTTCCCCCACCATTAAAAAAAGTCTATAGGTATAATTAACAAACAAAATCCAAGGTTTGAAACTGGGTTTTCAGATTTTGGGATAAATATTTTTTACAAATCACTTTAACAGAAAAAAATTATTTTAGTTTAGTCAGTTTAATGCTTGCCCAGTCGGCTGGGGCTGTAGAATGTACCAACAGCACCTTTGCAGAGAGGTAAACCCCCCCCCCCATGTCCTGGATATGACACTAAACAATCTGATGGTGAGGAGCTTTGGGAATGTAGAGTACTCCTTTATTGCCATTGCTCCCAGTTCCGATCTGGCTCAGAGTGGTAGCACTTGATAGGGTCCTATCTATGGGTCAAATAGAACTAAACTGCATACTTATGCTTAACTGAATTGTTTGAAATAGAACTTTTGACATTTGTGTAAACAAAAATTATACTTATATTAAACTAAATTGTTTAAATTAGAACTGTTTGACTAAACTGAATAGCTTGAAATAGAAATGTTTTTTGACAAACTGTCCTTATGCTAAACTGTTTGAAATAGAATTTTTTGTGTAAAAATGGATTTGGCATTAAATAACCTACAAAGGTTGTTATGCCATAAAACCCAAACAATCAGTTTAACACTTGAATTTACAAAAAAATTTATTTAGAACTTTTTTTTATTTTTTTAAATTTTTTAAATTTTTATTTTTTTTTAAGAAAATAATTTTACACAAAATGATCGTGGGCTTTTTTTTTTTTTTTCATTCCCCAATGATACCTGCATCAGAAAATATGGGTTTTAACCTGGACTATGAACACTAGTTTTCTTTCTTGTATTTATTCTGCAATCATGGAACTAGTCATAGCCATTTTAATTAATGATTACAGAAAATGTAATTTTATTTTACTCCCTATATTTGTATGTAAAGTTAAGTAAGCTTCTCCAGAACAGCTGAAATGTGTAACTCTTGTGAATGTTTTCCAACAGGATATGACCTTGAGGTCCTTAAGTTAAAGGTTAGTATTTCATTGATTGTTAGATGCCTGCATCACTCCCAAATCATCCATAGTTTCATCTCCCACTTTTCAGTCATTCTTTCTGTTTATTTATCACATTTAATTGCCATATCATTGTAACCCTTTGCTGGCCAATTTGGCCTTGCCTTGCTTAGGATAAATCTTAAAGGGAAAATATTACAAAACAAACTAGTACTTTAATGAAATCATAAGTCTTTGATGGAAGGTTGAAAGTGTCCTGGCTTTTAAAAGATTTTGAGCATAATACCAGGAGTCTAAATGTTTCATTTATTATATTATTGTATAACTAATATATAATGCTATTCTAATCTTTAATACTACCAAGCTCTTTGTGATTATTTTTATTCTATTTTTCAGGCTCCTTTTGAAATGCCTTATGTTGTTAGACTTCACAACTGTCAAGTATTAGCAGAACCCCAGAAAGTTTTTAGATTTACACATCCCAACAAAGGTGAGTGAAAAATTTTGTTGTTTCCAGTTAATTTTGGATTATGTATAGACACCTTATAATATACATTTATATTTTTTAAAAATCATCATTACTTGCTTAAACACTGCCTTTGTTTGCCATAAAACCAGGTATCAAGTCAGGTCTATATAGAATTAATAATTGTAAAAAAAAATGAATATACAAGTTCTTTCTAATCAACATGTCATAATCATAGCCCTTGAGAAATTATTTGAGTGAGCAGCAAGGAAAATCCCATGCACATTAATATTAAATTACAAAATTAGAAATGGCTTTATTTCTAAGTATTAGCATTTTTAAATCAGATTATTATTATTACATTTTTTTTCTCTGACTTGTCTGGGTTTTAATAATGACTGAAATTAATTTAGAAAAATAGTATTAGTTTTTTTGAGAAAATTCTATCAATTTGATTTTTACAGGGAAAAAAGGGGTAGATCCATGTCCCCCACCCACTTCTTTTTTTTTTTTTTTTAAATGTGCAAAAAATTTTGTTGTGAAATTTAATTTGTGTGGTAATATTATTTATACAAAAAGAAGCCTTCTGGGATTTCGGGAAAAAAATTTTTGAATTAAATGAAGTATTCATCCAAAATTCAAATAAATTTCCTTTTTGTTTTAATATTTACAACCAAATTTTCAAAGATCTTTAACTCTTGAATGATTGTCAGTGCATTATTATATTTGTTATTTCTATGATTTAATGATACTGCTTTTTTTTTTTCTTTTTCTTTTTTTTTTTTTTGTGTATGTATGTTTTTATTTGTTTCTTGAAAGGGAAGACATGCTCTGCAAGAATGTTTTTATTCATTTTCAGGTGAAGTAATTGATAATTCACGTTATGTGAGTTTAGAATTCTCCATTAAATCTGATGCTGTCCTCCATGGATTTGCTGGTTACTTTGATTCTGTACTTTATGGTGATGTCACACTAAGTAAGTTTTTTAATTTTTTTCAGAGATTTAAAAATCAAAACAAAACAACAAATATCTCATGTAAAATGTAATTTTAATATATATCTTCACTGCTAAGTATATTTTTGATGTAACTCCTGTGTCAGATCTTTCGCATTAAAAAAATAAACAAGTATAAACCATCTTAGAATTTGTATCTAGACCCGAGACAATTGTATAACAGCCCTGTCGGCTGGGACTGTAGAATACCCTTACTGCATCTCTGCAAAGGGGTAAGACTCCCCCCAATGTGTCCTGGATATGACATTAAACATTCTGATGATGAGGCTCCAGTAAAGCTGGAGCTTTGGAGAATATGCAGTACCCCTTCGTTACTATCACTCTCAACTCCACTCTGTCCCGGAAAGGGTCCTATCTATGGGTGAAATTGAACTGTTTGACATTTTAAACTGTGAAAACAAATGAATGGTGTTTAATTGAATTGTTAGTGATACATAGTAATACTTGGAACTATTTAACTTTGTTGACATGTTTACAAATCATATATATTTAATATATATGTATAAACCGGATTTGGCATGAAATAACCTACACTGGTTAATATGCCATAATAGCTAACATCATGGATTGAAAATTTATAGTAAATACCTTTGGGAAAGGTGTGGACCCCCCCCCTGGCTATGAGTTAAATAGTACTACAACAGTTTATCAACTAGGATCACTTTTGGCATTAAATAACCTGTAAAGGTTAATATACCGTTAAACAAAGAAACTGAACAAATTAGTTGTCATGTCATGAAAGTAAATATGTAAATATTCTTTATACAATGAAATACTGCATCTTGCAAAGGAATAACACAGTTGTAAGACTAACTTATCTTGTTCTCATGGTATTAATCTGGCAACTCGTTAAGACTATAATCATCTATAGAAGCAAATAGAGTAAACCCACCACTTTTTGTTAGAATATATTTCCTGTAAAGATTGTTAAATCACCCTCTATCATCTATGAGCACATAAAAGGACTATTTTATTTGCTTTATGTGAACTTTAGAAAAAGAAAAAAAAAGGTGAGGAGGAACTAGCACAAGGTGCTTAAAGTTATTGGAACCTAAAAAATTCATTGGTTTTCAAATTTGAAATATAATTCATTTTATTTTTTTTTAATTATGGTACTTGTATTAAATATTTTATTGCTATTAAATATCAATATTAACTGATTAATGACATTAATAAATAATTCTTTATCTATATCTTTATTTGATAGCATAAACATTTTTCAGTATTTTATGCTTATCCATATCAATGATGATAGAAAAAACAAAATCAAATCATAAGTCTTTAAATTTCATTCTTTATTTCCTATCTTCGATAATCTAAGCCATGTTATAAATAGTGATTGTAAAGAAAAATGTATAAATGTGAATATTTTATGTTTCTGAGGGATCTTTTTATTGTTTTTTAAACTCATTCACTTCATAGAAACTGAAAATTTCATCTAAAATGACTCATCCTGGTTAAAAATGTGGTATGAGGTAACCTGAAGCCAAACTTTTTTAGACTTTATCTCATTCTGTTAATGATACCTGCATTAGAAAAATAAGTTTTTGCATTTCCAAATGATACCTGCATCAGAAAAATAAGGTCTAAAAAAGTTTGGTTTCAGGTTAAACTTATGATTTTAACCTGGACTGTTTATTCCTATTGTTACTTTTTTCTAATATAAACTTCTGTGATGAATGCTTTTTTTCGCCCCCATAGGCATTTTACCATCAACACATTCTGCTGGCATGTTTAGTTGGTTCCCAATTCTTTTTCCTATCAAGGTAAAGAATAACTTCATTTTTATTTTTCTTAAATTCTCTTAAAACTTTATTTCTTATGTTTTCCAATTATATCTGGATCTCTCTTGAGAAAAACCTGAACTTGCAAAATTACTAGTGCGGGCTGAAAAGTTAATATGTTGTTGTTGATGACTTTTTGACCAATGAAATCTAAGCTCTGCATCACTAATGGAAGAAATGTGTGTACTGTAAGAGGGATTATGTTGAAAAATAAACCTTATTTGGTCACATTCCATCAGAGTATCTTGGTCAGCCTATGAACTTTTCAGCCAACCCTTGTACTGAGATTGCTTTTTTTTTTCAACCCAGACCACATTAATCCCATTTGAATGAATTGTCCTTTTCTCCAAGAGTAGAAACAAAATTAGGCCAAATGACATGTAAAGTATATTTTCTCCAGACCAAATATCTGTAAATTTAACTTTTGGTTTTCCAGTCAGTATGGAAACTTATAAGTCAGTTTCATTTTTGAGATGTCATTCTGGTACAATTTGATGGTTGACAAACCAAAAACATGGATACTTAGCATAGAACTCCTAAATTCTGTTATTCCAAACTTATAGCTTCAAGTACATTTTGTTAAGATTAACTTAAATAAAAAATCTTCAAAATGAAGTGATCACAATTATAAAGGAAGGAAGGCAGGCATTGATTATCATTTCATGACTTGTAAATTTCCCAAATTTGAAGCAACCTGTCAATTTGTAGAAATAAACAGCCTACATCTATATTTTTATACATGATAATTTTTGAAGAAAAAAAAAAAAAAACTCTTATGAGCAAACCTTTGATATAATTTCAATGTTCAACACATTCTTTTAATCTCCAACTGGTGATAAAAAAATGTTAATATTTCTATTGAAGCACTTAGAAAAGCAGAAAATTCCCATAAAATGTTGACAGGGATGATAAAAAGGTGGAGACTTTAAAATCATAATGTAATAAACTCTCATAAAAATGTTCGTTGTTTTTTGTTTAAACCTCCTGTACCTCTATGCTAGAATTCTCCCTCTCTCCTTTAAATTAAAAAAGCAAAGCTTAGTAAAATTTAGATATTTACTAAGCTTTGCTTTGTATGGTACTAGTCTTTAAAATTCATTTGTAAAATTGCATGAAAAATGTATTTTTATATAAGAATAGGCACTTCCATCATTTTTTTAATTTATTTTTTTCTCTTCCAATTTAGGAACCGGTATTTTTGCATAAAGGCTGCAAAGTTGTTGTTGACTTCTGGCGAGTTGTAACAGAACGAAAAGTTTGGTATGAGTGGTGCATTCGAGAGCCTCAGATTCTACCCATTCATAATCCCAAGGGACGTTCATACACCATTGGACTCTGAAATTGTGCACGCATCCACCCCACCCCACTCGCCCATCGATTCCCCTACAGAATGAATATTTCATTTTAAGGAAAATAAGAAAAATCTTATTTGTTATTTTAGTCATTAAAACACAAAACAAAAACCAACTATGTTCATCTCAATATCTGGATTTTGTGGTAGTTTTTGTGATTTTAAAATTTTGTTCATTTTACATTTAAATGTTGGGATTATGATTAATAGAGAAACTATTTAGTGCAATATTTGCTATATACAATTACTGTTTATAATTGTTCTTACAGTAAAATACACAAAAGATTTTTTTTTTCCTTCGGGTGATGCTTGTATCTTTCTCTATAGCTCAAATTGTAACTACTAAGCAATACTATAAACTGAAGTAAAGATTGAGACTTTGAATTTCTAGTAAGACAATATTTCATAATGCTAGTTGTTGTAATAAATGAAAAAATTAATATAAATAGGGCCTCAATAATCTTTTAATTCTGGATCTTTTAACAGCAAAAATAAATTTGCTATTTACAAAAAGAAAAAAGGGTTCAAAATTGTCACGTTTGTTGGTTGAATTACATTATCATCTTATATTAACACTTTGAGCCCATTTTACCAGTAGTACTTTTTATTCTCCCACACCATAGCACTGATTTACTGGTGGAGATTACGTTCAAATGGAAGAGGGTAAATTTAGGCTATAGAGCTCATTTTGTTTATTATTGTAACTGTCGATAAAGCAACTTTCTATTAAATTATTTTTGAACACATGCTAAATGAAATTAAACATTCATACTTAGTTTATAAAATACAAAATACAGACTTAACCTCACAGCAAATAGTGCCAGGCAAATATATATATATATATATATATATATGATGCACACTACCCAACCTAAGATAAAAATTGTTTTAAAAAATTTCCCATATCTTATAAACAAAGCTAATTTTATCCCTATTGTAGACTCTAATTTTACCTTGGATGGTCACTTCTATCTAGCCTGACTTAATGATAATATTTACTCAAATGACATTCTTATTATTTTTACTACTACTTCTAGTATGAAAGGAATTATTGTTACAAAGTACCAGCTGATCCTCATACCTCAACACACTCTTATCAATAGCCAGCTGGAAACTACAAAAGAAAGACATGTAACTGAAAAGAAATACCAATAATAGTAAAATGCTAACCTAGGAAACATAACATTAAAGCTGCAAAGATATATGTCCATCATACAAAATGGTTAAAAAAGAATGACAGATGGGAGGATGTTTGTAATGTAAAACTTTACATGTCTAAATGCACTAAAAACTTTCCTTAATATGCCCTTTGAAATAGGAGAGATCTAATATGCCCATGCACCTTCATGATGTTAAATATGGTATTTATTATTAAATGACCTGTGAACTCAGGTTTCCAATGCAAAAGTGGTCCATGCCTTACAAAAATGATCATTCAGTTTTAAGTTGGACTGGAAATTGCTTTATTCTCTTAGAGCATTTTAAATGCACTTTTCTAATTTAAAAAAAAAACAAAACTCTTGCTAGTTTACAGTTAAAAACATACTGGGAATTTGTGTAATAGGGTATTTAATCTAACTGCATTGACGAAATATTTCCTTTTTCTGATTCAAATTATTCAGCATTTAATGACAGTCTGGTTTATAGTAACTTTTATGACAGAATAGTGAAATTCTAATTGATTTGTTTTATCCAGAAGCTTTTTATAAATTTTTTTTTTTTTTTTTGTAAATTGGCATATCATCCCTTAAAAAAAAGTGAACAGTTCAAACAAAATATCAACAACATTGTATAATTATTACATAAAGCAAAAAATATTCAAGCTACTTTATAAATTATTTAGGAATACCTTCATTTAGTTTCTTTCTCACATTCTTTTGATTATACCTTTTCTTATAATTTTAAATCATTAGAATAACTTGAAACATTCATTATATTGTTCACAAATTGAAAAATTCTGTAAACCATACTTTCGTATGTTATGCCAACAAAAAAAAAAAGTAAATCGCTAAACATTTATATTTTGAAATAATATTTTTACTATTAATTTGGTGTCATTTAGATTATTACCCAACTGGCTAGATATTAGATATCACTCCCTACTGTGAACTTAAATCCTTATTAGATTATATATGTATATAATTATTGTACATTTAATCTACTTATAATTATTGAATTGCCTCAGGTGACAAATTTAATATTTTAAGTTAATAAATTATCAAAAATTTTTTAATTAGAAACCATTGTAAACCTTTTTAAAAATGATTATGAAGCTTATTGGCCTGATAATCCACTTTAAAAAATGAAGAAAGAAAAAAAAAAGGAGCATTTCAGTTCCATTGTGATAATTTTTCATATCTGAATTTTCATTCGTAAATATAGAGGAGTCTCTAAGGTATAATGGTTAACATGATGGACTGTAGAAGTAAGTGAATTTGAACTCCAATCCCACTATTGCATTCATTTTCAGACTAAATACTCTTTTGAAAGGCATGAACCTCTTTATCCTCCCAGCTCTGGGTTATATAGCATTACTGCTGTTCTTTTTACACTGATGGCTTTGGCATTAAATAACCACGAAGGATGATATGCCATAAATTAATGACATAATTACACATCTTTTTACCAACATAAAACTTGGCAAACCCTTCAAATTTATTTATTCAGGAAAATATCCAGAGGTAAAGGTATCAGACATTGATAAACAGTATATACACATGTATAAAGTCAACTCTCAATTTATGGTTGTGAAATTAAATTTTGAAACCAGCATTGATTCAGTCTTTCCCATAGTTTCAATGAATGTTTTGGCCTAAAAATTAGGTCTTCAAAGTTCAACTTATACAAGAATTGATGTGATAGTTGCTCATGTTAATTTGGCTTCAGTCCAGTTTTTGCAAAGATTCAGATTGTTAACATGAAATGAATGTAATATGGATGAAACAAATTTTGATATTAATATTATAAAGAAAAATTTTAATCTTAAGTTACAGTTTGGAGTTTTATATATGTTTTTAAGGAAAAATGGTGGCCTAAAAACAAGTTAAATATTATTTTGCAAAACCATGTAATGATTTTTAACTAAACTATATGTGTATGAGAAGAGAAAAGGGGTTTGTCAAATTCCAATTCTTAAGTCATATGTAGCGAAATTCTTGCAAACATGCAATTGAAGTTTATGGTATTAATCATCTCTAACAAATTTTTTTTTCACAAGTTAATCTACAAAATTGACTAGAAAATTTTAAATTTTTCAAATATCTGTGTGATATATATATATATATATATATATATATATATATAAACACCACACTCGTATATAATATAATGGACTCTTGTTTATCTCTACTTATGTGAGGGTCCAACAATTCAGTTAAAAATAAGAACCATTTGACTATCTTCACAGGTTATTTGTTTGTAATGTTGAAGGCCAATGTAGAACCAAGCACACCTTTTATTTATTTATATATATATTCAAATCTTTTCATCTTTGTTTACTCCAGTAATTCAAAAGAATTTCAGACAACCAAAGCTCTTATGTTCTTAACTGATGTCAGAATCTCAAACCCACAGACAAGTAGAAATGCCAATGTATATATAAATAATCCCTATAGTAGTTATTAAATATCTGCCAAAGCAATATTGATTTGAGGAGCCTAAAACTTTGATCTTTCTCAGTAAATGCTTCATGTTTTATTTCATGTTATCCCTCATTTAAGTAGAATAACAAAAATGCATCTTTGAGTAATCTCCTTGATAGAACACTAGGCTAAAACTTTCAATTATTGAAACTTTCTAGGAAAGTTTAAACAAGTTATTTCCTTGGCTGTAGGCTTTTTTTTTTTTTTTATATATATATATATAAGAGTAAAGCACTTAGTTTATAAAGTTGTTTTTCTTCCAGTGGGTTGGTGTCAAAAGCCAGAATTTCAATTCCCTACCCCAGAGCTAAAAGGACAACGGCAACATAGTCTTTCTTCTATATAAACCAAGTGTAAAGCACTTCTTGGTACCCTTTTAACCTTTTCAGCCTCTTAAACCGGTAGCATCTGTGCAGAGAAAATGCTCAAATAGCAGAGGGTAAACTTGAGCTTAAAGGGTTAAGGCAGGTTTTAAAAAAAGATTACTAAATGCTAAAATCAAAGTAATTTATTTTCTAAAAGGTTTTTCAATCTAACTATTCACATGTGACTTGTGTGAAAGGTCCAACGTGTATATTGTCCAAAACACAACGCACCCATAACAAAAATGATCTATCTGCCACTGATATACTAAGAAGATTAGAGGTTGCCTGGTAAATTGCAGGCTCAGCAGAACTTTGTGGATACTGAATTAAAACTTCATATTCTATTTTCTGACAGGTGAAGAACTGAAGATTCCAAGGAATCTCCCAAGAAATTAATATTTTACCTACATCATTTTCACTTGATATAAACTTACATTTTGTATTAACAACTTTGTCGGGGGTTACATAGTCTATGATCTTGTCAGCTGCTCGTTCTGAATCTGTGTAGGCTGACCTTAGGGCAGATTTAACCAATGCAATAACAGCATCGATGTCTACTTCAGTGTCTTGATAAATATGATACAGCCAGGAAGGGTCATCACAGCAGATGTGACGAGGAACTTCTGTCTGAGCCATTATTTCTTCTTGCTCAGCTGGGCTTAAGTTTTCAAGTCCACCAAGTTCAGGATGTCCCTCTGATTTTTTAGGATCTGTGTTTTGCCATGCTCGATATTCTATGTCCATATTAGGCAAGTTGACCAGAGTTTTGTAGGGTGTGTAGTGATCTGGATTTACTGCATATGGAAACAGTTCTATAAGAAAACTGCCAGGTGGCAGAAATATGGCAAGAGTCAAAAGTGAACCATGCATGCCAATTAATCCTCTCGCATTGGATACCATTTCAATGAGCTGTTCTATAGAGTATTGTTCCTGACTCACATGCACAACCTTAACACCTAGCTCTCGAGACAATGACAGGCTTAGCTCCATTTCATTTAGAATGCGACGAGTAGATTTCCGAGATACAAGAACAAAGTAATCGTTTTTATCTGTACCTAGAGCAATTCCCAGTTCTCTACGGACATATTCCACCATGCTTCCTACTTCTGTAGCTGTCACCTTTCGATTGGCTAATGGAGCTTGGGGTTGGTGAAAGCCGTAATCATACCAAAGGGTAGACTTTGGCAATCCGATGAGAGCACTGCGAAAACAGGTCAAGCCTGAAATATCCTTGAGGTTGGATTTTAAGATTGGTTGTGAATCTGACAAAATATTGTAGAGTTTAAAAAACTGCCCTTCTTCCCAGGAGTCATCAAAGAAAAGAGTTGTTGAAAATCTTTCCGAAGAATTTCCTCCCAGATTAGACAATTTGAGTTTGTAATAAATTGGTAAGATGTCATCATGGATGACATGCATCAAATTGTCTGGTTTGAAACGCTTTGTGATGAGAACTGGTGTAGCCATCCAGTTTATCTTAAAAAGCCTTGAGGCACTAACTGGCATATCCACATAGTTGAAGAAACTGTATGTGTGATTATGAACAGATGATGCTTCAATCAGAGTCGGAGAAAACCTGTCAGTAGGTATATTTTCTAACAAACTTTTTTCACTGTGAAAGAACAAGTAGCTATCTTGTTCTGGAAAATAACACAGATTGACAAAATGGCAAGTCCGTTGAGAATTATCAGCAGTAGGGTTACACATTACTGAGGAACCATCAGAATAGAGTTCCTGGCTGAGATATTCAGGAGTGAGAACTACTGGAACATCTAAGGGCTGCCAAAGGTCTTGCATTAGGTCTTCGTCAGGTATGTCTCTTTCAATATCTGTAATGGACTGCATAGGAGGTGTTGGAAAACAAGACGACAGGAGATCGTCATAGTGGAACTTCAGTTCAATGTATTTTCGTATAAGCATAGCTATGAGGGCCAGAGCCACTGCATGAGAAATGTAGTGTAATGAAGGCATTTTGCTTGGCTGTGTTTAAAAATGGCAAAGGTATCTTCAGCAGAAGGAACAAAAACTTTTCATCTGGAAACTCACGATAAAAAAGATGTTGTCCAGGCAATGTGAAAGCCAGATAGTTCCCTTTTAAAAATCTGCAAAATAAAAGGTGACAGTACCTATAAATTCTTTAGCTTGTATTTCATAGGTTAATAAACATTACTGGTTAACCCAAAAAAAATCTTTCCAACTGAAATTATAATTCAAGTGTTGAATTTTACAGCACAAATGAATTGGGAAGAAGGGATTGTAATCCCAGCATTAGCATATCTAATTCTGTAATAGAAGTTATATGGTATCATACAAGAAACTATTTTTGAAATTATATTCAAAATTTAATGACTAAAAATTTTTTTCAAATCAAAAAAAAATTTCTAATTATATCTTCAAAAAAATTTTAAATGTTTTAATTTTTTTTCTCTTTCAGAATTGCATGTCTGAGTAAAGTCTCTAAATGATTCTTTTACTATGGCTAAAATGAAGTCATAATTACCTAAAAAGCCATTTCTATTAAAATCTATATACATTCCTCTAAACCTAAGAAATATCTAAAATGTGAAATTGAGTAATTCTAAAAAATCTGAGTTTAACCCAGATGATTTTGTTAAAGTAAAAAAAATAAAAACTGCAGGAAATATCCAAAGTAAACTGAATAAAGATTTTTTTTTTTTTAACAATTATTATAAGCTGTGAACTTGCAATGTAATTTATGCTAAAAATCATTATCAAATTAAAGAATAACTGATCAATGTAGTGTCTACAAAAGAAATAGTCCCCAAAATTTGATTTAAAAAGGAAACAAAAAACCATAAGCTACTGATATTGATGAGTTTTGTTGAGAAGCACTTGAAATGTATTAAGGTTTTTGGCAGCCAGGGTACCAGAAACTGTTGAGAAGGCATTTTCTGATGCAATAGCAACTGAGCATCGATTTCCCAAATTGCGTTCCAACTAAACAATCATGCTGAAATTCAAAAGATGTTTGTATGAAAGTAAAAGTTCTGATATGAAAAAAAAAGATTAGAGTGTGTTTGTGCACATTATTGTTATTAAATGTTCACTCTCTGAGTGGAAGTGTGAAGGTTTGATAGACAAAGTTAAAGATGACTTAGATTGAAATAAGTGATGAGAAATGTTTTAGAAATGCCCCTACCTTTAAGAGCTTTGTTTTACTTTACAAGATGCAGGGAGCTTCCTCCTCCCTATGAAAGACTGTTTGGAAATTTCTGGAGATGACAAATCTGAATTCCAAACTGTAAATAGATGTTAGTCTGTTTCTTTCATTACTAAAATCAAATGACAACCTTTTTGAGACTAACTTTTTTTTTTCAAGAGACCCATAATATTACACTACTAATGGAGGAGGGTTAGGAGTTAAAAATTCCACACCAGACAGTTTAGAACATTATTTTTCTACAACAGTTATTTGCAAAACTTAAGTGGTCAGGACAAAACCAGTTTCTATACAGAAATACTGGAGCATTGAGAAGATGGGTTTATAGAACATCTCACTTTCAACAACAAGTCAACTAAATTGTAGTAATAAACTTCAAGTATTTACAAAAACTGTACAATCAGTGTTAATATCTTGAATATTTTTAGAACATTTTTAAAGCTCCATTTCTTTTGTAGGCATTGTATTTAAGCATAACGTTTTAATGTCTCTTAAAAAACGAGTTTCTACCAGCTAAAATAAAATTTTGATGGTTCATAAAGTCTTACACAGAATTAATGTCAGTCTTTTTAAAATTCCAGCAATGTTGGCAACAATTAAATTGCAGAAGTAAAAGTTTTTATCTGAATTTCAGAGATGATTATTATTATTAAGCACTGGTATAGAATGGGAAAACAATTTTTAGTGCATTAACTAATTTAATTAAGTTGATGGTTAAATTATATTTGCTTAGAAAGTTGGCTTGATGTTTAAAAATTAAAATAATAAAATATAAAAATGAATTTACTAACTATTTGTTTAAACCAGATAATAGTGTCAAAATTCACAAATTATCAGCAAAAATCTAAGGAAACAAAATCTTGTAGAGCATTTGACATACCATGCATGTTTATTATTTCAGTATTTAATGTTGAATTAGTTATATTGTCAACAATAATAAAATAAGATGATAGCAAAAATGAATATTCTGAATTAATATACTCAGACTAGCATCCTCACCCTTGGTACTATAGCTATTGTACTGCCTAGTCTTCAAGTGACTTATAATTGATTCAATGTAAGTAAGTAAAGTTGGTGACCATAGTTGAGGGTAACCCGAAGGTTCCCTTTTCAATAGCTACTACACCAAGGTATAGGGGAGGGCACTACTCCTTTAGCTGATTGCTCCACTTTACCCTTGATCCATACCTTATAATGCTGAGTGTTAAGCAAGGAGGTATCAAGTACCATTTTTTGAGTCTTTTGGTATGACTTGACCTGGGATTGAACCCAGGTCTCCGAGGCGAACACTCAAACCATTATGCCAATGTCTGGTCAAATTCAATGTACAGTCTCCTTAAAATTCACAAAGATAATATTCCACCAAGGGACTTACAGATCATATTTAATTATAGACAACCCAGTAACAGGCCTGCAGAAGATAAACTTGCCTTTTTGGATTTGTTGATAATTTACAGAGTATAGGTTTGAGACATCCATTATATCAAAAGCCAACATTCTCTGAGCAATAACTGACATTTGATCCCCACCATCCATAAAGTGGGAAGAAATATATTAGTTGCAGCCTGTAACATTGAGAAAAACATGCATCACAGGCAGTATGGTTAATTTTTAAGCGAAGTAAAGCTAGTTTGAATTCAGAGTTTTTC
>OY757906.1:58202125-58262125 GCA_963585895.1 Sepioteuthis lessoniana | reverse complement strand
ATACATCCCCTGAACATATATATATATATATGTGTGTGTGTGTATAAAGGTGGTTAGTCAGAGTCACTTAACACCATAGAAGGTACAATAACACTTAAATGAAATTCCTGCACACATTTTCTGGTTTTGTCTCAATTCATAGAAATACACAAAATAAATTGCTTTTTATTGTAACTTTTCAAAGCTATATATATAGAGAGAGATATATAAACATGAGAATTATTTTTAGAGGAAACTATTTTGAAAATAAAGTGATAATAAGCGAGATCAAAACAAAACAATGTTTATATCCAAAGAAAGAAGAATTAATAAAGTTGATAATTTTGAATTTAGCCGTGTTCTCTCATTTAAAAGAGAAGAGATAAATAATGCTGTCAAGAGTCTTAGATAAAGCGTAAGATGAATAAAATAAAATTTATATTTGGGGAGTTTCAACCGAATTGTCCACCCATAGAATTTTTCTCAATAAAATAAACATAAAAAAATACTTGAAAAACTGATTAACCCTAAGTGTTCATAGAAACGGTATTGAAAAAATATCTTCGATAAAGCGTTTTACGAGGCTAAAAATGGTTACGACTCAGACTATAGAATTCTTTCATGGTCTCTAAAATAAATAAAGAAAATAAAGAAAAATAAATTCTATTAAAAATAAGCAGATTTTAGCAACTCCTAGTAACCGTGTTTCTAATAAATTGAAAGTTCCTAAAATTAGAATAAAATCATTCACTCGAATTCATTTTTTTAGGGGAAAAGTAACATTTTGAAACTATAATTAGCTTTTTTTCTCTTTAATCAATGAATTTTGATTTGATATGAAATGTTTCAAAAGTCAAAACAATGATTTCATTTTTTAAATAAAAGACATGTGCCTCCTCAAACTATTCAAAACAACTGAAGCGCAAAAAAATTCTTAAAAGGAATTAAATAATAATTGTTTAATTCAAATGTAAAATACAAGAAATAACTATAAAAAACAATTTCTTAAATCATTTAACTTAATTAATCTATTTAAAGCATAAAAACAAATAATTTTTTAAAAAATTACCTGGCTTCGAAGTAGAAAGGTAGAAGTATTACTACTACAACTCATTTATTTAGTTCTAATTCCGGCATAGTATTTTCATGTAACATTATTCAGGTTATCTAAGAAGTAAAAAAAAAAAAACACAGAAGAGGCAAACACTGAAAGAAAATATTTAAACTGACCAGATTTTTATCGAAGATAAAATCCATTTCTTTCAAAACCTTTTTCTACGTTTTCTTTTGGTCAAAGTTGACTGTCAAAGAATATCACATACAGTCGTCCACCGGTTACCATTTTTTCTCAATGAAAATTTACGGAAAGACACGGAGTTTACCGAAATTAAATCGGCGAAGATTGACGTTTTAGATGATAATGAAAGAAACGTTTGTAACAAATTTTGTTTTATCATTAAAGTTAGTTTTGTTTAAAATTCAAAGTCGCTAATTTTATCAATATTTTTTCCAAATAAATCTAATTAATTCATTTTTTAACTCATTCACTTTAAAGAGAGAGTGAAAGTAAGTCAAATAAAGGTGGAAGAGGTAGGATTTGTTGAGGGGATAAATAATGGACTGATAGAAATATTATTTAGCGTTTGTGATTAGAATAACAGATTGTTTGTGGGTTAGACTAATAATTGCCAAGGAAGATATTTGACTTGAAGAGATAAACAAATTCAACGAATGGGGATATCATTTGTCTTTCTTTAGCTTCCAACAGCTAATTTCTCCACTCTTGGCAATTTAATCTAATCATTTATTGCAACACAAGGGTCTATAAAACTCGCCGATGTCTAAGGTTACTAAAATAAAAGACCATATCTTTAAACAAGTGTGATTTTAATCACAAGCTCCCAAATCACGTACACATAGATACATTATTCCTTAACGCAAATCCTCACTTCTCGGCAATTGTCAATTGTACTCAATAATTTTTTTTAAGCATTCATTATGACAATCACTGCAATTACTGTTTTAAGGAAATTTTCAGTTGCTACAAGTTAATAAATTGTGGATGGCTGTAGCAAATAAAATTCATTCACTTCAGAAATATTTAGCTCATAGTTATTTTTTCTAATTCAGAGACGATAAATAGAATTAAAAATTCTCATGTCATGTCATTCACAGGTATTTTCCAATCATTGTCGTGTCGTGGTAATTTATTAAAAGCGCCCCCCCCCCAAAAGAGAGAGTGAGAAAGAAAAGAATTGATGAAATTTAAAGATTTTAATGAAAGATATTTATATTATATTAGTACTGTAAAAGAGTTAACAAAAAAATTGTTGTAGATATAACATTTTTCCATTGATCAATTTGAGCCAAATTGCAACAACTGATCTCTAAAATAATTGTAAAGTAAAGCTAGCGACCATAGTCGAGGGTGACCCGAAGGCTCCTTTTCAATAACTGATACGTTGAGGTGTAGGGAAGGGTGCTACTCCTTTCCTTGAATTGCTCCACTTTACCCTTGATCCATAGGGCTGAGTGTTAAGCAAGGAGGCATCAAGTACCATTTTCTGAGTCTTTGGTATGGGATTGAACCTTGGTCTCCTGGGCCTTTGGCGAACACTTTAACTGCTTTGTAAATTTCTATGGAAATTGATGAAATAAAAAAGGTGGAGGAATAAAAATAAATCTATTTTTATACTAATAAAAGCTTGTGGCAAAATTCATCATCTATACTAATATGATAAAACTTGTGCATTTGTGTGTGTGTTCATATGCATGCAAAGATAATGGGCAAACAGAAAGTCCCAGAGATCTTGTAATTCAATTTTTGCCAAAATTATAGTTAAGAAGTGAATTATAAGAATTTCAAAACAGATTTTTTTTCAATCACCCTGTATATATTAATATATTAGACCTAAAAATACACTACACAAGGGCATTTGAGTTTACTTGAAATCATCAGATAGAAAATATACCAACAGTGGCCAAAGAGAGTGGTAATTTACTAAGCTTTTTTTTTTTTGCTTAGATGTGGCACAAGGCCATATGAAAGGGACACCCAATGAGACTCGAACTCACTCGTGTAGGTTTGCTAGTCGAGCTTGCTAACCATTACACCACCAAAGGCGCCTCAGTGGCCAAAGAGAGTGAAATATTTGATATAAAGCACAAAATGTTTTGGATCTCAAAAATAGTGGAACATAAAAATGAGATCTATGTTTTTCACATAGTCAGCTATAGTTGGATGTTCTTGAACTAGTTATGAAAAAGGACTCCATATATTTATAAAACATGAAAAAAAACAAGAAATATATACAAAAAAAACTTTCAGAAATTTAAGAGAATTTTTCTTTTGTATATTTATCATGTTCATGAAATAATTTTTTATATTTACCATGTTTGTTAAATTTCTACATCCATAGAATCGTTGCTGGGGCTGTAGAATACACCAACTGCACCTCTGCAGTGGGGTAAGACCCCCACCAATGAGTGTCCTGATGTGACACTAAACAATCTGATGTTGAGGTTCCAGTGATGCTGGAGCTTTGGGGAATGCAGAGCACCCCTTCGTTGCCATTGCTCCTAGGTTCACTCTGGCCTAAAGTGGTAGCACCAGATAGGGCCCTATCTATGGGTTAAATAGAACTAAACTACCTACTTATGCTAAATTGAATTGTTTGAATTAGAACTGTTTGACTAAACTGAATAGCTTGAAATAGAAATGTTTTTCAAAATTAAACTGTGTACTCATGCTAAACTGAATTGTTTGAAATAGAACTGACTATTTGCATAAAATGGATTTGATGTTGAATAACCTAAAAAAGTTGATATGCCATGAAACCCAACCAACCAACAACCATCAAATCTGGCTAAAATATGAATCAAAATTATTTCAAAATATTTTCTTTTTAGCTTTTTTCTTTGTTGTTTAAAGGTAAAGTATCGCTGTAAAAGAAAAAAAAACAGGGAAAATGATTGTTAGGTAAAGATTGCGTGTGTGTGTGTGTGTGTGTATGTATTTATATATATATATGTATGCATATAGATGTATACACATGTACATAGGGATGCTTATATACATATATATATATGTATGCATATAGATGTATACACATGTATAAAGGGATGCTTATATACATATATATATATATATATATATATATGCATACATATATACAAGGTCCATACAATAAGTTTTCAGACTTTTTTCGTATGGCCATTTAAAATTGTTGTAGACTCTTGCAAGTTCAGTATGTTATTGCTATACATCTTATGAGATGACTGACCAATTTTTATGATTTCAAGTTCAACTGAACAGCTACAGCAGGAATTGGAATACACCCTACTAAAGCCTGATTGTCACAGCTGGTGAATTTCAAAAATGCAATCTGACACTTTAGAAGAACGATATGCAATAAAATTCTGTTTTAAACTTTGAAAAAATGCCACAGAAACGTATGGAATGCTTCAGACTGCTTTTTGACCATCTTGCATTAATCGAGCATCAGTTTTTGAGCAGTATAAGAGATTTAAGGAAGGCAGGGAATCTGTGAGGGATGATGAGAGGAGTGGGAGGAGTAAGGAAGTCAATACACCAGAGTTGATTGGCCAAAGGGTTAGGGTTAGGGTTACTATGTTGAGGTTTTAAGGGAGTTCAGGAAGAGATTCCGTCAGAAGAGGCCAGCACTCTTCAAATCGGGTCAGTGGCAATGCACTAGTCCACAACTCCATCCTTGTCACAGACTATTTGACCAAGATGAGCATCAACACAGTTCTTCATCATCCCTATAGTCCAGACCTTGCTCCCTGTGACTTTTGGTTATTCCCTAAGCTCAGAGGCTGTCGTTATGAGACAATTGAGGAGATGAAAGAAGCTGTGATGAAGGTCATTGACACGCTCACACAAGAGTGACTTCCATGGGGCCTTCCAGAATTTGTAGGAATGGTACAACAAGTGCATTCCAGCCAGAGGAGATTACTTTGAAGAGGACTAGAGTTTTATGTGTGTACTATCAATAAAAGTGCCCACACGAAAAAAGTCTGGAAACTTATTTGATGATCCTCGTATATATGCATATATATGTATATATATATAATTATGATCATCATCATGTCATGCTGCTAGCACGGATTTCCCTAATTCTATCTCATCATTTGTCTCTATCATCCATATGCTTCTGGCAAGTCCTCTAGACTACATCCTGTGTTTGTACAGAACTGTTCTAGTCCAACACTTGCAAATCCTTGTGAATGTGAAGGGGTCCATAGGAAAACATCTCTTATGAGTTTGTTCTTACTTCTCCAGCCATGTCTCACATGTCCTGTATGTCTTATTTGGACAGTTTTTGAGATGGGAGGCAGGTGGCCATAAACTAGCTGCTTTGTGGGATGTTGGTTTCAGGATTTGTTCCATATGACTCACAGCACCCTTGTACAGTCCGTCTAGCTTTCTCTCCATACGTGGTGCATCCATATAGCAGAATCGACACAACTGCTGCTTGGAAAAATGCATATATTATACTTATATATATCATATACATATATGTATTATGTACAGATGAGTTATGTATATATGTTATATATATATTATATCTATATATCTTTTATGTATTACATACATAACTGTTCACTAATGGTTCAGAAAACAGGGGTTCAATCTCAGGTTGAGTCATACCAAAGACTCAAAAAACCATACTTGTGCTAACTTACTTAACACTCAGCATTGTAAGGTACAGATCAAGGGTAATTGATTCAATTCTGGGAAAGGAGTAGTGCCCTCACAAAGTAGCTATTGAAAAGGGAGCCTTCAGGTCCCTCTTGATTACTTTATATATTTGTAGAGGTTTATAGTTCTCACTAGCTCACTTAGTGAGTCAATGGTGGACCAAATATTGCTGTATTATTAGATAGTGCTCAATAACAATGATAGAGCTTTTATACATCTAGAAATATATATACTACATGGTAGAGTCTGTGATCCTGAGTTTCATGCTTTATGCATTCATCAGAGTGAAAGGTTTTCAAAAAAAGACCAATTATATGTTTAATTTTTTGTTTGAAGGGGGATTTTGTTTATGTGTACCTAAGTTTGTGTGCTTTTGAATGTTAGTATATGTGCTGTGACTTGCACATACATATGTATATTTGTGCACATAGAGGCATGCATCTTTTCATATATACATATTTCCAATGTCTGTTGTTGGGAAGGGGTAAGGTTAAGAAAGAGAGTGTGAGAAGTGAAGAGTTTGGGAGGAGAGGGTAAGAAAAGAATAGTTATAATCAGAATGATTCCTTTTTCTCTTGATCCTACCTATCTTTCGGATAGTTAAAGGTTTATTTGATGTGAATATGAAACTTCATTATAAAAATAAAAAAAAAATTTTAAAAAAGTGTAAAAAAAGTCTTAAAAAAAAAAAAAAAAAAAAAAAAAAAGAGAGAGAGAAGAAGAAGAAGAAGAAGAAGAAGAAGAAGAAGAAGGTAACATGATGATTTTAATTAACACCATCACTCAATAAAATTCAACCACAAAATAAACCTTAAGTTAGAGCAGTCAGTTCAGAACATAGAACAACAGGAGGCAGCAAAGCAGAAGAACTGACAATTTGCCAACAAGATGGCCATCAAACACATACTTATCAGTCTTAGCTCAATGCAACTTCCTGGTTTCTAATGCTGATTATTCATCTCAATAGTATGATTTGAGGATGTTAATGCCATTAAAAGAATTGTAATGGCACAGCTTCACACCATATCAAAGGATAAGTTTCAGAAGTGCTTCCTTTATTGAAATACTTGCTGAAATAAGAATATTGAAGTCTAAAGAGACTGTTTTGAAGAGAATTAACATATTCATTTCTTCATTGATTGTCTTTTGGGGAACTATTTTTTTTTTGTGGGTATTTTTACAAAGAAGTCAGTCACTAATATAAAAGAAATCCTAATTAACAATAACTTTCTCAATAAACTAATAGACCAGCAAATAAAACTATCTTCATACCATCCACTAAAATAACACTTAAATTATATTACAAGAATTAAATGTACAAAAATTATTAACTAGATGAACAAGCAATAACCAACATTATACACTTACACACTTCTGCTCATTTTATTAGTGATCCATTCTAGTTTTCGTACAAGTTGTTTCACAACTGAATGGAATGAGTTAAAAAAATTGTGCCATATTTTACCTCAAAAGTACCTTCAGCTCCACCTGGAGCCATCTTCAAGGAAACAAATATTTGAAATTTCAAACATGATTAGTCATATACATTTATTCAAAGAGTAGGAGGAAAAACAAGTAAATTAACATTAAGAATTTGCATTATACATATTTACCAACCCCTCCGCTCGAGCAGGACATGACACAAGGTCAATTTTTAAGCGGAGTTTAACAGGTTTGAATTCAGAGTTTTCCCTCTCCTAGACTAGTTGCCTCACCAAGGCTGAAGAACCTAGTCTGCCCTACTATTTACCCATAGCTGGAGGGAGAATAATTGGAAAATACCTTTCCCAAGAGTATTAGTGCTATGTGAAATGCAATCAGTCTCATCCAGGATTTGAACTCGTGTAACCATGTCCATTTCCTACGATGATAACCATTACACCACAAGCACCTCCAAAGAATTTTTATTATAAGACTGTTACTGCATTCAACTAGCACTAACATGCTAAACATCAACATATTAAATGAACAAACACTACCTAATAGTGTCCTCGTGGTGTAATAGTTAAAGTGATGGACGGCGGAATTGTAGTAAGCAAGTTCGTACTCCAATCATGCTATTACGTTCACTTTCGAGCAAATACCCTTGGGGAAAGGTATGGGTTAAATAGTACCACTACTGTTCTTCTAGGAGAATGTAGGTTATTCAATGCCAAAGCCAAAGGTTGATATGCCATTAAACAAAGAAACCAAACCAAACCAAACCAAACCTACTTAATAATTATTAAAAATTATCAACCTCTCATAATATCCAGATATCCAGTTCCCTTCTCCAAATATGATTAAAAGTATTAAAACAGATTCCAAGAATATATATATATATATATATATATACACACACACACACACTTTTTTTTTTCCAACAATATTGTAGGCTATATTTCATTAATACTAAATCGGATCATTCCAAGGCAAAAAAAAAAAATTGTCAACCTTTTATAATACATTTCTTTAGGTCTTAAGAGCCATGTTTTTGGAAAGCTAATTCAAATATTTCTAAATTGGTGTTATTTCAATGATAACAACTGAGGTTTTTTTTGAGACCTTAAATGGAGATATTTAGTCGAAAATGATCCAATGAAGGCAATTTATGGAAAATACACAACTTACTTAGAAATAGGAATCTAAGTTTTTTTTTTTTATATTATCATTTTGTTCTTTTTAACAGTTAATACATAAATTTTTGAAACATTAAAATCTCCAATCTGTTATTAAAAAAAAAATTTCACAGAAACAGCAGTGCCAATTTCCCAATCTACAGATGGATTGGTGAAAAAGCAAGTCCTTTGGAATATTAGGCTGCAAATGCAAATTTCTTCATTATAGTTCAACTGAAATAACTATGCTGAGTAAGGACAAGACTTAGATTGAAGACACAGCTAGACTAACAAATATCAAAAATCCCTCATTTTTCTAAACAATGTCCATCTTATAATCTTTGTCAATTAACCATTCACACTGAACATTGTTACCAAAAAGAAAAAAAAATCCACAAAAGGGAAATAATTTAAAAATTGTAATTTATGTTACAAAGTTAATTAATATTGTTATATGGAAAAAAATTTCACAGAATTTTGTAGAGAAATATTTTTTGATACTTAAAAGATTAATCAATTTAAACATTTTTTGTTTGGATTGTTCTAAGTAAACAATGCTATGTAATTATTTTAAATTTGACTTTAAAAACTACCTATAAACCTAATTAATAATGTTTAATTAAATATGAATAATTATTCTAGTATGTTTTTTTTCCAATTTTTTTTTTTTTTTTTTTTAAAGAAGTTTGAAAATTTAAAACCTATAGAATAAGGTACGTTTTGCAGCAATATGACACTTCAGCACAGTGAGTAGTAACTTTCACCACAAAAATTTACCAAAAGAACATCTCCATAAATACATCAACCATTATAACAACCACCAAGTGAGTTTAACCAAAAGTAGCTTGCTGATAGCTATTTTTCTTTCACTTTTATTGACGAAAGAGAGTAGAAGAAACCAGATGAAGCAAATTTGCCAAAGAGCTCGTATCTGAGGATACCACAACTTTTTCTAGAGCTAATAGGAAAACCTGGACATGACCTTCAACAAATACATGTGCAGGCAATTCAGGGCCTCTTGCATTTGCACCAATAAGCTTTTGCCACACTATTGCCTATTGTTAGAGACAACCACCTCTTTGAGACTTCTTGGGTCCAACTATGTATACATACCAAACTTGTTAGCCCTACAAACTCTCCCTATTTTTTTAAATAGAAATTATCTCTTAAAAACTATATTTCATGCATTGGGATTATTATAAAAACACATTAGTTAATAAGTAAAAAATCTTTTATTAAAAAGAAAATATGAAAACTCTTTTTGATGAAATAATTTCAAATTAATAACACATACAAAACAAACAAACAAACAAACAACAAGTATAGGACTCTTGAAGATGTATAATCGAGTCTTTTTTTTGTCTTTATTGTGATGAAAAAAAAAAAAAGAAAAAAAAGGAAGTACATTTTCAAATTGGTATTTAAAGTTGTTTTTAGTTCAATTGACAAGAATCTGATTTTGAATCAAAAGTAACAGTCCAAGAAAAAATTTTTTTGCATCAGAGAGAATCAACAGCTCTAATATTTCATTCAAACCACATAAACAAATAAACCCAACTATTTGAAATTGCATGATTGGTAATATTACTAAAATTTCTACTTTGACCAATTCTATAAAAGTCATTTTTTTTGTGTATGCTCAGTCCTAATAAAATGAAAATAAAAGAGGGAGGAGGAGGAGGAGGTAAAAAAAAAAAAAAAAAAAGTAAATAAAGGATCACTTAACATTTTTAAGAGATTTTCATTCACAGGTCCTAATTAATTTTACTTAACCACAGACAAGACTGCACACTAACAAAGGCTATTATTAATGATAAAAAGCCACTTTAATTCAAGATCAATATGTTGGTAAGGTAGTAATTAAATCATTTGTTTCAAATTGTTTTGATTTATAGTTGCATTATTTACAGAAAATCTGTACAAAAATTAATAACTTTTTAATACTTTATTCCTTCATATCAGGTATGTGCACATTGATTGGAACTTGATTGGTCGTTTTCAATTATTCTCTCAGAATGCTTACAGATTCCTCTCAACCTTTTTCCTTTACAAAATATCTTCCAAACATTGCTTCAAGCATTTTGGGCTATAGCTGTTTGCATTAAGAAAAAAAAAGAAAAAAAAAATCACTTTGGGACATTCTCTCCATAGAGAAAATTGTTAATTCATAGGAATATAATCATTAAACAATGTATTGTAATAGGGTTTTAAGTTTCAGTATGGTGCACGTATAAGAGGTCAAAAATAATTTAGTTTGGTATTCCTTCTGTTATCAGATGACAAAAGGAAGGGAGACAACCCTCTATTTTTCTTTATTTTGTTATAATAAAGAGTGGTCTTTATTTTATTAAAAATAAAAAGTAACAAAAATATTAATTTCAATTGTTTTATTTTTTTTTTAAAAATTAAACTCTAGACACCTGCAACAGGAAAGAATGAAAAAGAAATAATTATTCGTGGAGAGAGAGAGAGAGAGAGGAAAATCTATACGTACATGAGAGTGTTAGGAGGAGGAAAAAAAACACAAACAGATGACTAGAGCTTATTCTCAAAATTTTTTTAAAAAATGAGATCAAAAGACAAACATCAATACATTTGCCTATTGGCTCGTTAACATTTTGGCCAAGAAGGTCCATAATGAACACATTGCTGCAAATACAGCTGTGCATTTTGAGTTTTTCATCCATTGCTAACAACTAGTGTCTCTGCTTTTCAACACCAACCAATCAACTTCCTAATTATCAGAGACATAACAATTAAATCAACTTCAACACACCAATCTACATTGTCACATGCACATGTGTGCACATGCGTGTATCAATACACAGTTAAACCTCTTCACAGAACCAGCCTGATTGCATAACTGTAGATATTTACATGTATGTATGTGCGTACATATATATTATACACAGAAATTGGTGTTGCACCAAGAACCTTTGAGTCACTGGATAGAGACTTTGGTTTGTGGAGGTTGGGAAGGGGGATTTGTACCCACACACAATTTCTTATCAGCTGCTTAACTTTATTTCCTTTTATTGTTTGGGTGTGTGCATATCTTTTCCTTATTTTCTGTGTGTTGGTGAGTTTAGATGAAATTGTGTGGTAATAGAAAGGAGAGGGGACAAAGGGCTAAGGAGAGGGGAAAGAAGGTGTCAAGAATCAGAATTTTCAGTCAGTTCCTCTGGAAGTACACAGCCAACATAAGCACGATTTTCAATACACTGCTTCAATAAGGCCATCCAATAACTGTCCTGAAAAATAGAAATGAAAAATAAAAAGTGAACAAATACTTTTTAAACAGGTGAATTGATAGTATCTAGTAAGACATTAAGTATATCTAATGACAAAACCCTAAGGAAGAGGAAAAAAAACAAAAAAAAAAACACTAACTTATGTTGGGGGGGAAAAATTAATGCAATTTGGTTCTTTGTTAAAAGTGACCATTATGTTTGATAAATAATCATTAGAGTGAATGAAGGTTTTGAATCCTACAAAAATGTAGGATTCAAAACCTTCATTCACTCTAATGATTATTTACCAAACATAATTTGTACAAATCAATCTTGGGAATATGTCAACCCTTAAAATCATAACAAAAGTTAATTTCAATAATCAAAAAACACTTTATTTCAGAGTCAATATTACTGGTAAGAGGAAAAAAACTTGTCAGATCATGTTCTGATTTATAGTTAATTATTTACAAAAAATCTGAGTGTACAAAAATTAACATTTAACAGCCCCACCCCTTCATAAGAAATATTAATTATAGAGTCATAACAAAGAGACCATTTTTTGCATTGTTCTCCAACCTGTAACAGTTTACATCATGTTGGTTTTTATGGTATATCAACACTTGTAGGTTATCTAATGCCGAATCATGTTTATACATGTATATTAAATACATGTAACAAAAATATTAATTTCAATTGTTTTATGTTTAAATGAATGGTAAATGAATAGTTTGTAAGTAACCTTTTAAACAAGCCATTCATTTGTTTGCACACAGTTAAATGGTTTCAAGTATCAAGCACCAATAATTACATACAATATTACTTATTCATTTGCACACAGTTAAATGGTTTTAAGTATTGCTATCTAACACTAACAATTTAATTTAGCAAAAGCCATTTGTTAAATGGTTAAAACAGTTCTATTTGTCCCATAGATAGGACTCTCACAGATACCACCACAAAGTCAGAGTGGAGCTGGCAATGAAGGGGTAATCCACATTCTCTAAAGCTCTAGGACTGAAGCCTCACCATTATATGGTTTAGTGTCATATTCAGGAAACTTGTTGGGGAAGGTGTTTTACTCTTCTGCAGAGATACAGTCAGTTTATTCTACAGTCCCAGCTGACTGGGCTAACCATGATAGTTTGCAATATCAAAAACATGAAAATACATTCTTAGTCTTTCCTATCATAAATCATATGTCTTGTAACATACTTGAATACTGAAATCATGTTCATGAAGTAAATGTGAAAATTTACAGTGAATATAACGAATTCAAAATCTTGATCATTAAGTACTGTCTTTTGCAAAAAACCCTAAAAATACTAGCTGTAGTACCTGCACTTTGCAGCAAAACTTTAAAACAAAAAAGAAAAAAAAAAGAAAAAAAAGAAAAAAAATCTTTTTCATGGGATAAAACTTAAATTCTCTCTCTTTAGTTAATCTTATCTGGAATGAAAGTAGTTATATTAAAAGTTTAATGTATATGGAGGCATTCATGGTGTAACAATTATTGTCATAGGAAATGGACATGATGACCAGAGCTCAAGTCCTGGATGAGGGTGTTCCTGTTTCACATAGTGCTAATATCCTTGGAAAAGGTATGCATATAATTATTCTCCTCCCAGCTATGGGTAAATATTAGGGCACACCAAACTCTTTAACCTTGGCAACCAGTTGAGAAGAAAACTCTGAATTTAAACCTGTTAAATTTTGCTTAAAAAATTGACCATGTGTCACACCCTGCTCATGGCAAAGAGGTTAGTAAATACATAAATTTGATGTTCATGAAGGAAAGAAATACTTACATGCATAAGAACATAAGGATTTCCAACAATAATAAGCAATGCTTGCGCACGGGTAATGCAAACATTGAAACGTTTTGGGTTACTTAGAAATCCAAGTGTGTGCTGCTTGTCAAATTCTATAAAATCTTCATTTGCACGAACCTGAAAATAATAAATTCATTATTAATAGTCCATTTCTGAATCTCTGGTAAATTCAGTTGATATAAACAGTCACTTTGAACTTAATTTGAGGCAATTACCAGTGGACTCATTAAAGAGGTTTTAAAATTTACTATTTATGAATTTTTAGAGACTTAAAAAATTTTTTTGCTTCAGTTTAGATATGATACAAACGCTTTTGTTAGGAATTTATCTCAAAAGCAGATTATTATGGGCACTTCTCACAAGAGGATATTAGCTGGCAAGAGTGTGTGCACATGTACATAAATGTACATATACAAACATGTATGTTCACATGCATTGTCTGGTTTTATTAAATTAAATAATTTTTTTCCATTCCAACAGAATCATGAATGGATCAGAGTATAATAAGGTGACATGAGAAAAATCTCTATTTTTTAATAGCTTCTGCTGACAAAGTTCTATCTTTCACTTACTGTTAGGTACTCATCTAAGATTATATGAGGGTTAATAGACAAATAGGTTTTCAAACTCTATAAAACAAGTTTTAGACCAAGAAGAATGATGAAATGGCATGAAAATCAAGTAAATTTATTTTCTTTTCAAAATTACAATCTATATTTCAACATAGTCACCATTTATTGCTAAACAGTTTTATTCTGACTATGAAGAAAATTTCTAGTTTACTTTTGAACCAACAGCACACAGTAACTTCAACCTCCTGCATTCGATAAAAAAAATGTTGACCTTTTAATGCCTTAATTACAGGAACATTTAGAAATTTGATGGTACTAAATCAAGGCTGTACAGAGTATAGGCAACAAGTGTGAATTTCAGCAAAATGTATCAGTTATCCTGGTGTTTGTTTTTGTGAATCCAGAGTGAATGTAGGATACTTGAATTACAAAGCAAAAAGATCCTTGACTTTACCTGCATGGCTTAGCAGAAGCCAGGAAAACTGACAGATTGAAATGATAAGCCTCATCTGTTTTCTTTCTTGAGGTTGCCTTTAATGCAGCTTTTGGCATGTCAAACCTATTGTAAACCTTTTTCACATTCATACAAATATTGTTATAAATTTACTGTGAATTTTGCTTGAATCACAATCTTCTAGTACCAAAAGTTCTAATTGTGAATACAATCCAATAACTTCTGTATTTCATACTCACACACAAAAATATTAGTTCTTACAATAGGGCCATTTTTTTCCATTTTAAAGCTTTTTTCATTTTAAAACTAGCAGATGTTTTTAATTGTAAAAATTTAGGATGGCGTAGAAAAAATGATTTTGATTTTTTTTAAAGCAATCTTATTTTACTTACAGTAGAAACAATAATAGCTTTCCTTTCTTGTCCCTGGAATTCTTCAACAGACCCAACTTTAACATTATCTCTACCCAAGTGACTCATTAGCAAACGGATTTTTTCAACCTAAATAAAAGGGAGAAAGAAAAAGAAGTTCAGAAGATAAAGCAACAATTAAACATAATGGATAAATTTTGGAGGTGTGAATTGTATAATGGTTATAGGCTTATAAAATTAAATCAATTGGCAAAGTTCAAATTTTGGTCAATGCTATTTATGTTCACATTATACTAATGCCATTAGAAAAGGCATGAATCCATCTCTTCAGCTCACAGTTATGAGTAAAATAGCACTCTCTAAACTAGAAAAACTAGTCTAGATGAAGACAATTTAAAACAAGGAATTGGGGTCCCTAAGGCATCCCAACATGTCTTCAACTGAAATCTGCTAATTCCAGCAATATCACTGGTAACAAGGAGAAGAGATATGCTGTATTAACTGATGGTCGTTCATACAGATCTGCACAAAAATCCAATTGTAGATCCATGGTCTTAGACTAATGAAAAGAGGATTATTCTATCAGGAACATTTGCATTAATTCCTGACCATTTGTGACACTCTTCTACATCTGAGTGTACATAGGTGCAATGTGAAGGTGTGAGCAGGTTTATATTAGTATGTATGTATATGAGGATGAGTTTCTGTACAGGTGTGTGGGAGAATAAGTAGCATATAAGTAAGTATGCACATTGATGTGTGTATATAGTAGTATCAAAAGGATAACTAAACAAGTAAGGAAGACTGGCAGATTTCAATAGGTGATAAAATAGAAAGAGAAGGTTTTCTCAATGGGAATAAAAGGGTTAGTTTTTTTAATGTCCGTCATAAACAGGAGTCCTTGCTGCTTGTATGATCAAAAGTCAGCAGACAAGTGTATCCTTTTCTAAAATACTTTAGTTTTGGGAGGTCCACATGAAAGGTGTGAGAGTTCTTCCCTCCAAATCCAGGGCTCCACATATTCAAGAAAGCAATCAAGAGAGATAAGAGGCAAACCAACCAGTGATGGTTGGGTTTGCCCACTGTAGTTGGTCACAAGAACAACAGAGCTAGGAGATGATCATTATTCTTTGTTGTCTATATTGTAATTATGAAGAATCAGCACCCAAGTCCATATTGCAATGCCTCACATACCTTCTCTCACCATGATAAACTCAAAGAGTAAATAAAAGAAATAGCAAGTTTATTCTTGGAATTCGTTTTTGCTTTTTTTTTTTTTTGTGAAGCTAAACTGTGGGTGGCACAGTTTTGACTAGCTCTGGTAGCTGATAGATCTTTTGGAAACAATCAACTTAGGGGAAGAGACATCAGCTAGCTGGCAAATCTAAGTAGGCTGTGATGATATATTGTCACACAGTGACAATCCCTTTTTCTCTTGATTTTCAAAGTATATAGTAAAATCATTTACAATACATTTTACATTATAAATATAACTAATTCTGAAAATTCCTTTTACCTGATATTCAATGAACACATAAATTGAGAGCCGAAGTTTAGATATAGTTGATAATAAAACAATTATTACTGTTTTATCATTCAACTATCTTCAGCACTTGCTGTCAATATACACACAATCATTAGAGTGAATGATTTAACATATCCAATAAATGCTACCATTGATATTACAAGTTACATAAACTACTAATATTAATACAATTGACTTTTACACACTTCACAGAGTACAAACCAAAATTTCTATATTTACATTTTTCATTGATGTCCTACTGTTCTGAAAATAATTTGAATAAGATTTTGATAATCAAATTAGCTAAAAATATCGGTTTTAGAATTTATTTTATATTTTGCTTTAATGCTAAAGACATGATATAAATTCAATTAAAAATCAGGCCAGAACTAGAAACCACATATTTCTCTCTTAAATCCACACTGGTAAAATTAGGATACTGTAAGCTCCTTTGTTCCTGGGTGCACATATTTAGATACAATAATGCATATGCATGTAGGTGTGAATATCTATGGATGTGTGGGCATAGGTAATGTATATGGATGTGTCTGTATAGCAGAGTCAAAAGAATAGCTAAACAAGTTAAGGCTGGCAGATTTTAATAGATAAGATAAAGAGAGAAAAGATTTCTCAATGGTGATGAAAAAGTTTTTTCAATGTCCATAATAAACTAAAGACTTCAGTGCTAGTATGAACTAGGTCAGTAGACAAGAGTATCATTTTTTCAAAGTACTTTAGTTTTTGCTGGCCCACACAAGAAAAGCAGTTTTCTTTTCTGGAAGTCCAGACTGCATATGTTCAAGAAAGCAATTAGGAGATAGACCAGTCAAGAGATAGATGAGTGGCAGTACAAAATCATGACAGCTGGGTTTATTCTTGAATTTACTTTTTCTTCTTTGTGAAGCTGGCCTAAGACTTGTATGGTTTTGATCAAACTCAGCAGCTGTTAGTTTTCATTTTGGGAACCATCACAACATGGAAGGGGGAAAGACATTGACTAGCTGGGCAGGTCAGATAATACTGCCACAAAATAACTAACAAACAATTTTAATAATTTATACTCTATGAGACTGGTCACAAAGAGGAAGAAGCCAGTCTTTTTGCTAGATAGTTTGATACACAGAACCCAATGCTGCTAATGACCAACAAATAACTGCTTTAGTTTTGATTATTGTAAACACTAAAATGAGCTACATTTAAGCAAAAATGGTTTGTTTGCTTAAGAAATAGAATTTTTTTTAAAAGTGAATAAATAAATTGAAAGCAGTTTTCAAGACAACAAAGTAAAACTTACCTGTTTTCGATAAGGGGTGATTATTCCAATGTCATCTTCTGTCAGAGAAGAGCTGTAATCTGCAAGGAGACCCTGCAAATACCTTACTACTTGGACAGTTTCAAATGGATTGAACCATGAAGGACTGTTTCCTTCTCTTAAATCTTCACCCTACAAAAGAAAAAAATATCAGATGAATGTTCATTAGTACAATAACTTTAAAATACTCTTAGAGAATAAGTAATATCCCCATATAATTTACAACATAAGAACAGATGGCAGACAGAAATAATTAGCAATTAGTAATAGATATTTTCAGGAAACTGAAGCACACTATAATGTTAAAGAAAATTTATACAATCCAACAATGAAGAAAGAACATTAACAGAGGAATTTCTTTTATGAAAATCAATGTTTATCATAAAAGTTTTAATAGTTTCTTTATTATATACATATCAGTTCAGATTAAAAGCACAGTAAGGGTAACCTGAGGCAAAACGTTTTTTTTCTTTTAAAGACATTTTTCAAGTCAAAGAATATTTTTCATTAAAGAATGAGAAAAGTTTTTCTAATCAGACCAGACTTTGGCCAGGTTACTAAAACTTCTCATTTCTCAATGATATGATTCTCAATTATTAGAAAAATAAGGTCAAAAAAAAGAAAAAAAAGAAAGAAGATTGGTCACAGGTTACTCTTACTATGCTTAAGCCTGGACTATATGTAAATAAGTATTGAATATATTAAGATGAGATCAATATTCTTTTTAGCAGTCTCATTTATTTACTTTGTTGTGTTTATGTGTGTGTATGTATATACACACACACATGAATAAAAAGTATTGGATAATTTTTTAAGATAAATATGTAACTCATGTAGTATTGTTAATTTTTAATTCTTGGTTGATATTTCTAATTTGGTCTTTCTATGGGTGCAAGTTTGTGCCTATAATTTTCAAAGGATTAACTTACACGAATTCCATGGAATATGATTGGCACAGTTTTGTTGGGAAGGGATTTCCAGCCGCAAAGGCTGTGAGTAAGTTGTTTCTCAGCTTTAACTTGAAGTTCATTTGCATAGAATAATTCTGATGGAAGTTGAAGCAATGAAGGATGTGAACGATAGTTGTAAATAAGTTTGGTAACCTAAAAAAAAATAAAAAAAAAAATAAAAAAAAAAAAAAAATAGCTGAAGTAAAATAAACAAGAAAATTGGGGAAAATAATTATTAAATTCTATATTCATAACTGTAAAACTTTGCTATTTTTTAAATAGGAAAGTATTTTCCTGATATAAAGAAAATCTAAAAGCATAAATTCTAGTTTTATTTATTCATTTGGCAACTTTTTGAAAAAAATTGGTTGGTAAAAGCAAAAATCCTCAGAATTAGTTACAATATTGGACAAACCCATACAAAAAACAAAAACAAAAAACACAACTAACATGAAATTATTAAGATAATTGATGCAGTTTATGACAAGTTGGGACAATTCATAACCACTTAATATTTGGTAGAGAAATCCATTAGCAAGGGACTAATAAATTAGGATATCAAAAAAGAAAAGAAAATTTTAAGAAATTTCCAAAGAAAAACTTGATAAGACTTAAAGGAATTTTGACACCAATAATCAAGGAAAATAATCATTTACAATGTGTATCTAAACCACTGAAGTTTCATTAAAATTTGATGCAATAATAAAATTTTTTTTTTACTAATAATGTATATTCTGACAAAAAAGGAAGGATAAGTGTATGCAAATTTTTGTAAATATTTTGAGGTCAGAGGCTTCAAAACAAATGTAAGTGAAATATCAACAAAACTGACAGCTGTCACAGACATTTAGTATTTATAAATATTGAAATCAAGAAGCTGGAAAAAATGCATGTGACTTTTAGATAAATAATGTTTAAAGGTTATAATCACTAGCATAGTTCTCATCAAAGTTTAAGGTGTAGTATATCTACAAAAATCAATTATTTTAAAAACTACAAGATATAATGTGCAGATCAAAAGTTATATTGGAGTGTATAAAATTCAATACAAAATACATACAAAATGAGAAAATTTTTTAATTTTAGTTCTTTGTAGGATGATTAGATTTCCACAGATACAAATACCATACTGATCCCAGGCAGAATTGCAAAGAGCAATACTTTAATCTTAGGCAAGGCATATAAATATTATATCCACATCCTAGCAGAAGTTATGGATTGTTAAACTTAATTAACTGATAATGCTACTTTGTTTATGCCTAAATTAATTCAGGTATTTAAAATTGTTTTCATTCTCATTTTATAAGTCTTGTTTTCATACCCAGCTATTGATATAAAGAAGTGTACTGGGTATGACACTAAGCCAGTGGTGAGGCTTCAGTTCTAGAGCTCTGAAAAGTGTGAAGTCAATTCTTCATTGACATTAATCCTAGGTCTACTTTGATCAGAGTGGTAATACCTGTTAGGGTTACATCTATAGGTAAAATAATTTTGTTTGAGATTGTTTAAAATGATTTTGAACAACATGACTACATTTTACCTTAAAACATTGATACTGCAACTAAGTATGAAGTGTTTACTAGTTTAAAATGGTTGAAGATATCTTTGTATATTATATAATTGAAGACTATAATTGTTTAACTGACTTTGGCATAAAATAACCCAACAAGGGTTGACACAACATAAAACCAGCAAATCACATTGTTTGCAAATTATTTGTATAAGATAGGAATACATGAAACCATATAACAGCAAATTATTTGTATTAAGAATAGTTACATGAAGCTATAATTGTTTGCAAATGATTATTTTTACTAAATAGGAATAGATACGTGAAATCATAATTGTTTGCAAAAAAGACTTTCATGTTAAATAAAAACAACCAACCTAATATAAAGAAGTAGGTTTCTAGATTTAAAAAAAAAAACCCAAGAGACATACAAACAAATATTAGGAATGTTGTAAGAGATGAAAAAAAAATCAAGAGTATAAGAAAAATAAACTTGACTTTATTATTATTAAAAAATAAAATAAAGTATAAACAGAAGAAAGTATGCTATAGTTAACATCTTTACCAGCATGGGATCATAATATCCGTAGTTTGTAAATTTAGTTTCATCTCGTGCATACACTGTTCGAGACATCAAGCGCTCAAGGAAAGATAACTCCAGACCATAGTTTTTAGAAAACGGAGAACGCAGGACAGGGCCAAGCTGTTGGGGATCACCAGCAAGTGTAATCTGAAAATTAAACATATGTTAAATTATTTGGTTGAGAGGTGCAAATTTTCAATGAATTGGTATTAACTGAATTCTTCAAAAAGGAACATTGCTGACGATGTAGATACTTACCTGTCCATCAGTCCCCGAAACCAAACCAATTGGTATTAAACACTCAGGTTCTGTTGCCTGCCCCGACTAGAAAAACAGGAACAAAAAAGTAAAGATTTTTTCATGAGCATGTATATATGAAATTTAAAAAAAATAATCTATATCAATAATTGGAAAGAGTTTGTCCTCCATAGAGGTAAATGGTTTGATGTAGAGCAACCAAATTTGGTATGTATACTTATTTGAGCCAGAACAAGGTTTTAATATTAAAAAATCATTTTTCATGAGAAAAAGAGGAAGAGTCATTGAGAAGTAGTCTCAAATAATAATCAGTAGAAAAAAAGTAAAATTATGTAGCATTATTGCTTAATTAGAACACAAAGCAAAAATGTTTCAATCAATAAACCTTAAGTTTCATTCATTTTTTACAAAACTAATTTTTTTTTTTTTTTTTTTAACTTCACAATATTTAAAAAAACAATTGGTAATTCTTTTTTCTGTTACGTCTATTTATTTTTCCCCTGTTCACCATCAGAATTCAGCCATAACTTAACTGTTATTCTAACACGCTTCAATTTAAATCTGGATGTCTTAGTTTATTTATAACAAGCTCATGCACTGTTTCAAACAGACATTTCAAATTTTAAAGACAATGTTAAGGAATTTTATCAGTCAATTTTTTTTGCTTTTAGAATTTATTAGTAGCCATGATTTAATGGTTTATTCAGATTAACAGTACATAAATATTAAATGCAAGTTGGTCATTATCAAAAATAAAAGATACAGAGCATTTTTTAAAGCCAACCCAGGTTATGTGACAGCCTAAGTTCACAGTCCACTTTTTTTCACTTCAAACCTTGCAAATTCTTAAGTGTTGTGTTGATTTCTTTTGAAATTTTTGTTGAAAAATTAGTGTTAAGAGATAATCTGGTACAAGGTTTTTTCTCGGAGCTGTTTTTTTTTGTTTGCAGCTAGCTGGAATCTTTTAATCTGCCAACTTTTTGGGGTTTTTATTCAATTTTCTCTCTTCCTCAAGTGGGCATGTCATACCTGACCACTTCTTTTCCTAATTCATTCTGATTAATCAGAAATGCTTCTTCTCCCACACTGTTTCTTTGGCTCCTATGGCTGTCACCAGTGGTAAGACAGTGTCCCTTCATTCTGATTGGTCCTAACAGACGCTTTTGTGTTTACTGCTAGAAGTGGGGAGGGATTCTGTGGTATCTGTTCACTAGCGTCTCCCTCTCACCCCACCACTCTGGTCATGTTGTACGTTTTTTTGGTTTTTTTAAAATTCTTTATATTTAATTTTGCAACACCTGTTAAATGTCTTAGATTATTTTGGTTTTTAATGACCTCTTCTCACCATTCTACAACTTTTCGGTCGTGTCATCTGGGCACAATATACTCCATTATCACAGGTATGTAATGTGTGAATAATATTTTCCCAAATTCGTTAGAGAATATTTGGATTCTGTTATTTTTACATTGTTCTGGGAAGATAAAATAACACTTCATTCTTGGTTGTCAACTTCACCCATCCCAAACCTTGTGATAACTTTCTTTACTCATCAACACAACAATCGTTATAGCCTTTCTTTTGTTTTGATAATTTTCTTCTGGGTCTTCCATTTTTCTTTCTTCATTCACAAGAACGAAAAAAGTAACTTTTCTTGATTTTCTAAAATCCAGGTATTAATATAATTCTTCTAAAATCCACGTTGCATGGCGGGGGGGGGGAACTCCACTATGTTATAATCATATTGATCAAGAACCCTGGCCCATCCTTGATGCAGTGACCAATGAGAAAACTTAATTATAATTGACTGCAGCGATAAGAACTATTGTCCATTGCTCCAGTAAACAGAAATTTTACCTTTTATTTTTACTTTACATAAAATTCAATTTGATTGTCACCTTGTCTTCAAGGTTTGTTGTGCAACCCGTTCACATATATCACTAACAAACCTTTGAACTGCAAACTTCAGCCCAGACATCTTGTTGATTGAATTCTGACTTGAGATCAGAAAACACAACGTAGCAGGTCGGATTTTGACAGGAGTTTGACCAAATTAGTTCATCCGGGCGCCTCAGGAGGAAGTTTTGGGCTAAACCCCTTGTCCTTGGGAGTAAGAAGTGTATAGGGTTTGTAAGGTTAAGGGAGGTATGTGTCACAGCATACTAAAACAAAAGTTTACAAGATAGTTACCATAGTTTCACAAATGGACATGTTAAAGTAGTGGGTTCAATCCTCACTGGATGTCTTATTAATTACTGTGGCTTTGTGCTTATTCAAGTTCAGCTTAATAAATATTTAAGACAAAAGGCTGCATAGTTAAATGTATAAAAAGTAAAAATAAAATTTTGTTCCTACCTCATCAACAAAAACATGTGTAAAATGGCCAGTTTTCAATCCTAATGAGTAGAGGAGTCCTGATGTAACACATGTACACACTAAAATACGATAACGAACAATGATATCCAGATTTTCACCAACTGTACAATATTGTCTGATGTTATCAGGTATACTCTGTGCAAAAAGAGGAAAAAGAATGAAAACAGAAAACATTAAAATACTAATATGACTTTCAACATGTAATCTTGGTTTTCAATGCGTTTCTATGGAAAAAAAATCATTATTGATGCATTTACATTTCACTTATAATAATCTTATTCTGCTGGTTACATTTGCATTAATTCTTAACCACTGGTAATCCTTTTCATCCTTATTTTTAAAGTACAGGGTATTTTCTAAAAAAATGTTCATATTTCTTAGGGAGATCCTTAATATCAGGATTTTAAAATCTCCACTTGTTCATCACTCATCATCCCTTTCAACATTATTGGTATCTTCCCCAAGTGGTCTCCATATTATAAGTTCTGCTTTTCTAACATAGATAATACCATAGAAATAAACATTTTTTTTTAATCACCTGTAGAAGATATGTGTTGACAGGGATGATAAACATGTGGAGATTGAAATCATCTCATAAAAAGGTACACCCATAAGGGTGTTAACATTTTTTTTAAAACCACCCAGTGTTTTTGTAGAAAAAAATATCCTTATTTTGTCAAAACTTGCACATTATGAATTTTGATTGGTAAGTAAAGTTGGTAACCTGAAGGCTCCCTTTTCATTGGCTACTGCACCAAGGTATAGGGGAGGGTACTACTCCTTTCTCTGGATTGCTCCACTTTACCCTTGATCAATACCTTATAATCTTGAGTGTTAAGCAAGGCGAGATCAAGTACTATTTTTCGAGTCTTTGGTATGATTCAAACTGGGATTGAACACCAATCTCCCAGGGCATTGGTAAACACTAGTCACTACTCAGTCTGTCATTCTACAGTCCTTAGTAAACTAAATTGGGAATAAAGAATAATTCTCAACGAGAGCTTATTCTTTATTTCCAATCTACACAGTTGTCAAGTTTTATATATTATTTGGACCAGTCTTCATCCTTGTTGCTTTTTCAGTCTGAAGATAGTATAGACCTGGAGAAGGCCAAATATGTACCAGCTGAAACACTGTTTAAAAACAAAGATACCCAAATGACATAATAGATTGTAATACTTTGATTTGAAAAAAAAACAAAAAAAACGATACTTCCAATTTCTGGAATACAACTTCAGGAAATCTATTTGATTTAGAGTACAGTTTATTTACTCTTAAGTTACTCTTGTCATTAGGCTTGTCAGTTTTTCTAATTTGAAATCAAAAGATAAACAATTTAGATATTTTGAAAAGCACTTGTTCTACTTACATCGTCATTTCTCTGAAAAGCATTCAACCTGACCATATCTGAAACCTTGAGAACTCCACTTTTGTGTAGCCTTTCAGCCTATGAGGATAAAATAAAAGGAGGGGAAAAAATCATACAAAGATTAAATTGGGTGTTGATAAAGAAGCAAATGAAATACAGAAAATGATTTCAAATTGGTTTAGTCATTAAAAATTTTTTCAAGGCTGAAGTTCTTTTGATTCTACTCACCTAAAAAAATATTAGTGTATCATTTATTTATTTTATAGGCCTTTACTCAAAAACTTGTATGGGTGGTGTTACCTGTTGTTGGTAAAGTTTCATGCAAGGGAGGAACAAAAATAAGAGGAAAGGCAAGATAAGCTCATATAGATATATAGGACATTTAATACATACACATAAATATCACAAGAATAAATTTATCCCAAAAAGATGAAATGTGCATAGTGCCCCATGAATAAGCAGTTTATGAAAAGGCGAAAATGCTGAAAAGTTTTGTTTTTTGGTAGCTTAGCTACATAGCTTTACATTTCAATGCTGAGGCAAAATAAGTACCTCACTTGGGTTGAAGACAAAGTCTCAATGATGAGAAAGCATGTCCACTTTGGTTAAAGAGCAGAGACAAAAAGAGGTCTTTTCTCCTCAAAGAATGAGGACTTTGAATTTTCAGGTGACCAAAGGACACATGATGTCCAAAGATACAACCACAAATCCAAAGGAAAGCAATGTTTCCCTAGATTTATTTAAGACTTTTTTAATACGCAGCTTAAGAGATTAATTGAAGGTACAAAGAATCAGCGATATGAGAAGATGGGAACAATCCACTCTATCCATCAAAAATCAATAGAATTGAATAGGTGAATCACTTTCAACAAAGTTGATCACAGTGGAGGAGGACTGTTTTCTCTTGTTTATATGAACCACCATGGGAATTTTCATCATTGATTAATTTTATAGAATGTTCAAACATAGAGAGAATAACTTACCAGTAAATCTGCAGCACTGTTGGACGGAGTGCAAGCAAGAATTCTACTTCCAGGCAGTTTGGTTAGAATTTGAAGAATTGCCTCAACCACTGTAATCGTTTTTCCAGTTCCTACAGGAACCAAGTGTAGGGAGAAAAAAAAGTAAATAAAAATTAAACAAAACTACATGATTTTAAAATTTTAGGTTACTTTTTTTTCAACACCTGATCTGTCTAATTCAGTTATACTATGTGTATGTGTGTACAAACACGCGCGTGCGCGCACATGTGTGTATGTGCGTCAGGGATTTGCATGCGTTAAACATTTATATTTACATTTTCTGTATAGTTATTTCTTAATCCTTTTTGCACAGAGTCACATATTAAGTATTCCTACTAATACAAATAATTTGCACAGTGGAATGGTTTCAAATATTTTTACCTAATACTAATAATTATATGGTTTCAAGTAATTATCTATTTAATACATCATTTGTTTGCAGTTACATGGTTTCTAGTAACTAATAATAATCATTAGTAAATAATTAGTTTCACATAACTATTCTTAATACAATTGTTTTCAGTTATATGACATCAAGTATTCCTATTGAATACAAATAATTTTTAAACAGATTTATTTTACTCAAAGATGGTTTTGGTTTGGTTTTATGGCATATCAACCATTGTAGGTTATTCAATGCCAAATCCATTTTTATATATAAACAGTTCTATTTAAACCAAATCAGTTTAGCAGAAGTACAGAGTCCTATCTATGGGTCAAATAGAACTAAACTATAAGGTGCAATTTAACCAGAATCTCCATATTTATATTCTGAAGGCAATACCTACATTAATTCCTTATGATTATATTTCATTTAGCCTGATCTCCAATTACAGATTGAGTGCTGAAACAAATTTTAGATAATTTTTTTTTAGGTTTGTCAATAGAAAAAAAAAATGACAATCACAAATTAGGTAGACTAACTCATTCTAATGGTATTACAACTTGTCTCGGGTTGTTTTATGCTTAGAGAATCGTGTTCATTGTACACTTATATTTTTTGCATAGTTGCTCCTTAAAGTTTTTTTTTGCATATAGTACTATCAAATAAAAATGATTTTTAAACAGATCTATTTGACCTATACAAGGTAACCTAACAAGTACTACCACTTTTGGTCAGAGTGGACTTGGAAGTAACAACAATGAAGAGGTACTTCACATTACCCAGATCTCAAGAACTGGAGCCTCATCATTAGATGTAGTTTAGGACACAAAGGGTAATTTGAGAGTGATGGAGTGGTAGTAAAGTCATTGGGCAGTAACAAAAAAAAAAAATTGTCTATATTTTCCTGGGTTAAAATTCAGTCAGTGTTCAACTGATTAATGTTTTATTAGTTATTTTCTTTCCATTCCACTTCTAGTATATATTGGTTATGCAATATCATGAATCTGCACTCAAAAATTCTTGCTTCCTTTTTCAGAGCACAAGTTGGGCAAGATATGTATAAAGACAGGCAGTTGCCCATACAGCAAGTCTCCTTTCTAAACAATCAATGTTGAATATACTTTTGGCATTTGCTGTACCCTTGTATACGTAACAATTAGAGAGAACCAAAGATTTTTATGCATTTGTTTAATAAATACTACTTGTGATATGGGTTATATAATACATATAATATGAACACTAATGTTGAAATTGATGAGAGTTCCACATTAAAGTACTTGCCTGGAGGTCCAAATAAAATGTAAGGCGTAGGTCGACATTGTCCTTGAAGAATCCGTGTGACTGCAGCCATTTGACGGTCATTCAATTGTCTATTGAAAAACTGGACTGTAGCCTGGGAAATTGGTGGTGACTGGCAACCATGCCTTGTTGGTGTGCCTGCCTTGGGAAGTGTGTGAGATCCAGAAAGTCTGGTTGATGAAAGAGAGTACTGCGGGTAAACAGTTTCTAATGTGGTAGGAAACAATACTGAAATGAATAAAAAAGAGAAAGAATTAGAAATTAAATGGAAAATCTGATACAATCAATATCTAAACTGCAAATAGGTGAAATTGCCAATTTATTCTGATTTGGTTTGGTTTTATGGCATATCAACAATGCCAAACACTGTTTATACATTAAATATATATGTAAACACCTTTTTTTTGTTAACATCTTTAAATGAGCCTGAACTCTTTTTGCACACAGTTAAATGGGTTCAATTATTGTTATCTAATACAATTAATTCTATTTACTATCAATCATTTGTTTGCACACAGTTAAAGTGTTCTGAGTATTGCTATGTATCATTAACAATTTAATTAGTTTGAATTTTGTTTAACTGCATATCAACCTCTGTGGGTCATTTAATGCCAGAAGGGTAAAATTGATTTTGTTTTGTGCATGTTTTAGGATTTAGGGTATGAGCTTTGGTTATGTTTTATTATATCTGGCTAGATTTTTATTGGTTTGCTTTGGTTTTATGGCATATCAACCGTTTCAGGTTACTCAATGCCAAATCCATTTTTATACATATGTAAGTACAGTTTTCTTTACACTCAGTAAAATGTAAAAACAGTTCCATTTCAAACAATTCAGTTTAACATAAGTATGTAGTTCAAATGTCAAAAACAGTTCTTCATAAGTTGATTCGGTTTTATGTCATATCAAACATTGCAAATTGTTCAAAGCCAAATCCTGTTTAGACATATATCAAATACACATGGTGTGTGAACATTTTTCTAATAACATTTTTGAACAACCCTGAACTCATTTTTCTTCAGTTAAATGATTTCAGGTATTTTTTGTTATACAAATCATTCTATTTACTTTTCCTCATTTGTTTGCACACAAATGATTTCCAGAGTTGCTATGTAATAGTAACAATTTAACATCAAACATTTGTTTGCACACATTTAAATAGATATGTATGATATGTAAGAGATTAACATTTAAAAAGGTGAGCGAGCTTATAAGTTGGCCCACAGTTAAATAGTTTCAAGTATTATAGTTATTTAATACTTCTTCAAGAAGAAGCCTGGCAACTGCGCAGTCTGTATCACTATCCATACTTTCTACACTATAGGTTCTTTGTAAAGGTTTTGTTGATCCCTGAGCATTGCAGTGTTTATTGATTCGTATAGGTGACTGTTCTTGAGGACATTTTGAATGTGCTTCCTGGTTTTTCATTTTGGTGTTCTTCTGTATTTTCCCAGTTTATCTAATGGAAGCCTCCGTTTCCATGGGCTCAAATTTGTCCTTTCTTGGGGTAGTTCTCGTTCTTGACCTGGATCTATTTTCCCAGTTTTTGTACCATGTCCCTGCCCATCGAGGGGGGGGTCTCTTTAGTTTTCCTCTTGGATGGGGTCTGTAGTGGCCCAGTGACAGAAGTCACCTCAGAAGTGAGGGCTCCTGAGTTCTTGCCTGTCTCTCTTGGCTTGTTGCAACTGGTGTTTGGGCCTTTGGAGAGTTTTTCAGTAACTGCTATGATGGTTATCATCTCCTGGATCAGTGCTCTCATTTCATTTACAAGCTGAGCAACTACCTTAGGTTTTGTGGTTGTACTTGTTTCACACATATAACAGCTTTGTTTTTGGTTGTTGGGATATTTTTTTTGTCACTTCCACATTTTGTAGTCTCTACCACCCTTTTTGCTTCTGTATAGGTGATATTTTGAGTATGTCCTAGTTTGGCAATCTTTCTTTCTTTCATACCTCACAATCTCTAGAACCAGCACTATGGTTTCCTTGACAGGCAGCACATTTGTAGTCTTTTTGGCAGTCATTACATATGTCATTCTTTGCATCTTCCGCATACTGGTGATCATATACATTAGTCCTGGTGGTGGCCAAAACTTAAATTTGTAGCATCTTAAGGGATTTGGGATATAAGGTTCTACATTTATTTTTTGGTATCCAATTTTAGTTTTTTTTAAGAATTTTGTGGGTGTTAAAGGTCACTATATATGTATTTGTATCTATTGTTTCTCCAGTTATTTTAAAAAAATTTTTTCTTCAGATTTCTGTGACATTTTGGTCTTGTAAGTTAGTTCTGATTTCATCTAATGTACATAAGGAGAGTTCATGGCTTTTTACAACTCCTTTACATGTATTCAGGGAATTGTGGGGATAGGTTTTTATTTTTATGTTGTGAAAGTGTTTCCATTTTAATATTTTGTCAGCTTTGTTTTTATTGCAGATCTTTATTAGTAGTGTTCCATTCTAAATTTTTTTGAACAGTTTTTGGTATTAAGCTTTTGGATAATATTTTTTCAATTTTGAACGAAGACAGTTTACTTAGTGTAATTTCTTCATCCGATTCCATCACGAAAGACGGGAAATAATTTGTTTTTCTTCTGTCTCACTGTCAGAACTTTCCCTAGAGTCTTTTTTTTAAAAAATTACCATGGGTTTTGTTTGCGTTATCCATATGATTAGATGCAAGTTTCATTGAACATGCTTCCCATCCACCTCAGAGCCCCATGCGGGGATGTGCCTAGGGGGAACCCATTCACCTAGCAATATCCAGTTAAATGTTCAGTATACTCATGCTGGTGTTAGACAATTTTATTTTGTCCCTGGGGTTTTGTTCCCAAGATAACTACTTGCTTAGAGACAGAAAGGGCTACGAGTCTTTCCACAGCATGATTGACCCTACAGCCATCATCTTCAATTGGATTTTTATACAAATCAAAAGGAGGGCTGACATGACCAGCTGGTTGATCGAACTGAGCTTCTCCAACCGCCCATTTAGCCCAGTAAGGGCTAAAGTGGAGTGTTGCGAGTTACACAAACTTTTTAGTCATCAGTCACAGACTGCTCAGGCATCAGGATCCTATCCTCAAGCATTATGGGTTGCCACACACGGCCAACAGGTAGCCTCATTGGGTTTTTTTTCCCCCTCTGCAGAGGTGTAGTCTGCGTATTCTACAGCCCCAGCTGACTGGGTGAACAATTCAATTAAACATCAGTCATTTGTATATACAGTTAAATCATCAAACAGTTTTATTTCTAACAATTCAATTTAACATTCGTCATTTGTTTACAGTTAAATGGTCAAACAGTTCTATTTGATCCATAAATAGGACCTGCCAGGTGCTACCATTCCAGGCCAGTGTAGACCTGGGAGCAATGACTATGAAGGAGTACTCCATATTTCCCAAAGTTATTGTCAACTAATCCCTTTTCACTTTTGGTATTTTACATCTGTCAAAGAAAAATAAATGAATTACTTACCATTGCGCCCAAGATTTGGAGCCAGTTCAGCAGCTTGATGACAGCGTCTTAGAGGAGACCTAAAGATAGATCAAATATTGAATGATCAGGAAGTGATTCAATTCTAACACTTCCAATATAAATCTTACATAATAATGTATGCTTGTAACTGTAACAACAAAAATAGCCCATTATTATGCAAGTTGTTTGTATAATGCTGTTAATATGCACTAAAACGAAGAATAAAGCAATTTCCTGTCCAGTTAGACAATTGTAATTAACAAAAAAAAAAAAAAAAGTGTACAAGGCAGGTTTATTAACTTTTAATTAGATTTTTTTAAAAATTAATGTGTGCCTGTGTATGTAATAAATTTAACAAAGTGAAGATACTGTTCTGATCCATGCATAAGTCATTTTTTAGAGATACTATGCTAATAAGAAAATAAGCAGGAGAGAATCCTTGAAGTTTAGTAATCAATAGCATTTGCAAATAATAAATTCTGCAAATAAAGGTGACTTGACAGTGGAGGCCACTAATATCCAGATTATCTTAGTGGTTTACTTAATCTTTTTGTCTAGAAGCACATAATTATTTAATATTCAAATAATTATATAAACAAGCTTATTTCAATACTCATGTTAAATCCTACAATTTATCAACTCTTCTGAATGTCATAATCATTGCAAAGATGAACACTGTATATTTCAAAATCTACTTAAAAAGAAACAACCCATCAACCAAAGTATAAGTTCTACAAACCTATTGAATGTGAATCGTATATTGTAATCCTCTCCTTCATAATTATTTTGAAAATCTGAATTGAATTTTAGGAGGACTTCTTCATTGTGCACCTAAAATAAATCCAAAGATAGACAAAAATATAAAGAAAATAATATTTGATTTTTAATTTCACAGAATAAATTAAAAAGCAATAATGGAATAAAAATTAGTGAAAGAAATTCTCAAGAGAAATGTATTAAATGATAAAAAGTTTATATGAACTATCAAGGCAACATTTGTTCAATAGTAGGACTTCATTATTCACAGTAGATAACATTCTATGGCTCTCCAAGGATGAAGAAATTAATGGATAATAGTAAATCATATATACAATGTATGGTAATTTTTACTAGAAGATTGATAACTTATCTAAAAAATGAAATAAAAAAAAAAAAACGTTTTTGCTAGAAATATTTTATAAATAAAACATCCCATTATTAAGTTTAAATTAAGCCAAACATCATCATTTCCATGATAGACAGCTGATATTTCAGGCTTATATTTTATTATAAGCTCATTTGATGACAGAGATATCACCCACTTCCATTAAGAAATATATTAAACTGCAAACCAACAGTAAAAATGAAATGAATTAAAAACATTTCAGTAGTCAAAGTATTTTTTAAAAATTAGTTTAAGCCTCTTCCTTCAAGAACTGATGATTTTAAAGGCATTTAAATTACAGATTTTTTTTTTAAAATACTATCATTATTAAAAATTTATGTTGATGTATTTTTGTTTATATTTGATTCCTTTGAAAAGAAGTTTAAATTTAAATTTTATACTTGAAGGTTTTACTAAGTAGGTCAGAGATTGTACAAATGATGGAGTCTGACTGCATTATGTTCAAAGTATTAAAACAATATTTAGAAATAAGTTAACATATCTTGAAAACTAGATCTTATCTAATACAAGTAATCTGCAAACAATTATATAGTTTCAAGTATTCCTAAATAATGCTAATAATTTACACACAATTTTATGGTTTAAAGTAACTATTCCAATCTAATATAATCGTTTGTTTACTCACAATTATATGGTTTCAAGTATTCCTATCTAACACAATTTTCAAAGAAATCAATTTGATGAAGAGATAAGACCTAAACAGGTACTACCACTCTAGGTCAGAGTGGACCTGGAAGTAAAGGCAATGAAGAGATACTCCCCATTCCCCACAGCTCCAGAACTGGAGCCTAATCACAAGATGCAGTTTAGAGTCATACCCAAGGGAAGTATCAGTATTACATACTACTGTTACAACAGGAACCCAACAAGTTCACCTCACAATTATATATATATATATATATATATATATATATATATATACATACACACACACCTTAGAAAAGAATATGGAATTTGACAATTTTTCTAAACAAGAATAAACTCAAACTCTCAACAAAAATACTTTGAAAGACAAAAACCTTATGAAATTTCTACTTTTCATCTTAATTTTAGCAGGAATCAGATGCAAAAATAATTTGGGGGAGGGGAGAACATAGGAGAGAGAATTACCTCATGAACAATTCCTTCCAATAATGGACCATCTGATTCTCCAGGAACAGAAGCATAAACTTTGTCGCCAACAAGGATAGAAGGTCGACCTTCTGCAAGACCAGGCACTTTTAAAGCCAAATACTCCCCAACATGTTTGAGACATACCTATAAGGAAAGAAAAAAAAAACTAGATTTTTGAAGATTCATAACATCACACAAGTAATTTCTATAGGAATAAATTCAACTTACTCTTTCTAAATCAAACTGTCGTATGTCAATCTCCATTTGTATTTCTTCCAAATGAAGGAGGATAGAAAACTTGGCAACATAATTTTCATAACATAAGGTCTGAAATCAAAAAGAAAACCTCATAAAATACATATTCTTAACTCAGAAAATTAAATATAAGGCCTTATAAACAACAGTAGCAAAATCGATTATCTCTAGCATATTCTTGAGGTTTTTTTTCAAAAATCTATATGGTGCTATGACTAGTGTGGTTTGGTTTCTTTGTTTAATGACATATCAACCTTTGTGGGTTATTTAATGCCAAAGCCATTCTTGAAGAACAGCAGTGATACCATTTAACCCATAGCTGGGGGGATAAAGGGGGGGGGGGGCTCAATACCTTTCTCAAAGGTATTACTGTGATAATATACTGAATGTGCCATGCAGAATGAAAATCTTTGGTCGCACAATTATCTCTTTTGTATCTGTATTCTTAGTTTATCTCTGTGGTCCCAGCTATCTGTGCTCTGGTCATATACCTTCTGTGCCTAGTAGCGGACTGATATCTTATACTGTTCGTGTATCTTCTGACTGACTCTCTGCATCTCTGTTGTCTTGTGTCAATCTCTTAACAACTTCATGTGGAAGAAACCCTCCTCTCCTCATCCTCTGGTTGACCCTTTGTATATATGGAGAGATAAACATTCTTATTTCCAGACTTTCGGCCACCCAAACTGGACAAAAAAACCAGCAGACAATGAGACTCCAAAAGACACTTAAAGCTGTGATGATAAAACTTTTTAATCATTGATCCCCTTTGATCTGGCATCTGCCTTTTATATTAGCAGGACTGAATCAGTGATTTCCATGCAAATATATCTTGGACTTTATATGAATATACACACACGCGCATATACTTACCTATGGACAATCCGCAATCATACATATATACACCCACATGCACTTACATACAAACATACATGCTCTCACATAGAGCTAAGCTCATATATAGTGTCACATTAGTTTGAAAGTGAACATAATAGCACAACTGAATGTTGAATTTGCTTACTTTGAGGCTGCAGTCTAGCACTTTAGCCATTATGACACGAGAATTCTCCCCACCTGCTATGACTCATGTGGATTTTACTAGTATACATTTTTTGAATAAAGGAATTATATATTATAAATTCAATTACCATGACCAGAAAATTTGGGAAGCACTGTGTGCGACATAAAGAGACACTGGACAGCTGTTTTGACATCGTGATCTCCCCCACTGGAGATTGAACCACTGACCACAGAATGCAGAATTGAAACTACCACTGAGCCATTGGTCCACATCACACTCAAGCATTGCCAAATTAACTAGTCATTGTAAACACACGACTACTCAACCTGATGTGTCTTGTAGTTACATCTGTACTCTTACAGAGGACACTGTCACCTCCAGGGCCACATGTATATATGTATATACTAATATACATCAAGACATTAGATTAGGTGGTCACATGTTTACCATGACTAGTTAATTTAGCTATGTAGACTAATGGTTCAGTGGTAGAGTTTCAGCATTGCATTCGGTGGTTACTGGTTTGATCTCCAGAGAGTGAGATCATGGTATACAGTGCTGATGAGACCTAACGATGTCGAAACAGCTGTCCAGTGTTTCCTTGGGTCACATGCATTGTTGCCAGATTTTCTGGTCATGGTAATTCAATTTATTTCATTAGTAAAATTTACAATTAAATGTGAAATGCAATCAGTCAGGTCCAGGATTTGAACTCGTGTTGCTGTGTCCATATCCTGCGACAATAACCATTACACCATGGGCACCTTACAATTAATGACTGGTCAGAATGAGATCAGCCTTCTATATTTAAAGTGAAGAAAGCCAATGTAGGTAAATTTGGATTTTGCAAATACATAAGTGCTTAAGAGAAAAAAATAAATTGGTTAATTTTCTTTCACTGCTGAATAAAAACTTAATTGAAACCAGAAATAAAATATAAGAAAAAAAAAAAAAAAAGTTTGTTTTCAGCAGGTGACTACCTGACCGAGTTTCTTTGACTCATGAAAGCAACCATGAAGAAAGTGACTAACACTGCAATGAAATAAGAAAAGTTAAAAACGTATGCTGTGACAAGGTGGACTTGTGGTGATTGAGTGCCATATCTGGCAGCAGTCATAGAGTTATAAGTCCGTACACCATTCTCATTAGGCTTTTTTCTTACCTTTCAAACAAGTAAACTGAGTAAAAGCTCTAGGTTATTAAGTATTTTGTAAACAAAAACACACACAAAAAAAAAAAAACTCACTTCAGGTATACTTGGAAAGCCTTCTACCAGATCTTCACATTCCACAACAGAATTCCTCAGCTCCTCAGGAACACGGTACTGTCCAAGCTTATTGGGCAGCCTTAACTTCTTAGAGAACCTTTGGGAAAAAAAAGAAAAGGTTGATAAAAACTATTTGTAGATAATGAGAAAATAATGAAAAGTTTCTAGATAATATTGGAATGAAAAACAAATGTGGCATAATAGGGCCCTGTCCCAGTCTAGGTTTTACATGTAGATCAAGATAAAATGATTCAGATAAAGTTACTTAAAATCCCTGAAGTGTAATTTTCAAAGGAAAAATTAGGTAATCAGTATCTACTTTTTCTTTGTTTAATGGCATATCAACTTTCATGGTTGCCATCCAAAGCCATCCATGTAGAAGGATAGTAAAGGTACTATTTGACCTATAGCTAGGGAGATAAAGGAGTTCATACCATTCCCAAGGGTATTAGTTTAAAAGTGAATATAATAGTCTGACTGGTGTTCAAACTCAATTACTACGATATCACAGTCCAGCATGTTAGTCATGAGGACTGACCCCCATCAGTATTTAAGAGATTATATAAAAGAACAACCTTATAACTAAACAGGATGAATTAAAAACCAAAATTCCTTCTAATACTCTCCTTACTTGTAAAAAAAAATTATCTCAGCTAGTTGGCACTTGTATGATGTAATAGTAAAAGAGGTAGTGTAAATGTAGCAGCCATATGATGCAGCTAATTTAACACCATTTGATTGGTGAAATAATTATTGGGACATAATCTCAGAAGTAGCAACTGCTTTTTCTTGGGAAATAGAAGAGCATACCAGGAATATGTTAATTCCAGACAGACATCAGTGGTACTTGAAAACTCCAGGTACCCATGGCAACTACTCAACTAAAGGAATACTGAATCTAATCACATCTCAATTCAACACTGATGCCACATAACCCATCAGTCAACACACTGTCCAGTATACACTGAATTCCATAGCATTTTGTAGTTATCAACCAACAAGGATACCATGGCATTGGTTACAGTGCTTCACCAGAACCAGAGGTAGAGTCAAGTCTCCAGCTCTTTTGGACAGATGGTAAAGTTTTTCCTGAGGATAAGGGTGTTGTGCAAGCTGGTGGTGGCTCTGCAATGATGTGGGATGCATTCTATTGAAGTTTGCAAGGACCACTAGTGAAACTGGAGTTTATCTTGATAGTTTATCTTGATACAGAATATGTTGTGAATCATTTGCTTGTTGTGCTTCCTTGTGGTGATGGTACATTCTGGCAAAATAATGCAAATTCCATTATGCATGGGTGACAAAAATAGTTCAAACCATACTACCTACTCAGGCAGGTGATACTTTATTCAAGTCCCAGCAGTTGCTATGAATTAAACATTAACTTTTAGCAATACAAGGCTATGCAATATATATAATACTAACTTTTCAACAATAAGAGATAATGACACTACTATTAACATTATGAAAAATAACTAATTTTTACCATTACTGTTTCTGAAATTTATATATATCAAGTAATGCAAATTGTAGCTTTATACTACGTACAATATTGCTTATAAATACAATTTTAATAAAAAATTAATTTTCTTCTAAATCAAAAATAGCATTTTATTTCTAGTGTAACATTAGACAAAACAGATTATTTATTACCAAACTCTGCAGAACTGAAACTGTAACCAAAAACAAAATTGAATAGATATGTAAAAGGTGTACTTATTTTTGGACCATTACTTATCTATATAGTTGGTTGGTGTTTAATAGCATATTAATCCTGCAGGTTATTCAATGCCAAATCTTGCTATATACATGATTAGTAAGCAAATAGTTTGTAGGTAAATATGTACAGGACAAGAGAATGAAATGGGCAAAGTCGGGTGTTTTGTTTGTCAAGCACTCGTGTATCTCTCTGCATTTCTATGTAAGAACTAAATATCTTACTCTTTCTCTTGTGTTCAATGGCTGATTGCTGTATGAAATGTTGTGGTCAGAAATAAACTTTTCGTGTCTAAAGAAACAACGGGTCTGTCTTTTATTTGAAAAGCGTAACACCTATTGATGTTCAAGATGGTGCAGTGTTGATGAGGCAATGTTACAAATACTTTTGTTTCTAAATGAATTCTTCGAGCACAAGGTTAGACAAATTTTCCTCACTGGCATATGCTTTGTAAATGGTTTTGTTTCATAGTTGCATCATTTTTTTAATGCATACATATGCTAGACTGAAGTTTACAATTATGTTATAAGTTTTAATATCATTGCTTTTTACATTATCAGATCTATAAGGGTTTTGGTTGATCCTTGAACATTGCATCGTTTTTGTTTGTTTAATAATTTCTTTGATTTTATTCTTGATGTTGAAGGGTCTTGAGATTGAGATGAGTAGTTTGATATTTTCAGTTGTTTTTGTTCAGTGGGTGGTTAAATATGATTTATTTTGGATTGGTGGGAAGGTTTGAGTTGGGCTGGGGTAGTTAGAATGTTTTTTTGGTTTTTCATTGTTTGCTTTTAAATCTGTAATATGGGTTTTTCCAGAGTTATCTATTTTGGAAATTGGATATGACACTAAAAAATCTGATGCAGGTCTACACTAGCCCAAAGTGGGAGTATCTGATAGGGTCCTATCTATAGGTCAAATAGAACTGTGTACTTATGCTAAATTGAATCGTTTGAAATAGAACTGTTTTGACATTTTAACTGCATACTTATGCTGTTTTCGTATGCTAAATAGAATTGTTTATTTGTATAAAAATGAATTTAGCATTAAATAACCTACAAAGGTTGATATGCCATAAAACCTAAACAAACTGTATTTATCAAGTTGATTGTTGTTGTTGGTGGTACTGCTGCTGACCGGACTCACCTTCTGGTTTCGTTTGGTTTCTTTGTTTAATGGCATATCAACCTTCATGGATTATTTAATTCCAAAGCCATCCTTGTAGAAGAACAGTAGAGATACTATTTAGCCTATAGATGGGGGCTCATACCTTTACCGAGGTTATTAGTCTAAAAGTGAATTTAATAGCATGACTGGAGTTTGAACTCGCTTACTACAATATGGCAGTCCAGCACATTATCCACTATGCAATGGGAACTCCTCTCAATTCGCCTTTTGTGCTACATTAGCCCAGGTGTTATCTTTCAAATAGCATTTAACTATTTTCCTCGCTTCCAGAAATATATTTGCAGCTTCATATTTTTGCTGTAGAGTTTAGTAATAAACAATACCTAATAATATCAATTTTGATTATATAATGTTCTGCACTATATAATAAAATTCTGGTATTTTGGTTTAAAAGAAAACTATATAAATAGTTAGGGTGTACTCATGGGCAATACTGTATATGCAATGATGACCTTGAGAAATGAAGATTTTTAAGTATTTCTCTACCCAACCAACAAGATGTGACAATGTCAATTTTTAAGTGGAATACTGTTGGTTTAAATTCAGAATTTTCCTTGTAGATTTGTTGCCTTATCAAAGCTAGGGAACCTAGTATAACTATTTACCCACCGCTGGGGGAAAACAGATGGATTTATGCCTTTCCAAAGGGCATTAGTACAAAGTGAAACATAACAGCCTCGTCTAAAATATGAACTTATATCATCAATTCTATTTCCAATGAAAATAACAGTTATGATAAGTGAACCTTCTTATATGTAGGTATGTGTGAATAAAAATTAATTTCAAGTTTTGTTTTACTAATTATTTACCATCACCAATTTCTGTTCTGTAAATGACATCACAAATAAAATCAAAGACAAAAATCAGCAAAGGAGCAGAGTTGCTGAATCTGGTTGCCAAAAGTAACTAGCTGAATTACTAAAAATAGCAAATTTGCAATTATAGTAATTCAATATTCTTTTTCATAAATTGATACACTTAAGAGTCATACATTTAATACATAAAAATTCACAACATGATATTAACTTACCAATATTTATCTTTAAAAGGCAATTATAAATGTATATATAATTAACTTTAGACTTTTTCCTCATTCCTAGCTCAAGTTAGCTTCGATTATCATAAAAATAAAACCAAAAGTTATTAGGGAAAGCCATGATTTAGTATACTGTTCTCAGTCACCAATTTTGTTATTTGTAGTCCAATCTGGCAACACTGCATGAGAACTATAACTTACACAATGCTTTCCTCAATGCTAAAAAATTTAAAAAAAAAAAAAAATGCCCATGCAATTTTCTTTTTTTTTTTTTTTAATGAGTTCTTTTTGTGCATCATTTTCTTATGCAACAAAAGAAATAAAATTTCATTTGTTGACTTTTGCTCACCACTTACGTCTACAAAAAAAAAAAAAAAACCAAAAAACAATCATTTAATCTTGCAGGTCTTAAAAAGAATTGCAACTAACATTCTATTAGAAATGAAAAGTTTTTGTTGTTAAATATTAGGAACTTTTAGTTTAAACAAATTTAATTAAAAAACATATTTTAGTATACTGTGACAACTGTCAAATGAACAGTGAAAATAGGCATATTTATTGATTCAATGTCTTGAAGACAAAAATAAACTATATTGGCATATAGTTTTTATATAAGGTATAAATGCAACATAGATGTTATGTGTTATGTGTGTGTTGCTTATAGAGAAAGTAGTTTGAATAACTGAATGTGTCAAATGCAGCTTACATTTCTTGCTGAAGATTTCTCTTTGAATGATGCGCCATCAAAGTTATATAACACTGAAGAAAGCCAGCATACTCAAAATGTCCAAACAAAGTCTTAAAAATCATTTATACCAGCTTGCAGGTGAGGCATATATATATATGGCAAGATTAGAAAATAGTCCTCTACACTAAGCTCTCTCAGGAGAAGCAAACGATTGATTTGAACAATTACTGCTTGCAATTAGACTAATTGAAGGCAGCAATTGACAAAAATTGTCGGAAATTAGTTAAGAGAAAGTACATAATAGTCCATCAGGATAATGCTAAACTATTTCTTTATTTGAGACAAAATATTTTTACAGCTTGACTGGGAAGTTTTCTTTTGTCTACCATATTCATGTGTAACACCTTCAAGATTAGAATTTATTGCAGTATTCATAAAATTATCTTAATGAGGAAAAAACAAAAAAAAAAAAACAGTCCCTTGGAAGACTGTAAAAGACACCTAGAACAGTTCCTTACTACAATAAAAATCTGTGAAGATGACATTATGAAGTTAGATGAAAGATGGCAGAAAATAGAACAAAATGGTAAATATGTTGTTTAATAACATTAATGTAAAAATTGTTTTTCAATTGTCTTTTTGGTACTTTAAACTTAAACAACCAAAAAATATGCAATATAATTACCTTTGTACTTTTTCACCAGGAATTATCCAATCAGAAGTGCTGGCTTCCTGGAACCGTAAGAATGCCATACTTTGTTGTAGCTGATGAGGTAATAACTGCCCGTCATCTTTGAGGAGTGGGATATGCTGAGGTAAATAATCTTGATAAGGGTCGATGACAGTGACTGTGATATTTCGTGCTATTCGGAATTTGTCAAATTTAAATACCAGCAGTACTTTGTGATTTCCGATGTGTCTGAAGAGTGAGAGAAAAGACAAAGAAATTTACCTAAATATTCTGCCCAAACTTTGATTCAATCAACTCATGAAAACTTAGTCGATATTAGTTCAGACACATACACTTTTTTAAATATCAAAAACTTTAAAATGGAAAAAATAAAAAATTCAAACCTACATTAGACAACCTAGTTTGTATTAAAAGATATTTATATACTTGTAAAATCAAGCGTTGGAATTTAAGATTGCAGTGTGCACTATGGTTCCTTGCATTAAATATAAATATTTTCAGTACAAATTTGTGGTTAGAAAAAAAAAAAAAGAATACATTATTAAAATCTATTTTGGTATTTGTCAGACAATGCTACTAGCACAAGTATATTTTCAGGGCTATAAGTGAAAAAACAAACTCACTTGGAATGGCTTGCAAGATCCACAACTTATATTTTCATGAAAAGTCCTAAAAAGGTTTACACAGATTAAAATTTTTAAAAATTAATATATCCTCTTGACAGCATTCCTGTTTATCATAAATTGCATTATTTAAGTTTAGTACTCTGTCTCTGGATGTAGAGATATTAGATTATCTTCAAAGCCTTTGATCACATTTCCCCACCAGCCCACATCATATAATGAATAAAATCAGGTTTTTTACTGTTTAATGGCGTTTATTCTTATAAATAATTTAAACTAGATTTTGTGGTAAACATACTAAAAATTTATTGAGCGTACCTAATTAGTAAACAATAACTTTCAATGAAAAGGTTCCCCCCACTCTTGTTTGGCCTTTTAAAGGTAGTTGTTGTTAATAGGAGGAGGTAAAAATCAGATTTTTAAAATATTTGGTCAACATAAATGCAAAATAATGTTCTTGGTAATAAAGCAACATTCATTACTCATGGACAGCACTTTACTAACTGGCTACCAGTAAACATACTCTGAATTTAGTCATAGTGCTTCATTCTTCCTTAGCAATTTTACTTCATGATATTGTTCAAACCTAGTAGTAGTACATATTAATCAGAAGATAGTCTTAAGTTACCCAAATTTCCTGATCCCTGGAGTTGTAAAAATAAATAAAAGGAAAGATTGCTGATAAAAAAAAGTTGAAAGAAAAACTACTACTAAAAAAAAAAAAAAAAAAATTTCAGACTTACTGCTACTACTAGTTATAAACAAACACTATAGCATGGGGAAAATTAGGAAAAAAGTAGGCAAACAAGTAAATTGGAATGAAATCTGGTTTCTGTAGTCCAATCATTAAAGCATGATCCATATTGAAAAGACACCCAGACACAAGTTCAAAATCTTGTTGGAAGCTAATTCTTCATTTTCCAAGTCATTTACTTGGAGATAAACTTGTAGAGAAGAGGAAAATCTCGTATTTTGTTTTGGCGCGCTATTTAATTCAACACTGAATTTCACCCAATCAGGATGACATTTCCCATTCAGCCCGGACCTTCACTTCTGGCTAGCAAAACGGGTGAGCAGCCAAAACCACTTTCTTCGGCTTGAGACGGCGACCAGAACAGACGTGTCTCTGGTCGCCCCTGCTTAGCGATGCTTTTTAGCTAAACAAGCCACCCAGTGTGGACATATCACTGTGGCTTTAACCCTAGCAGCAGCAACATGGACATTCAGCGAGGGAACCTTCTAATTTATGGATTCTTTGCGTCTAATATATTTTAGACCAAGGAATCCCAGTTGAATATGAATTAGATACGTTCAGCATGCCTTCCACAAGCACCACAAAAATTTACTCCCATTTCACCTCTGGTCACATTAATGGAGATAACGCCTACTCTCCCCAATTACCAGACACACAAAACTACACGGTGACCTTGAATACTTCCCTAACACGTCCAACGACACGCTGCCATCTCAACATCTAGCTAAGCCATTTCGTCTCAAACATCCAACAAGCCTAAACACCACGAGTCTTGCAGCACCAAGAACAAACCGCTTCAAAGCTGCAAATAAAGTATTTTCGCTGTTGTGTGTTGTTAAAGCAATAGTCTCGTAATTCATTTCTGTGCCTATAAATTCACACGCTATAAACTTTTCAGTGTTTAAAGAAAAAAAATGTCAAAAGTTAATGACTAATTTATGTCAGATAGAGCAAATGTTTGGATAGCATCTTATAAATCTAAATGAGCGGCAAGAAGTAAAATTATTTAGTTAATAATTAATACAACCAACTTGTACATAAAGCTAAAATTGCTATTTAAATAGGCTACAGTTGGATTACATAGGCAAGCTGCTTATTAGTAGTAGAAACTAATTTTGAATGCAAAACAAAATGTTATGCTTGAACTAGACAAGAAAAAAAAAATTCACATTATGAGCAGGTACTTAAGAGATCTTGGCCAAACAAAGGAGGTAATAATTTTTAAAAATTTCTAGAGAAGGGTTTAAAGAAACTTTTGAGACTGTTTAACATTAAGATAAATCCATAAAATAGTTATGTAAGTTTCAAGGCTTTATGTCATTTCAGCATCCTCTTGTTTTTCTATGCACTTCAATTTAAAGCATCTGACAAAAAAAAAAACTACGTACTTATCCAGGCTTTGAATTAAAGAATTACTTTATTACAATTATGGGTTTATGAACAATAAGAGATCAGCATTACTTACTTAGCATTGCATGAAATATTCACATAGGCAGCCATAGTAGGAAGTAGGACAAGTTTTCCTTTCACTTCTTCACTGGATCCAGAGGCACCCTTTGAACTTGCCATGAATTCTTTTATCATCTTTAGACTGTCCACATGAAACTGAACATTTTCAGCAGGCAACTGGATTTCCAGTAAAGTTTGTGGATGGTTTCCATTATTTCGGATCCACATTGTAAGCGATTTGTGTTCATCCACAGATAAACGACCAAAGTCAGAGATTCCACTGATGACAATTCCTTCTTTGTCTCTTAAAAGGTCAGCCAAATAGTTGCTGTGGGGTGGCCCATCCATTTGACTTCAAAGAAAAAAAAAAGACAAATATAATGACTTTACAAAAAAGAACATTATGGATATTACCATTAAGTAAATAAAATGTGCCTGTGAGCGTAGATATAAAATGGGGTCCAACCTTTTATTTCAAGATTTTAAATATTTAGGACTTTATTTGAAATAAAACTTTCTTTTGAATTACCTTTACATATTTTAGTTTATTTCAAATAAAATCACTAGAAAGAATTTTTTTTTATAAAATCAATTCATTTTGTAAATGTGCTTAATCAAAAATTGATGGCCGAGAAAAAAATTTCAATGATTATTTGATAAAAAAAAAAAAAAAAAAAGAAAAGAAAAAGAAAAGAAGACTTATGATTTCAGTAAATTTATCATGTATAAAATTAAAATCAGAAAGCAAAGTTAAAACGACCAAATTTAACTCCACACTAAACTGCAGAAAATAATTTTAGTAGTTTTAGATCATACATTTAAATTTTAAATGTATTGCTAAAAATAATTTGGACTTAGCTTAATTTTTTTTTTTTAGTTATATGTATATGGTGTGATGAATAAATTGTCATAAATTATGCAAAAATGAAAACAACACTAACATCTCATTTTATCAGATACAGGGTGTCTCAATATACATGGGACCCATGTGACTGCTAATAACTCTACTACTACTAATAATGATGTGTTCTTTTGTTTCAGATATGAAAATAGTATACTATAACTGTTATTAATCCTTGATTACAATGCCTTGGATAAGAGAAGAAAATATTCTGTGTCTACTTATTTGGAGACAAATTCATTCAAAATTGTCTCAAAATAGATGCAACCTATTAATATGATAATGATTTATTACTGAGACAAAAAACTCAAAGAGATTGCATGTCGTGGAAGCTGATATAATAATTTTAAAAAAGTTGATTTAATGTCTATCCCAAAGGATGCATTTTTTACAAGACATGTTTCAAATGACTGCCATTGCGCTTGTCTCAGTAATAAATCATTATCATATTAATGGGTTGTATCTATTTTGAGAAACCCTGTATATTCACCAAAATTAAATGAAAATATCTTCAAATATTATAAATTAAATTTATTCAAAGAAATCACCAATAGCTTCAACCACAGACTTCAGAATCTCCTGTAAGCCTTTCTGATGGTTTCCTTGTTTAAATTGGTAAATGCTGTTATCTTTGCATTCAGTTCATCTTTGGTGTTGCATGGAGTTTTTTGGTCTCTTGCTCAACAGTGCCACACACATAATCAAAGAGATTGTAATTTGAGGAGTTAGGTAACTAGGTGTTAATAGTGATGTGTGATGTAGTCAAAGAAATTTTCTGACACCTAACACTGAGTTTTTCTGCTTGTGTAGCATAGTACAGAGTCCTGTTGTTATATGTAGGGCCTATCAGCAGCCACCCTCTTGATCCAGAAGAGACCTACTTCCTCCAAGCATTTAATGTAGGACTTCATGTCAAGGTTGAATCCATAAGGCAAGATGAATAGAGAGATAATGTCGCCATGATGTGGACTGAGTAATTGCTTTTCATCATTATCAGTACATCTTGCGAAGAGACAGACCAAGCCAACAGTTTTGACAGTTCACTATCTGATCCTCGTAGAAATTTTTCTCAGAGAAAAACCAAAGCATGTTTAATTGGAGAGGATGCTTGATTTTGTTCAAAAGCTTTTCAGCACAATCTTTCCAATAGTACTTTATAGCCTGTGATAAAAATTAGCCCCTTCTCATCTTGTATGAGAAATACTGAATGTCTTCATGCACTACCTGCCTGATAAGAAACTCAGACACTCCTATGTCCCTGGCTATAGACCTGATTGACTAGCTGGGATTGTCAATCATGGTCTGGATCTCACCAACAAATTTGGGAGTTCTTATCAGAACAATCAGAGTGAAGCTGCCAATCTGTTGTACCTTCATAATCACCATTGGACTTTTGGAATCTTCAGCACAGTTCTCAGATTGACACCCAAACACTGAAATCTTCACATTATGCTTTTAGTGTGAATGCAAAGCATACAGCATACTGTTTCCAAATTACTGGAGGAGTGAATTGTCATGGTGCTGCTTTCCTCACAGTCAGTGCCTAACTGACTAGTTTACTGCACAGTAGATAAAACCTGAAACAAACAAAGCCAATGCATGAAATGAACAATTTAAAAAGGCAATCTACCCATTGCAACCTCTGTGTGTGTGTGTGTGTGTGTGTGTGTGTGTGTATGGAATTCTGGTTAAATGCATCATCTACACTAACCATTTGGGTTATAAAGAGCCCTTGATTAGCACAAGCACAAACTAATCTTTTAAACTTATCCTTGACTTAATAAATGAAAATAAAAGATGCTATAATCACTAGTGTAAAAAAAAAAAAAAAATTAAAAAAAAGTATTGTGCTGAGAGAATGAGAAAAATAGTGTATGAAAGGTTAAATTTGGTTTCTGCAATCCAATGGCTCTTTGTATCTTATAAGGTTAGAGCATTTCATGCTTTAATCAAGCCTCTTTAAGGCAAAGAGAATGCAAGTCAGAGTCAAAGAGCATATCTTTTATTTGCAATTTCGTTAGAGTTTGATGGCCTCAGCTAGTTCTGATTAAAAACTAAAAAATATGATTAAAAAATACTAGACAAAATTAATAACATTGGTTAAAAAAAATTGATATTATTCAGCTAAATAAGTTGTAGTCAACTGTTAGTGTCAGCTATCATTTATTGTTTTGTGTGTGGGGTGGAGGGACAGAACTTTAAAACAATGTTCATCTAATACCCCAAAATATTTTCAGACTAAAATTATAAAAATTAAAATAATTAAAAATAAGTTAAAAAAACAAACAAACAAACTTACTTTCTTGGATTCCTCGGTAAACGGGAAACTGATGTTGCCCTCCAGCTACACTTTCCCTGATTACTTTCAATGGCTGTGCAGACCACTTGTTCCCTCCGTTGTGCTCTGAATCCTCCAGTGCATGCCTTCAGGTAGAAAAAGATCTCCTTGTTGATGTAGCCATGATCCCTGAGGACAGCTGTCACTTCCCCCATAAATTGTTGTTGGCGAAGAGGCTGCACATCAAATGCAAGGACCTCAGAATTGCTTTCCCTTAAATCAACAGTCACCCAATCACCCATTTCAGGCAGATAACCCTTGACACAGTTCTCAAGCCTAAAGGGAATGTCATCATTGATCAGGCCTTCACCATTATGAAACCGAGTAATGGTGCCCACACCAGGTGCAAGATCTACCAGTACATCAGAAATATTACTTTGAACATTTTTAATTTCGGATTCAACTGAAATAAGAATAACAAGATTGAGTTAAATGTCACTGATATAGATGACAAAATGCTGCACATTATTTTCTTCAAACAATAAACAAAAAAAAAAAAATCTAATTTGTAATCTAGTTCTTAGAAACTGGATATTAACTTTCATTACATTAATAAAAAATATAATGGATTTTTAAAATTTTAAATTTAGCAATAGAAATATTACTTAATTATGCTAATCAAAAATTATCAAGTTACCATGAGTAGAATTTATAAATACAAATATCAAAACTTTCATCTACTAATGATTGTATGTGTGTATACATGAAACATAGCACATGTATATACACATACACACACACCTAGGAAAAAAAAAAAAAAATCAGGTCAAAGGGAGTTCCTTGTTGCAGCCATGTAACACAATACAGCCTAACATTAGCTGAAGAAGAGATACACCATAATGGGAAATACTTTGCATGGCACCTCGGTGATCCAATAGGGGATTGGAAATACTCTTCTATATAAAGAGATACCAAAATTTATACTGTATAAATTTTGACATCTCTGTGATCAAGAAGTATTGAGATAAAAGCTTTCATTTTTTTAAATATTAGTATTTAAAGGAAGACGTGCACTGTTGGAGTAACTTATATAATAAATAGATATGTCAAATTTAAGAAAAACAAAAAGTAAATAAAGAAAGAAATTGAAGAAAAAAAAATGATAAAAAATTATGAAGCCAGTCTCAACATTTCTTGAACAGCAGTTTTTAACAAAATATAGGATCATGTATATGCAACACCTTTCATACTTACCAAACCAAGCTGTGCAATTTTTTTCTTACCTCCTAAACTGAAAATTATCTCAGTACTAAAATTTAAAAACCTTAATGATTGCCTAGGTTAACACTATATCAAAAGAAGAGTTTGAAGTGATTTGACCAAAGCAATAAGTGTTGAATACTAAGGTTTGGTTTGGTCTGGCCTGGTTTCTTTGTTTAATGGCATATTAACCTTCATGGGTTATCTTATGCCAAAACTATCTTTGTAGAAGAACTTTAATGGTACTATTTAACCCATAGCTAGAGAGATAAGTAGATTCATGCCTTTCCCAAGGGTATTAGTCCAAAAGTGAATGTAATAGCATAATGAGTTCAAATTTGCTTGATAACAATGTTGCAGTCCAGCATGTTAGCCACCATTCTACTGTGAATATTAAAGGGACTATATTGATGGAAATTAATGTTTCATTCATTGTTGATTTGTCTTGATAAATACAGCTTCAGTCTCAATACTTTTTGAACACATCTTGTATATTTATGGCTAGCTAATTCAAAGTATGATTTTGCTATCTTGCTTTTCAGGTAATTGCTGCATGTAATGTGGACATTCATATTGCAACATTTGACAGGGTTTTCTGGTGGATAAGGGTTAATGAAACAGACACATTGGTGGCATGTGAAAAAACCAGAGCTAAACATCACTAAACTAGTTGTCATTGCTGGGTAGCTGCCTTATCTACTAAGTCCATTAAACTGTGTAATACTTAGCATCAGATTTGGAAGCCTAGAGTATACAATGGAGGTACAACATAATCTTATTTCTGTGTAAAAGCTATTGAAGCAGAGTTTTTGAATGTTTGTGTAGGCTTTATGTCCCATAAACTTGTCTGCAAAAACTAAATGTTCAGTACAGATAACATTGAAATCAATGGACATCTGAAAGCATTTTTGGTTTCAATTATTGTGAAAAATGTCATTCTCTCTTTGTATTTCAAAATTTAATAGTTTTTATAACTGATTCTTTGGACAATCAATGAAAAACGTGACTGTTTGCATAGTCCATTCAATTCTTTTATCATTAAAAAAATTTTTTCAGTTTCTATTTATCAACTATGATTCTATGATCCACAAATTTGCTCTTAAAAAGAACCAGATAAATAAAATATGATGAAAACAAAACAAGATTTGAAAGAGACTCCAAATAGAACAATACTAACAGACAATAACCACACAATTGGAGACAAGAATCTTTTTTCTTCTTTACAACTACCTGATAAATTTTCAGTGAATATTTTACTTCCTAAGAGCTCTTAAATATTATGTTCTGTTTTTCAGGCAGACACGCTCTGGCTCTATCATTAACAAAATTTCTCTGTGTTTGAATGTTTTTAACTGAAGATCTTAGCTTCTCTTCTGTCAACAAACAGACAAATAAAAACTCCAGTTCAACTTATAGGCTAAAGCAAGAACAAACTTAACTACCAATAAACTACTGTTTGACTAACAAGTATTTAATGTACTACCTACAAGAGGCCTCACAGTTAAATAGATTTATTTTTTATTTTTAAGTCACTGTTAACAAACCCTTTTTGCATCAAATGTATTAAGATGTTTGGCCTTGTTAAGTATTTTTGAGCTTATTTCCCTATCTTAATTTTGAAATCAAGATTATATGCCTAGGAATTATGACCTAACACACACCATTTGAAATGAATTTTAAGGTGTTCAGGAAAAGATCAGTTCTGTGTTTTGAATAAGCACAATAAATAAATACAAATAGCTGTATTAGCAATACCTCAAATGCTTTTTCCTAAAACAATTTTTTTAAAGAGTAGTAGGAGGAGTGGGTGGGGGCATATCAACTAAGAGTTTCAATCCATTGTTAGCTTCACCAATATTGATCTGAACAAATTCTATGCCAAGTGAAAAGACATTGAGTTTTCAGAAGGTTTCAGTCAATCAATTTACAGATTTCGATTTACATGTAATAAAACCTGTAATGTAACATTTTCACCCTCTCTGCCAACATGTATAAGTCATGGCTTACAAAAAAAAAAAAAAAAAAAAGCTGTTACATTATCCTCCACAATAAAGGTACCTATAAAAGAAAAATCATGGGGATTTTTTTGCAACAGATATTCCTTATACTGCATCTTTTTAAATTGAGTTAATTTTACTCTCTTTGTTCTAATGTCTTCAGGTTATTTAATGCCAAAGCCATCCTAGTAGAAAAACAGTAGAGGTACAATTAAAATCTAGGAGTGATCAAACTCAATTTGAGGCCACAATCCAGCTGGTAGGAGGATAAGAGGATTTAATACTTTTCCTAAGGGCATGAGTTCAAAAGTAAATTTAATAGCACAACTGGAGTTTGAACTTGCTTACAATGTCTTAGTCCAGCATGTTAACCACAACATCATAGGGTTTCCTCCTGTACCTTTTTTCATAGCTCCTAAAAATATTAAAAATGCATTACATTATTAATTTTGAAAAAAATTTTTTCTATCATTTTTATTTTAATCAGTAGACCTGTAACTTAGTTGGGAGAGCAGCTCAGGCTTGTCCACAATAAAGGAGATGCAGATTTGAATCTCACTGAGTGTGCACCATTTCATTATTTCTAATATGTACAGTTAGATTGACAACCAATGTTAGTTGCAATAAAAAGTTTTTTTATTTGTTTAACAGCATATCAACTCATTACAAGTTATTTAATACTGAAATTTGATTCATTTGTAAATGTTTGGTTTGGTTTCTTTTGTTTAATGGCATACCAAACTTCCTAGGTTATTTAAAACTAAAGCCATCCTGGTAGAAGATCAGTAGAGGTAATATTTAACCCATAGCTGGGGGAATAAAGAGGTTCATACATTGCCCTAAAGTATTAGTTCAAAAGTTAACATAATAGCTTGACAGTTCAAACTCAATTTGAGGCCACAATCCAGCACTTTAATCATTACACCATAAAGACTTCTCCCCATGTAAATGCCAGATTACAATTATAACTATATTTTCAATGTTCTATTGTGATAATTTTTTTTTTCAATTTGCACTTTTTTGATTGACAATAACCATTTGTTGGTACACAGATAGTATAAAGTATCCCTATTTAATACAAATAATCTGCACACAGTAATACAGTATCAAGTATTCTTATTTAATACTAATAATCTATACACAATTAGGTGGTTTAAAGTAACTATTCCTATTTAATGATAATTTGTTTGCACAGTTATATGGTTTTAAGTATTCCTATCTAATACCAATAATTTGCAAGCAATTATATGGTTTCTTGAAACTAATTCTTTGTAAACAATCATAGAATCAAGTGACTTTTCTTAATACAAATAATTTACTCACAATTTTACGGTTTCAGGTAGTACTACCTAATGATAATTTTTAAACAGATCTAGTTGACCTATAGATGGAACAGGTACTACCACTCCTGTTTAAAATTTTACCTGGGAATAATAGCAATGAAAAGGATAACTCCACACTTCCCAGTGCTTCAGAATTGGAGCCTCATCACCAGATGCAGTTTAGTTTCATACCTAAGACACCAATTTGATGGTAGGAAGAGTCTTACCCTACTGCAAGGGATTCAAGTTGGCATATTCTAAGCTCTACTGAGGGTGCCATTTTGTCTGTCTTACAGTAACATACAAAAGATAGTTTATCCCCATATAGATGGAAATAACAGATGTAATAAACCTGTTTAAATACCGAGTACAGTACAAAATACAAAGAAAAAAGCAAGAGACTGGGAATTTTCATCTTGGTACTGAAATTCTATTTGATTGATATACAAGTGACAGTTATCTCTAAAAGACATCACATTGTAAAAGTTTTATTAAATAAAATCAATATATGAAACAATCACAAGACAGGTTTTAAATAATACAATTCTTTGTATTTATAATTACTGATTACAGTGAATTAATTTAAAAAATAAAAATAACATAAGTAGCTATAGCTCTTCCTGTAAAGGAACCAGCATTTCATGTTGGTTTGGTTTCTTTGTTTAATAGCACAGCAACTTTTGTGAGTTATTTAATGCCAAAGGGGGGGTAAGGGGGGTTTATACTTTTCCAAAAGGTATTAGTCTGAAAGTGAATATAATAGTATCACAAGAGTTCAAATTTGCTTACTTTGAGGCCACAGTCAAGCATTTTCAACATACCATTGAGACTCTCTGCTTTTTGTTAGTAGCTATGAATAGATCAGTACAAATCTAGGAGTGATTAAATAACTAAACCATTCCCACTATAGGTCATAACTATAAGGTTCCCTATCATGTACTAATGTTAGTTCTTTTATTAGAAACTAACTTGGGATATTGGCAACAAGCATGAAATTGGAACAAAATATTCTATTAAAAAGTTTTGTTTTTTTATCAAAAAGATCTCTACTCCAAAGCTATGGTTATGTACAAAAAAATTATATAATAATGTAAAATTTACATTCACCATCCAGATAAAAGTTTCAGTCATTTCCTCCATATTTTTCCCCCTAACTAGACAGTTTCATTCAAAAATTACATCATCAAGTAGCTACAATTTGCCCATCTGTCATACTTTTTCCCATCCTAACCATTAAGACACAACTAATGGTCAATTATTGAAATTTACTCTAATCTGAATGATATATATTTTTTGGTACATTGCAAAAAAAAAAAAAAAAGAAAAAAAAAAAAAGAAAAAGAAAAAAAAGGAAATTGTTTGTTGTGCTATTTTTTTTAACCAGCACCTTGATTTCAACTCAGAACAGGAGATTAAGCAGTACTATATTCTAATCTTAAGTAGAAAAGATTAACAGTCACACATACAAACAAGTAGAATAATACTAAGACGAGTCAAAAGTTTTGCAATATTTTAGTACATGCTACTTCAGTGTGTATATCACATGATCCAAGAAATTGTAACTGTGAAAGGTACTTACTGTAGATGGCAGTATCATGGTAGTTGGTAAAGTGACACATTGCTTCACTGGATGTGTGATTTAAAAGTTGTATAGATGAACATGTAATATAGTCTAATTTGGGAACTTAATGCTTTATGAGTTCAAACTGGGCCTTAACACCACAGAAGCAACCAAAAACATTTGTGTGAAAGGTGAAAGCATTGTTGTAATAGTACAGTAAGCAGATGGTTCAAGAAATTTTGGTTGGATTGCAAGAATCTTGAATAATCAGGCAAAGTAGATAGGCCTAAAAACCATGGATTCCAAGGCTGTGCTCCAAGACATAGCAGCAAACTGAGAATATCAGGAGAACTTGGCATCACACAGTCTGGTGTGGTTTTTCACCTTTATGACCTTGGCAAAAGCATCCTGAGCTGCCAAATAATGCCTCACATTACCAAAATATTGCAAAACTTTTGACTCGCTCTAATAATACAGAAAGAAGTGAGTAAAAATAGAATAGAAAAAAAAACAAACAAACAATAAACTTACCTATTTTACCATTTTCTGTCCTTTTTGCTGCTACCTCCTCCTCTGTATAGTCTTCATCGTCTGACCATTTAGAAAGAATAACAATTTGATCAGCATACCACCCTCCCTCACGATGTTGTCGGCTAGCTATCACAGATACTTCATCCCCCTCTCGAGGACGTTGTTTTCCAACAACAACATTGTATGAGAAATAGACATCCCCATCTACCAAGCCATGGTTGCCAAACAAATTGGTAATTTGTCCATTAAAAGTGCGTGTATTCTCTTCTCTACATTTTGTACGTTCCCAGCTGGCTGATCGAACAACAGCGCCATCCACGGAACTGGTAAAAGACTGTCGGCGAGGGACATCCTCTTTCCACAAAAAGTTAGCAATCTTTGATATTGCATTAAACATTATTTACAATCTGGAAAGAGATAAATAAAATAAAAAAAATTTAAAATGTTTCTCTCTTGGAACTAGAATATTATTGTGTGACATTAACAAAATACCTTATACATTCCATAACAATCAATACCTATAAATTGTCTCCACTTTATATGCAATTTACTGTCCGATTAAAAAAAGATCCTGGATAACATTCCTGAAGCGCTCTCATCAGACAAAAAAAACAAAAAAAAAAAAAAACACCTACGAACCAAATAAATGTTGTATACAAATTCACTTTTCTCTTACAAAACTTTTACTCTAAACAAATATTAATTTTAACAGCATGTCAACCTGTTGAGGATTATTTTATGCCTAGAGCAAGGGTGTCCAATACATAGATTGTGATTGCATACCATCTCTCTCCAAATCTTTTTAGATGTTAACCTATCATCTATCCTCCCTTTGGTAGGTGCCATTTGAATGACACATAAGGTGGTCAGTCAGCTGTTACTAAATGTACTCAAAGATGTACTGTACATATAAAGTATACTCAGTAAAGCTTTAAGTAGAGCATTGTAAGTTCTATGAAAAAAAAACCCTTTTTGGTCACATCTCAGAGAACATTGTAACAAAAGCAAGCAATACAAGGAATAAAGAGATCAGATAGTAAGTTTTCCTATGTATTGGTTGCTTTTGTCACAGTGTTCTGATGAAAAGCGACTAGAGAAAAAAAAAATCCTTTTTTTCAACTTATGATGCATACTCTGTTTAAAGCTATCCTAAAATTTTCTATCTACCACAGAATATTTATATACTTAAATAAATAAATACATTTAGTATTTTTAAAACAGATCATTTTGACATGGTCATTTCAAAAGTAACTTGCAAACTGAAAAGTATGGGATACCCTAGTTTAGAGATTTGGAAATAACATTTACATTTGTGTAGTTATTTTTTAAGAGTTTTGTTTGCATACAATCCTATTGAATATTTTTTAAACAGATCTATTTGAACTGTAGATAGGACCCTAACAAATACTACCACTCCTGATCAGAGTGCCCCTAGGAGTAATGAAGGAATAACTCCACACTCCCCAGATCTGGAGCCTCATCAGATGCAGTTTAATGTCAAGTCCAAGACATAAATAAACATTGAATTTCTATATCAGACGGACTACAACTAGCCTATCTAGACATCTCACCAATCACTTATTAGACAAAAGTGCTATCAGAAATCATCTCAAAAACACACCAGTTGAAACCCCAATAAACCAAATTCTTGTCAAAAATACCTGAATATTAAGACCAACAGGGATAGAGGGGATGTGCTGAATTGAAATGCCTGAGGCTGTAAATATAAAATAAAAACATCCATCTCTCAACAAAATCTTCAGACATGAATAGCGAGTTATAAATGTCCCTCTGAGTTTGTCCCACATTAATACCATTCTTACTTGAACCAGGACTGTTACACAATGTCAAATGATACTTCAGTGGCTAATGCTAATTTTATTTAAAACAAACATTCTTTATATGGCTCAAAAATAAAAATTAACCCTGTCTAAATTCCATAAAACCTACCATTCCTGAAAATGGCTGGAAACAGCTCAATCAGCCAATTTCTACATTTATTTGATCTAAAATGAAAGATCAAGTAAAAACAAGTTAAAAAAAACATTAGGAGATTCATAAAAAAATGGTTCTTTACTAATCAAATCAACTCTAAATGCTGGCAATATTTAATGGCATATCAAGGTAAACATGCCAGATACCTACCTCAATTTTGAACCCTCAAATACAGTATATTTCCAGTTGCTATTTTATCAAAATCAAAAATAAGTTTTTCTATGATATTAAAAGTCAATTAGATCATTACACCAGTAGAATCAGTGTAGGTTAATATCAACAATGAAAAAATAGGATACAAAAAAATGTTTGGAGGGGAGGATGTGTTATTGTCAATCAAATACAGTAACTCATCATCAATATGCAACCTGCTTCTTCAAGTCTTGAAAAATTAAATAAACATGATATTTATTTTTTATCTCAAATTTGGAATAAATAACATTTTCAGTCTTCACTGAATGTGTAAGTGATAAAATAGCAACTTGCATTGGCTAAATACCAAGGTCATGTCTAAAAATCAAAATTTCATAACCAATACACTAACTGAATAATTAGAGTTACACAATTAAGAAAGTCTTGTACCAGGTTTGTCAAGGAGAAAAAAAAAGTATCCATGTAAATCACAAAAGTATTTAAAAATAAGTGAAGTTGTATACTATGAATGTAACTCCATTACATTAAACCTTATTTCTGGTGCAAGACCACCAGAGAGAAAGAAAAAAAAAAATTTTTTTTTTTAAACAGTAATTAATATTTGTAAATTGTGATGTTTCGCATAATATAAGCTGTATAGTGTAACAGTTATAGTCTTAGGAAATGAACATGGTGACCTAAGTTCAGATTTGAGATGAAGCCATTTGCATTTCACATTTGCACTAATGCCCTTGGGAAAGGCATGAATTTATCTCTTCTCACCTTGGCATGATTCCTGACTAGAGCTACATTGACATAATATAATCTATTTTCAATTTGATTTTCATGTTTACACCTGTCTCTTACCTAAAGAACTAAAGCTCATGAATAAAAATGATAGCATATTTAGAGCTGAATATGAAGTTCTGAATTTAACTAACACATGGCTATCTTCTGACAACAATGAAAAATACATACAAGGTGCTGGGTGACATGCTTAGTGAAATGGTTATAATCATGGGAAATGCAATTGGTAACCAGAGTTCAAATCCTGCATGAGACTGGATGTATTTCATTTTATGATAATGCCCTTGAGAAAGACATGAATTCATCTCTTTTCTCTGCCCCTAGCTATGAGTAAACAATAGGGCAGAGCTCTTTAACCTTGGTAAGGCAACTAGTCTTGGAGAAAGAAGACTTGATTCAAACCAGCAGTACTTCATTTCAGAAAACTGACCTTGTTTCACATTCTGCTTGTGGCAAAGAGGTTGAGTAAATATATAGAACATACTGAAAAGTTCTTTGCCGAGACAATATTTTAAAAAATTGTTATTAAATTAGAAATTGAAGAATTGATGAGCCCAACATGTCAAACAGCAAGATGAATATGTAGAATTTGATGTTTCATGGCTTAAGACCATTTTCTTTTTTGGTCAGGCAAAGAACTTTTCAGATCAGGTTTTGTAGGTCTTATAAAACATTTTAAAATAAGAACTATACCTACATATCTGTTCTAAATAGCTCACTAAATCAAACATTTGCATTAATATTATGTTCTTATAAATGATAAATTGCTTCAAAAAGAGCTCAATTCTTAAATCAGGGCAATCTATTATTGCATTAAAGCTCAAACTTACACTAAGAGTATAAGTACAGCAGGTGATATAACTAACAGAAAAATAGCTAATGCCTATATGCTTATTTACTCATAAGATTTTTCTTCCAAAATGTTTTTCCTACTTACCTACAATTCTACCAATTAGAACTGAGAAATCTCAATACCTTGTACAAAACTAATAAAAGCTGACTGAAATAAAGAAAAATTGATTGGTTTATCTAATTAAGAGAACTGGTAAAAATCTATTATTAGTATAGGCAAGTCTTATAACTTGTAGGTATCATTGGTCATGTACACATACATTATGTACACAGATACAAGTGTGTGCAAAGATATGTGTGTGTAACTGTTCAAGAGTGTCTGCGTGAGTGTATCTAACTCCACGTGTGTGTGTGCTGTATTTATGCATGTAGATGATGATCTATATTTTAGATGTTTGCTTACAATAGATTCTGAACTGAATTTATCAGCAACATTATTATCATTATCATTATTCACACAGCTGAAAATGATTAATAAAAACAAAAACAGCAGATGTGAATATTTTCCCCTTCAACTAAAGAATTTTATATTTGAATTATTGAAAATAAAATCTAATGACTTAAAACAAGTCCAAAATTTTAGATTAATACAAAATAAAACTGATCAATATTTACATACAACTACACTGACTTTGAATATGTCCTTTTCAAAGTCAGAAAAGGAATGTAAGATTCCAAATAAATAAAAGAATAAACCAAAAGTCTTTAGTTTTGATAGATAAATAATACAGCAAATAAGTTGTGGAATAAAAAAAACAAAAAAACTTCCATTCCACCTTGTTGACATCATCCAAAAGAAGAACCGGATAAAATGTTGATAACAAATAGAATTTGAGATCAATTTCGATTGTTTTTTTTCTGAGGGGAGAAAAGAGGCAGTGAAAAAACAGTGAACCAGAAAGAATCGATGAGAGAAAAGGAACAAAGTCGATTAAAGAGAGGAAACACAGAGAAAGAAAGGGAGATAACTGAAAAAAAAGATTTATACAATAAGTGTTAAAGATATTGTATGATAAGGAGTGTAAAAGCGGGAAAATATTTTAAAAAATACCAACGATTGAAAGACAAGAAATGATTTGGAGGATAAATTGATTAAAAAAGATAGTTAAATAATAATAATAATAATAATAATAATAATAATAATAATAATAATAAGAAGAAGAAGAAGAAGAAGAAGAGCAACAACAACAACTAATGCTAACGTCGAAATGAACGGACGTCTCTTTCATCGCTCAGTAAATAAACTTTAAAATATACCCTTTTCGAGGTGCGACGAAAAAATAAAAAAACACCCAAAAAGTGACGATTTTTATTTATCTACCTATGAATTTATATGTTTATTCTTTATTCTACTAACATATGAATTATGTACGTTTCAATTATGTATAAATTTATGATTACTATATGTTTTAGTACGATATGAAATTGAGACGTAAATTGCTTTATTTAAAAGAAGTTACTTAAATTACCTTATCATATTAAAATTAACTATGCAGTATTTAATTTACTATTAAATTTAGTGCAAGTCACTGAACCTTATCTATCGATATATCTATCTATCTTTTAACTTTATGTAAAGAAAGGTACTTTGTACATAATTAGAGACTTTTTCTTTTGTTCTTTTAAATTTACACTGAATTTATTTCGAAAGTTATTGTACACGTCATTAGAATATGAAGTTAAGTGATGCTAAATTTATCTATTCTTTATTTTTAATTGATAATCAATGACTGTATAAAATTAATTTAACGATATTTTTAACTTTTATCTTCAACTATATTCTAACTATAATTTAACTTTATTTTTAGCAATAACTTAAGTATATTTCTCTTTTACTTGTCATTGCCTTTTTTTAAGTTGCTCAACTTGAACTGTACGAGAAGCGTCTCGAATTCTGTCGTTCACTTTTACTGTTTATTCTTATATTAGCGTATTAATAATAATAATAATAATAATAGCGGTGATGGGTTTAAGATATGATATAATTAATGATGGTAATTAATTATATTAGTTAATTATTTTATTTGTTGTAATAAAGTGTGAGTTGGCTAGGAACTTTGAATTGAAGTGTAAGTCGTATGCGAAGGTCGAATGGTTCACATGTAATGGTGCACGGGATATGAAATTGATAGGGAGTTTTGAAATCCGTGGCAGACAGGATGTTGAAAATAAACATAATGAATGCAATGACAGCTAATTTAGCTGGCGAGGTTATGGAACGTTTTTAATGAGATGATTAGAAATATTTATATGCATGTGATTTTAAGTTGAGTTATTCAGTCGAGTCGAAAGTAGTGAGTCGCAGTTTGTCGGATAGTTCCTGGTCCAGAGATGACAGCCCAGTAAGGGCAAAGGGCTTGGTCAAGGAAAGGTAAACGAAGTAGGTGTTTTGATCGTTCGTCTCACACGAATGGAAACCACAGCGTTTTTAGTGACATAACTAATATCTTTTACTTTTTCTTTATTTTTCGTTTAGGTGACGACTGCTGTGAAAGGTTTCAGTTAGAAAACAAACTTTCGTATCTAAAGAAACAACGGAGTCGCTTTGTACTTGCGAAATCTAACATCTATTTATTTTGG
>OY757906.1:57969299-58201925 GCA_963585895.1 Sepioteuthis lessoniana | reverse complement strand
ATTAAAAAAAAAAAAAAAAAAAACAATTTCAGAAAAATTATCTTTACTACAAATACATTTAACAAGGAAATAAAAAAAATTAAAATAAACCTAAGTTTCTTTTTGGTTAAATCCAATATCCTTTGTCAAGATTATCAACTAATGAAACAAACCTCATTCTATGTTTAATATTAGTTTTCTTTTATAACCATCAGAGATGACTCTTTATAAATCAGTCATCACCCTTAATATATATTAATCTTCATTATAATGATCAGATATTTGTTATGTATGTTACTGTAATTTTCTAAACAGTATAAGATTTTGTACTGTAACAGTCTAAATAGCATAATACCTTTTAATAATGCAGAAATGTTAAAATGTTCTAACTTAGAGAAAAGAATTTCTAATCCAATTTTCAACTTACTAGTGTGGGGGTCTGCATTGAACTCATCCCAAGCATTATTATTTTTCAAGGGAAAAAAGTATCATATACTAATCATAAAATACTTGTCCTAGTTATTTATTTTCATTTAATTATAATATAAATTCTACTAATAGGATATGAATTATTGCTTAATAGCCATCAAAAGCAGATTTTCAAAGTATTAAACATCAATTGAGAAGGTTTGCTTTGTTAGTAGATTATCTTGCCACAGTACTTGGTTTTAATTAAAAAAGTAACTTAAAACTTCTTGAATTTTTAAGTCAAATATATCATTAGCTTTATTTTGTTCTAGTAATACATGAAAAAAAAAAAATCATAATATTAATTTGACAAATAAAGCTCATCCTTTTTTTTGAATTGACTACTTCTTCAGGTAGTTGTATTTTGGGGTGGGGTAGGGGGATAAAATGTCCTTTTCAATTTATTTGAACATTTCTCCTCAGAGGCAAGTAAAGACAGCAATACATAAAATCATAAATGACCTTCATCGGTTCTTCCTTCTGGTCATTTCTGTCCTCCGAGTACCTTTTCCTGATTTGGTAGTGAGGGCTCTTAAAAGTCTTTTTCAAGTCTAATTATATACATTAATCTCCCGATACATTTACCTATGACACCAGCCTTCCAGATTTCTTTCCAGTTTCTGAATTCTTTAAAGAAAATGTTTTCTCCTGGTATATAAGATTTTGCATCTGTTTTTTTCTTTGTTTTTTAATCTTTTTTATTATTTTCCTTCGACAACAGTTTATCGAAAACCAATCTCATTTTTCTTATGAACATTAACTCTGCTGGTGACAATCCAGAATTAGTACTTGGGTTTGGTGTCAAATTAAAATTGTAGGATATTGTCAATGAATTTGTTTCCTTCTGACTCTCTTTAATCTTCACTTCATTGTATCATTGCACATAGGGTTTTTACATTTCATCACTTCTGGCCATTTCAAGAAACGGTCAACCACTATTAAATAATACTGTACCTTCATTGGACCAGCAAAATCTATATGCAGCCTTGATCAAGCTTGTCTGTCTTTGGCCACGGGGTAAATTTCAATGATGGTGCCTTTGCTGCTATTGCACAGGATTTTACATTTTCTTCTATTTCTTTGTGTGCATATTTGGCCAAAAAACATAGCATCTCATTAAAGCTTTCTTCTTCACTATACCAGGGATGACTAGTATGGAAGTCTTTTGATATTCTTTTTTTCAGTGCTTCTGATATCACCACCTGTTTGCCATACATCAAAATTCCATCACAGATTGAGAAAAAATTTTTCACCATCAATCTTTTTGCACTGATGGTCGATAATTTTTTTCTTTTCTTCTGATATATTTGTCTATTTTTGCTTTGTTCCTAATCTGCTTAATTGTCACAGGTAATTCCTGTAAGGTATATTGCAAAGCAAGCTTTTTATTTCTAATCTTAGAGTTGCTATCACAGTTTTCTCTAATGGTTCACATGGTTGGGTGATTAACCTGGATAACCCATCCGCATGACCCCACCTCTTTGAACTCCATCTTAAAATTATAATTTAACAGTATTGTTTCCCCATCATCTAAAGCCTCTTTATTTGGCTGTACCCTTTTTCAGCTGACAAAGTTCTCAATGCATGCACAATCACTTTTACTTGGTTGTTGCTTTCTTTGTGCAATATCACTACTCCCAAACCCAAATTGCTAGTGTCACTTGCAACAAAAATATCCTTCTTTGGATCGTAATGCGTCAGACTCAAGTCTTTGCCACCACTTAATTTTGCAAATATGTCTTCCAGACTTGGCAAAGGGTAATTGTATGTTTCCAAACAATCTTTCAATCCTGTAAAAAAAAAAAAAAAAAAAAAAATCTGCACAAGCCCTACTTTGATTATTTTTCTTCTTCACATGAACAGTAAGACTTTCCCAATCACTATAGTTTGTTTTGTTAAACATGCCTATTTGTTCTAAGAGGTGTAATTCTTTGCTAATGGAGGCTTCAATGGTAAAAGACTTAAAAATAGGCATCATATTCTCTTTAATTTTGAATGTCACTTTGGCTTTTGTGCACTTCCCTCAAAAAATATTTCAGGAAATTTTATCATTAATTCTTTTAATTTTTCCACACTGCCAGAATTAACACCAACACTATAGCAGAACAAATTAATTGGTGGGTTCAAAAGGTCAAATGACTCAATCCAATTCATATCGAACAAGTTCTGGGTTCGATTCATAATGAAACCTTTAAATTTTTCCCATAAAATGTTACGTTTGTATAGCATTCACCTACAAATTTAAGTTTATTTCCCATAATGTCATGTGCAATTTTTTTGTCGTTAATAGAGTTGGTTTACTAATTTTTTTCCAAGTTTGTTCATTGATCAATCTGAACCAGTATCCAACTGGAATTTGACCTCTTTATTGTCCATTTGTAATTTCACAAACTTTCTTTCATTTTTATTCCTGTTTTCCATTTGGATTTTTGCAATACATATGCTTTTGAACTTTTCAGCCACAATTAAAGCATTCTTTCCTTCTAAACGAACATTCCTTTTAATAATAAATCTGTCCACAGCCATAACAAGGTTTTATTTAACAGGCAAATTTTTCTTTATGTTGATTTTGTTTAACTGCATTTATTTTTGACATGTCAGATTCTTCAATCCTCACTGTGTCGTGTCCAAGATTTTCTATTAATTCGCACTCTTCTGTGACTATTTGCAGACTGATTTTAGGATTTCATTCTAATTTAGACCATCTATCTTGAAGAACAGAAGTGGTACTATTTAACCCATAGCTGGGAGGATAAGAGTTCATAACTTTCCCCAGGGTATTTGTACAAAAGTGAATGTAATCGCACAACTGGAGTTTAAACTTGTTTACTACGATCCCGCAGTCCATCGCTTTAACTATTATACCACAAGGACACCCCACAGTCTCCTCAAACAATATCTTTCCAGGATTCCTCAGAAGTATGTAGTTCACATAATTTTTTTGTTTACTTTTATCAAATTTTCTGAGCAACAGATGTATTTTCTTTTCATCCAACCATGTAGCACAATCTTTTTGAAAAACGTCTTCATAATGGCAAAAATATGCCATAAAGTTATCTCCTAAAGACTGTACTTAAATTTGCCAATTTTTTAACAGAGTCTTTAAATAGTCTTTAGACTAGTTTATCTTGTGGGGGATTCCAACTATTTCACAACAAAATGTAAAACAGTAAACAAAATTATCAAATTAGCTTAAAATATGCTATTTAATAAAGCTTAAATAAAGTATTGATGATTCAACAAAGTGAATCTTCAAGTAAATCTATATTCTTAGAAGTCTAACCAGCACCCTCTATGAACATATCTATAGCAAAAGGCGAAATGCATTACCTATTGATTCTAAGCTATCCCATATGTGTCTTGCCTGTAGATGTCTGGGAAGGAAAAATTGGCCTGCTTTTGGAACCAGAATTTATGTGAAAGCATGTTTCATGTTGGCAAAAGTCGAGTCATATATAAATTTTGGCTCCCCCTTAACATGAGCATGATGTCTTTGCCAAGAGGAAACAGTAAATGAGTTTTTTGCAGAACTAAAACGTTTGGCTCTACTGGTTAGAGGGCTGCTGCCCAAGTGGTGAATAGCATGCGCATTTGTTTCTGGACTACCACGACAAGTCAGATAGCTACTGCAGGCTTCAGCCAGAATAGACACCATAACCTTGGATCAGATTCTGACTCAAGCTCAGACCATTATGATTGATGACAACGAACCTGAAAGGTTGATTACCGCATCCGCTCAACAAACTCATGACAATGCTGACACACCTAAGGGCAAAATCATTTACTTTAAGTGCTCTGGCTCCAACTACCTGGCCAAAGATTGCAGGCAGGGTCACTTGAAAAGAATGGTTAACTGAACATGGACATTCCACCACGGAATACAGTGTTTTTGGTGTGGCAGGATTGGACATCTCATCAGAGTGCCAGGGGAAATGACCCAAGGGAGAAAATATCAGTGCTAGCTTCCTCCAAGTGAGTAAAAGACATAGCATTGCCTGCCCTCAAGGTGTCTGTAGATGGATACAAATGCATGGCTTTAATGGACTCTGGCTGCTTGCAGACATGAATAAACAAACATGAATGCTGCCTTTAGTGACAGATGGAAGCAAACATGTTAAAGGACCCTTAAACGTCAAAGATATGGCAGAATTAAGCTGGACATTGGTGTTGCTGAACCTGTGCATGCTGAGGCCCCAATTATAGAGGGACAACTACTTGGATTTGACCTAATTGAGATCGACACCATCAGAGAACTTGGCTGGGTGCACATAACTAGGTCAGGCAAAGTGTGCTTTCTTGAGGGAGTGTGTTTGCCTCAGTGTGCTGCCATTTCCATCAACAAACCTGATTTTAGAGCCAAATTTGATCCTCATAAGATCCTGCAAATGAGCAAATTTCTGTGGAGCTAAAAAATAAAATGCCAGAATACGCAGTGTGTGACTACACCTGTTACAAATACGAGAAGAAGCTCCAGTTATGGCTGGATAATGGGTGGCTGTTGCCATAGATGAACTTCGCCTACCTAAATGTTAGTTCCCATTAATGATGGTTATATAAAAGAACAAACAAAGTCCATCCAGTGCTCAGTTACAGAGAGTTAAATGGTTTTGTGGGTGCATATACCACTAACTCAGAGGTGTACGGAAAAAAGTTGTGAGAATGGTGTCCCAAGACAGAGCAATTAAGAATGCCACATCAATGTATATTGACACCATCAATGAAAGCTTGGTTCCTGCCAAATGCGGTAGAGAAAACCTATCAGACTATGGACTTACTTGCAAGGATCTGGAGAAACTGGAAGATAGAACTAAGGAGATGGGCTTGCAGGTCGGGGGAATGGTACTCTCCAATGGAGATGGTGTGGGGAAGTCCCAAATATGCCTCAAAAGATTACTTGCTGAAGCATGTTCACCCTATGTGAAAGACTTATTGGTCGTTTTCCAGTTTGTGGCTGACTGAGAGTGGCAACTGTGTTTATTTAATGAAAAGCAGGTGCATTAGTCATAGGGTGGGATGACAAAGTTGAGGAGGCTTCCCTCAATTGTATGATAGCAGAAACAGTAGCCAGAGTATCTGAAGCAGATCCTGTGGGAGGAAACTGGTGTGTAGATGCCCATGAAATGAAGGTATGGGTAGATGTGAGTTCTGTGGCCATGGGAGGCAAATAGAAAAAGTCATCAAGGATGCTTCTTGGCAGCATCTGGAAGGAGATACCAAACTTATCAATTTGGCCAAGCTTGACATAACAATAAAGAGTGTAAACTTAGCCCTTCAATGGTGGGTGTCATGAATATATCTCATCATGGACTCCGCATGTGTTCACTGCTGGATTTCCAACACCATAACTGGCATGGCATACATAAACATGAAAGCATCTGGTGAAATGTTGGTGAGGTGACAATTGGAAACACTTTAGGAACTGGTAGATGAATACAGATAAACAATGGACATGACACTGGTCAAATCCAATCTGAATCAAGCAGACTGCCTTATCAGAGTACCACAGAGATGATTCAAACTACACTGAGAAGAAACAGAGCCCATGCAATCAGTGTGCATTGCAATGGTGACCAAATTGGACAAGTCAAATTGCTAATATCCACAAACAAACTGAGCACCCGAGCATAAAAAGGACTCTACATTTTGTCAGGTCAGTGGATCCTTCAGCATTAACAGAAGTTGTAAAGCTGGTCGTTAAGAAATATGAGATACACCAATGCATTGGTAGAAAGGGAAACCAGCGGTGAGAAAAAACTGGAGCAGGTTAGCAATGGTTATCACCCACTATGGCAGTAGAAATTTTTTAACTCTCATTGATTGTGGTCCCTCCCAGTTTGTTTTGTGATGATAACAATATCGACAAGACTGCCAGTGTAGTTTGCCAGTTGGAGTCAATTTTTTATGAGTGAGGTCTGCCTGTCAAATTGTTGACAATGATACAGCTTTCACCTGTAAGCAGTTTAAGAAGTTTTTATATGACTGGAGAGTACATGATTTTGATGCAGCAATGCACTTGCTAGAAATGGTAAAGTAGAAAGGAGTCACAGAAGCATCAAAACCATTGTCGCCAGAAAGCAGTGTACTAAACCAGAGGCAGTCTATTGGTATAATATCACATCTAAAGACCTCCCTCAAAAAACTTATCTATTTATATAAAACACAATATGAGAGATGCAGGCTTATTGGTCAAACTTTGACCCTACTCAGAAGGCTCTCACCAACAAACTTCCATGTTATGATTTTTTTTTCTAAAGATGGCTCTTGAAACTGTGAAATCACGGAATTGAGTCATTAAAGGTGAAAATAAATAGGAAAAGTCACCCAATTATTTCAACAAGAGATAAATCAAAGAGCTGTTTTGGGTTGCTTCTGTGGCACTATGGCCAATTCAAACATGTAAAGCATAAGTTCCCGAATTAGACTACATTGCATGTTCACCTGTACAGCTTTTAAGTCACATGAGTGAACCAATGCACAACATGTTAGCATACCAACTACCACAATACTAACTACCACAGCAGTTACTTTCTTTGGTCATGTGTGGTATACCCACCACAAAGTAGCATGTACCAAAATATTGCAAAACTCTTGACTCACCTCAGTATCCAAACTAAATTCTCTATTAGTGAAGCCCTGTGACAGACTAAGCTACATTTAGTGAATATAAGAATCAGTTATTTTTGTTTTGCAGAAATTACATACTCAGGAGAGAAGAAAGAAAAAGAAAAAACAATCTTAGTTACACCTGGTCATTGTAAATAATTCTCTAGTGTTGGAATTCATAGCCATATGATCAGACAATTATTCTTCATTAGATTATCTCCATGGTAAATTGCCAGGTTATGCTCATTGTTTCTATTTCTGCTCTCTTATTATCTTTCAGCCAAACAATTTTCTTCCCTCACCCCTATGAATAATAGAAAATCTTATGAAATGAGAAGCTTAGTTGCTAAAAGTTTCTTTGCTCATGACTATGTATTTTCTATGTTATTAGTGTTAGCAGTACAACTACCAGATCAACCCATTGAAAAAACAGAAAAAAAAAAATCATGTGATCTCTACATGCACTTTCCCCCTGTTGTCAATGAATTATTTTTTAGCATGTAAAATGTCCATGTTAATATGTATCCTTTGTTTCTTTAAATTTTTCCTTCGCTTACTTTAGGTATATTTGACTTTTTTTGCATAAATGCATACCAATATAATTGAAACCACCAATCCCAAATACATTTTTGAATTATCAATAACTTTGGTTGGTTGATTGTTTGGGTTTTATGGCATATCAACCTTTGTAGGTTATTTAACGCCAAATCCATTTTTAGGCAAATAGTTCTATTTCAAACAATTCAGTTGCCATTAACTAAATCTCATATAGAAATATAGTACAGTAAATATTTTCATCAAGTTTTGTGAAAGATATACATCAAAGGGACCAATATAACCAAACTTGTATGAATGATTTTCAATGCTTGATTTGGACATTTCCAGTATGTTAACTATCTCATATGAAATATAAGATTACATTATCTTCAAACAACTTCATGATTTGGTTGTTTGGTTGGTTTTTATGGCATATCAACCTTTTAATACCAAATCTTGCTTATATGATTTGTAGGTAACATTTTAAACAAGCCAGAGCTCATTTGTTTGTACACACATATATATATATATATATATATATACACACACACACACACACACACACACAATTTGTAAGTGAATAGTTTAGAGTAAATTTTATTTTTAAATGATAGCTAATTTGTTTGCACACAATTAAGTATTACTATTTTTTGTACACAAATGGTCTCAAGTATGGCTATTTAACACTAATCATTCTATTCAACACTATTCATTCATTTGCACACAATCAAATAGTTTCAAATATTGCTATGTAATACCAATCATTTTTACACAGTTAAATGGTTTCAAGCCTACCTATCTAACACAAATAATTCTATTTAGCATTAATCATTTGTTTGCACACAGTTAAATAGCTTCAAACATTATCTAACACCAATAGTTTTCTTAGCACACACTTGAATGGTCACAAGTATTTCTATGTAACATTAACAATTCAATTTAACATCAGTCATTTGTTTGTATCGAGTTAAATGGTCAAAGTTCTATTTGACTCTTAGATAGGACCCTAACAAAAACCACCACTCAGGGTCAGAGTGGACCAAGCAGTAATGGCAATGAAAGGGTACTCATTCATTCCCCAAAATTTGCAGGAATGAAGCCTCACTATCGGATGCAGTTTAGAGTCCTAAATAGAACATCCAGTCGGCATATTCTACAGCCTCTGCTGACAGGGCAGGTCATGATTTGATTGCTATCAACTTCAATTAGTCTACTCTAACATGGATCAGTATTCAGTAAGAAATCTCCAAAATGTAACATCATAAACCCCTTTTGGTACTTGATCATTTATAGTAATCTGTAAAAATCCATTTTTTCACAAATGCCATTTTTACCTTAGGATATATACTCCCCTACCCCTGTAGGGTTGAGTTCTCTGGTGAAGAAGTAATCATGTTGCCATTAGCATCTATTGTAAGCCTCTTCGTATATGAATTGAGGTCTCGGCAGCCGTTGAACGGATGTATGTAAACAATTGTAATTGTGATTCATAATCATTTAAAATTTACTTTGCAGCTAATCGCTCCTCGTGGCTGAATGGTTAGAAGCTTTTGCTTGGTGTTTGAGTCAACCAGGTTTCGATCCCAGGTATGGGAAACTACTGTCGAGCCACACTGATGAGTTCTGATAGAACGAAACAGATCTGTCTGTGGATAACTATATATATATATATATATATATATACACACACACACACACCAGTATGACAGTGGTCACAATACAAAAGGGAAGTTACTTAAATCTAAATGCTCCTAATGTAGTTTAATGGAAAGTGGGGGAGGTCCTCCCAAATAAAACTTATAAAACATGAAAAAATAAATTTATTTTAATACTTGTTAACAGGTTCAATGTCTGGGAAGAGATGAATTATAAAATTTAAGCATGTGACAAATAATGAACAGACAGACCAAGCATATAAACCATAGGAATAAAATACTGACAAAGAGCACATTCATTCAAATTTCAATTCTCTCATAATATGTTTATAATCCACTTGTAAGTAAAAAGCTATTTAGCCAAGGACTGATGATTTTGTTAGCACCTATAAGTCTGGTATTTCAGGCTGAGCACTATTTTACTCAATACTATAAGCTTGATATTTTGATTGGTTTAGCTGGGTTTTATGGCATATCAACCATTGTAGGTTACTTAATACCAAATCCTCTTTATTACATATATATTAAATATATTTGTAAACATTTTGTTGATAATATTAAATGAGTCCAAGCATTTTTTTGCACACAGTTAAAAGGTTTCAAGGATTGCTACATCAGTCATTTGTTTGCACAGTTTATTCTATTTGACCCATAGATAGGACCCTATCAGGTGCTACCACTCCAGGTCAGAGTGGACCTGGGAACAATGGCAATGATGGGGTACTCCACATTCCCCAAATCTTTAAGGCTGGAACCTCACCATCAGATGGTTTAATGTCATATATCAGGACACTCATTAGGAGGGGGTCTTACCTCTCTGCTGAGATGCAGTTAGTGTATTCTACAGCTTGATATTTTAAGTTGAAGATTATTTTATTATATATTGTAAACCCAATATTTTGAATTTAGTGAGATCACACAAAATAACCCTTTTTTTTTTCGAATGTAACAATCATTCACAGCTTCTCTTTTAATCAAATAACTTTAAATAAAGATGTTTGTGCCATGGATCAAAGTTTGAATGTGTCTTGTGCTCAATTTCAGCAAACCTTAAACTGGCTACCTAAAAAAAAAAAAAAAACCATTTACTCGAAATAGAAGAAAAATGTTTGATTTATCCTGATAGACTGACCCATTCTCTCACAAAGAAAAAAAAAAAAGAAAACGGGGAAAAATTCCCTTCAGACAATCAGGTCTCTAGAAATCTTGAAGTCAATGAAATCAGAATTACATTATAAAGGTTTTGGCTAAGGTTCAATTTCTATATATTAGAGAGAAAAACTTCAGCTTTAAGTCCCTCTCTTTCATGTCTGACTGTTTTCTGAAGAAATAAAAAGGAGGGAGAGCAAGTCAGTCATTATCTAATTCTACAAGAGAATTTTGTTGTTAACCACTTTTCCAAGGATAAAATATAGCAAGGGAAAATTCTGTGGAATAATATTCATACATTTGAAAATAATTCTTTTCAAAAGTAAAAAAATCTTAGTATTTAACCAACTTTTGCGCACAAGCAGGATGTAGCACAAGGTAAATTTTTAAGTGGAGTTGAAATTCAGAGTTTTCCTTATAGATTAGTTGCCATACCAAGGTTTTAGAGCACAATCTACTCAACTATTTGCCTATAGCTGGAGGGAGAATAGTTGGATTCATACCTTTCCTTTAGCACTATATGAAATGCAAACACCCTCACATCCAGGATTTCGACAGTTTATTTTCTATGATAACTGTTACTACATCAGCACCTCTATTAAATATTTTAGTCCAATATTTCTAGCAAGAATACAATCAATTCAGGTGAAGGTGGTTAAAAAAGTCTATTACCACACTAGTTAGTTCCAAGAAAAATAAAGGAGTATATTTTCTACTATATAAGATCCAGAGAGAGTGGGGAGAAGAATAGGAGAAAAAAGAAAAAAAAAAGAAAAAGAAAAAAAAAGAAAAAAGAAAAAGAAAAAAAAGAAAAAGAAAAGAATCCTCAAAAATCACTCTGCATTTTATATCCCCAATTAATGGGTTTGAATAGTCCTTAGGGTAATGGTTACCAGTATTAAACTAATACCTAAATACTCATTTGACATACTAGTCCCCTGATGATCCCAAAATTAAATATCAGATGTTATTTAAAAAAAAATTTTAAATACTCAGACTGAATCTTAATTTGAAAAATTTAAATGTAAACATATATACAGCTACAGATGAACAAATTATAAAATGATGATATATAGATGAGTCACTATACTTTTTAAGCAGAAGTCTCAATACTCTTTGATTATCTGTTTTTAACAAAACAGAATTGTTTGAGTGCAGTAACTTTCACAATCACCAGACCTAGCTCTGTACAACTAGCTTCCTGTACTGAAAATTGATCTGAGGGATAAAATTTGAGGATGTAGAGGACATTAAAAGAAATACAATGACACAGCTTCACATCATATTAAAAGAGGAGTTTCAGGTGAGCTTCAATAGAAAACACATTGGTATAGCAACTGGTCTTAAAGAAAAACTCCAAATTCAAACTTGTTAAACTCTACTTAAAACCGACTTTGTGTTACATCCTGCTAGTGTGGAGGGAGCTTGAGTAAATATGTATAATGAGCGGCCATTTGTTCAAGGAACTATATTTTTGGGTCTGCAACTAAGTTATCTTCAAACTTCTTTTTGACTGCTTTTTGTCAAGATTTTTCTTTTAGGGGAAAATATTTTTTTCCTTTCAATACATTTGTCTCAGAGATAGTTGTGGAGTTTTAATTTCATTCAACTTGCTTGTACACCTGCTACCTGAACTTGCTAAGAAGAGAAAATGATGGGTATTACATGGAGGCTTTTCTCCTCTGATAATCCCCCATACAACATCCAAATTTGAAAGGTCAGACCTTATTTCAGCTCATGCCTTGCTACCATGCAATTTCATTAGAATCCCATTACTTAAGTGTTTTGCCTCATCCTTCTCTTCTTCACCCTCTTCACATTTTCTCCCACATCTTAGTTTTGCTATTTGACTTATCTTCAATTTTTTTCTCTTTCATTCCCAAACACAACTGATAAGTGAAATATTCCCCCATTGTCTGATAAAATTAAGACACCATTATTTCCTCTACCCCAAAATATTAAAAGTTTAATTTTCTGACAGTGTCAACTTGTTCAGAGGTTAGAGCTGACATTCTAAGGTGAAACGTCATCCCTCCTGTCAGTGATTTTTGAGTTTATCAGATGTATTAATTTCAAGAACTCTTCAATATACTCCTCCATGTATTGTTAATTTACTTGCAAAATCCAAATTAACAAAATTTGGATTCTATACCTTTTTCCAATTTTATAAAATAAATTTCATTCTGACTCATGATTCACCGAAGTTTTCTACTTAGCTACTCTGCAAATTTCTATGTACTTGTAAAATCTATATCATTATGTTACAGTTATACTTTGGGAAATATAGTTTTAGGGCAAAGGAACAAAGTTTCCACAAAAATTTATTTTTAAAGTTGTATATAAATACAAGTAGCTAACTAATAGGGTGGAGACTTAAATCATAAATTTTCAGGAAAAAACCCAAAATTACAATTTTTGACATTTAATAACCCCATTCTGTCAGTAATGCTTGCTTTAATTCCTAACTACTGACACTTTCTTCATTCATGACTTTAATGCACAATATACACATTGAGTGTAGAAATTCAAAACAAAAATTTTAATGGTTAAATCATCAAATATGACAGGTTTCATGAACATATAAACTGAAAAGATTATGCAGAATCTTCATGAAATTTCATGCAACTTTGATTTATAGACAGTTACAAGAACCTATAAGTTCAAGCCCAAAGAACATTTCAGGAGAAAATATAGTCTAAGGGTTTGTTTTTTTTTTAAGTAAGGGGGGGGATCAATATTTAGGAGTTCTTTGATACCAAGAATCTTTAATTTAATAAATATACAACAAATAAGAAAAACTACACAAATCTTACTAAACATTCTATAGAAAAAATAAAAATTATAAACATTTATTCTACTAAAATATTCAGAAATTAAAAAAAAATTTCAAAACTTTTGCTGTTATAATCATGAAATTTTAAGTTTGCCATACACAAAGCCATACAAGGGTTTAGTTTCACTTTGCACTAATGCCCTCATGAAAAGCAAAAATATCTCTTCTCCCTCCAACTATGGGTAAATAGTAGGGCAGACCAACTTTAAAGAAGTTGGTCTGCCCTACTATTTACCCATAGTTGGAGGGAGAAGAGGTAATGCAACCAGTCTAGGAAAAGGAAAACTGAATTCTAACCATCTTAAACTCAACTTAAATATTGACCTTGCATCACATCATGCTCATAGGGTTGGATAAATACATACAAAGGCTATAGGTTGCTCATACTACATTTATAACATGAGGGATAAATTCATTAACTTAATCATGATGTGGCAAGCTAGATTCAAAAGCTAAATAAGGTTTATCTTATTTCATTTCGGAATAAGATTTTAAAGAATCCTTTCTGTAGATAATTTGAATTTTATTCAGTAACTTATTTTATTGTGAATGAATTTATAAAACAGAGCCTGTGAAATGCAATAAGTTATATTCTCATTGATGTAAAGTCTTGGTAAGGTTAAGATATTTTCTTATAACTTTTTACAGAGATTTAGTATATTTTACCAGAATATTACTCTGGCCTATCACCAATACTGTTTTTTTTTTTGTTTAAAAAAAAAAACAAAAAAAAACACTGAACTATTGTATATTCCTTTTGCTTTTTTCAAGGAGGAAAGTGTTGACTTTTTTCTTTTTTTTTTATTAATACAAGCTGTTTTGAGTTCCTTTACAACTAATTCTCAAAAGACTAGATACAGATAAATAACATCTATGAAACACTGAAACTGCTTGCAGAAGACAACTAGGAAAAAAAAATAACTTTACCAAAAATAGCATAAACAAGTCAGTAAAGGAATTCAGTATATGAACAGTAATATTTGGTCTCAAATTCTTTCCATGTTGGATCTGTTTAAAAATAGTTCACCCCAACAACATAGTTTTTGGAAGTACAGGTTCAGTGTTAAAGAATTAATAAAGATTTGTTTAAAGATTTGTTTAATGGCTTCTCTAAGAACCTTATTTTAGCCTGCTTCTAGACAGCATACTTGAAAAGTTCTGTCACATTTTTAGTAAATGTAAAATACCGATCCATATTAAGAGATTGTCATGGTTTAAGGGCAGATTTGGTTCTTTAGTTTTGGTTGGGTAACAAGACTAGAAGGAAAACTGAATTTAAACTAACTTTGCTCCACTTAAATAACTGTGTCACATCTTGCTCATGGCAGAGAGCTTGGTAAATATATACTAATGGTGAAGAAAACATCTTTATTTTTAAAAAATAGCATTTAAGATTTTATTAAAAAAATTTTCAAAAATTAACATGAATATTAATCTTTGAAAAAAATTTATAACAAACTATCTCATTATACAAAGTAAGGAAATATATTCAATGAAATTTTGATGACAAAATACTGGTTGACAACCATCAATTTTACTTCTCAAAAACAAGATTTAAATATCTAACCTTCAAAATACATCATCTGACTATTTTTTTTTTCTTTATTTCTTCCTCCAACATTTTGGTTGGTCTACTCTGGCCTTTTTCAGGTAGTGATCTTGGTTAGTATCAATCTATTAGTTACATTGTATTGTAGGATGGGGGAATCTAAACTTTACTCAACATGCAAACAGTAATAATAGATTATTATAATTTCATGACAAAATAGTCATACTTAGAGGAGGAGAAATGTTTTAGTCATCATAACACAAATATGACAGTAACAAATAACCTTTTTATACTTTTATCCAGTAACAAGTCCTTTTCTACCTGACATTACCAATGAAAACCTAACCTTTCATTCATATTCTTAGTCACTTCTCAAATGTCATTAAGTGGAATAGTTTTATAGTCTGAAAAAGTTATATTAAGCTGAATTCAATGTTTTGTCACAATATCCTTGTATTGAATCCATGGTTTGTAAGGAGATAGTTAATTGGGAAAAATGGAAGATAGGAAGAATGCCAGGAGGAATACTATCACTTCAAGATCACAAATGTGTAAAAAAAAAAGAAATACTTTTTTAAAATAGGTAAGATCAAAAGAACAAAACAAATTTGAATGCTAACTATAAAAATAAAATTTCTTCACCAATCAGCACAAAAATTTGTTTTTGTTAGATGGCATTATCAGTACTTAGTTTTAACTAAATTGATAAAAAAATATCACTCCTAGTCATATTGCAATAGTTATATCAGCATACCTTAAAAAGAAAAAAGATAACATTTACTGATTCTAAATTGAAGGATAGAAGAAAAAAAAACATTTGAAAATAATTTGAGGGAGGAATCTCCATGGCATAGTGGGAAATATGCTGAACTGTGACATTGTAATAAGCAAATTTGAACTTGTGCTATTATGTTCACTTTCAGACTAATATCCTTAGGAAAGGTACAAACCCCACATTATCCCAACTATACATTAAATAGTACTACTACTTTCATTCTACAAAAATGGTTTTGGCATTAAATAACCCATAAAAGTTGATATGCCATTAAAACAAAGAAGGAGAATCATTTGAACTGGCTTTGTTATATCAGTCACATTGATGCACAACTTCCATTTAAGTTAAGCAAGAAAAAACAAAAATCTAAATCTATTTTTGTATATAATGTAATAAATGTCTTAAAACAAATTATGGTAAGTGATAAAAAGTGGATATTTTACAAAAGCAGCAAGAACCACATTGACTGCAGAAAATTAGCTATGTGCTGCATTAAATTAATTCTCAAATCAATTTGCAAATGTTTTTCCTTTACAATTGAAATGATATGCATTTGACATTTCTTAGGAAATAAATCTTTTCTTTTATTAAACTATGTATTTCTACTGCCCTTCAAATTCAATATGAAATGCTATATTTATTTTCAGCTACAAACCTGCTTTATTCTAGAGACATAAGTCAATACATTCTAAATATCTTCCAAATGTTTAGAAGATTGCTGCTTGCTTTTATTTGTATTCATGACAATATATAGAAGCTACCAATAAAACTGTACATTTTCATTACATTGTATTTTACAGATGCTTTGGCAGCTACTTTCTTCAGGCTTCATTTTATGAGAAAAAGTTTGAAGTTCAATAATATCCAATTGTAATTGCAAGGGCACTTCTGGATCTGTAGAAAATGGATCTTCAATCAGCTCAAACATGATGTCTCCTTTAGACAAAGTGAATCTTCTATCAAATCTTTCTATCAATATATCAATTAGTTTGGAATGTTTTTCTCCAAGAAAATACCAAGATCATTTGAGTTAAAACATCACAAAAAAAAAAAAAAAAAAAAAAAAAAAAAGGTTCTTGAAATTTTCTCAAATCATTTTCTAGGATGATTTCTGATACTTTCTCTTTAAAAGTAACAAGATGTTATAGCACCATTCCATAGCTGAACTTTCTTATTTCTATATGGTAAACTGAATTATGATCAGCATCTCTTAAGAAAAGCTTGAAATATTCTATGTCATAGTTCTCTCGAATAAAGAGTTCAAAATGGAAATTGCCATCATTAAAAGTTAAAATTTCAATATCATGTTGCACAAAACATGCTAATGTGACAATAACAAAAAAAAGTATTGTAGTGTAGTTAATAGTTTTCCAATAATTTTTTTTAAAAAGAAACAGTTTCAATCATTTTCTACATAACAGGAGCACCATCAGTACAAATGACCACTAAATTTGTAAAATCATATGCCAACTTATTCACATACTTGATAAATTTATTGGAGATATCCTATTCACTCATATGACCAGTTATAGATAGCAAGCCAAGTCTAACATCTCCAAAATGTAAAGAAAAGAAAAAGAGAGAGAAAATAATAAATAAGTTAGGCTGTATCTTAACAATCTGTGCTTTCATTGATAGCCAAAGAAGAAAAACAGAATTCTCTGATCCTCTAACTTTAACTGGTCACCTTGGTTATACAGTTATGTAAGACAGATTGACATTCTGAAACATACATCTTTTCTAATATAGGAATTAATATACATTTCTTTATAAACTCCTCTATATTAACCAGCAGCAGAAATTTCGAGATTAAGTTATATTCTCAAGACTTAATACCTTGAGAAACTGCTGTTCTTTGCCAAAATTCTTTTTCAAACTATGTACTTTAATGCTATTTTCATTTGGATCCAATTTAGCAAGAACTAGCTGAAAGCCTCCCCATAAAGCAGGTTTTGCATGCCAAATACCAACGATGAAGGTAGTTACAATGGTATATATATATATATATATATATATATATATATATATATATCATGGCTTTAATAGATCTGCCTCAAATCATTCTTTTCAGATAGATATTGTTTGAGGACACACTAGGCACATTATTTTGTCTTTGACCAATGAAAATTATCCATCCAATAAGGGTTAAAAATTCTGTGCTCAGGTTTTTTTGGGGTTTTTTCACTTACGCAACCCAATAAAAAAGCAAACTTAAAACATACAGTACAATATGAAAGCATTAAAACAAATGAACAACATGTACAGCTGAGGATTTTACATTAAAGCATCAGCTGAATGACACTGTGCTTTCATTAAAATTGAGTTTTTTTGCATATAATCTGCTGCTGAATTCATTTTAAAGGGCACTTTTGATTATCAAAAGGAATGTACTTGTCCAAAACATTCTGTAGAAAAAAATTTTTTTTAAATAATAAGTGACAACTAAATGAATCAGAAGTCACAATTGTGAGACTTTTTGCAATAAAGGTTGAGCAATTTTCAAAAACCTCCTTCAGGCCATATCAAAAGTACTCATAAGCTGTATGTTTTACAAGAAATGATAGGACAAGAATTTTCATTAATTATACCAAAAACCAATGAGCCCAGTAGGCAGGGCTTAGAATATGTTGACTGTATGTCCAGCAGAGAAGACCCCTATCCCTCAAAGAGGTATATTGGTATGACATTAAACTGCATTCTGTCGTAAAGTTCCAGAGCTCAGGGTAGTATGGCAGCATCCTTTCATTGCCTTACTCCCAGGTTCATTCTGATCTAGAGTGGTAGTATCTATTAGGGTCCCATCTATGAGTCAAATCGATCTATTTGAAAATTGTTTGTATTAGGAATACTTGATACTATATAACTGTGTGCAAATAATCTAATATTAAGAATAGTGACTTGAAGCTATAATTTTTTTTGAAGGATTATTATTAGTTGAAACCATATATCTGATAGCATAAAAATGATCATTAAATAGGAATAGTTACCTTAAACCAAACAAATTATTATAGAAAAAAAAAAAAAACAAAGTGATTTTTTTAAAATGATTGCAAATGAATTAAATTTTGGTATTAAATGACCCATAAGCTTATATGCTCTTAAATAAACTAAACCAAAAGTCAGTCTATGTTTATGGTAGTATTTGGGAGTCCTCTGCCACAAGTTTCTTCAGGAAAAGCAAATGATTCAAACAAGTATTGCAGTAATTGAAAGAAAGGGTCCGACTAGAATTAGATAAGAAAAAGTGTAATATTTCATCAAGATAACACTAGACCACTGCATCTTGGTTTAACTTTTACTCTTGTAGAATTTGTTTCATAAAAATGAATACATTCAACAGTCTAGGAGACAGCAAATGATACCAAGATCAGTTCTTCACTGAGAAAGGCAAGTTCCAGGAAGACAGTATCAAAATTTGCTGAAAGATGGCAAAAGATAATGAAATAAAAATGATAAATACATTCAAATGAAAATAATGTTGAAAATAAGATTTTTTAAAATTCTAATTTTTACTTCACAGACCAAAAATATTTTCAGGAAATAATCTCAAAGTTATGTCCAAATATGACATGAACAAGAGAGGGTGCTGATAAAAAGAGAATGATATAGAGGAGGGATGTGCAACTCAACCAGCTAGGCCAGTCAGTATGGTCCTAGTTAACTTTTTACTATGTACACTAATTTCAAATTTGTTTTGTAGCTGGAAGAGAAATTTTACAGTATTAAATTCAACCATACAAATGCTACATTTTTACTTTTATACATGTACAAAGAGATTGTTTTAAATTCACAGGTTAAAGATATTTTTACAATTATGATTGCAGGTAGGTTTTTTATGAAATTTAGTAATTTTATTTATTTGAAATGCTAACTTAGTTTTGTGTGCAAAAAGTTCATTTTATTTGTCATGATTTAAAAACATACTCACAATTCATTCATAAGTCAATATACTAGTTGTCATGAAATTATTCAATTTTGATAGTGACTGGCTCTAGTTGTTGTTCAAATGTTCAAAAGTTACATGTTATTAATCTAGGGCCATTAAACCTACATAGTATTTCTTTCTTGATTGGGTAGAAAGTTTTTCAGTGCCCTCTCCTAAATATGTAACGAAAAACTTGTTTAACATGGATTCATTAGTAATAATTTAATAAAAGCAACATTTAGTATATCTAATAAATACTTTTTTTTTAATTCTGAAATAATTTTCCAATCTTGTTAACAAGCATAAATCAATCATCCCAAAAAAATGGAAAACAGATTATAGATAGTTTGTTTAATAAGGACAAATATTTTGTTCAATAATCAATTAAAGACTGGTAGTTGTATGGTTAAAACCAAAATAAATTCATTTAGATGGTACATTCAAATGAACTAAGCTGTAAAATACAGTTGATCAGCCATTCAGATATGAATGAATTAGAAACTCATTTAAAAAAAATAACCAACCATTACCTTAACCCTCCCTTACTTCATGGGAACCAAGTTAATTTGTTTTTGATGATGGGGTACTTGCTGGAATCCTCTACATTTCATGTGACCATGAGCACAGGATTAGCATGTTACATCAACTTGTGGGATGTATTTCTAAATTTAGTTAATGTCAAAGACAAATTTTCATTGGGAGGTGGGTGTCAAAGTTTTCAGAAAGATTTTTTATTATTTCAAAACTGGATGGAAGTTATATTCACATAATCCAAGCTATCAATCAATACCACTTAAGCTTGCATAAATCACTGTTACAGACTGTGATGGGTAAAATTCTATAAATTAATGATTTAATTTTTGCATGTATAACACAAGATTTTTGTGAGCATTAAAATGCTCTAAATTTGAGAAAGTAATTTCCAATCCAATTTGCAATTTAATAAGAGTGTGTGCTTCTTGTCCCAATCATTATTCCTTAAAGAAGATAGTGATTAAGTGTTAATAGTGATTCTCCTTAATTTACAATTATGATATAAATTCTATCAATTGGACAGTTGACATTGAACTTAATAGTCACAAAAAGTGGCCTTTAAGTGAAGTCAAATAAAAGGAATTATAGTAAACATGTTTGCTTTAAATTAACAATAGAATTATCTTCATGAAACATTGTAACGTTTTAATTCATTCAGAATTTAGGGCAAAAAAGTCAAACAAGATTTTTTTTTTAAAAAGTCAGCATTGAAATAGAGAAAGTAGATGTGTTAAATTCTACACATGGATATTTTAAAAATATTTTTGATATTAAATAAATGACAAAGTGAATAAAAAAAAATAATAATAGGAGTACAAAAAAATTCAGTTAACATTTTCAAGGGTATATTGGGCAAAAATAAATCTCTTGTAAGGTTACATGCCTTGTGTTATTGTATGAAGGAAAACAAAATTTAAGTTATTTTGTTTTCTTGCTTTCAGTAAAATCTGTCAATTTCATTATTTCAGATATGAAACCAGATAAAAAGCCTATCTTATATATCAAATTAATCCTATTTTTACTCATGATCTGACGATTATTATTAAGAAATGGACCCGGCAATCAGAGTTCAAATCCTTGATGAGTGTTTACATTTCAACATAGCATGCACTAATACCAATGGAAAAAGGTATGAATCCAACTATTCTTTCTCTATGGGTAAATTGTAAGATAGACTAAGCAGGGTATCTAACATATAGCAAGTGGTCTAAGACAAGAAAAACTGATTTAAAACCAGCTATACTCTTAAAAATTCATCTTGTGTCATACCCTGCTAATAGTGGAAAGGTGGGGTAAATACATACTAACATTTTTATTTGAACAGTGGAATAAAATCATTAGGAGATAAACTAAAAAGTCTGATTAACTGAATAAGTATATGAATGTGGCAACCAACCAAGTTTAATTATTTTCTATCAACAAAAATAATCATAATAATTACTCTTATTTGGTGAGAAAAATATCAACTCAAGAAAGTCATGCTTTTGATTTGAGTGTCCAAAGAAAAAAAAAATCCAAGAGAAAAGAATTTTACTGTAAAAATAAATAAATCACATCTTGATTGGGGGTAGGAGGACCCTTAAGAGAAGCAATGAGAATGCATTATATCTATAAAAGGTAATGTCTGAGCTGTTTTCTTAATCTCATGTACTTAGGATATATATACATATAAATAGCTTTTGATTATCATCCAATATGTATCACTTTGATGATCCTTCAGCTGAGAGTAATCAGCTGTGTAATCAAAATCTCACTTTGATCTGCATTTTATATGTTTATTGGGAATCAATTTTGTGTTTATTACAGATAATCCTGTAAAAGTGGAACATTTTACAATTGTAAATATAACATTTTACATCATAACTTATACAGAATCCATGGATAAAATGCAACATGTGTACATAATACTATCTTATTATCAGAGGTGGCTTTTTCATGGTAATAGGAGACTTATCACTCTAATAATGAGCAATCATGATGGAGTCTTTAAAAATTATAGAATTAAAAATAAAATTAATAGTATAGAAATAATCACAAATTCAAATGTATACTAAAATTACATTAATAAATACATGTAAATATATTATTTACTAAAATAAAATTTCTAATTAATTTAAATGTGTACACAATTTTTTTTCACAACTAGAAATAAATTACAGGTAAAAAAAATGTTATGGCTGGGTTAGTAAAAACCCTATACTACCTAAATATCTAGAATATTTTTCATTTATCTGTAATTTTTTTTTCCTTTAATAGGAGACATGTATGCACAAATCCTGAACAAATTCTACAGTATATCTATATAATAAAAAAAAAACAAAAAAATAACATGAATATTTGAAAACTTATTTAATATTAATTTTGTAAGAAAGGTTTTAAATTTTAACAATATACTTTCAGTGGTACCTTGACTTACATTGCTAAATGTTTCAATCCCCCACCACCACTGTAATTTCAATTAATTCCTTAATAATTTAAAATAAAATAATTGCTTTAAACCAACAGAACTCAAAAGCAATGAAAGTCAAAGTACTACTACATATTCCATTTACAGCAAAAATTGTTTTCAAGTAATGAAAAATGCAAGTTGTGTACAAAATACCAAAATTTGCTGAAAATTCCATCCCCAAATTAGAAGACACAATTAACAGTACAGTTATTCTTGGAAGGCTATCAGAGAAACACCCATTAAGTTTACAGTGATGATTCAGAATGTTATGACTGAACTAAATGTTTGGTAGTTCTAAATAAGGAATGCTAAAACTTCTGGTAAAATAAGGAAGTAATAATAAGTAATCCACATTATTCAAGGACTTTTGAATAATTGAACCTGATATTTGCATTACTGTTGTTACTACATTTTGGCTGATCCCTCTTCAGGTATATGGTCTGTAAAGAAGAAGCTTTTCTTTTCCAAAATAAGAGTTATATCAACAATATAGTAAGATTTTCTTGGCTTAACAAGGAAGGAATTCAGGAAAGGAGATATACAAATTAGAATTGCTGTGTGCCATACGAGTGCCATTGAATGGTATTGTGTGTCATGTTGCTGGAATGAAGGGAGCCAGATGGTTTGTTAGCTAAATCTCCCTCTCCTTTTTTTCTGATAAAATATACACTTACACAAAGCCAGAGATTTGTTCAGCAGAAAAATTCTAGTAACAACATTAACAACACAAAAAAAAAAATAAATTTGTTTATATAAATCTTGAAAAAGATATTAATCCAGATTATGAATATCACAATTTCTATATTAATCTGCTCTCAACAAAGGCTTATTACAGAACTATTATAAGTAACTGACATGACCAGGTGAAGGGAATAAAATTACCTAACAGTTAAGGAGGTGTGTTTAGTGTAACAGTAATCATAAGAAATTATTATTGGCAACCCAAGTTCAACTCCTGGACAAAGCTGTTTGCATTTCACTTTGCGCTAATGCCCTTGAGAAAAACATAAATCTATCTGTTCTCTACTAGCTATAGGAAGATTCTTTAACCATAGTTAAGCAACCACTTTAAGAAAAGGAAAACAGAATTCAAAACCAGCCTTAATTCTTATAAAAATTGACTGTATCACATTCTGCCTGTGTCAGGTTTGGGTAAGTACATATATAATAATATAGGTATGGTTACTTTCTTTTAATGGCATATCAACCTTCATGAGTTATTTAATAATAATGCCATCTTTATAGAAGAACTATAGTGGTACTAGTCAATACATAGCTGGGAGTGGGGATGGGGGGGCTCATTCATAACTTTTCCCAAGAGTATTAGTCCAAAAGTGAACATAAGAGTGCAACTGGAGTTCAAACTCACTATGATGTTGCATTCCTGCATGTTAGCCACAGGGTTTTCTTTTCTTTTAGAAAATTCAATTCAAATGAAGTGTGAAGAGTAACAGATTTTTAAAAACATACTTCTACAAATATTTTAAAGAATAAAAATGCAAACTTTGCCAATTAAGAATTTGTTTTTTTACTTTTAATGCATTAAGAAATAACTATGTAATTATTAAGAAAATAAAAAACAAGTAATTTTTGAAATTAAGTTTCCAAAGATTTAACTTTCATCTTATTCTCTATCAATTTTTTTTTTCCACATAGAAGATAAAATATGTAAAACTTGGAATATCAATAATCAGTCACTTTGCTATTTTGCAATATTTATAAACAAAAAATAAAAGAAAACATTAATTCTTTCTGTTCTTTTTTATCTGATTTGTCATCTTTTTCTCAATGTAACATTGATATACTACTTAATTGTTTCAGTCTTGATTTGATTTTAAAAGAGTGAAAGATAAGAGATAGTTGTTGTGTGTGTAAATCTGAAAATTTTCCAAATTGGGATACCCAAAAAGTATTCATAGTAGCTGGATCAAATCTAAACTAATTTCACTTTAGACAAGGAAATCTATGGGTACCTTATTATAGAAAAGTTCTATGTGAAAACATCCTATTTTCCCAACAATTTGGTTACAATCTAACATTGATTTGATATCATAATAGATAATATGGTAATTACGTACCCTTTAGAATCTATCTTCATGATGATTATTTAAAGTTGATTTTGTGCTATGGTGCATTCATCAAATAATTATAGTAGAAAATTCACAAATCTTCAATTGTACAATTTAAAGAGAGAATATAAGGTGATAACTGAATTGCTTAAAATAAATAAATAAATAAAATAAGGTAATATATAAAGTAACTGAAGTGCAGAAAAAATCATGGTGTTAGTTTCCAAGAACCACAAATACTAGAACTAAAAATGATATTTGAAAAGTCCCCACTGAGTTTTGTTTTTTTTTCTTCCCCACATCAGCAAACTTAATATTAAAATTCAAAATTTTTCTTCACAACATGATTCTTGTCAAAAAAATTATTTACAAGTGGATCAGAGTACAGTATCTTTCCAATAATTATTTGAAAAATTATTCAACATACAATATGCAGATAAAAATGGTTATTTCAAAGAGTATAAAATTCATTATTTTCTCAGAAAAAAAAAAAAATATATACAAGGATTATTTGATTTCTTTTTTTAAGTAAATGCTATAAGATTTCTATAAGTATAGATACTAATAGGAAGGGTGTACAGGTACTACACTCATTCTAGCACAAGTTAGATTAAAAAAGAAATAAACAGAAGTCAATCCTCATAAATGAGTGGGTGCTGTCAAGTTCTTGGGAGGAGGGTGTGGTCACCAAGAAAGGAAAAACTTAGAATGAATGAAACATTTTATTTCACATTCATTCCAATGTTCAGCACATTTAGGAAATCATCAAATTTCTTTAACCCTTAAAGAAAAAAAAATGTATTTTCCACCTTGATTGAGGACTGGGAACTTAAGTTAAAAGATAGATATAGAGACTTTTTTTTAGATAAAAAGTACACCTAATTTAAAACAGACTTTATCTCTTAAAAAATTCCTAAGAAAATCAAAGATACTATCTTAACTGCTTGTCAGCTAAAATGTTTCTAACATTATGTTACTAGGAAAATAGAAAATTTTATTATACATTTAAAAGTAAAAATTAGCATTATTTTCCAAACAACTTAGTATTTTAGAGTTGAAATAAGGATCCAGATAAGAGCCCCAAGGAAAAAGTCTACCCAATTGAAATAAAACAATTATATATTGAAAGCAAACAACATTGAACTCATTTCCAAACTGAAAAATCAATACCATTTTTCACAGACCAATTGCAGATCGTAAAAATCTTCATAAAAAATCACATAACTATCCTCTTAAACTTATTTACAATTTACAGATAGAATTTAAGCAAAATCTTAATTTGATTTTTAAAATAGAATACAATCCAATTTTAGTGACATTCTTTTTTCAACTGATTCAGTTGATTATTGAAGCAGAACTAAATGAATTTTAAATCGAATCATATTTTTGCTTCATAATAATTTTACGACTACATTTGGCAAAACCCATCAGATGATTTGGAAACTAGTTATAATATGTCTTTGCGCAAATGTTACTATCTGTAATGTGCATATATATATATATATATATAGCTCACACTAATCTCATCTTTTGGGGTATATAATAAAATAATTCATTATTTTTATCGAGGACTTTCCTCTATAAGAATAATGAATTATTTACAATGAAAATCCAAAGAAACCTTTCTTTACTTCATTTTATCTTGGATAGTGTTATACTCTGTGTGTGTGTGTATTCTATGGTCATTAACAAATGTACAATCAACAAAACATCTTCTGATAAATAAAAATAGAAAAATGTAGAAAAAAAATCATGAACTGTTTGTTAATTTCCAAGAACCAAAAATGATTCTTTGAAAAGAAATCGCCACTTTTAAAAAATTTTTCACAGAACAAATTTACTAAATTTTTCTTTGTCTGATACATGTCTTAGGTCGCTTATTGTACTTGTTGTTACTAAGTGGTCACTGATCCAAGCACTTAACAGGTTTATTATTACTTAATTCTGTTTAGTCTGGCACACAGGCCTTAGGTTGCTTACTATACTTGCAATTACTAAATTGCAAAAAGTTGCTACTTGAAAGACAAAAAGTAGCAAATGTGTAATAGCCACCCTTTTTTTTTTTTTTTTTTTACTATAAAGCAAAGTATGAGTAAGAGACAAGATAAAGAGTTGTATAATGCATGTATAAAGGTCATTAAAAAATTCAAGAAATTGAACAGATGCAACAAGTACAAATTTTTTGCTGCCGTGGTAACAGAAAGTAAGGAAAGAACTACTTAGGAGGCACTCAAAACTGTGTGATAGGATCAATTTTTTTTTTTTTTTTGAGCAGTTAATACCTGAACTTTTGCACAGCACTTTCAATCAATCACCAATATAAAAATAAGAAAAGAAAAAAAAAAGTTTAAAATACATAGTCTTCAGCATACACTTTGGCTACAAAAGCAAAAATTAGGTGTTTGTAAATTAAATTGATTTCAATAGCATGTAAACTTGTCTAGGGTTAATTTATGCCAAGAGATTAAAAAATTATTTATTGTATGCTTATATTTACATTCTTTGTGTAATTGTTTAAGTTCTTTTTTTTTTTTGCAAATGGTCCTATTGATTATGAATAATCTTTAAACAGATCTATTAAACCCATAGATGGAACTTTAAGTACTACCACTCTGGGTCAGAGTATATAGGGAGTAATGTCAATGAAGGAGTATTTCATATTCCAAAGACCTCCAAAACTGGAGCCTCACTATCAGATTCAGTTTAGCAACATACTCAGGACATTATTTCAGCAGGAGGGGTCTGACACCTCTGCAAGAGATACAGTCAGCATATTTCTAAGATTTCACCGACGAGGCAACTGGGAACTAAAATGAAAATTAGTATCTAGACAAGGAAGAAAATAAAAATGTACTGAAATCACTGATCTTGAAAAGCTGCTCGAAGTACATTTTTATTTATAAAGGTATTCAAAAAATAGAATAAAAACATTAGTGAAAGATAGAATCAGTGATGGAAAATGATGCCGCTTGCTTCTATTTACTTTTTTTAAAAACTTTGCATTTATAAGCTTTTGGGGGAATATGAATTCACTTATTTCATTCATCAGATAGGCAAAAGGTCTTAGGATGGGATAATATGATAGTTGCCAGAGAATGAATGAACACTTGGAAAATCAGTCTTCTATAACTACCTTATCTGTCCAGGCAATAGCGTCAAAATAGGTGTTATTCTTATGATCAACCGATGAAGGCTAGTTAGTTTAAAATCAGACTATGACACATACATAGTCCAGGTTAAGAGCGGTAAGGGTAACCTGAAACCGAACATTTTTCTAATGCAGGTATTATTAGAGAACAAAATGTTTTGGTAAACGGACCATATAAAATATTACTTTATTTTTTTCGAATATGTACTAAAACCATTCCAGAAACAAATACACAGTATTATTCTGAAGAGATGGTCCCAAGTAGAAGGCAGTGACGTATGTGTAGTCGTCACTGGAGACTGCAAGAGACCAAATGACAACGGTTTTTCAGTCAAGACTAATTTGGGATGGTACCTATAACTACAACTTCTCTGGGCGTAACTTAATTAAAACGGCGACAGATCAAAGAATTGTTGCCAAGTAGGTTAAGGATCATAAACTGGCTAAGTACCGGTAAGAAAAATGGTATTTTCTAAAATTAACGCGTAATTTTACCAGAAGAAAAAAAGCTACTACACTCATCGCCAAATTCTACTTGGGACCATCCCTTCCAACAACTAGAATAAACACTAACATAACCAGGTAAAGCGTTAATTTCCATTTCATTTTTTTTTTTTTTTTTTTTTTTTTGTGAAATTTAATCGTATAAAAGCAATTGTGAAGATGCAAAGTTGGTCAATATGAGAAAGCAATAATTTTAATCAAACATGGACAAGTGGAAAGGTTCAAATACAGGTCGTTCTCTGGGGCATTACTACATACTTAAAAACTAAACTTTGCACAGACAAAAACAAATCCAGAACAATTTAGCAATTTAAATTTATATTATTAAATCAATAATTTTAATTCAATAGTAAACTATACGTCGCGTGAATAAACTACGATTTATCCTAAATTAAACATTTTAGTATAAGTTTCATCAACAATTAAAAAATTAAAAAAAAAAAACAAAAAAAAATATTTATCTAAAAAAATTAATTTCAAATTTTTTTTTTTTTTTTTACTACAATAAGGAAATTTTTAAAATGAACTTGCAGGGAAATAAATGAAAAAGCAACGACGAAAAAGTGTAAGTATAAACACTAAATACACAAATGACGGTCAAATCGATACAATTTACACCCAAACTAAAGTACAGAACAATTAAAATTGTCAATGAAGCAAAAATAAGTAAAAACAAGGTGAAACATGAATGTAATGAGGGATTAAAATCCAAATCCTAGGGTTTACGAATTGAAAGTTGAGATTTAAATGCCACCCACACATTTATAGCCTCTAACCATTAAGTAATTTTTAAGTATGCAACTTAAAATTACTTACTGAAATAAGGATAATTAAAGCGTTCTCCTTGTGTTCTGTTTATTTAAAGTTTAATTGTTTTTTAAAGAGTGCTTTCTTTTTCATAGGAAAAAAAAGTTTTTGATAGAAAACTCATGCACACTGGAATTTTAAAAACTTGCAACACTTAATTTTCTTTTAAATCAACCCCTCAAAAATTTTTTGAAGATTCACTTAAAGTTGAAAGTAATCACACACACACACACACACACACGTGGATGGTGGTTGATTTAAGCAACGTACCTGCATCTACTCTTAAACTTAATTTTCGCAAGCTGTTGCTTGTAAGTTCGTTTCACATTCCATAAGATAAGCGAATAACGTAAATGAATGAATCATAATAACTAAAAAACAAACTAGCTCATCCTGAACCTGAATAAAAACTTGTAGTAAAAGGGATAAATTGTTGAAAGAATTAACTTAAAAAACACTTTAAATGATGAAGAAAAAAGTGTTGTACTTGTGACCTTTGGTGAAATATAATGAAGAACCCACACATACACACACCCATACACACCAAAAAAATAAATAAATAAAACGAGCTTCTAAATCTTTGGCTAACAATAAAGTTACATTTTCTGATTGTTGTCATTTCTATATATGTATGGTTCTATTTTCATCATTTTAAATAAAAACTTATCGAGTGACTTAACTAAACGAGATAAATTAAAAATACTGTAAGTCTATGCCACTAATAGACAAAGAGTATTTTTTTAAGTTCGTAGAAAGGGAAAAATGGACTTGAAAATAGCATGACTTGAAAACGAAACTATTTAAGCAAAAGCGGGGTGTGAAGTAACAAACTTACATAACCAATAAAAGAGTATGTTCGAAATTAAATCATTGTGATTTTGTAAATAAACAGCTTTATCGATGGTCCCGGTCCAAAGAAGATCCATTATTTCTCTTGCCTCTCTCCATGACGGTTTCTCGTCATTCAACACTAAGATTGTTATCAAAAAGCTTTGTATTATAAATTCAAATTAAGAGATAGTAATAATGTAAGAAAAAAAAAAAAAAAAAAAAAAGATAACGAACTAAAAATCAGCAAAATAAATAAAGCTTTAAGTGTTACTGCTAGAGAAACTAATTGATTGATGAAAAAGAAAATGAATGAACTGAACGACTTTTTTTAAAGGGTATTTTAGGATGTTTTCTCATAAAATAAAAAAGATCTTATAGGGAAAATAATTAAAGCTTTGAAATACAAGGGTTCGGGAACCTCAAGATACTTAAAATTTAGTAGCCCAGTTTCGTTGTCACAGTTAAATATTAATATTAAAATTAAATTAGTTAATATATAACTCGACTTTGGGGGCGCTGAAAATTATATCTACTCAAGACATAATATTTGAAGAAATTAAATAAACGGAATGAATTATCCAATTAAAATAACACAAAAAGAGCCAAATTCTTTTTTCAAGGAGCTTTATATTATTTCGCATTACTAAAAAAAAAAAAAAAAAAAAAAAATGAATAAACAATTAAGAGAAAACAGATAGAAGAGAAAGGATAGAAAAAACAAACAAACAAACAAAAAAATAGCAATATCATATCTCAAAGACGAGAATCAAATGAAGAGTTAAAGCATCAAGCGGTGCTAATATGAAAGTTAAAAAAAAACGAACAAAAACAAATCTATACCTTCGTGTTTTACTCAAAAACGAAGGTGACAGATAAAGTGAAAAATAAATAACGACAGGTATTTTTTTACATGAGACCAGACAAGGCAAAGAGAGAATGTTATTATTGTTGTTACAGCCAAGACTGTACTTATATCACCATTATTTACTTCTTAATTATGTTCGGGTTCTTTTAAATTCGAACTTTTAGCCATGTTATTCACATGTATCACCACGACGAGTAAAGACATTTTGGGTGAACTACACGTTTGAAACAAAGAAGAAATTACTAAAAATAAGACCATGAAAAATAAATATCAATTTTTTTTTTCAAAGATCAAAAATAACTTACATGTCATTCCTGTTGAAAGATAAGGTAGTACATTGCCTTTTTTGCAGAGTATCAAAATTTATCGTCATAAGAGTGATAGTAGTGTAAGCAGTGTCATTGCTAAGACAGCGACGATGGGAAATTAACAAGACTTCCGTTAACCTGAGAGTTATCTGCTCTTGTTTGACCAAATTAACAATTTCAGAAAATGAAACAGTAGAAAATCTATCGTTTAGATTTTTATATAATAATGGTAATGATTATGTGATGCTAGAATTAGCTTCAAATTTTAACTTTATTTATTAACTACGTTTCACTGTTAACTTTTGAAAAATTCAATTTTTTCTTATGAGAAAGAAATATATAAGTTATCAGAATAATAACCCCCAAAACTCTCTTATAGACCTCTTCCTTTTTTTTCCTAAAATGAATCAGTTCTGTATAATTGTTTCTTTGTTTTGGGGTGATATTCAGTTAACTTTTAGCTCCTTGGATTCTAAATTTCCTCTAGTGAGCATATTCTGTATCTTGAGTTACCAATAGGTCAGGTTGATATTGGCAACAGTTCCTTCATAGGTCAAGTTGACACCAACGATGTTACTAGGAATTCCTAGAATTGATTTGTATTAAAGAGAAATAAATAGTTGAGGCAAATGAAAGTTCTTAAAAAAAATAATACACCCTCAGTTTAATATTAGGATCTATATTCAGTATATGGGTTTTTTGGGTGCTATTAATTATTCCTTAGACTTATTCTTAAAAGATTTCATTTTAGAAAAATGTCCCAAGATATACTTTTCTGAAAAATTATGGTAGGAGAAAGAAAGAAAACTTGGTTTAACAAATAAACAATAACATTTAAAGAAAATAAATTTTGCACTTTATTTTCAGTATTCAGCCATGTGCAGTGGAAATTCAATGATGGTAAAAGAGTCAGAGCTAAAGGATGACAAGAGTAATTGTTTCTAAAAACAAAAGGATAGATGGTTTGTTGGTTCATTTTTTATGGCATATTAACCCTCATGGGTCATTCAATGTCAAATACTGTTAATATATATATATATATATATATATGATTGGTAAGCAAATAGTTTGTAGGTAACTTTATTTTTAAACAAATTGTTAGAGCCCATTTATTTGCACACAGTTAAATGGTTTCAAGTATTCCTATGTAACACTAATAATTCTATTTATCAAGTATTCCTATGTAATATAAGCAATTTGCTCACAACTGTATGGTTTCAAATAACTAATGATAATAATCCTTAGTAAATGATTGAACAGTACTATTTGACCTATAGATGTGAGTTTAACTAGTAGTACCATTCTAGGTGAAAGTGGAGCTGGGTGTAATGACAACAAAGGGGTACTTCAGATTCTCCAAAGCTCCAGAACCAGAGCCTCACCATCAGATGCAGTTTGTGGCGATTTAGGAATTAACAGAAAAAACTCCCAACCGGATATTGACTTGTCGGCTGCCAGATACAAAATATATAAATGCGTCGCCACGCATAAGGCTCCACGCATCCATCCGGTTAAAATCAAAAAAAAGAAAAATAATAGAATGTAAAGTAGCCAATGAGAAGTGGTCGCACCAAAATTAGAAGAATTTTGGCGTGGCGAATTTGGAGCCGGTGAAGAGAGATAAATACTCAGGTTTTCTGTGAACCGACCTCTCTTTTTCGGGTAGTGACGTCGAACCGACAACACCGTTTTTACTATCTGGTGTTTTGGGCACCACGCTGTGTCTTGGGACGTAGCGTTGGTTAGTCCATTCACCAAGTAAATAAAGGAAAGTATGAAAGAAATATTTTTCGTCTCTTATCTGTTTCCATCTTTTCTTTGCATATTTCTTTTGGACCTTCTTTGGGCAAGGCATTGCGCCAGCCACGTCAACGTGGGGTAAAACTAAATAACCAAAATATGGAGTCAGATATCTTACGGCAACACAGCCTTGCCCTTAGCCACTGACATTCATAAAATACCTTCAAACTCCACATTGGTGACCTCGACGCGAAAAAATACCTTTAAACACCACATTGGTTAACCCTGACGCAAAAAAAAAACCTTTAAACACCACATTGGTTAACCCCGAACACGTGAATGAACACCCGGAATAAAGAAGAAATCTCAACAAGAAATTTTAAAAAAGAAAAAAAAACAAGAACATCATAACTGGAGACAAACGACTTTCCACATGGAACAAAAACAAACAAACAAAAAAAAAAAAAACGAAAAACAACAACAACAAAAAAAACAACAAAAAAAAATCCCAGCGAAACACTGAGAAAAATTTTCAAATGTTCCCGCCGAACTAACTTCTGGAAAACAAAATTGGACTTAAATACCAAAGCACGTGGAATTTCTTTCAGCAAAACATTATCTTTCAACACTTTTTCACTTCCCAACTTGCAAAATAAGGTAACTTTTTTTTAACTTTCACTCACCCTACTTCTATTTCGGTTTCTGTCGCCACATGGTTTATCTCTCCCACTACCTCACTAAAACACCAACACAACTGCTATGAATTCCAGAGAACCCAAAAAAAACTCACACTACTCCTCTGAAATATACTGCTACTGCTGTAGGTCACTTCTCGGCTCATAATTTGTTTTACCCAAAGTGAAATATTTAAAAAAAAAAAAAAAGAAAAAAAAAACGTACCACGAGGTACACAAAAAAAAAAAAAGAAAGATTTCCAGCAAATACTAGCGACTAAAAAAAAAAAAAAAAAAAAAATAGATAAATAAATAAATAAAAATAAAGAAAAGTAGTCACAACTACAGAAAATGCAACGTTTAAACAAGCGAGTGAACACACACACAAAAACAAAAAACAAAACAAAAAAAGAACAAAAAAAAACTTACGGATAAAAAATTAAAAAAATAAATAAAAATTACTCCCAGATATTAAAAAAAAAGTTCCAAAGAAAAAGCAAAAGAGTTAATGAAGAATAATCCTCTCAAACTAGATGATTACATTCAACAATTCTATGCACAACCGGAATTAATGCGCATAAGAAAAAAAAATGGAAATAAAATCCGTCATATCCAACGAGTCCTAGTTTTCCAGCCACCCTAAACAAATTACCAAAATTATTGAACATTTGCAAATAAGATACAAGAATTTGATAAATAATCCTCCTAGAAAATAGGACAATTAAAAATCAATACAATCTTTTTGCAAAAAAAAAGGCGGGTTGGCTGGACACACCAAAAAAAAAAAAAAAAAGAAATTTTTTAAATTTAAAAAAAATTTTTAAAGAGAGCCGTGACACCCTTACAAATATTCATTTTTTCTAAGAATCCTCCAAGCTCCGCTTTTCGGGTGGCGATGTATTGTGGCGATTTAGGAATTAACAGAAAAAACTCCCAACCGGATATTGACTCGTCGGCTGCCAGATACAAAATGTATAAACGCGTCGCCACGCATAAGGCTCCACGCATCCATCCGATTTAAAATTAGAAAAAGAAAAATAATAAAATGTAAAGTAGCCAATGAGAAGTGGTCGCGCCAAAATTAGAAGAATTTTGGAGTAGCGAATTTGGAGCCGGTGAAGAGAGATAAATACTCAGGTTTTCTGCGAACCGACCTCACTTTTCGGGTAGTGACGTCAAACCGACAACACCGATTTTACTATCGGGTGTTTTGGGCACCACGCTGTGTCTTGGGACGTAGCGTTGGTTAGTCCATTCACCAGGTAAATAAAGGAAAGTATGAAAGAAATGTTTTCGTCTTTTATCTGTCTCTATCTTTTTTTGTATATTTCTTATGGACCTTCTTTGGACAAGGCATTGCACCGGCCAGTCAACGTGGGGTAAAACTAAAAAACCAAAATATAGAGTCAGATATCTTACGGCAACACAGACTTGCCCTTAGCCACTGACCTTCATAAAAACCTTCAAACCCCACAAGTTTAGTATCATACCCAGGATACTCAATGGGGGTGGGATCTTACCCCTCTGCAGAGATGCAATCAACATATTCTACAGCTCCAATTGGCTGGATATTAAGAAGATAAATGTAACTGTCTGACTACATGTATGCAGGTAAATATGACAGGTATTTTTGATGGTTGAGAAATAAAGGAGTCATATAATCTTTGTCAATTTAAGGAAAATTATATTACCAATGAACCATATGACTAAAAAAAATGTTTATTCCAGCATGCAGTGTGCTTAGAGAAATATAAGAATGTCGAAATATTGATGTTGGGTAACATACGTAAAAATATATTATATGTACAATACAGGAAAATATGAATATAGATTGGTTTATTTGTTGTTACTCAATAGAAAGATTTGAATAATTCACAAATAAAATGTTAGAACTTTCTACAATAATTTATCCAAAATGGCTAAGTTTCTAAGAAATTTGCTTGCAATAGGAAAATAGAAAGGATAATTATTTTGCAATATGGATTTTCAATGCCTGAATACACAGAGGTGGGGGCTACACTCAGCTAGATAGGATTTAAGAGACAAAGTGTCTGTTTTATACCCTCTTTATAGGGATTATATAGATGTCATACTAAGCAAAATGTCTGTTGACAAAGTTATTGTCAACAGTTATAAATTTTGTGTTTTCTTTTGATCTAATTTCAATATAAATGAAACTATTAAAGATATTTTGTAAATGGGATTAAGTAAGTTGAAATCCCTATATATGATTGGCAAACTTTCCCTCACATTGTAGAAAATGTATAAGATATTACCTAAGTAATTTCTGAAAATAGTGAAAGTTATACAATAGTTGCATTTGAGTTAACATACATTAACTATGAAGAGTTTAGAGGTCATATGTTTCTAAGAGTAAATTTTGACATTGATTTACATTGTAATTTCTTTTCAGCCATAATTACTTTAAAACCACTAAAAGATCAGGGATTTATATTCCATATATGCACTGTACACTTACCATAGATAGTCAATTCATAATAAACTTGCTGAATGTATGAAAATACCAAAATTTCACAAGAAACAACCATTAAGGATTAAAGGTCAATCGGACACTTTAAATTCTTTATTTATAAGTTGAATATATCGAGTGATTGAAAAGTAATTCCCTATTTCAAAATACTTATGATTTATTTCCTGTGGAAATTATAGATAAGAAATAAATTATAAGAATTTCAAAACAGAGAATAACTTTCCAATCGCCCTGTATATCAAAATAGTATATCCAATACTTATTTACATATATCCAATAAAATTAAATAACATAAGTTAAATAAGTAAATTAGAGTACAGAAAGAATGTTTTACTCATTAATTACTTCATGATAATATTTTCTTCAGTGCAGGACTGCACAACTTTTAGTTTAACATTATAATGCAGTTAAGTTTCTTGAAAATATCATTAATATTATTAACTAACAGGATCCATGGAATGAAAAAAACAAGAGGAGCTTGATGATTTACAATTTTATTACATATAAATTCTATATACAAAAATATAAAATAACAATCTTAATAATACTTAATATGCATATCTTTTGTTCAATATTTAAATCTATTGAAACTATAAGATCAATATATTCTATTTTGTTGATAATAGTATTGCTTATATTGATGAATCTTCAGATCTTTTTTCTTTTTCAGCCTTCAACAGCGCACTGTTGGAAGTTCAGAAATTATTGGATCCTCAGAGCTCATCAGATCTTAAGCAAACCAATATACAATAATTTATGTTTATCTTACTATTGAGGATAGATGAAGTTAGCTCAGGGCAATTCCATTGGAGTTGAACAATGTTTGATCTGAAGAAGCAACATTTATGTAGAAGAATATTCTATGTGATTAAAGGGGAGAGTGGAAGATTATCCCACTAGGCTGTGGGGAGGATCTGTAAGTGAGCATAATATACAAATAGATAAAACACAAGCAGAATTATCACGTATATGGCTAATTAATTAATTTATTTTTCATTTTCACCTTTTTATTTAATATATGCTAAAAAAAGAAGAAAAATTGGTAAATTTGGGTCAAGTTTTCAAGAGAGAAATTGATTTGTGATTCTGTCTGAACATTACCTTGCAGTGGGGGATGGAGAGAGTAAAGTTTTTGATAGAGTTGTATCAGGTGGAGAAGGTTGGAAGGTAGACATGTTCTCAATCTTTCTTCTTTTATAGATTTATAGACACTATTCTCTTTTTTTCCTTTTGAGGAATAGTGTGAAGGTCTTATAGAGTATTTTCTTCTATCTCTTTTATTGTCTAAAATTGATAATTTTTCAGTATAGATTTAAGGCTTAGGAATAAACAAATGTTCACAGGCACCAAATCCAGAGAGCAGGACAACTGGAGGATGCGTATTATCTGGTGCTTTGCCAAAAATTCTCTATGTAATCATTTTTTGTAAACATAGTTTCTCATGTTGAAGTCTAAGTTATCTAGCCTGATAGTTGTAAATACTTAATTATGTTCCTTGTCATTGAAGTAGTCTTTGTATTGTAATAAACATAGTGAATGGGTTTTGCATGAGTTCTTTGATTTAATATGAAGTCGTAAAGAAAACAATTCAGACATGGGATTGTTGTTTGATGGGTGTTCTTACCAATTTAAAATGCTGGTGCCACTCATAACATTGTATACAGATAAACTACAATCCTTCCCATTGGTCTATTGCAACATTGGAAGGGTCTCTGTAATAGTTCTTACTAATCTGAAACAGAATTTCATACAAAGAGCCTTCATTGCAAAGAGTAATTTCATTAAATATATATTCACTCAAGCATGTGTAGATCTAATACACCATTATACAGTTTTTTTAATGATTAAAGTAATTGCAACACAGCATCTCATTGGTATGCTGTTTTAAAGTTTGGTTTATTTTTAGGACATACTTTGCATATCAGAATGCAGACAAAAAGTAAATATTATGATTAATATATTTTTGTTTATGAATGTGAGTAGGTTTGATCAAATGGATATGAATTTTGATTAGATATAGTTAGCTTTGCTTGTTTTTGTATTGATGAGATTCTTATTGTATGTTTCAGTCAGAAGTGAATCTCTATCCAGCAAGATAGACAAAAGATAACCATATTGATTTTTACTTTCTATTCCAATATACTTCATCTTATTATACTGCACCAATTTTACAATAATTGTCACATGTACCCAGGCCAGCCATATGCATGCATACATATCCTGGAGAGTGTGTGTGGTTATAAATGTACTTGATACTCAAAACCACCAATTGATAATAGAGAAGAATGCATAATTTCAAGTCAGATCCTTATTTTATGCTCTGGAATCTTCTTGAACTATTCCTTATGTATGTTTGGTTTCTTTGTTTTAATGGCATATCAACTTTCATGGGTTATTTAATGCCAAAACCATCTTTGTAAATGAACAGTAGTGGTACTATTTAACTCAGATCTGGGGGAATAAGGGTATTCATTCGTTTCCCAAGAGTATTAGTCTGAAAGTGAATGTAATAGCATGACTGGTGTTAAAACTTGCTTAAAGCAATGTCACAGTCTAGCATATTAGCCACTATGCCATAGGTACCCCACCCTTTATGTATGTATGAGGTGTGATCAAAAAGTAACAAAGTAACAAGACTTAATCTTTACATTTTTAACATTTAAAGATTTAAATGAAGATATATGTATAGCTGAACAATTTATATGATAAAATGAAAATGTCTGGACTTTAGACTACCTAGCAGTCGAGATGAGTCTATACCAAATCCTTAATAATTTTGAACAGCAGTTTTTGAAAAAACACTGGATTGTGCAAATGCAGCACACTTCATTTCATACTTACCAGACCTAACACCATGTAAATTTTTCTTGGATCCTAAGCTGAAAATTCATTTCAAGGATAAGATTTGAGAATGCAGAAGAAATAAAACAGTGGAGTTTCATACCATATCAAAAAAGGAGTTTCAAAGGTACTTTGACCAATGAAAAACTCAGTGGAATAAGTGTTTGGAATACCAAGGGGACTATTTTGAAGAAAATGATTCATTGTTCATTTTTGTTTCATGGTTTCAGTCTTGATACATTTTAACACACTTTGTTCATATTTTTAATTCTTCACCAATTCATGGATATTTTTCTGCAGGCTCTCTTCTAGAGCTTGAAACAAGTAGATATTTCGGTCTTGATGACAGAATAGTATGCATGTGCATTTAACCTCAGCTTCTTGTTTTCATTATTACAACAAAAAGAACTGGTGATATTTTATATCTCTGTGGAACCCTTATTCAAATTACTGCTAATTGGCTGTAGACAAGATATAGCTGTTGTGAATTTTGTCTCAAACACATAGGATATTATTATGACAATATTGGTCGATGGCGGTACGTGAAGGGTTAACCAAAAAGTTGAGTAGCCAAATATAATTGCCAAGAAGTGTAAAATTGAAATTTCTGGGAAAAAGAATTGAAAATTCTGAGAAAGAACTTTTGACAATAGTCAAAACAGGAAATAGAAAGATGTTGACAGGTAATGGGGGTGACCAAGTTGGTTACAAGTAAAATCACAAATAGAGGAAGAAAAAAAATATGTTGTTTTAGGAAATGAGTGATATCATGAACAATTCCCAAGCCTGAAAAAAAAAAAAAAATGAAAATTAGAAATTTGACAATCAGGGAAGATAACCCGTGACCTGTGACTCTCACCTGATTGCAGTGACAGGGAGAAAAGGTATTGAAAGGTGAACAAGGGAATCTTTGTTGATGGTGGGAAGGCTGTCTGGCATTGATGAAACACTACGACTAATGAGGTGAGGTAATTTTCCGGAATTACTTATCGGTGCTGAAAAAGGAATTATCAATTAGCCTGGACGAAGGCCAGCCTTTCGCCTATGTAGGGTTGAAACCAGTTCCATCAAAAGTGACAGTCCAGCATATTTGGACATAAAGGGGTTGGACCCTTTCTGACGTCATGAGCCGTAAAATGAGAGAAACTATGTTGGTAGGAGGAAAGCTATCCTCCTGTAGTCCTCACTACGAGGGTAGTGAGAGGGATGACTCTGTGAAAGTAGTGAAAAGGGGGTTGGACCCTTTCTGATGACGAAAGTTGAAACAAAGGCATGACGGATGTCTAATGAGTTGAAAATGACGTTATAGAGATCACCCCTGCCGCAGTCAGAACCTACCCCAGAATATTTGCAGTTATTATATAAACAGGCTGATTTTTGAACTCAGCAGTTGGTGGCAGAGAGGCGAAGCAGTTGGTACCAGACAAAGTAGACGAAGACCAGACAGGGACCAACAGATTGGAATTGTGCTTTGCGCTGCCAATTCATATATCGCCAGTCTGCCGCTGGGACAAATTGTTGCTAAGAAAACTTAGAACTCAGCAGTTGGTGGCAGAGAGCGAAGCAGACGAAGACCAGACAGGGACCAACAGTTTAGAATTGTGCTTTGCGCTGCCAACTCATATATCACCAGTCTGCCGCTGGGACAAATTGTTGCTAAGAAAACTTAACCCTCGTCAAACCGCCGCCTTAGACCATTATAAGTCACACCCGCAGATTTTTGTCGCCATCTGTAACTTTGAAGATTATAAAACCTCTTTACTATTACCTACTGCAGAAATCGGAGTTATATTTTTTTTTGTTTTACAACATATACCCTTCAGATTTCAGTTTTCAGCTGCCGGTACACCCTCTTCCTTTCAGACGTGGTCGTCGGCCCTTCTTTTAAAGAATCACAGCATGGGGCAGGGCAGTGTATGGTCACTTTCCTGGAGGGAGCTTTCGATCTGTTTTTCCACGCTGTAGCAGAGAGACTGGAGGGAGGCGGACAAGGTTGTGGCAGAAAGGGGCACCATAATTGGTATCGTTTAAACCAGGTAGTGACCCTGAGGGGTTATATTTGGTGCCGTAATCGAGGGCCGGGTACGGACCTGGTATAATTGGCGCCGTGACTGAGGATTGGAGTCTGGAGTTTTGGTACATTATGATTAATTGCTAAATCTGCTCTAGGATGTAGAATAAATCCAAGACCTTTTGTATAGTTTTTGGGATGCTAATCCATGTTTTCAAAGTCTCACAAAAGCATGAGGACAGCTCTGACAACACAGCAAAGAGTATGCTAACAGTATCCCTTGCAGAGGGCCAAGACTTATCTAAAAAAGGTGTCTCAATATCTGGTGGTGAGATTCCAGTTCTAAACCTCTAGGGAGTGCAGAGTCATCTCTTCATTGCTATTATTACCAGGTTTACATTGACTTAGAGTGGTAGTACCTGTAAGGTTTTATTAATTAATCAAATAGATCTATTTCAGGTAATGAAGTGTTTACCTGTTTAAAATGATTGTGAAGATACATTTTTCATCATGTATAATTGTAGACCATAATTGTTTGACTGAGTTTGGTATAAAATAGCCCAACAAATACTATTGATTAGTGAGATCTATTCTCACTAGGTGACTCATATTTGTGGCTTTGTGCCAAATCTAAGCTATGCTTGATATAGGTTAGCATATCTAGTAAGTTTGATTCTCACTGGATGATACATAAATTTTTAAATTAAAAAACTTCAAGATTCAGTCTCAATAGTTTTTGATCACACCTCATACCTTATTTTTCTTGCTTGTTCAGATATCCAAATAGCTAAGTTATAGGTTTTTATAGTACTGTAAGTGTCATGTTTCAATTATTTAACTTCAGAAGCTATTACTCTCTATGGTCACTTCATAATCAGATGATATTTGTTTTATTTTATACTGACAAATATAATAAAATGTTTGATAGTAAGTTGTGATCTTTATTTAACCAATGATCTTCAATACTAGTAGAATGAAGAAAATGCAATGCCATTTCTTTTGTTTATGATTAAGAGGTCTTACTTTACTTTATTTGGACCTATAAAAAGTCCTTGGCTCAAAAAAGAAGGGAATGACTGTGTATTGAATTTTATTTTCAAAGAAACTTGAAAAATGATGAGACAAATATGCTGAACTTTAGGATGAATATCTAAAATTTTTTAACCTTTTTGTGATCTTGTCACCATATCCCCCAATGCTAAAGGTACACTCAAATCAAAAGTTACTGGTATGTTTTATTGACATAAGAAAACATATTCTTTGATCCTCAACAAAATATAGTGAATGAGGCCATAAACTCATACCATGTCTTCAAAATCAAAAACATTTTCATTTAAAAAAATATACAGTAACATTAGGAAAATTTGGGGTAAAATTTAAATCAATTTACCTTTTAATTGATACTAATGAGAAATCTGATCGTAGAGGTAAGTACAGATTCTCATAATATTGGCTAATATAGTTGATAAAGCAACTCACATTTTCTCATCAACCACTTTCAAACTTCCTATTTTCTTTGTTTAGATGTTAGAGCAGAGAAGCCAGATTCAGACAAGTAAATTGTTGAGAACTGAAGCAGAATTACAAAATTTTTCTGGGTATTGTTGTGTAATGCATTGACATATCTATCTAAAAATCAATCTAATTCCATTTCTGAAGATTTAGGTTTGAAGTATTGATCATTCCTCAGTTCAAGAATTTCTTTCTTTCTTTTCTTTAAAAGCATGAAGCTTATGGGTGGATGTCAAAATATTTTGGAGGAGTCATCATGTCATAGTGGTTAATATGCTTGAATGTGACATTATAATGAGCAAATTTGAACTCTAGTCATACTATAATGTTCACTTTCAGACTAATAACCTTGGAAAAGATATGAACCTTCTTATCCCCTGATTATGGCTTAAATAGTGCCACTATTGTCCTTCTGCAAGGATGGCTTTGACATAAAGGTTGATATTCCATTAAACAAAGAAATCAAACCATCAAAATATTTTCTTTTTTTATCTGCATAAGAATTTAACTTGGAATTTCAAATATATCAAATTCATCATGTAACATTTCACAGAATTTTATGTTATTGACAAAAGCAAATATTTTGTATGTTTTGTCTTTAAGTTCATAGTATATGACACCTTAAGAGTCAATAAACTTTTGTGTGGAAAAGGAGGGTTTTAAGTTTAGAAACATGTGGAAACACATGCAATTTAAGAGACCTACTTTTAATAAAATTTACCATCTTTAGAATTAGAAAACCCAACATCACAGGCCAGGGTCACATATACTGGTCACTGCCAATATAACATCACCCTCTCACTCCAAATGAGTTATATTTCTTGTTGACACACAGCTCAGTTCAGACCCCATTCAAATTCTTAATATAAATTCAAACCCAAAGTGTTGTGAAATCTCAATCTCTACACAGCTGTCAGAATAGTGGGGCATTTATGATTTGAAACTGTCCTGCTGGTACACTTGAGTCATGGATTATCAAGCCTGATATTTCTTAAAGTATTCATTCTTATAGGTTAAAGAAACAGTTGTTTCCTCAACCAATAAGCCGTTGTAATCTTCTTTGGTGATGAATAATCTAGATAATTCTGTTTCTTTTCTCAGAATGCCAGTTGATTAAATATAAACAGTATAATAACAATGAACTAAAATCAACTACAGTGTATCACAGAAGTGAGTACACTCCTCACATTTCTGCAGATATTTAAGTATATCTCTTCATTGGACAACACTGACAAAATGACACTTTGACACAATGAAAAGTAGTCTGTATGCAGCTTATATAACAGAGTTAATTTATTTTCCCCTCAAAATAACTCAAAATATAGCCATTAAAAGCTAAACCCCTGCCAACAAAAGTGAGTACACCCCTTAGGAAAAGTTGTCAATATTAACATACACCATGTCAACTGTCAATATTTTGTGTGCCCATCATCATTATCCAGAAATGCTTTTACTCTCCTGGGCATGGAATTTACCAGAGCTTCACAGGTAGCCACTGGAATGCTCTTCTACTCCTCCATGACGACGTCGCGGAGCTGGCAGATATTTGAGACTTTGCGCATCTCCACCTTCCGCTTGAGGATCCCCCAAAGATGTTCTATTGGGTTCAAGTCTGGAGATATGCTTGGCCAGTCCATCACCTTTACCCTCAGCCTCTTCAGTAAAGCAGTGGTTATCTTGGTGGTGTGTTTGGGGTCATTGTCATGCTGGAACACTGCCCTGTGACCCAGTTTCTGGAGGGAGGGGATCATGCTCTGCTGCAGTATTTCACAGTACATGTTGAGTTCATATTTCCCTCAATGAAATATAACTCTCCAACACCTGCAGCATTCATGCAGCCCCAGACCATGACATTCCCACTACCATGCTTGATACACTAATCTTTGTTCTCCTCACCTGGTCACCGCCACACATGCTTGAAGCCATTGGAACCAAACAAATTAATCTTCATCTCATCAGACCATAGGACGTGGTTCCAGTAATCCATGTGCTTTGTTGACATGTCTTCAACAAACTGTTTGCGGGCCTTCTTGTGTGTCATCTTCAGAAGAGGCTTCCTCCTGGGGTGACAACCATGCACACCAATTTGATGTAGAGTGCGGTGTATGGTCTGAGCACTAACAGGCTGACTCCCCACCTTTTCAATCTCTGCAGCAATGCTGACTGCACTCCTATGCCAATCTTTCAAAGAAAGCATTTGGATGTAAGACTTAGCACATGTGCTCAGCTTCTTTGGATGACTTACCCGAGGCCTGTTCTGAGTGGACCCCGCTCTTTTAAAACGCTGAATGATTTTAGCCACTGTGCTGTAGCTCAGTTTCAGGGTGATGGCAATCTTCTTGTAGCCTTGGCCATCTTCATGTAGTGCAACTATATATCTTTTAAGATCCTCAGAGAGTTCTTTGCCATGTGGTGCCATGTTGGAACTTTCAGTGACCAGTATGCGAGAGTGTCAGAGCTGGACTACAAATTTGAACACACCTGCTCCCTATGCACATGGGCCTAGTAACACTAATGAGTCACATGACATTTTGGAAGGAAAATGACAAGAAGTACTCAATTTGGACATTTAGGGGTGTAGTTTCTTTGGGGTGTAATCACTTTTGTTGGCAGTGGTTTATCTTTTAATAGTTATATTTTGAGTTATTTTGAGGGGAAAATAAATTAACTCTGTTATATAAGCTGCATACAGACTACTTTTCATTGTGTCAAAGTGTCATTTTGTCAGTGTTGTCCCATGAAGAGATATACTTAAATATCTGCAGAAATGTGAGGGGTGTACTCTCTTTTGTGATACACTGTATCATATAGCATCTACAGATATACAAAACAGAATATATTGTCTGGACTGGTTAAATGTGTCATTCTTAAGTTAACTTTAACAACATAATGAAATGCTTGAGTCATTTACTCATGAGTGCATAAATATGAGTTGAATGGTTGACTTTTGTATACTTATATGAAGATATATTTTGGCCTACTGCTATCAAATTGCGTGTGTGCCCTGCATCTCTCTCTACGAGTTGATTTGTCCACTTTGCAGTCCAAACATCAACTAACTTGTGATGTCGAACCCGTTATCATAATCTAAATCTATTCCCATACTGAAAATACATTTCAAATCAGCTATTGTTCAAGTTAAGTTCAAAGGGTCATTTCCCTTGCTAGCAAGTATTCTATTCTACACCGGGATTGTACTCACCAACCCCAAATAATATATCAAACCATATCTGCCTGTCCTCTTGAGCCAGCTTCAAAATCAACAACACTGGATGACCTCCTGAGATATGGGATCACAGCTGAGTCTCTCAATAATCAACTTGTTCTCTGGGAAAATTTAAAAAATTTGATTTTTCATATTAACCAAATTCAGACAGCAGTGAAAAAAACTATAACAATAATCTTCTCAAAAACAAGCTGACCTTGTTACTTTACACAATGTCATTCATAGTAGTCTGTAACTTTTAATCTACTGCCTTTTCCCCAAGTTAAGTTTATGGATATTATGTAATCATTCATGTTAAAAATATCTTTACCATAGGTAGTTGCTGGAATTGCTTTGTAACATCATTATCATCATCATCATGTCGCACCATCAGCACGGATATCCCTGACCCTCTCTCGCCACCCCTCCCGATCGTCCATCGCTTCCGGCTGGTCCTCAGGGCTACATCCCATATCTACACAGAGCTGCTGTATGTAGGTTTGAGCTAGTCACCCTACCTTTACTCAGCCATGTGAAGGGGTCCACAAGAGTACATCACTTATGAGCTTGTACCTACAGCTCCAGCAGTGTCCTGCATGTCTGGTTCGTCTAATTTTGATAATTTTCGTGATGGGTGATAGGTGGCCGTATAGCTGCTGTTTTGTGGGGTGTTGCCTCCAGGACTTGTTCAATATTGCTCACAGCATTCTTGTGTAGTTGCCGTCAAGCTTTTTCTCCATCCGTTTAGTTAGCATCCATGTAAGGATCCATATAGCAGTATCTACATGACCACTGCTTGGAAGAAACTGTGTTTCATTTTATCAGTCAAGTCTGACTTCCATATGACCAATAGCCTATTGATAGCTGCCCAAGCCTTTGCTAGTCGCATATTGATGTCTGTCTCGGTTGATGAGGCACTGCTTCCTAGGTAGGTGAACTTGTCAACTCGTTTCAGAGGGCTACCTCTGTGGAGATGTCGTCTCTTTGGTTAAAGCACATATATTCTATTTTGTGTGCATTGACATAGAGGCCAATGAGTGCAGCAGCTTGTTCCAGACTGTGTAGCAGGGTTTCAGCTTGGGCGGGTGTATTTGCCAGAAGCACTATATCATTGACATAGTCGGCGTCAGTAATTGTTTTTTTTCGGGGTATCTTCTGCTTCTTTCCTTTATTAGCTTGAAACTGTTTTCTTTGATTTTATCAATAGATGTAAGGGTATTGCTTCATCATCTGTCTAGACTACATGATTAGGCATGTAGTCTAGACAGATGATGAAGAGGTATGGGGCTAGTGTGTCTCCTTGTAGTACACCTGCTACAATGTCAAAGTAGTCTGTGTTTCCATCCAGAGAATGGACTTTTACCTTGGTTTTTCTAGAGAATCATTATGGCTGCGACGGTTTCTTTTGGTAGGCTGTAAGCGAGTAGAATTTGCTCCATCTTCCCTTTGTGAATGGAGTCAAATGCATTGGTAAAGTCAACAAATAATATGGTTGCCTGTAGGTCTTTTGCACGTATACCTTCAAGAATTCTACGGATAGTCAAAATTTGTGATGTCGTGGATCTATTTCTCCGGAAGTCATTTTGGTTCTTCCTAAGTATGTTGTCAATTTTGGGTTCTATGCGGTTTTGTAGTAGGGCATTGTATATTCTGGCCGCTATGAATGTAAGTGTTATACCTCGGTAGTTCTTGGCTAATCCGAGGTCGCCGTTTTTAGGGAAAGGGAGGATGCATCCCTTCATCCATCTATCGGGTTTTGATTATGTACGGCATTACAGTGTCGGAGCAGTATGTCATCGAATTGTCTGGTTTTCCATACTTCTGGGGGAATTTCATCGAGCCCTGTTGCTTTTCTATTTTTAATTTTTCTAAGTACTGAATCGAGTTCTTCTTGAGTAAACGGTCCTAGTTTGATGTCTAATTGCTTACTTATAATTCTCGTGATTGGTTCATGTGTAACTTTTGGAGGGTTTCCGAGTAAATTCTCGAAATGCTGTTTCCACAGGTATATTTGTTGTTGGTTTGTCGCTTTCAGTTTACCTTTGGCAGTGCTCTTCCTTCTGCTCACTTTATTTATCATTTGCCATGCTATGCTGGATTGCCTATCTTCAACCGAGTCTCTAATCTTATCTATCTGATTTTGTATGTATTCTGTCTGTTTTTTTTAGGGATATGTTTACTAATTCATTTTGTGCTTTTTTAAGTTTCAAGGCATTTGTGTTAGTTGGGTTCTTCCTATTGCATTTGGAGGCAGTTTTCATGTCTGCACACTTTTCTCTAACTGCTAATGTCTCCCATGGGACTCTAGATTTAGTTTTTTGTTTAGTTGGTATGTATTCCGCTGCTGCTTCTAAGTGGGCATTGACAAAATTCTCATATTCGTCATTCAGAGTAAGTATTTCTGTCTTTTCCTGTAGTGCATCGAATTTGTTTCTTAGTGCTATTGCATATCTATCTCTAATATTCCTGTTATTAAGTAGGGCCCAGTCATAGTGTATGGTGGTCGTTGTTTGGGTCACATTCTTTTGTAGGCTCAGTCGTATTTTTGCCATGACAATTTGGTGATTGGAGGACACACCCTCAAATGAGGAGTAACCCTCGCAATTCACTGCACTATTATTCTATTTCTTGTTTATAAAGACAGTCTATCTGTGCTTTAGTATTGTTTGCGTATGTTTAGGTCCATAGTTTTCCGTCCCTTTTTTGAAAGTTTATATTAAGCATGTTAATCTATTTTCTATCATTAAATCTAGTAGATGTTGTCCATTTCTGTTTGACGAGTTGTGTAGGCTTTGTAACATAAATATTCTTGACTTGCAAACGAAGTGAACAAAAGCCAACAAATTTGCTGTTGTTCCACTATTATCATGATTTGTCAATCTGTGTATTGTACAATGTATCATGAATGACATTTTTTATACTACCTTCCATATCTTTAGACAAATCTGTAATATGTCTAGCAACAGCATTAGATAACAAAACTTTATTTGATTTTTATATTCTAGGCCAAAGGTTGTTTATAAAATTGCTTGGTAAGCAGGTAGAATTAAAGATTCTGCAATTGTGCAAGGTTTCATTTCTTTTGCAATAAGTTCAGTAATTATATAACCTTTTGTACTTTAGCTGAAACTTTGAACATTTAAATGAACCTAGTACTTATTTTTTAACTTTTAGATTTTAATAAACCTCTATAATACTCAGTAAATTTGCCATTCAAGTATAGAACAGACAATGCATTCATTTGATAATTTCTCATCCTATATAATGCATTTTGGACAATTTGTTTTCACCTTCACACCTGTAAATAATTTTCACAAAATTAATATTTCTTTGTTTTTTATTTTTGGCTAGGTCAAACATATTTGCACTTGATGTTCTTGCAAAGGGCAGATTCATGATTTGAATGTTCTTACAAAATTTTAATGTAACAAATTTACTATCTTTACTCTTGATAAGTTTCTTATCCATTTAAGTATAAAATTTGTGTTTTCTTATGAACGAATGTACCAAGATGAATAGGTTGTAGCATTGCTCTCAGTCATTCTAATATATGGTCCATTGACAGTGATGTGACTACACTCGAGATTAAAAAAGCAACTCTATGTTTTGAGTTATCCATCCATATTGGTATGTTGTCTAGACAGCACATAGTGTTTGTACAGAGCTGATGCTTGTAAGTTTTTGCTGGTTGGCCAATCCTGGTGTGTCCACATGTTGGAGTTCATGATGGAGAATGTTGCTTATGAATTCATCCTCACTTCTCTAGCAGTGCCTAACATGTCTTGCTTATCAGATGTTCAATTAGATACTTTTATAAGAAAACTGAAAAATTTGCTTTGAATTAAGATAAGAGAATTATATACACACACACTTAAATGGAATTATCTAAATTGAGTGCTCAATATAAACATATATAAATAAGCTTATGCAGAGCCAAATATCATTGAGAAACAAGAAAATCAATAAGTATATTCCATTTTAAATTTATCTCGCCTGTTTCCATCTGATGAGCCCAGCAAATGGGTGAAATAAATTTCTAATGGATTATACTTATTGATTTTCTTGTTTCTCAATGGTGTGTGTGTATATATATATATATATATATATATATATATATATATATATATATTAGTTCTATGTTAATTTTATTGATTTCATATTCTTTTGTTATGGTGTAAGTAACAGAATTTTGGATGTAATGACATTCAATGAACTGAAATTTAGTCTAGGAAAGTAGTGTAAATGCATATTTAATATGCGCCAAAATGATGTAAAGCAGGGCATTATGGTGTGTGTGTGTGTGTGTGTGTGTGTGTGTGTGTGTGTATTTATATATATATAATTTGGAAATTTGATTTTTCTGGTAAAAGAAAACAAGAATTCTTCCAAGATATAGCAGTGTCAGTACTACTGTATGGATGTACAACTTAGACTCTAACAAAATACACACAAAAAACCTGAGATGGTAACTATACAAGGATGCTGCATTGAATAAATCCTCCCAACTTGTAAATCATCCAAGTAAGAAGAGGTATTCATAGTGTAATGACTACCGTTGTAGGAAATAGAATCACTGACCCAAGATCAAATCCTGGACAAAGCTGTTTGTATTTCACATAGTACTAATACCCTTGGGAAAGGTATGAATCTAATTATTTTCTCCACCAGTGATGGGTAAATGGTAGGGCAGACTGAGCTCAAAACTTGGTATTATAACCAGTATAAAAAGAAAAATTCTGAATTCAAATCTGTTAAATTCCGCTTTAAATTAACCTTTTATTGCATCCATCTTGTGCAGTAGAGTTGGCTAAATACATATTTGCCCAACCCCTCCACTACAAGCAGGATGCAACACAAGGTTGATCTCTTAAGTGGAGTACAATTGGTTTGAATTTAGAGTTTTCCTTCTCTTAGACAGGTTGTATTATAAGTCTGCCCTATTATTTACTCATAACTTGGGGAAGAACAGAAACATTCATGCCTTTTCCAAAGGCATTGACATGAAGTGAAACTCAAACAGCCTTGACAAGGATTTGAACTCGGGTTGTGCTCTATGAAAATGACATTCTGCCAAAGTTAACTTTGACTAACAAATAGCTATAAACTTCTAGATAGTTTAAAATAAAAGATGACAGCCCTGAATTAAAGAAGAAACAAAAGAGAAGCAAATACATACACAAATACAATAAAAATTATTCTCATTAGAGTCATCTCAAAACACAACTTGTTATTTAATGTTACTATAACACTGAAGTCTATACATTTTTGTATAGGAAATGTTTCCACAAGTCAGTTTTCAGCTCTCTTCTTGATTTCTGTCCAGTTTCCATATACAGAAGAATGGAAACAAATACACAGTAACAGTTTTTTTCTAGTTGCTGCACTGAACATATTCATGAGAGCAACATACTAATGATTAATTAGTGCACTATGAACAAGTGATCAAAAGGAGATATAATGATTGTCATACAATAAAATCTGAAATATTCCATTATTTTTTTTTATTTTCTATTTTTACTTTTGATTCAAACTACACAAAAGTTTATGCACACATATACAGTTATTTACAAAGTCTGGCACAAAGCCACAACAGTGGAGAACCTATGACTATCAAACTCATACTATCAAAATGGTTTGCAAGACAATCTTACTCATCATGTCATTGTAGTACATATAAAAACTATATAAGTTAAAATAGCAGACAGAGTTCATGCCGAAACTATCCGAACTTGAATATATACACTATCAATGATATTGAGCACTCTATATCATTTCATTTTATTGTACTGAATTAATTTAGAGGGCTATTGTAATGCTAAATAATAATTGAGTTTGATTTCGAAGTAAAAACTTCATCATCAGACTTTAAAAAAAAAAAAATGAACATGATGTTGTATGTTCAAATTTTTTTTTGGATGTTGTAAATATGGGGTCACGTGGGGTGTTAGATTGCAATGTTAGGTATTGTAACCATGGTGCCACGTGGAGTGTTTAAATGCCATGTAGAATAGATGTGACTTCAGTTATCCTAATCAATTTCGTTTTATTTTTTTAAAACTTAAATATGTATTTAAAATGTGCATGTTAATTAATGATATATTCAGTATTTAATTCTAACCTATTGTTAATCTGAGGGTGTAATTTAGCTATTAATAAAGCCTCCTTAATTCTGAGATTACCAACATTATTCACTATTGCTTCTATTTTAATGGAAAAAATTCATTATTTCTGGATTTAATGAAATGTTTATGGAATGAGGATGCATGTGTGTTGAGGTGTTCTTTAATTCTGATGTGGAGGGGTCTGATTGTACTTCCTATATAAAAATTATGGCATTTTAAGCAAATTAAATGATAAATAGAGTAAGTTTTTTGCCATATATTTGGATCTCTTATTGGACAGTTGACTAGAGTGCATGTTGTAACAAGTTATTTTTCTTCATTAGGTATTGGTGTAGTGAGGGTCCGGTGTGGTCCAGTTGTATATCTAGCCCTTGTAAATAGCCCTGCATATTTCTTTGGTGATAATTTCACTGAAATGTGGTAGTTTCAGGAAACAAGTGTTAGGTGTATGTAGTTTGCGATTTATTATCTAAATGTCGTGTGACTGATGTTGGATAATCATTGTTTCTGAGGGTGTTTATAAAGTGTGCGGTATGTGTAATTTTGTCTTTTTTTTTCCACTGCATCTATTGTGAATTAGTTTAATTTCATTTCTAATGTAATTTGTTTTGGCACTGAGTGGAAGTGCTGATTTGACTAGTGTAAATTTTACCAGTTGGTGATATTTTAATCTTAAAATCTAGGAGTGATAGAAAACCCAGATAACACTGGGTTCCTATATTAAACTGAATATGTCGATGTTTTGGAACTTATATATGGTGCTAGCTTCTTTGGTGGATGATGTCAACATGAGTATATCATCTATATAACTTGTGAAGAATATGCATGATGGATAGTGCTCAACGTTCGAGTATGCCTGATATACTGGATCCCATGGGTAGTCCTGATATTTGTAGGTATTTCCGTTGTAAGTGAAGTAAGTATTGTCTACTACAATGGATAATAGTTGGTGTATATCTGTTGCTGTTAGTTTGTGACAATATAAGTTCTGGGAAATATGTTCTGATATATGATTGCTGAGTGTGCAGATATATGATTGCTGTGGTGTAGAGGGAGATTACATCCAAGCTGAATGCATAATTATTTTGTTTAAGTTGTTCTGTATTTTGTTGTGTTACTCTGTGGATGATTTTATCAGAATTTTTAATGTCCTAAAAAAAAAAAAAAAGTAGGAAGCAAAGGTTTCAATATATGTATGAGAAGCCATGATATCTTATAAAGAGGTTCTTTTAAGCTGGAAATGATAGGTCTGATTTGGAGTGTTGTCAGTTTTATGTTTTGATGAGGTGGTAGAAACTGGGTAGTTTGTTATTTTGAGTAATAAAGTTATGCTTGTATTTATTTGGTAAATTCCTCCATTTGCTGATATTAGTCCATAAATTATTGATTAGGTTTTCTAATTGGGTTGATTGAATGCCTGTAACCTTTAAATAAATGTTATTTTTAAGATGGTCTAGTGTCAATTGGTTATAAGTGTTCTATGAGATGATGCAGAATTCTTTACCTTTATCAGAGGGTAGATATATAAGTTCCTTATTTCTCATGGTTGATAGAGAGTGTCATTGTGTACTGGATTAATTTTATGGTATTCTTTTGTGTCTCCTAAGTATGGAGAATATCGATCTTTTAATTTTTGATAATTTAAAGTCTAGTTCTTTGTTGACAGGAGGTGGATGAATAGGGTGATCCAAAGTATAAATAGGAAATGTGTCAATAATGGTAATTGTTGTATGAAATTCATCCTGGATTTTGGATAACCATTTTAATTGGTAGGCTGTCCTGCAGAAATTGGTTTCAATATCAATAATTTAACATCCAATTTTTGTGTCAAAATAAATTTAGGTCCGAGACTGAGTGATTTTAATTCATTGTTAGAAAGAGATTTTGTTAAGTCTGTTACCTGGGATGTCATCATTGAAAGTAGATATGCATGTATTACGCTTTTTATCAGAATCCACATGGTGAGTATTATGTCAGTATTGTTTTTTTGTAACCATGCATATTTTTTTAATTAGATGTTTCTTGTTGCAGTCAACACAGTTGTGGTAGCATTAGTTGATAGCTGACAAAGGAGTATTAAGAAAAGATCTGGGAGATGTAGATAGTTTAGGTAATGTTTTCTCATATTCATCAGTATGTCTATGTAAAGTGAGGTGTAAATGTTGTAGTGATTTCTTCCTACAGAATTTATGAAGGTAGTCCAGTGAACATTGAATGCTTGGCAGCTTAAAGTATGTTGGAAGTTTAATAGTTCTGATGGTATTAGGAGTTATGCTATTCTTGATGCATCTTTTGAGAAAGTGGATTCAGCAACCAATTTTAGCATGTCTTTCCGATAGCTCGAATAGTTTTTGAGTAATTGCGAATTCGGCTTCGCTCAGGTGTAGGGATAAAAGTATTTTGTAATTTGCTTGAAGCATTGCACAAATTATTTTATTTTATCATATTGAATTAATTTAGAGGGCTATTGCAATGTGAAATAATTATTTGAGTAATTAATTTCAAAGTAAAAACTTCGTCAGGGACTTTTTTTTTTTTTTAAAAACACAATGTTGGATGTTCAAAGTTTTTTGGGATATTGTAAACATGGTGTCACACAAGGGGTGTGAGAACGCCATACTGGGTGTTGTAGCCATATGTGCTCAATATCATTGATAGTGTATACATTTAAGTTAGAAAGATAGCAAACTCTCTCTCTCTCTCTCTATATATATATATATATATATATATATATATATATATATATATATAATGTGCAGAGATGTCTTCAGAAGATGATTTTATTTTAAGAAATATTTGCCAACTTTAAACATTTTGGATTTTAGAACTTCATCAGGTGTGTAAGTAATTAAATGTAACAAAAAAAAAAAAAAAAAAAAAAAAAAAAAGGTAAGAAAATTTTAAAACATTTTATTTGTGTTGGTTGCATTCTATTTCAAACTTGTATGATGTGGTGTGTTTTTATATATATATATTGTAATAAAGTTTGCAAAATAGTTTGAATTTAGTTTTTTCTATTTCTTCTGAAAATTTTTTCACTGGTACACATGTTTCTGATTTAATAATCTTCAGGCTTAGATGAATTTTTAAGAATTCTTTTTAAAGAAAAGCTTCTAAGGAAGATTCTCAAGAGAGAAATTTCTCTCTCTGGCTTAAAAAGATTTTTTTTTTACCCTATCAGGTGCTACCACTTCGGACCAGAGTGGACTTGGAAGTGATGGCAATGAAAAAGTACTCTTTTTAACAAGAGTGTTTCAGAACGGCAGTTTCTTAAAATTGTGTTCCATGTTGAATTTTATCTTAGGGTAGAAGTTTTCTTGTAGGTTATATATTTCATTGATATCACCCCATGAGCATTTTCAGAATATGAAGCAGTCATCCAAGTATCTCTTCCATGATTTGATGAAATTTATTTTGGTGTTGTTGCTGTATTTCTGTTCTGTACTCTCATAAAAGGAGTTCTTCTAGATATGCAAGGGTTAGTGGTGGCATTAAGTTGGTGCCATTTTAGTTCCCAAAGCAGTTCCTAGTGTTTGGACGTAGTTTTTGTAGTTAAATTGGAAGGAATTATTATTTAGAATTAGTTCTATACCATCTGCGGTAATTTTTTTGTTGAACCTTGGGTGCAGTATTTCTGGGTGTTTTTCTATCCAAAATCAGATGGCTTTTTTCCTCAATTCGTGGGGGATGTTACTATATAGACTGGTGATGTCAAATGTTACCATGAGTATGACTGAATCAGTTTTTTGTGGCGTGTAATTTAAGAATTGGATGTTGACTCTAACATAGCTTTTTATCTTTTGTTGGAATGGCTGTTGAAGGATGTCTATCATTTTGCTAATTCTGTTGGTAGGACAAGTTGGTCCTGCTACTATGGGTCTAAATTTGAAGTCACTGGGGTTAGGAATTTCTATATGTTCTGATTTTTGTGTTTTGATTTCCCCTGACTTGTGAACTTTTGGTAGTCAGTAAAAGTTGCTAGTTTTTGGGTTGAAGTTGGTTAGGAAGTTTCTTTATTTTTTTGATCATATCTCCTTGTGTTTTGTGCTGAGTTTTGTTATTTTTGATATGTTTTTATCTGTTTGTATTTATTGGTTTATAGGTGGTTTCATCATTTAGTATTTCCTGGATTTTTGATTTGTAGTACGTTTTATGTAAGACAGCTATTGTGCATCCTTTGTCAGCTTCTTTTATGATTATATTTTTGTTTCCCTGTATACTTTTTAGGGCTTTTTTTGTTTATCTGAAAGGTTGTTGTTGTTGGTGTGTGTGTGTTTTATTTTTCCTGCAGAGTTTCTCGAAAAACATGTTTAAATTGCTGTAACTCCTTTCTGGGAAGAGTTTGGTTTAATTTTTCACTGGGGTCATTTTTGTGTGTTGGTGTGTCTTGAGGGTAATCTGTGTGTGTGTTTTTTTGTGTGTGGAAGCATGAGTTTTGGTAATTCCATTTGTTGTAGAGGTGTGTTTGGGTGTGGTAGTGAGTATTTTGGCTATACCTCCTATTGTGTGTTTTTTTTTGGTGGTGGTAGAGTGTCTACGGTTTTCCTTGAGGGTGATATTTGTGTGTGGAGCTGTTTAAGAGTTCTTCTTGTGTATGTTTCTTGTTTTTCTTCCTTTTTTTTGTGGTCAAGGTATTTTTTTGAGTAAATTTCTTAGCCGTGTCGTCTTTTTTTCCAGGATATTTTTAGATTTTTCCTCCTTTTTGCATTCCACTTCTCAGTTGCAATAGGAGCTGCTGTATTATTTCATGGCAAATTTCCTTAATTTTGTTTAAGAGTTCTTGGTCTTTTTCCAGGTATTTAGTTGTATAATGAGTTGTTTTATCTTATAGTTCTATTTGTGTTTTTAATTTTGCGAGGTTTAGTTTCACCTTAATTTTTTTCAGTTCCTGTGTCTTGTGGTGTAATTTTTTTTACAAAATTTCCTTGGAATGAAGATGTTCTCCATTTCTGTGAACTGTTTGTAGATTTTGTCCGTTTCCTTGTTTTTAATAGCATTGAAGAATGCTATTTTCCTTTGATTTAGAAGGTTTCCCCATATCTTGAGTTTGTGTTTTCTTGTTTTGTAGGTATCCACAGTGGATTTTCCAGTTGTTGACTCGGAATTCTACTGTGTTTTGGTGAGTTTCTTTTTGATGGGATGTTAGTTGGTCTGTGACAGTGTCAATTTTTGTGTTGATTTTTTAAAATTTCTTTTCAAGAAGTTTCTGTTTCTCTCATGCTTTGATGAGTGCTGCATGTATTTCTTCCATTATTTGTTTATCTTTTTGCAGCATTCACTTGTAGTAGATATGTGGAAAGGGTTGTGGTAGAACCAATGAGAGAAAAGTAAATATTTTGTAATAAAGGTCTGCAAAATAGTTTGAATTTTGCTTCATTTTTCTTTCTTTTTTATTTTTTTCCAAATTTCTTTTGATCATGTTTTCAATGCTACCCATTCCTGATCTAATATTCTTCTTCAGGCCTAAGTGAATTTTAAAGAATTTTTTAAAGAAAAAACTTCTAAGGAAGATTCTCTTTTAAAAGATTGCCCAGTTGGCTGGAGCTGTAGAATACACTAACTGCACCTCTGCAGAAGGGGTAAGACTCCCCCAACGAGTGTCCTGGATATGACACTAAACAATCTGATGGTGAGGTTTCAGTAATGCTGGAGCTTTGGAAAATGCAGAGTACCCCTTCATTGCCATCGCTCCCAGGTCCATTCCGGTCTGGAGTGGTAGCACCTGATAGGATCCTATCTATGGGTTAAATAGAAGTAAACTGCATACTTATGCTAAAGTGAATTGTTTGAATTAGAACTGTTTTACTAAACTGAATTGTTTGAAATAGAAATCTTTTTGACAAACTGTATATTTATGCTAAACTGAATTATTTGAAATAGAACTGATTATTTGTATAAAATTGGATTTGGCATTAAATAACCTACAAAGGTTGATATGCCATAAAACCCAAACCACCAACCATCTTTTAAAAGGGAAAATTGTGAGAATGGGTGTCCTAAATGTCTTCTAGGGGAGAGAAGGTGGTTACTGGACATTTTGATTTCAGTTGTTTTCTAAACAGCATGTGTGTGTATTCTTCTGTGTGTGTTTTTTTAAATTAGTTCTATTTTATTAGTCTATGATATACTTTTTATCAAGATGGGACTTGTGTAAGTATATCTCCAATTTGTGGTGTGTGGGTATAGTTGTGTTTTTTAAGCTTGTGTATGTGTAGTTCTGTTGCTCCTCTGTCACATTGTGTGTGTGTGTGTGTGTGTGTGTGTGTGTGTGTATATATATATATATATATATATATATATATATATATATATATATATATATATATACACACACACACACACACATTTTTGCCTTGATTGTTCTGTGTGTGTGGCTTTGTTTTTGTGTGCATGCATGTAATGCATGTAGTTATGTTCAGTTGTAGTGAGGGGTCTTTTTGATTAGATGTAGTGTGTGTGTGTGTGTGTATATATATATATGCATGCACACACTGGGATACATACATCTGTGCATACGTATACAAAGATGTGTACCTAAATTATAATGTTGATAAGAATTATTTTATTCTATTTACAAGCCAGTAGTTTATGTGAGCCATATCTGTGTGCAGTTATGTTGTTCCATTAGTACATGTGTGTGTGTGATTAAATTCTGTCAAGTGGGGGTTTGTATTTGTCTATGAAGTATTTTTCTTTAATCAAAAGTAGTGTATAATCATCAATTTGATAGAATGGCATAACTCTGAAATTACTCTTACTACTATATAAATCCATATCACATTAGTATATCAATATATGTTAATATTTATATTATTTACCTCATATCTACCTATTATAAACATTCCATAATATAATTATCTGTTTTTATCAGAATTAACCTCCTTTCAATCAGTCTGTTTAATTTGACTGCTTATCTATCTTTCTAAATATATATAATCAATGAAGCCAAATTATTATAAGGGATTTTTCAGATTGGTGCTGAAAAGTTACAAAATCCCTAATAATTACATCATGCAAATTTGAAACAGAACATTATGAATGGAAATAGAACGTTTTAAAACTTTCTCATCTTTTTCATTTAATTTAATAACTTAAATGCCTTGATGAAAGTTAGCAAATATTTCTACAAATAAAAACATCCACTGAAGACCTTGAGTTTTTTCATCTACGTATATTTTCATAATGTTGGATTTACTTTCAGTCTCCCCCCTCCCTATATATATATATATATATAAATAAAATTTATTATAAATAAACACACACACGTACACACACACGTACACAAAATGAAGTTCCTTTAGTGGGCAGTATGTTAACAAGTGTTCAGAAAACATTTTTCATGACAAATTTCACTTAATGTAAGATAAACAGAATTTTTTTTTTTCATCAGAGTAGTATATTTCTGTGTTTTTATTTTAAGACAAATTTTATAAATCCAAACATACTTAACATAATCAGTATGAAAATCTGAAAGACTCACTCAAGGCAGCCATGTTGCTAAACATGGTTAAATGAAGAGAATTAGCACTGATAGTACGTTTTCTTTGGAAAACTAGAAAAATAAAATTATAACAAATTTGAATAAAATAAAACCAAATTCAAATAAAAATAAAAAGATCATAAAGAAAGATGTCTATTACCGCCCCCAATCAAAGTTAATGGCATTGACAAAAAAAACAAAAAAAACCCCCAAAAACTCCTTTTTGATTAAAAAAAAAACAAAAAAAAAAACTAGTCTTTAAAAATTTGAAAACAGTTTAATTAATTCTTAAAAAATTAAAAAAATAAAATTTACAAAAGTAAAATAAAAAATATTTTTTTTAAATTAAAAAAAGAAACTCAAAATTGAAAACAATCATATAAACAAAATGAATAAGATAACAAAACCCAAAACAATTAATTTAAAGATTTATCTAAATACTGCAATCCCTAGCCTGATTTATGTCATGGTCTAATATAGTGGAGATAACAGTCTGGTCTTTTATGTCTTCATTTTGTACACAGAATTTACATTTAAAATATCCAGTGTTTTTTCCCCATTTCATCAAGAATCATACTGCAAATATGTCTTGTTTAAAATTTTTGAGAGCATTTTCAGAGAGATAGTGAGAGACAGAGACACAACAACAAATATACCAAAACCCTATTGAATAATTTTAACAATTTTTTTTTTCCTTCAAAATCATAAAGATGTTTTTTTCCTGTGTGAGTTTTATTCTTTTTAAATGTCATCACATAAAAAAAACGGGAAAACTACAGCTTCATACCAAGACACTTTATAATATATGATAGAGCTACATCATTCATAGGATGATTTCTATTTTTAACCTTTATTATTAAAATTTGTTGGGTATTTACTTTTTTTATACCACCTGAAAACAATGCTCTGAAAAAAGATTTTAAAATGGCCCATTTTGCAATATGATATACACTAAAAAAAAAAAAAAAAAAAAAAAAATCACCTTAGAATTTTTGTTTGTTTAATTGTAGTGGTCATAAATGCTTGTCATTTTGAGTATGGTCAGCATTACAAGTGTGGGCATCTTGTCATTTATGTGACAGTAGCAGCAGCTGGAAGAGACAGGATTAAATTTTTCTTCTTTTAAGTCTTTTTTCACCGGTTGCTTCGGGGACCATTCTCTGTTGGAGCATCTTCACCTGTAGCTGCTGACTGTCGGCAAGTGTTTCTCATGAAACCATATTTGTTTCGGAAGCTTCTCAGAGTGATGAAGCCATCTTTCTTGAGCTTATCTCTGATGACAATGAGGGTTGTGAGAGTATTGCCAGAAGCTAGCATGAAGGTGATAACACTCAGGACATGCACCTGGATATAAAAAAAAAAAAAAAAAAAAAAAGGGAAAAAAAGAATTCAATGAGTCATAATTTCAGAGTTGTACTACACTGCTCTACAGCTGAAATTAAGCTGTTTTAATCTATAAAATTCTTAAATATACTATGATTGGGTATAACATGCACACCTAAATTTGGGCAACAAAAAAATAAAAATAAAATGAAATAAAATAAAATAAATCTTGTATAACATATACTGACTTTTTAGAATTTATAACAGCTAAATTCAACTTTGGTTCAACTTTTTATCTGGTTTCATAGAGACTAAAAATAAAAAATTATACAGTTTACTTATGTTTTGAAACAAAACATTTATGCAGGATTTAGAACAACCTCAAAGACATTCATATAACATGCAATAAGCTTGTGGTAAAAATAAGCTCGTCCTAGAAGAAACAAATTTATAACCAAAACACATTTTCGTGGCTATTTCTTTATAGAGGCATAAAACTGAGGTCTTTGTTACACATGAGTTAGTTTAGTCAGATATAAACTCGCATGGTGATTCATGTCACTGGATAATAAAAAGTTGATATTCAATTCAAGTGTATAAGACACACTCTTAACTTAATGTGGAAAAAAATTGTGTTATACATAATGATACTTAGTATATTTGAGTTTTTTTTTATAAATCAACTACATTTAGTAAAAATCTAAAAGACAAGCTATCTTGCTGATAAATAACTATACTTAAGAAAATTCAAATTTTAAAGATTTTATTTTTACTTCTGAGTTTTTCACACCAGCTCTAACTGGTGGTTTTTCACTGGAGTCTAAGTGACACTTCTTTGATCTCCATGACTCTAAAGTATCCTAGCTGATTTTAGTAGTGCTGTGGTCTGGATGATCTTGATTGCTTTTCTGATCTCCAGTTCACCCAGTCTTTTTTTTACAGGTTCTTGTGGCTCCACCTATGATTGCTAACATTATCACCTTCATATTCCACAAGTTTTTCAATTCTTTAGCAAGGTGTGACGGCAAATTGACTAAAATCCCAAAACGGGACTTTATTTTTCGCACGCGTGAAGACGGGGCAGGTTGGCACTTGATCCCCCATAGAATAAGTCCTCGTTCAGAGTTTTTCTCTCAGGCATATAAGACCTGGCATATTACGTGATGGATTAATTTAGGGCCAGACTGACCGCCGCTGGCAAGGGATTCCAAATTTCACACTATCCACACACCCACCAGGCCGCTTAACTTCCTCCCCTAGACAACAGAAGATATGGACCTATAGGGTTTAGTCGTAATAATATTATATTGTAGTAGTCGGCAACTCCAGTTTCCCGTGTGATATTTTAAAGGAATTAATAGGACAATTTTAAGCAAGATAACATAAGGCGAATAGAAGCTGAAAAGGAAGCATGAGGTAACAAATTCGTAGAAGACACAGCAAAGAACAACTTCGACCACGTGGTAACATAAAAATACATGAATCCTTTACTATACAAGGAGATACACTTTCAAAGTGTCAAATATATATAATGAATTGAACAGTCCATGGACATAAATGTCTTTCTTCTTTTCTGTTCTTTCGTTTTCCTTCAAATTGAGAGAGAGAGAGAGAGAGAGAGAGAGGGTGGTGTATAAAATTTGGGTATAAAGGAGAAATAGCCCCAAAGTTACTTATCTTATTTCTCGACGGGGTTCCACTGGAGAATCTTTCTTCTTTCACGGGCTAATAGACTTTATGCTATTTTTAACACTGGCTTGAAGAACTCGGGTCCCTCGTGTCCAAGATATGTTTTTGTCTTCTTCACCCAGAGTAATTTGGCAATGGGTCTGTCTGCCACGAGCCCCTTCCAATAACTAACCTTTCTTTTCGTTTTTTTCGCTGACGGGAAGAAGGTGCCACTTCCGTTTTAGGGTCCCAGCCAATCATTTGGCTTCTCTCTCCTTCTCCCTTCCGGTGTCCGGTGACCTGAGGTTACTAAGTACCAACATCTGTTGATATCCCCTCTGTGACCTACATTCTTTCTTAACGGTCACTTTTTCGACGGGTTGCCACTGTTCATTCCGACGGGAGGATAGTATTAATCTTATTTCTATCGTCTCCGTGGGATATCACATGACATCTCCCTTCTTAAGAGAAGAAAGGGATAACAGAAATACCATAAAAAAAAAAAAAAGGTAATTCATTTCACTGTTCTCTCTCCTTTTCTCCCCCCCTTTTTTTTTCACTTTACTTTTCTTTTATCCCCTTTCTTCTTCACGCTTTGACGAATTCTTTTCCTTTTCCTTTTTTCGTCCTTCCTAATTTTCACCATAGAGGAAGACAATTCCTCTTCTCTTTCTTTCTCTCCCTTTCTTTTTCTTTAATCTTGTCTTCCTTTCTTTTTCTCTCCCGGCTTTTTGGCCGTATCATGTTTCAACCTTGAGGAGGTAAATCCCTTTTTCTTTCTTCGTCACTTTTGACGACTTTATAATTTTAATTATCAAGCTTTGGGGAGAAAATTTCCTTTTCTTTTCTCTCTCTCCCCTCTTCGTCACTTGTTGACGAACCTCCTTTTCGTCCCTCTCATATTTCAACATTGGGGACGAGAATTCTTCTCCTTTAGTTTCTCTCTCTTTCTTTCAACAACTATGAAAGAATATTCCGCTACTACATTTTCGTCGGGCGTTAGAGAAATAAACCTGGGTATTTTTTTTAACAATTTCTCTAAGCCCTCTCTCTCTGAAACAGACAACTGGCTTAATTTTTCCTCGAATTCATTCGGCATTTCCGAGTTCTTAATTTTTCGAGGTGGGCCTTCTTGACGGACATATTTCTTTAACTTGTTAGCATGACACTTGTGTCTTCTTCTTTCTCTCGTGGGTATCGATTCTATATGTCCTCTTGTCTATTCTCTGCGATATTACCTATATATCGTCCACCACAGTGTGGTCCTTTATTTGAGGATAGTAGCAGGACTTCATCGCCCTTTTCAAATTCTTCCTTCTTAGCCACTTGTGAGGGTTCTCTCATCTTTCTCTTATCTTCTCGATAAGTCTCAGGGAATTTATTCCCATTATTCTTTGGAGTTTCATCCTTTCCCTGATGACTGGTCCTTTTATCTTTCTGTTTATTGAAATGTGGAAGCTTCACTTCTTTCCTTTCCACTTTCTCACTCTGCGAGTGACTATGTTGTTTGTGCCGCCCACATGGCTCAGCCGCCATCTTGTCTTCCTGTTTGGCGTTCATTCTCACCATCTTTTTTTCTTCATTTTTGGCGCTCATTTTTGCCAACTTGCTTTCTCCATTTTTGGCATTCATCTTCGCCATCTTCTTTCCATGTTTGGCGTTCATTCTCGCCATCTTCTTTCCATGTTTGGCGTTCATTCTCGCCATCTTGGTTTCTTCATTTTTGGCGCTCATCTTCGCCATCTTACACAGGTGACACTTTTTTGTTTTTACTTCATTTCCCAGTATGAGGGAAATTCCTTTCATGGGTAGCTTCTCTACCACACCAACTTTAATTGGTCCATTTTTCCACTGGGACTTTAGGGTTATTTTACATAGCGGTATTTTTACCCTCTTTCCGCCAATACCCTCTATCATCACGGTCTCACGTGTTGCTTCTATTACCCCTTTAGGTAATTTATTTCGTAGAAGTAACGACTGAGATGCTCCTGTATCACGTAAAATTGATACTTCCACTGGTCCTCCGTGTGGGCCTCTTATCCCTTTTTTCGTTCAGGGTCGATGAGACTGGTTCCCTCTAGTTGTTGTTACAGCTCCTTGAGGTTTTCCCAACTGGGTTTGGTTTCTTTCAGGACCTTTTCCAAGCTGACACCTTATGGCTATGTGTCCAGCCTTTCCACATTTATAGCAGACCACTGTTCTGCTGCTACTTTGGAAGGTCCTTCTATTTTCTTCCTTAGGTCTTCCTTCAGGGCTTAACTGCTTTGAATTTCACTCTACTTCCCGTGTACGGTTTTTCCTTAGTTTTTTGGTGTGTGAGGACGTACTCGTCTGCTAGTGTGGCCATTTCGTAATTCACGTCAGTTTTTCTTTCATTTAGGTGAATCCTGACTTCTGGCACACAGTTTAAAAATTCTTCAGCTAATATTAGCTGCCGGAGTTTCTCAGCGTCTCCGTCTATCCTCTTAGAGTCACACCACTTATCCAGCGCATTCTCTTTTTCTCGCAGAAATTCCACATAAGACTGGTTTTCCGTTTTTCTCTGTGTTCTGAATTTCTGTCTATAAGCTTCTGGAACCAACTCGAAGCTTTTTAGAACCGCTGCTTTCACCAAATCATAGTCGGCGCAATTTTCTGTGAGCAGAGTTGCATATGCTCTCTGTGCTTTTCCTGTCAGCACAGTTTGGAGTAGCATTGACCAATATTCTCTTGGCCACCCGAGATTTAGTGCAGTTCGCTCAAAATGTGCGAAGTATCCGTCCACATTGGCTTCTTCAAATTTTGGGACTAGCCTCGCTTGCTTCGTTACTTCGAAACTGTCATGGCTTCCTTCCCGTCCTCTTATTGCCAAGTCGACTTCTTGCAACCTCGTTTCTTGCTGAATTTTTGCTTTCTCCAGTTCCATCTTATTTCTCTGTAGTTCCATTTGGGCTTGTATTTTAATTTTTTCCAGTTCAATTTGTTCTGGTGTCATTCTTATTATTTCTGTCAGTAGGTCTTCCAATACTGCTTCCTCGAACACATTTTCGTCCACCATGTGCTCGGCTATTTTTCTAACGAGTTCATGTTTCCTCATAGAATTTTCAACATTTAATTCTAGCTTCTCGCCAATTTTCACTATCTCGCTTTTTCTCAGCCTCTCCAACTTTTCCATGGAGGGTTCTTTTAAGAAGTTTCCTATTTTGTCCATTTTTCTTTAATTTTCCCAAACAGTTATCTCAACGGGTAATTTTGACTGTTTCGACGATATTCCTTTTTTCTTTCACGGTCTCCCAGGGTAGATTTAGACGGCAGGAATTGTCATACGACTACAAGCAATAAATATTTATCATAATAATTCCGGAAACGAGCCCCCATTTTAGGTCTGTATGGGTCGTGAATAAAGGTTAAACATCTCCGGACGAGACACCATTTTAAAAGCGTATGTGACGCGAAAGGTTCCCTCGTGTCCAAGATATGTTTTTGTCTTCTTCCCCCGGAGTAATATGGCTATGGGTCTGTCTGCCATGAGTCCCTTCCAATAACTAACCTTTCTTTTCGTTTTTTTTGCTGACGGGAAGAAGGTGCCACTTCCGTTTTAGGGTCCCAGCCAATCATTTGGCTTCTCTCTCCTTCTCCCTTCCGGTGTCCGGCGACCTGAGGTTACTAAGTACCAACATCTGTTGATATCCCCTCTGTGACCTACATTCTTTCTTAACGGTCACTTTTTCGACGGGTTGCCACTGTTCATTCTGACGGGAGGATAGTATTAATCTTATTTCTATCGTCTCCGTGGGATATCACGTGACAAAGGTTTGGTTTGGTTTCTTTGTTTTAGAAGCATATCAACCTTTGTGGGTTATTTAATACCAAAGTCATCCTTGTAGAAGGATAATAGTGGCACTATTTAATCTATAGATGGGGAGCTCTCTGGCAAGGTCTAGGTATTTGTCCAGTTTTTCACGTTCTTTTATTTTCACTTAGTGGTGTCTTGGAACAGCAATATCCACTAGATGATAAGTTCTTTAGTTCTTGTTAATTAAAACTAAAGCCTGATCTTCTGGAGTGGATGATCCAAGTTACATGTTGAGACATATGCTAATTATAAAATTAATATGATAAATAAATGAAGAAAGCACTCTTTAGCATTTAATAGTCATCTCCTTTGAGAAATAATGATGAGGAGAAGCATGAACACTGACTCCACACTACTATCATTTGGCTTCAAATTAGATTGAAAATTGCTTTATTCTCTAATTTAGCAATTTGTGGTTAACAAAAATTGGATCATTATATATATATATTTTTAAATCATTCAGAGTATTTAACAATGTTTTCATCGATGTGCCCAGCTTTTTTTCTGGTGTTTCATGTTGAACTCGGGAGCCTACACAGAACTACACTGAACCCTTTATTTAATCCATGGGGGTAGATAATTGTAATTCTGTGAACCATAACTGGGTACAAGTTTTCAGTAAGTATTCCTAGTTATCTACTTGTAGATAATTTCACTTAGAAGCAATTTAACCAAAACGTCAGCATCCATTGTACCATGTGTCCTGCTGTCATCTGAAGGTTGCAGGTTTAATTCTGTGTAAAAGTATATATATATATATATATATATATATATATATATATCTTAACACTTGTACCTGGTTACGGTTATTGGAATTAAAACAATTAACCCTCGGGGATTAAATAAAGGGTTTGGTTCAAAGTCCCAAGTAGGCTCCTGAATCTGACATGAAACACCAGAAGAAAGCTAAAGGACGCATTGGTTAAAATGTGAATATAACAAAGAGGAAGACAATAGTCTGAATACTCTAAATGAAAAAACTTAATCTCAGAAATTTAGATAAATAATATCATAATATTGATATTATCAATGAATTTTGTCTGCTCTGCATTACAAAGCTTTTTATCTGATCCAACAAACAAAAGAAAACTAAAGTATATATATATATATATATATATATATATATATATATATATATATATATATATATATATTGTTGGTTTGATGGCTTGTCAATTCTTGTTAGAGTTATTTTGTGCCAAAGTCAGTTTAACAGTTATGGTCTTTAATTATATATAATGCAAAAATTAATCTTCAATCATTTTAAACAGGTAAACTGCATACTTATGCTAAAGTGAATTGTTTGAATTAGAACTGTTTTACTATCAATGTTTAAAGAGATAGTGTATTAGCATAGTTTAAAATCATTTTAAATATTTCAGATTTATTTGACCTACTGATGTAATCCTGACAGGTACTAACAGGTTAGAGTGGACCTGAGAAGTAATAGATCTAAGTGTAATAACATTGTAAGTGAATGGTACCAAGGTGTGAATAGATGTGTTATCTAAGATTTAAAAAATAAGTCAACAGCCAGAAGAAAAACAAGTTAACAAAATTCAATATCTTGTCCAGTAAGTTAAGTGTAAAAAATTATGTTTGATCTAGCATCCTGGAATAAAAGCAGCAATTAACCAAGACTTGCCAAGGTTACCAGACTTGATGAGCCATCAAGAGAAGAGTTGTTTCTTACTAGAACTAAGAATGTACACATTGAATTTATTTCCACATATTTATAGAGCCTCAGAAACTGAAATGAGGGAATAAAACAATAGGAGGTCTTAATACTGGAATTAGATTGTTTTTGTATTTTCCTTCTCATCACAGGATCAGCTATCACCAACACAGCAATTGTTAGTAACTATGCCACATAATGAGTAACTCCACACAATTCCAGAGCTCTAGAAATAAAGCCTCATCACTGGATTCAGTTTAGTGCCATATCCAGAACACTAAATTTTTTTCAATTAAAATACTTAATTTCAAATTATGAAAATAACTTAACAGTATGAAATATTCTACATACTAAATAACAAGCAGGTCAGATTGTAAGTACTTTATATTAAGACTGATAGTTATGGGTTTAAGCTTTTATGGGTGTTGGTGGTTGGATATTTCTTTTATCAAACCCCAATACATGTTTTTTTTTTGCTGGTTTCATTAGTTGAAATGGAATGATTGGTTGTTTGGGTTTTATGGCATATCAACCTTTGTAGGATATTTAACGCCAAATTCATTTTTATACAAATAGTTCTATTTCAAACAATTCCGTTTAACACAAGTACACAGTTTAAGTGTCAAAAACATTTCTATTTAAAGATATTCAGTTTATTTAAACAGAGCTAATTCAGTTTAGTATAAGCACAGATTTTGTTTACACAGTTAAATGTCAACTGTTTTATATTAAAGAATTCAGTTTAGTGTAATTATAGTTTCAATGTCAAAAACAGTTCCATTTCAAACAATTCAATTTAGCATAAGCACACAGTTTAAAAGTACAGTTGAATTGTCAAAAACATTTCTATTTCAAGTTATTCAGTTTAGCATAAATATCCAGTTAGTTCTATTCAACCCATAGATAGGGCCCTATCAGGTGCTACCATTTGGGGGTGCCCATGGTGTAATGGTTATCGTCGTAGGAATTGGACACGACGGTACGAGTTCAAATCCTGGACGAGACTGATTGCATTTCACATAGCACTAATACCCTTGGGAAAGGTATGAATCCAATTATTCTCCCTCCAGCTATGGATAAATAGTAGGACAGATTAGGTTCTCCAGCAACTAGTCTAGGAGAAGGAAAACTCTGAATTCAAACCTGTTAAACTCCGCTTAAAAATTGACCTTGTGTCATATCCTGCCCGAGCGGAGGGGTTGGGTAAATATGATCAGGTGCTAGCATTCTAGGCCAGAGTGGACCTGGGTGCAATGGCAATGAAGGGGTACTCCACATTCTCCCAAGCTCCAGCATCACTGGAACCTCACCATCAGATTGTTTAGTGTCGTATCCAGGACACTCATCGGGGGAGGGGGTCTTACCCTTCTGCAGAGGTGCAGTGTATTCTACAGCCCCAGCCGACTGGACAATGGAATGAATGAAAGAAAGAGAAACAAAGAGACAAGTCAAGCTATTAAGACTCAATTTTATAACTCTCTTGAAAGGGGAAGACCTCTCCAAGCAAATAGAATAGCTGCCTTCCTAGACTAGGTCTCAGTTCTTTCTCCCCAAATTTCTTTTTGGTGCCAGGAAGTCTCTTTTTGTTAATTTTGAGCATGCTCAGATTGTTCTTCCTGTTAGAGGCCTCAAAGAGAATGTTATTTCTTTTTTTTTTTTTTTTTTTTTTAATATTCGGTTTTATTTCATTACTTTTATTTATTATTCAATACCCACAGAGTACAACAGTGATTCTCAGAAAAAACAAACAAAATACTATAATGGAAACTTACCTGCCACTCAGTACAACGTTCATCATATGTAAGAGACCACAAGACATAAGCATTATACATTTGGAATAACTGAAAAATAAAATAAAAATTACTTCACTAAAAATCAACAGAGTAATATCAAAGATAACAATCAAAGGGAAGTTACTCGATGTGGTTATATGAAAATGTAATTCAGCATTACTTAAATTATAGAAACTTTACTTATAGAATCTTTAAGTCCTGTAAACCAACATTGACTATTACATCTCACAGAAAAATAAAAAAGGAAAAATAAATAATTCCTCTTAGAAAGAAGACATTTTTTTTCAAACAAATGAACCTATATTAAATAATTGTATCAGCCATTTATAGACTTGATTATCAGAGATCAACTAAACTTAAAATTATCCTAAAGTAGAAAACTTAAATATTTTTGAGTGAAAAACCAGACCAAGTTAATTTTAACAATCTTTTAGTGATATTTTTTAGTTGTCAGACAAGATTGGTCCAACTTTATAGAAAAATTGGACAATATTTTCCCCTCAACATTGATCATTATTAGTTAGGTTTAGTTTCTCAGTTTAATGGTGTATCAACCTTCATGGGTTATCTAATGCTAAAGCAATCCTTGTAGAATAACAGTGACCCATAGCTGAGAGAATAAGGGGTTCATACCCTTTTCAAGGGTATTAATCTGAAAGCAAATGTAATTGCATGACTGAAATTCCAACTCACTTTGAGCCCAGCACTTAAGCCATTTGACATGTGAACTACTTCCTCTGATCACTATTAAGGGTATATTTAAGATGTTATTTTTTAATGATAATTAATGATTGTAAAAAGTACTGATGATAGATAAACTAATAAAAAGGACATTTGGCGAGGTTATAGAATGATATACTCAGACTAATGTCCTCAAATTCACATTTCGGTTGAACAAATTACTAAGAAAAATTAACTGATATAGGATATCCTTCAAATATTGACAGCAGTAGGAAAACAATTGTATTTAATTAAGTGATTTAAAATTCTTAGGTGATTTACAATGACAGATACTTGAAAAAAGTCAGAAAGTATGGAGAATGAATTATGACTATAATAACCAAGCTGAGGACACTAGTCCAAGTACATCAGTATATACTAGTTGTACATGTGTACAACTGACATACCTGTTATTAATTATGTATGCTGTTTAATTCTATTGATGTAAGGGCAATTTAGGTCTTATTTTAAGCTATAAGTTAGAGCATGAACATAAGATCAGACACTTACATAACCAAAAAACAGAAGTGGTAAGAGAAAGGCCAGTCCTTTCCACATCCAAGACATGAAACCCTCTGGAAAAAAAAAAAACATGAATGATAGACTGTTAGACAAATAGAAAGAGGTATCAGGAAACAAACAAGTAACTAAGACAGATATTTAGAAATCAAAATAAGTCTAAATCAAAAACAGTAATAATAAAAAAAAAACAAACTAAATTTAAGAAATAAATCTAAAAAAATGTGAATTTAAGTTTGGGACTTTTGGTTGGTAATGTTTATTTTCTACATAAAAAAGTGAAAAAAAAAATGCACCATAGTATCTTACATAAGGATATTTGGTTCAATGGCATATCAACCCTTGATGGTTATTTAAAGCTAAATCCTGTTTACACACATTATTTATATATGATTTGTGAGTGAATAGTTTGTAGGTAACTTTATTCTATTTTATATCTGACATATCCACCCTTGTTGGGTTATTTTATGCAAAATCTTTTATTATCAATTGTAGAAAACAATTGTTAGGGAATCAGTTTTGAAAAAAAATAGATAACAGCTACAAAAGAACGTTAATTGTTATTAGAAAATTTCTAATCATAAAATCGATTTTTTTTTTAAAGTAAAAAATTCTTTTTCCCCTCTTTTCAGTTGCTATAAAAAGAAAAAACAATTACATATATTTACATTTTTGTGTAAATGCTAATTGTTTTCTGATATATTGTGTGTATATATATATATATATATATATATAGAGGTTTGCAATTATGTTGTTAATTTCAACATCCATGTTTTCTATACAATAAGATCTATTTAAAGATTTGGTTGATCCTTGGGCATTGTATTGTTTTTGTTTGTCTGGTTTAGTCTAATTCTTTTGGGTAATTTTATTACTGATGTTGAGGGGTTTCTATCAAGTTTGACTGGGGGTAGTTTGAATATAGTTTTTGGATTTTTATTATTCTTCTTGGTGATGATATGGAGTTTTTCCAGATTGATGAATGAAAGCTTCTGGTTTTTGTTTGATTGGTTCTGGGTATTTGGGAGGTAAATTTTTAGTCTGTCTTTGATGTTTTTTGGTGGATGGATTGGAGATGTATGTGACCTTTATTTTGTATTTTTTGGAGGAGTGGTTTGTGTTCAATCGGTTGATTTTTTTGATTTTTTTTATTTGATTTTTTCATTGGATTTTTTTTGTTTATTGTAAGTTCTTTTCATTTAGTTTGTGCTTCTTTTAGGATCTCGGTTGAGTGTAGGTTTTTCAGCTGTTCATGAAACTTTGGCCAATCATTTGGTTCCAAATGGATTAGTTTCTTGAGGAAAGCTCTGTAATTGTCTGGTTGATAGCTGTTTTTGATTGGGTTCACCTCCTGTGCTATAGAGGCATAAGTGTTCACTCCTATGTAGGACTCTACTATTCTCCAAGCTTAAAAAAAAAAAAAAAAAAAAGAGAAAAAGTTATATTTCTTTTATACTTTACTTACTCTTTTGTATGTCACAAAAACTTGAAAATGCAGGATGGTTTTCATTGGGACAATTTTCATCATGTAGCCTGGGACCCTTCGGCCACATCTTCCATATGTTAGAGTTCTTCTGCAGCTCTTCTTGATGACATTTAGAACACCTTGTGGGTGTGAGGATGTACAGTTCTATCATTTCAAGGTTGAATCCAATTTTTGATTCCTAGGTATTATTGATTTAATGAATGTATGTGCATGTTTCTATTTCTTCACCACCTCTTCTAATCAATATCCTTTCATAGACTGACCCCCTTGCTTTCCTGAGGCTGTTTTTATTTCCTCTGATGTAGCTAAGAATATTGAATGTTCCGTATGTCATGTGCAAGTGTTTGCTGGATTTTTTGGTCATGATAACTCAATTTACAATATAACTCCTCTACTTAGAAAAAAAAAATGTATAGCTAAGAATAATTCCCTGCTTTTTATAACTCCTTTTGAGATATTGAGTCTATCATGTGAATAAGCTTTGCTCTTTAAATTGTGGAAAATTTTTATTAAGTTTATGGTAGGTTTTTGTTGACCTCTTCCTAGAGAAGATTACCATTTCGTATCATTTTAAACAGTTCGAAGGTTTACTCTACGGGAGATGATTTTTTTTCTATCAAAAATGGAGACACTTTAGCTAAACAAGCTTCTTTCAATAATTCTAGTACAATAAATTTTGAGAATTCTATAGCTTCAGTTTCTGAATCAGTCAGAGAGATTGTTTTTTTTTTTGTTTGTTTTTTTTTATTTGAAAAATCCATAGGCAGCATTTTGTTTTTTCACTGGTCCTGTGCTCTACTACCCAACACAGCACAACTTGTCTAGGGAATTTATCAAGAAGGGAGCCCATTTACCTTGGTTGAGGCCTGGATACACTACCAGTATACTTGAGTCAGAGGTAATATTTTTAGCCCCTGTCTATTTTCAGTAGACAATATGTAGTGCTGTACAATTTAACAGTGATCAAAGTCTTATTCTCTCAACATAATTGTAGCACCTTTCAAGATAAAATAGGGTTGGGTATTGTTTGTCACAAGAGCAGTTAAAGAATATTACGTGCTAGGGTTTGACATGACCAGCCAATTGATCAGATTAGGCCTCTGACCACCTGTCTAGCCCAGTAATAGCCAAAGTAATGTATTACAAGTCACTTGACCACCCAGTTGCTCCACTTTACCCCTGATACATACCTTATATTGCTGAGTGTTAAGCAAGCAGGTATCAAGTGCCATTTTTAGGATTGAACCTAGGTCTCTTGGACCATAGGTGAACACTCTTTTCAAACCTTAACGAGTGAGTTCAAGTCTTATTGGGTGCTTCATTTATTTGGCTTTGTGCCACATCATTTAACTGGCTCATTGGCCTAGTGGGTAGAGTGTTCAAGGGTAAAATGGAGCAATCCAGGGAAAAGAGTAGTGCCCTCCCCTACACCTTGGTGTAGTAGCTATTGAAAAAGGAGCCTTCTGGTTGCCCTTGAGTAGTCACTAACTTCTAAAAAATACACAAATAAAAAGTTTACTTTTAGACAATGTGATCTTTGTATATCATAAGATATTTTTGATTGGTAATTAATGTATGTACCTCTTAAAGTGTAATATTAGAATTTTAATAAGCATTATGTTTTCATAAAGTCATAAATAAAATTACTTCTGTAGTAATTGTTGATGTAGAGGTATAGGCTTATAATAAAAAAAAAACTACTACTATCATATAATTGTTGTTATATTTGCATATAAGTGTTACAACTATTATAGGACAAAGGTAATATTCTTGTGATCAACTACAAAGGAATTATTACTAAAATCATCAACCTGACCTCAGAAAATCTTTCTAATGTCAACCTGACCTATCTGTAAATCTGACTCTTTACCTAGCAACCTAAACATTGGCCAAGAATTTTTCATTTTACTGTCGGTCAGTTTTTGTTTTTTTTTATTCATTATATGCATTTAAATTTGTACTTAATGGAGTTACTACTTCAAGTAGCTATGAAAAATTTTTTTTAAAAAATGTATTCAAGTTAAACTAAAATAAGTACACAAGAAAACTGAGCACAACACATGAAATATAGATGGTTTGGTTTGTTGGGTTTTATGGCATATCAACCTTTGTAGGTTATTTAATGCCAAATCAATTTTTATGTAAATAATCTGTTCTATTTCAAACAATTCAATTTAGCATAAGTACACAGTTTGTCAAAAACATTTCCATTTCAAACTATTCAAGCAGTTATATGTAACAATTCAGTTAAGTATAAATACAATTTTAATGTCGAAAAACAGTTCTAATTCAAATAATTCAGTTAAGCATAAGCACACTGTTTAAATGTAAGTACAGTTTAATTGTCAAAAACATTTATTTTTGAAGCTATTCAGTTTACTCAAACAATTCAGTTTAGCATAAGTATGCTGTTAGTTCTATTTAACCCATAGATAGGGCCCTATCAGGTGCTACCACTCCGGGGCCAGAGTGGACCTGGGAGCAATGGCAATGAAAGGGGTACTCCGCATTCCCCAAAGCTCCAGCACTGCTGGAACCTCACCATCAGATTGTTTAGTGTTACATCCAGGACACTCGTTGGGTGGGGGGTGTTACTCCTCTGCAGAGGTGCAATCAGTGTATTCTACAGCCTCAGCTGACTGGGCAATATACAGAGTTAAATGTCAAACAGTTTTATTTCAGATAATTCAGTTCAGCATAAGTACACAATTTAGATGTCAAAACAGTTCTATTTCAAGCAATTCAGTTCAGCACTAGTACGAAGTTTCAATGTCAAAACAGTTCTATTTTTAAAAATTCAGTTTAGCATAAATACGCAGTTTAAATGCAAAAATCAGTATAGTGAAAGAAGCACGGTTTAGTTCTATTTAACCCATAGATAGGACCCTTATCAGGTGCTACCACTCCGGGCCAGAGTGGACCTGGGAGCGATGTCAATGAAGGCGTACTCCGCATTCCCCAAAGCTCCAGCATTGCTGGAACCTCACCATCAGATTGTTTAGTGTCATATCCAGTACACCTGTTGGGGGGAGTCTTATCCCTCTGCAGAGAAGCAGTTGGTGTATTCTACAGCCCCAGCTGACTGGGCAACTTATAGCTGGGAGGATAGGGGGATTCATACCTTTCCCAAGAGTATTTGCCCGAAAGTGAACGTAATAGCACGACTGGAGTACAAAATCGCTTACTACAATTCCGCAGTCCATCGCTTTAACCATTACACCACGAAGACACCCCCATGAAATATAGAGGAAATAATATAAAATGGCAAGGAAAAAAAAAACAAATAGAATAAATAATTGCTTAATACCATTTTTTCATAAAATGAAAAATCCTAAAATCTAGCATTTAGAATTAAAAGGATTTTTACTATTTAAATTTTCACAATTTTAATCTCTATGAGACTAAATGTGACAAGTTACCTCATTTTCTTTCTTTCATCACTCGGGTTTTGGCTGTTACACCATCTAGCTAGACAAATTCCAAAGGTAATTATATAAAATATGAAGTCAGTCAGTCTTTATAAAGAATGAAGGCAGAAATCCTTCTGTATATATGATCAGTTATCAAATATAATCTGGAGCAGTATCCATAGCATGTGGATTCTCTCTCTCTCTCTCTATATATATATATTATATAAAAAGTTGGTGACCTTAGTCAAGGGTGACTCAAAGACTCCCTTTTCAATAGCTACTACACCAAGGTGTAGGGTAGGGTGCTACTCCATTCCCTGGATTGCTCCACTTTACCCTTGATCCTTACCTTATGATGCTGAGCGTTAAGCAAGGCGGCATCAAGTACCATTTTTTGAGTCTTTGGTATGACTCAACCTGGGATTGAACCCTGGTCTCCCGGACCATTGGCAAACACTCTACTCATTAGGTCAAGGGCCCGATGCATGCATTCATCGTGTAACAGTTATTGTAGGAAAGGGACGTAGCAACCAGAACTCAAAACCTGGATGGAGCTGTTTACATTTCACATAACACTAATACTCTTGGGAAAGGTATGAATAACTATTTTCCCCTCAAGCTATGGGTAAATAGTAGGGCAGACTGGCTCTTTAACCTTGGTATGTTAACTCGTCTAGGAGAAGGAAAACTGAATTCGAATGTCAAAAATTTGATCTTGTGTCACATCCTGCTTGTGTGGAGGGGTTGGTAAACACACACACTTAAAAGCATGTGAGAATTATGCTTGTCAAAAATGTAACTAATAAACATTTATTGAATTATATGTTGACTCTAATGCATAAAGCTATAAATCTATAATAAATTGAAATTCTTAATAGAGTTTACATAAGATCTATTTTGACTGTACAATATTCCACCAGAAATTTAAAAAAAAATCTAGGTATGTTTAAGTTTAGAAAAAAAATTAACTTTTTATAAAAAATTTGAAAAGGGTGTACTCATTCATAGTTGATACAATAAATGATAGGATTATTTACATATGGATTAGCACCTCTTTTTTTCTTGGAGTTGTGAATACAGGACCATCTGTTGACTGAAATAATTTTTAATCACTTTACCAACCTAGGTCAATTTTTTAAGCAGAGTTTAACAGGTTTGAATTCAGAGCTTTCCATCTCTTAGACCAGTTGCTACACCAAGGTTATAGAGCCAGCCTGACCTACTATTTATCAATAACTGCAGGGAGAATAGTTGGATTCATTCAAGGGTATTAGCACAATGTGAAAGGCAAATTGACTCATCCAGGATTTGAACTTGGGTTGCTGTGTTCATTTCCAACAATAGTAACCATTACACCATGAACATTGAATAAACAGTATAAAGAAATTTGGTTTGGTTTGGTTTGGTTTTATAGCATATCAACCATTGTAGGTCATTTAATGCCAAATCTTTTTTTATACATACATTAAATTTATGGTTTCTAAACACATTTTGTAAATAACATTTTAAAAACAAGCCCGAGGTCATTTTTTTGGCACATAGTTAAATGGTTTCACTTATTTTTAAACAGTTCTATTTCAAACAATTCAGTTTAGCCTGTTAACAAAGTTAAATGGTTCCAAGTATTGCTATGTATCACAAATAATTCAATTAAACATCAGTCATTTGTTTACACACATTTAATTATAAAAATAGTTCTTTTTCAAATAATTCAGCTTAGCATAAGTACACAGTTTAAATGTCAAATAATTCTATTTGACCCATAGATGGGACCCTATCAGCAGCAACCACTCTGGGCCAGAGTGGACCTAGGAATGATGGTAATAAAAGAGTACTCTGCATCCCCCAAAGCTCCAGCATTACTGAACCCTTACCATTAGATTGTTTAGTGTCATACCCAAGACACTCGTTGGGGGAGTCTTACCCCTCTGCAGAAATGCAGTCAGCATATTCTGCGATCCCAGGCAACTAGGCCAAGTATGAAGAAAGATAGAAAGCAAAGAAAGAGAAATTGAAAAGTAACAGAGACTAAAATATAGAAAATTATACTGAAAGAGAGAGAGAGAGATGAACTAGTGAGTCTATTTAGTTAGAGTAAAAAACATGGATACAATTTAATTTCTACTTGATTTTTTAAAAGAAAAACTAAATAGTATATTTATTTATATTTTCTATAAGTTGAGTAATGTCTCATATTATAATGTAATTTTTTGTTATTTTGTAGCAAGACCAATATAAAAATCACACTATATAATGTATAAGTAAATATAATTTTAGTTGAGGTAAAAATTGTTTCCTTTGCCTACCTTGATGGCAAGTCACTGATGCATATGATGATTTTAAAACAGATCAGTAGCGTACAGAAGAACTGAAGAGTTCCAAAATTTATTTGGAAGGACATGAGAAACAATAAGCATAAGAACAAGAAAAAGCATACTCTCCTTGATTTTGTTCAATATTCCTGCAAAAAGGAGAGAAACAGTGGACTAAACATTATAGTAAAAACAAAACAAATAAACTTACCAACAGTAATATCCATGCCGTGTCTTTTACCTAAAGTGCGTAAACGATACAAGCAACCATTTTGATAGTAACATTGTACTATGTACACAAAACCTGAAAATGGAAGAAAAATAAATATTAAATTGAACTTTTTGTATTTCTTTAATTCTAATTCATGTCATCTATAAATTTATTAATTTGGCATCATTTTAATTTGAGTCAATTGAAATGTTTAATAACATGCAGAAGAAGAATTACAGGTCACTTGTGATGATGATATGAAATCATATTTTGCATTTGGGAAATATGACGCAGGACAAATTTTTTGTGAGTAACTTTAGACATTTGTTCCTTTGGAATCTTTTTCCTGACTGAGTCTTGATTCCCTCAGCTTCTTCAGGACTGACCATCTGATTGACTCATTAACTCTCCTTTCTGTGCTACTGGGGTTTATCTTAAATTAGCAGACTTTACACCCACACAAACTAATATATATGATTTTAAAAACAATACTGTGAATTAAAAAAATAAACTGAGCAGTAATATTTAAAAATACTAAGTGCTCAATATCAAGTGATAGAACAATCTAATCTCTGCTAACACACACTACTAAAATTGCTACTCAAAGTTTCACATAGCCCAAAAATTAGATATCATTTGAGATGTACGGGTGTTTCAGAAAAATTTATATCATTTTGTAATCTAATAACGTAAGCCTCATTCAAATGATCAAGTTTTAATAGCATGTGTAGAAACATCTCAAAATTTTATGTTTAAGGTTTAAATACCTTTTCTTTTACAAAAAGATATACCAGAAAAGAAAAAAACAAAACATTACTCAGAATTTTGAATAGTTTCTGCAGATGCTGTTCATATGAATAAGAATTGGTCAAATTCTTAGAATATGAAATATCTATTTTCCTGAAACACCCTGTAAATTACCTCGTATTCATTAATTCTTGTAGCAATAGGAACATGAAACTCATACAATATCATCAAACTTAGCTTCTTTGATATTATCTTCTCCAAAACACCACAGTAGAACTTGAAAGTAATATCAGATACAACTGTTTAAAAGAAATTACTTACTCAGATATAAAATAAAAAGAACATATTGTGTTCGGAAAGTTTGATACGACCAACCATCTGGCCTAGAAAAGATAAAACAAAGCATTTTAACATAGCTGTAATTTTTACAAATAAACTATATTTTAGCACTGGATATTATTTTCATTTATTCATTTGTTTTCAAGATTTTAGAAAATACATTTTTCAATTTGTGTTCATTTTAATTTTTTCATAGTTTTTAGAGTTTTAATTTTCAAGATGGCAATTTTTATTTTGCTTTTCTAAAAAGATCTGCCTCAAAACAGAACAGTTTTCTAGTATATCAACATCTATATAGGTCATTTAACATCAAGTCTAATTCTTTGTCTATCAGTGATATTTTAAGTACTTAAGGTTATCAGATGCAACAGTTACATAATAAAAGCTGCAGAGTTAACTGGTTAAAATATTGTGTTGAAAGCAACAAATATTTATAATAATCAAAATAAACAAGTTGTTACATATATGTATTAAAAAAAAAAAAAAAAAAAATGAAAATTATACCAGGATAAAGGAGAACTATCCTAGATTTTTTACAAAATTTGCATTTTTTTTTTACCAGATAAGTGAGATCCCAGCACAAACTGTAGACACAAAGTGATGAGTCATCCACCAGCCCTTAATTCTGGAAAAAAAGTATACATAATGAAAATTAACAGTAGCTGTTTATTAACAGATAGGTTCATACGCTCTAATGAATATAAGCATTGGTTAAATGTGTGCAGTTACCTGATGAGCATAAATTCAATTCTTGAAATAGGCAGTGATCCTCATATACTCAAGTTCAGTGGAATGAACAGAAGTGACATTACAAGGGTGAATAACATGAAAATCAACTAATACAAGATATCCTCTGGCATAGACAGCAGGATAATTGGTTTATTTATGTATTTGCTTATCAAATCCTTATGGTTATTTAATACTGAAATTTGATGAATTTGTAAATGTTTGATAACAATGGTAACCATTTATATTTTCAATGTTCCATTGCAATCATTCTTTTTAGAAATCTCACTTTTATTTGTCTATAATAATCATATCAACTCACAAAGATTGATATGCCATTTAACAAAGAAACCAAAACTGAACCTTAATACAAGTAATTATAAATTATATCATTTGAAGTACTTCTATCCAATAATAATAATTTTCGAATGGATCTATTTGATCTACTAATGAAACCCTAACAGGGCAGAGTAGAGCTAGGATCAATGGCAATGAAATTTGCCATCATTTTGAATAGTGTCAAAATAAATATCTTTAAGATTAAAATAATTTTTGCAATAGACTAATTCCAAAGAATGCAGAGTTTACATTATGGAGAAAAATTTTTTTTCTTTTCCCAAATAAATTCCCCTTATTTATTGAATGAACCTTGTATTTCAATTTTTTTAAAAATTAATTTAATAATTCATACACAAACAAATTTTGTATTGGTTTAGTTGCAATGGAATGAGAAATAAAAGGAAACAATGAAAATAGTTACTTACCGAGAGCCATTTACAACAAGAATACTTTCTCTGATGGTTAGTGTACAATAATACCACACCAATAAAAAATGAAGAATTGCATCAACCCATCTAAAAAACAAATAGGATAAATCCTGAATTTAATCAAATTATTTAAAGCCTTTTAAAAACAAATTTAATTCTTTCAGTTTTGACTAGGATATACATATTCAAAAGAAAATATCTTACTTTAAATATGTCTTATATTAAGACATATTTAAAGTAAGATATTTGACGCAGGAGGGTGTCATCAGTGATGTTTTGCTTGGTTCCTTGGGGAGTTTCAGGTCTTCCAACATCATACTCCCCTCACCAAGCAGACCCTATCAGAAATGATCAGTCTTCAATATGCTCTCCAGTTTACACAAAAGTGAAAATAAAATAAAAAGAATTTGGCTATTTATTTATTTGGATGCTTATAGACCACTCATCTACACTTCTGATTGATTGTTGCAAACAACCAGTCAAATGAGTGGCACTGTCTACTTTAGTGGTTTGCGCGGACATTAGCACTTTTTGTAACATATGGATTGTTCATAATTAGTCATTTACACAGCTCCTGTCTTCCTGTATGCAGCTCTCGCTGGACCAGGGTGTCTGGTTTTGTGAGTCTTTTTTTTTTTTTATTTACAATAGAACAAATCATTGGTGCTTGAAACATTGATCAAGAAATATTAATTTTTAAAATTTAACTAATTGAGAGACAAAATTTGAAGAATTTCGTATTCCTTTTTCCCATTTGTTAAAAAATTCTTCTATACAATTTCAGCGTTTTCCCTGACTAAGGAAAAAAAAAGGGAAAGAAAACAGAATTAACAAAATCGGCCTCTCTATCTATACTGATCGATAAATATTAGTTTTCAAAGATTTGAAAACAATTGAGAGACCAAAAACAACAAAACCTGTATTACCCTCCCCTATACAACACAAACACACAGGTCTACAAAAATCTAAATGCACTCTAGTATTATATTTGGAAAGATTCCAATTGCCCTAGTAACATCATCATCACCTTGTTGTGCCACCAGCACGGATATCCCTGACCCTCTCTCGCCACTCCTCCCCATTGTTTATCACTTCTGGCAGGTCCTTAGGGCTACATCCTGTATCCTCACAGAGCTGCTGTATGTAGGTTCGAGCTGGTCTCCCTGCTTTTGCTTGGCCATGTGAGGGGATCCATAGGAGAAAATCACTTATGAGCTCATCCTCGCTTCTCCAGCAGTGTCCTGCATGTCTGGTTCGTCTCACTTTGATAGTTTTCGTGATGGGAGGAGGGTGGCCGTACAGCTGCTGCTTTATGGGGCATTGCCTGCATGACTTGTTCAATATTGCTCGCAACATTCTCGTGTAGTTGCTGTCAAGCCTTTTCTCCATCCTTTTAGTCAGCGTCCATTTAGTGCATCCATATAGCAGTATCGACATGATCGCTACTTCGAGGAAACTGCGTTTCCTTTTATCAGTCAGGTCTGACTTCCATATGACCAATAACTTATTGATAGCTGTCCATGCTTTTGCCAGTCGCATGTCAATGTCTTTTTCGGGTGATGAGACACTGCTTCCTAGGTAGGTAAACTTGTCAACTAGTTTCAGAGAGCTACCACCTAGTGTGGAGATGTCAATGTTTGATTTAAGCACATGTATTCCGTTTTGTGTACATTGACATAGAGGCCAATGCCTCTGGTGGCTCGTTCCAGACTATGTAGTAGTGTTTCGGCTTGGGCAGGTGCATTTGCCAGAATTGGCATAGTCAGTTATTGTTTTTGCAGGGTACCTTCTGCTTCTTTACTTTGTCAGCTCGAAACTATTTTCTTTGATTATATCAATAGGTGTTCTAAGCACGTAGTCTAGACAGATGATAAAGAGGTATGGCACAAGTGTGTCTACTTGCAGTACTCCAGCTACAATGTCGAAGTAGTCTGTGTCTCCATCCGGAGAACACGCTTTCATTTTGGTGTTTCTACAGAGAATCATTATAGCTGTGACAGTCTCTTTTGGTATGCTGTATGCTAGTAGAATTTGCTCCATCTTCCCTCTGTGAATGGAATCAAAGGCCTCGGTAAAGTCGATAAATAGTATTGTCACCTGTAGGTTTTTTGCCCATACGCCTTCAAGGATTCTACAGATAGTCAATATTTGTGAGGTTGTGGATCTATTTCTTCGGAAGCCATTTTGGTTCTTCCGAAGAATGTTGTCAATTTTGGGTTCTATGCGATTTCGTAATAGGGCATTATATATTTTGGCTGCAATGGATGTAAGTGTTATACCTCGGTAGTTCTGGGCTAATCAGAGGTCACCCTTTTTAGGAAAAGGGAAGATGCATCCCTTCATCCAGCTGTCTATTGGATCTTGATTATAAACTGCATTACAGTGTCGGAGCAGTATGTCGTTAAATTGTCTGGTCTTCCACACCTCTGGGGGAATTTCATCTAGCCCTGCGGCTTTTCTATTTTTAATTTTTCTAAGTACCGAGTCAAGTTCTTCTAGAGTAAACGGTCCTAGCTTAATGTCTAATTGCTTACTAATAATTCTCGTGATTGGTTTATGTGTAACTTTTGGTGGGTTTCCTAGTAGATTCTCGAAATACTGTTTCCAGTTTTATTCTTTCTTGTTAGTTTGTGGCTTTCAGTTTAGTTTTGGCTGTACTCTTCCTTCTGCTCACTTCGTTTTATGTTTGCTAGGCTATCCTATATTGCCTATCTTCCACTGAGTCTCTAATCTTATCTATCTGATTTTGTATGTATTCTGTTCTTTTAGGTATATGCTTGCTAATTCATTTTGTGCCTTTTTTAGTTTCAGAGCATTTGTGTTCATTGAGTTCTTCCTATTGCATTTGGAGGCAGTTTTCATGTTTGCACGTTTTTCTCTAACCACTAATTTCTCCCATGGGACTTTAGATTTAGTTCTCGGTTTTGTTGGTATGTATTTCACTGCTGCTTCTAGGTGTACGTTGACGAAATTCTCATATTCGTCATTCAGGGTAAGTATTTGTCTTTTCCTGTAGCACATTGAATTTGTTTCTTAATGCTAGCACATATTTATCTCTAATATCCTTGTTGTTAAGTAGGGCCCAGTCATAGTGTATGGTGGTTGTTGTTCGGGTTGCATTCTTTTGTAGGCTCAGTCATATTTTTGCCGTGACAATTTGGTGATCGGAAGACACACCCTCAAAAGAGGAGTATGCTTTGCAATTCATAGCACTATTTTTCCATTTCTTGTTTATAAAGACAGTCTATCTGTGCTTTAGTATTGTTTGCATGTGTAAGTCCATAATTTTCCCTCCCTCTTTTGAAAGTTTGTATTGAGGCATGTTAATCTATTTTCTATTATGAAATCTGTTGGATGTTGTCCATTCCTGCTTGACGTGTTGTATAGGCTGTATTTGTTGTTTCCGTTTTTGCCGATTTGGGTATTCATGTCTCCACCAATGACGAGAAAGTTGTTTCGGAAAGCTACGCACTAGAGAGGATAGCTCATCGTAGAAGGCAATGAATTCAGTTTCTTCACTAACAGTGGTAGTGCTGTAGCAGGAGATTATTGTTGCTATGGGGTTGCCATTAAAAGTAACTATCATCCTAGGTTGTATTCTCTCTATGTGATTTTAAAGCTCTTGGTCCTATAAGTATTCCTACACCTCCTATCGTGGCATTGACAGTTTTTCCATGCTAATACAGTGGCTAGTGTCCATCCATTGCCAGTATCGTGATATCTAATATCCTCGCTATGCGTGTATCTGTGTTCTTGTATGCCTATTATGTCTATGTTATGTTCTATGGCTGATGTAGTCAGCTCCGGTAGTTGACCATTCTATATAAGGTTCTAATGTTGAATGCTGCTATTTGTATTGTTTGTTTGCATTTTAGTAGTTTTTGTTGTTTGAGCTCTGTAGCTGATTTTTTGAACACTGAGGGCTTCAACCTCAGCAGGACGCACCCCTTTTTTACCCGCGTGAAGAGCTATGCGGTTTATATATGTGGTTTGAGTGTGGGTCATGGTTATATTTTGGTGGCCGTTTTATTCTCATCCACAGAAGCCAACCTTATATATGAGCAGCAGTAGTTTCCCGATCAAACTGATGATCCTGACCATTGAGCCGCGAGATTCATACACCCAGGACCAGGTTAGGCCGTCAGAGGGTTTATTCACATGCCTTTACATCCACTATGCTGCTTCCTATGGCATTCAAAAAAAAAAAAAAAAAAAATCCTTTCTTCTTTTCTGTTAAGTTCTAACTTAGTTAAAGTCCAAGACTAATATATTAATAAAAATGAGTTTTTTTTTCTTCTTTTTCTCTCCACATTCTATTTTAGTTCCTTACTTTTGGTTGTTTATCCCCCACCCCATCTTCTGAAATTGGCACTAACACGTTCTACCTTTTTACTAAGAATAGAATTTCACATTCCAATAGTGAATCTTTTCTTTCAAGTTTCATATTCAGGCTAATAGTAAATTGTTCTTTCATTTAAGATACATAATAATATACACCAAAGATTTTACTATGACAAAATTGAATAAAAATCATATATGCATTTTTTTAAATAATTTAGTAGTAACATTGTTCTCTACTAAATTATCATTTAAAAAAAAAAAAAAAAAAAAAAATGCTCTAGTAACAATTACAACCAATTTAAGATGAACTCATTAAATTAACAATATTAAAATGTTTAAAACCCTACTATTTACATCTTTATTCTTAAGCTCCTGAAAAAAAAAAAAAAAAAAAAAAATGTGAAGACCACCAGCGAAAACTAATTAAAATGTAAAACAAAAATTCAAAAAGTGTATTTAATTTCCTATGATACCCAAAGAAATGTTACATACACCCACACACACCTACCCTTATTTATATTTACACATCCACACACTCAGCCATACACACGCACACACAGGCAGTCATTTATACAATTATATTCTGATTGTTTGATTATCTATTATTACTAGATTAAGAGGAAGTTAACAATTTAACATGTAAAATATGTCTATAGCTTGTTTGTAGATGATTACTTTCTGAGTAAGTCTTGTAACTAACTAATGATGAAATCTACAGATTATCGTGTAAAATATTTATACCATGTTTGTGAGTATTTATAAAAAAAAAAATAAATAAATAAAAAAATTTATTTTTTAAATACTTCTTTTTAACCACAGCCATTTGGCTGTTCTCTCTGCCGTCTTAGTTATAGTTTCAATGGCTTTCCTGTTCTGGTTCCTGTCAAACCAATGTCTGACAGGGCCTTGCATAGAGACCTTGCAATGAACCCCCTTGACCCAAACTCTATTGGTATACAGCTTGCATTCCATCCATTATTTTTGCATGTCTCTAGGAGTTCATTATATTTGAACTTCTTCCATTCATGGGCCTCTTCTATATGTTCCTCCCATGGAACTTTCAATTCCCATATTAATATTTTCTTTATTTTGATTGAAAATATCAATATATCTGGGCATAATGATGTTTGAGTAATATAGTCTGGGAATCTTAATCTTGTCTCTAAATCAGCCCTTAATTCTCAGTCTATTGCCAGTGACCGTGCATTTGGTGTGGGCTTTTCTTTGGTTTGGATTTTACTCCAGCCAACAAACCTTATCAAGTTTTTCTTGTAATTTGGTGTATTTGTATTGATGGCCGTACTGACTACCTCCACTATTTCTTTTAATATTTGATCATGGCTCCATCTGTAATTTCCATCTGCTATTGCTGTTTGGCAGCTACTCAAAATATGCATTAATGATCCAGTACATCTACATAACTGACACTAGGGGGATTTTGTTTTCTTCCATAAGTGGAGATTCACAGAACTAGGGAAGGTGTCATATACAGACAGTATTAGAAATTTTATGGCTACATCGTTATGCCATATGTCAGACCATTTGACTTTCCGATTGACCAAGGGCTCCCATCTTGTCCAGGCACCTTGTTGTCCCATTTTTCCCCCATTCTGTTTTCCTCTTCACCTTTGCATATTTCACCTTGTAATAACTGATGTTTCCCTTTACCTGCAGCTGTGTCAACCTTAATAGTTGGGAAAAACCCCAGGTCCATGTAGCCAGTAGCTACTACCCCTAGTATTTCTTTTTCTCAAAGTTGTTCTGCAATTTTTAAATCCTTTGCTGCTTTCCATATCTTTCCTGTATAGACTGATGCCTGCTCCAAAAATTTTAGGATCTTTGGAGAACTTAAACTGTATTGTTGTTCTCACTTTTGCAACTTTATATTCCTCAACTAGACTTTTAAAAGTTAGCTGTAACATGTTGGAATTGCCATATAGGGCTGCGCTGCTAAGGCATTTTGGCAAACCTAGCCATCTACGCAATCTTGAATTAATCCTTTTGTCTAGCTGTTCTACATTATAGGATGTGAATTCGTAAATGGTTAATAGCAGTTGTCAATTTCTACAAATAATCTCAGTTATTTATTATAATAATATTGTTGGAATATTTTGGTCCCATCCTTAAAAGACATTGTTTAAAAATACACAAGATTTAAATATCAGTACTTTTTGAAGGTGGCATGAACTCATTAATATTTTAATCAAATACTAAAAAATTGATCCTGCAAAAGTCAGATTGAAAGGGTTAAAGAAACTAAAAAAATTTCCTTCTAGCTTCTATCAAATTTGTTCTAATATTTAAGGCCAATTTAGGCATCTTTACCACAAAGAAGCATTAAGTAAATCATTGAATATTAAAAACCTTACCTGTATTTTCCAAAAAATGTTTGGATGAAAGACAGGCCCATCACAATGTAGCTGACCACAAGTTTAAATTGCTCATACTCATGTTTGTATATGAATCTAGAAAGAATAAAATAAAAATAAGCATTAGAAATTAAAATAACTTGGATATATGTTTTAACAAAATGTTTACAACTGAAATAAAGACATTTTTCATTTTAAAAAATATTTAGTTTCTAATAGGCATTAAATTTACACCAAATCATCTTAATAAATTTAAAAGAATTGGAATTTTGGTTCAAAATATCCACATAAAAAGTATAGAATCCTGCCACTAAGAATGATTGATATTCTAAAATATACAGAAAATGAAATTGCAACACTCCGAAGAACAATGTCAATTTTGACCCAAGTGTGTACAGTATGTGCATAGACTGAGTACAGGTGATATACTCCTTGCTTTGGAACCTGCTCATGTACTGGTCTGTTTATATGATCCTTTGCTGTAATCTAGTTATATTACTTGTACATCTTGAGTAAATTGAAACATTCAATCTGGTGCAGTGTATGTCTTAAGCAAAGAACTTAAGATTTATGGATGAAAATAATTTGAAATGTGAATTAAAGAAAAAGAAACACATCAAAAGATAAAAATTCTGAGATTTAACTAAAATTTATCAAATATCTTTTTTGTCTGGTCAGATAATTTGAAAGGGTTTTGTGGTATTAAAGGAGAATTTTGAGTAAAAATCTAAACCAACAGATATAAAATGTGAGCATGGAACTTGAAAAATGATTAAAATTCATATTCAGTGAAATATAGCAGTATGATCATAAAGCTTATACAGCTATTCTGAATAAGAAATAAATTCATGTTTTTTTTTAAGTACTTAAACTATTTCTTCTTTATCAAAAACATTTTTTTTTCTGATTTTATTAGGAATAGAAATTGGGAGAGAGAAAAAGAAAATGAAGAATTGATGTCAACTTGACCTGTCAAAGAAGAATATTTAGGTACTAATACAAGTAACCTTTATATACCCAAATCTAACCATAAGGGTACATAACAAACAAACACACACTTGAAATTCTTGAGTGTACTTTACATGTATAACTTTGAAAGTTATTTTTAGTGGTAGGATTGTATGCATTTTTATGCAGATAATTTGAACATATGTTCAAATTTTTTACTTAAAATTATAATCATTAAGAAAAAGTATTTGGTGTATATCAAAGAATGGTAAAGTTGGAAACTCATTCTTTAACATTGTAAAAAACAAAAGTGTAAAAGTCCTATTTTTTGAAAACTAAAGATTGAAAATGCAAAAAATAATTATTAGGAAAAAAAGTGTAAAATTCAGTACACCAAATATATATACCATATTACTCAGCATATAACAAGCACATAAAATTTAGCAAAGATTACTTAGGAAAAATAAAAATATATATAAATATATACATAATTTCCATAAGCTCTCTCAATCTGTACACTACTCAATAGTTTACGACTTAACTTAGAACATGCAACTAACCAAATAAATACTATTGTAAATGTCCTCATAACTAATCTGCTTTTGTAAGTTTGCTCACAAACTACATTATGAAAGTGGTATTTAACTATCACTCATGAAACTTCATAAGCTGAATATGTTTTATACAGACACTAGGATTACTCAGTATATTGTTTTTTAATTTCATGACCAAGCAGCAACAATAGCCATCTTGTATTTACAAATAATTCTAATGTTTTATGTAGGTTTTGACTTTTATATTCAACTGATGATTCATCTCAACTCATGTATCATTTATTTTTCATATTTTAACATTTTAATAATTTAATCATTTATGATCATATTTCATTCTGAGTTCATTAGGGATCTAATGTGTCAAACAAAAATAATTAGGTGCTATTCTAATACCAGTAACTTTCACAAACTCATTAAAAGATAAGATGTACAGTGATCTTTCAAGTTCTTTTAAGTGTACTTTAAATGGTGAAAATATGAGTGTGTGCATATATAAAAGAATTAAGTCAACAATGTGGTATATTCAGGTGTTAACACAAAGATATGCACTATATTGGGTTCATTCTTAGTTACATTTTTCATAGTTTATCAGTGTTTGAAAGATTTGAGGGGAAATCTTAAAGTAATCATTAAAAAAACATCTAGTTTTATTGCTTTTGTTCATCTTTATTTACATAGACATATTTTCTACAATTAACATGATTGGTTGACTGATTTTAATGGCATTTCAATTCATCTGGGGGTTATCTTATGCTTAGAGGTTAGGAAATCATATACATTGTGCATTTATATTTTTTGCATTTTTCTTTTTTTTTAAAGAGTTTTTATTTTGCTTTGTCAAAATCCTCCCGTATCATTTTCTAACAATTACTTTGTATGATATTGATCATGTCTACATTTATAGTTTTTGGTATAATTTTATTTCTTTCAATAACAAAATGTTATCCATGTTGATAACTGTTAACAATCAGCACACATAAATGATGTTTATCAGATAATGGGCTGTAGACAGCCTTTAGAAGTTGTATCATACTTACTTGTCATCTTTATTGAGAAGTGAGACATTAACTTGGCCAAGAATAATGCTTAGGTATAATCTGTAAGGAGCAATAAAAACAATATTAGAAAAGAAAAAAGCAGTTGGTATAAATAGAAACTAATAATCAATAAGAAATGGTGTCAACTGTTCTATATTCTATACACAATATCTTTAACATTCAATAGATATCTGATATTATTAGGTTCATGCAAAAGTTGCCCATATCTTTTGCATAATTCAAGGGAAATCTCATTAGTGTCTTTGGAAGTTACTCAGTTCTTTATTAGTAGTGTATACATATATTTTAAGAATTTGTTGATTTTATGACATGTCAATTTTTGTTGAGTTATTCAATACTGAAATTAGTTTTTTTTTAAGCAATTATATGTATCTAACAATAATTCTAAAACTATTATAGCTTCAAGTAAATATTTTTAATACAAATAATTTGTACAAAATTATATGGTTTCAAGTATTCTAATCTAATATTAGCAAGGAAATGTGATATGGAAATATAGTTTTGAAGGTTCCATGATGAAATATACTGATGTTAAACAGCATGGCATCAATGTTGTAATCACTCAAACATTAACTTCAGCTGAAAAATCAGTTGTCTTATGGATATTTTAGACTAACAAACCACAAATCATTGTGTTCATGAGCTATACTCATGACTGTCTCTTGATTACCAAAGGGACAATGAAACTTTTGATGGTCTTAACTCCCTATTGTCCAATTTTACAATGACATGAAAATTACTGACACTAATCACTCATTTGTAAAATACAGAGTGTTTAAAAAAACTTGATATCATTTGGGATGTACAAGGTGTGGAAAAAAAAAAGAAAAGAGAAAAAAAGAAGAAGAGATATTTCATAATCTCATAATATGACCAATTCTCATTGAAATGGTTTCAAGTTTTAACTGAATGTGTAGAAACTACTCAAAATTCTATGTTTAATGATTAAATGCTTTTTCCAGTGAATTACATTTCTATACCTGAAAAGAAAAAACATCAAAACATAGAATTCTGTGTTGTTTCTGCACATGCTGTTGAAATTTGAGATCATTTGATAGAAAATTAGTCAAGTTATTTGATTACAAAATAATATAAATTTTTCTGAAACACCCTGTGTAATCCTTAATATAGGGTCTAAAATCAAAAGCTGGATCCTGTGTCATCAGAAACCCAAAGTAACACATGGGTTTCCATTATCATAAAAAAATTAACTAACTGGATAACAGCTTTTTATTTTTTTTGGCATTGGCTAGCAGCAACATAAGTAACAGTGTGTGTGATGAATAGTGTGACTTTTGTTCTGTTGTTTGCTTTCTTTGTTGATCAGTCTGTAACTCAGGAAGGATGAGAAAGTTGTAACTAGGATCAAAGAGTGAAAAAAAAAAACAAAAAACCTCTTATCTTTACAACATGGCTTGAAACAAACCTGATTTTTTGTCCAAGATAGAGACCTTTTCATCCCCAACAAACTTTGGATCACATTGAACAGGACACCCTAGAGTAGTACACTTCTTAAATTTGTAAGTCATCCTCCAAAACTTCCATTTCTCATAGAATTACATGTATGTATGGTAAGGACATTCTTTTATGAACTCTTTTATGGTCTCATCTAATTTTTGCATTCATTCTATTAAGTTTGCTCAGGCAATAAATTGCTGTTGTTAATCAGACATGATTGTTCTTGCTTTTATTCTATATGAGGAAACACTGTAAAACCAACAAATTCTTTTACAGTACCATGTATGACAATCACATACAAAATTCTAAATATACACTTACCCATTTTTGTGAGGCAGACATTCTTCTAATTCACGGAATATTTCTTTTCTGTCTTTAAGTCTTCGCTGTAATTCCTTCATGTCCGATTTGTCTTCAGGATTCAGTTCTTTTTCTTTTATGTTCCTGAAAAGAAAAATAAGCAGAATTGTTTAGTCTTCAAAATGGTAAAGTTTGAATAATACTTCTCATTTGTTTGCTATACCTTTTTAGGTATCTCTTCTTTTTACTATGTTTTCACATCAATCTTAAAAAAAAAAAAAAAAAAAAAAAAAAGAGCATCTTTGCACAGAACACATAGTATCAATACAATATCAATCTATATATATATATATATATATATATATATATATATATATATATATATATATATATATATATATCCAAAATACCCTCTTAGTTTCTTTTTCTAACCACTATTTCGAAAATCATCCAATTCAATCTTAATTTTTTTTTATAATATTGGTGTTTTTAATCTGATTAGACAATTTTTTCCAAAAATATAATACTCTATTAGCAGAAAATTCTATTGGTTTTTGAAAACTGTCTTAACAGTAAATTTCCAGTTTGAGAAATTTAAAAAAAAAAAAAAAAAGCATCTACTATAATTATACTAAGCAATATTTGTTCAGACATTTTTTCTCTCTCTCTGGAAAAAAAAACAAAAAAAACAACAAAAACAAACAAACAAAAAAAAAAAAAAAAAAAAAAAACCATCTACAAAACCTTTATAGTTTTGACAGCATTGTATATATTGTTATAATCTAGTAAACAAATATCAGATTCTAAATTTCTTAAATGAAACATTAGTCATTAACAATTTGTAGACAATTTTTTTCATACTATTTTTTTTATTGCTTCTCATAACTTATTTGAGGCTGCCTTCAATGTCCAATCACATCGTATTTATAAAATTTATATTATAATTATTTGCAAAAAATTAAGGGGAAATACTCTATAAATAGCATTCCACAGTTACCAGCCATGAGAAAGTATAATGATCCCAGTGAGCACAAATGCAGACTCCTCTCCTTCACCATTATTATCAAATTGTAAATTGGATTTGTTAGATCACTTTAAATGCTATTGCACTAACAAAAGTCTAGGTATGATGTGCTATTTTTGCTGTGTTATGGTTATATACAGACAAAAAATATATAAAGGTAATCAGATATTGCTAAACAAACAGCAAGAGTAAAAAAAAAAAATTAAAAAAAAAATTCCAACGAAATGTAATATTCATATCCTTTATTGTTGGGAGCCTGTCTGATATGGATAGTGCCTTACCAATTTGGCTCCAAAAGCTAACTAGTAAATGTCATTCAAATTTAGTCAAGTGTCTTATTATTACCTAATCAGATATTTTACTCCAGACCATATTGCTTGTTTACACCCAGTAGCCATAGTTGTATGCATTTACCCAAGCCCCCACCATGGATAGGATGTGACACAAGGTTAATTCTTAAGTGGTGTGGGGAGTTCGGATGTGAGTTTTCCTTCTACACTGATTACCTTGTAACACGATCCTTGGTCATGACAAGATTAATGTAACACTTTCCTTGGTCACTGCAATGGTTAATGTAACAACAACTCTTCTACACTTCACCAGTGATGTAACACCATAACCTAGCCCCACTGAACCGCCATCCTTCAGAATTTTGACCGTAATTTTGTAGGGTTCAGTGTTACAGGTTACACCTAATTCTTTGGGGTTCCTCTCAACAGCCCATGTGATTGATCCTGTTGAGCTGTTATCAGGTCCAAAGATTATCTGCTGGTCCACCTGCAGGCTTGTCAGGCTGGAATAATGTTAGCATTAGAAAAAAAAACAAACCAAACTGATCTGATTTTATGAAAGGGTTTTTCTTTATATTGATAATACCAACAATACATGAAATAAACACGGTTCATAAAGAAAAAGTAATTAAATTGAAGAGTCTTATATACAAACAATACCTCGAGTGTTGGTTATTGGAGAGAGGTGATTTTCGTCATCATTTTTTTCAGTTTAGCAGATTGTTTAGTGATTTTCTCTTATCGGGTTTGCCAACAACACATGCAGAACGTCTGATTCAATCTCTAACAGGTTTTCTCTATGGATGATGTCATATCCACACAGAGATTTCCTCAGACGTCAACAATCACAGTACAGACTGGCTATCACAGTAAAAACTTTTACATCGGCTTGAGGCGAGGCTTATTTATTGAGAATATCTTCAACCTCCCACGAATCACATGATGCCATGCATAATTAATTTATCTGTCCTCTAGCATATGTGTCATCTTCTGATATTGCCCAAAGTACAATTTCATGCTGTGATTTTCTTGCATCCTACTTTCCTATATGAACAATTCCTATAAACATCTATTATTGAGAATAGAGTTTATTTTTAGAAATTGTTTTTTTTTCTGTAATCAATATGGATTATATTTCCAATATTATTAGTAAAACTCTTTAGAACAATCATTATCAACAAACAAGAAAAGATTAACCTTTTTACTGGTAATTTTGCATGATATTCTAATTTTTTTAATATACCAAAGTCCTCAAGGCCCATCAACCTCTTGGGTTTTTTTCAAAGATACCTTTTTTCACTTGCCATTTTCTGTTTTATGACATATCTATCTTTATTAATACTATTATTATTATCCCTATTTCAAGGCGAAATTGCCCCTGCCACAACTTAAAGACTAAAAAATTTGGTCTTCCCTCTATTTTTCCCACAGATAGGGATGAGAAAAATAAATTTATGCCTTTCCCTAGGACAGTAGTAATGGTAATAATAAATATCTGCATCATTTCGGTGAGAATATAAACATGGGATAAAAGTCAGTCAAAGAAATAAGTAATTAATATTTAATCAAAATAGAAAGGTTGGTTCATTTTAATAGTATTCAATGTTTAATCTCACTTTTATTCTATGTACACAGAATAATATACACATTAGTAAAATCAAATACAATCCTTCCTCGTTAATCAAACTGTGACTTTTTTTTAGTTTTATCAATATTTCAAAATTGATAGAAAAGTTTTTCAAGACTAAAAATATTGGATTGGTCAAAATGCTTGTCCTGTTTTTTGTTGTTAGATAGCATTAGGAGCATTTGTTGTATAGCCATGACCAACTATACTAACACATATGCATGCAGAATCATAACGACGACACAATAAAGAAGAGCGACACAGTTCTTTAGAAAAATACACCTCTCACTTTATTTGAAAGGGTTCAAAAGGGTTACTAAAGGTTTTACTGTGTGAGAGGTGAGGTGGAGGCTGAACAGAACTGCAACATATTGACCCCCACTCTTATAGTCATAACAGCGTTTCTTTCCCGTTCTCCTGGGCTGCTCAACCAGGGACCTGGGGGCTCAGCCTCTCTGGGACATGGTCCTCATTCCAGCATCTTCTCTCCAACTGCGACTGCTCAATCAGGGGCCTGAGAGCCTACTCTGCTGGGTGCTGGTTTTCTCTACCGCATCTTATCTCCAACTCACTGACTTCCTGTCTTCACCTGGGTTATATAACTGTTCCACGCCCACCTTCTTGTGGGTATCACAAATCGCACTCAATTCAACCCGTCCACGGTCAAGGTTATATCCTGATATTCCTCGACCAGATGCACCTGTTATTTACACAGGTGCAATTCCTATTTTGAAAGATTGGCCGGGGTCAATATGTTACACATTTAATTTTAACTAACTCCATTTAAAAAGACAATTGATTCAATTGTGATAACAGTTAGACCAACATGCATTTTTTCAAATTTGTCAAAAGGTAGAAATCAAATAAAATTTTTTGTATTTCATACATTTTTATTTTAAGAATTTCTTGGAAGACTGCAAAAGGCAGTTTGAATAGTTCTTTGTTCAAAAAGAACAAAGTTTGGGAAGGGAGGAATTATGAAATTGCCCAAAAGATGGTAGAATATGATAGAATGAAATGATATGTTGTTCTATAAAATGTCTAAATTTGACCCGCCCCCCCAAAAAAACAACGAAAAAAACAAACAAACAAAAAAAAAAAAAAAAACCAACCTAGATGTGGGTCAAATTGATGTCTACATATTGACCCTTGACAGAGCCGGATGTTACAGCTGTGTAAACAAAATAATTGCAGGATGTACCAGGGTAAACAGGAAGATAGGTGTAAGCAGCTTATGTGGGTTGAACTAGAAATGTATAGGCATTATAAAATTATATATATGCAGGTGCCCACAGAATAATGGTCAGTCTCAGTTTTGCAGCCAGAAGAAATTCAGTCAGTTATGGAGAGTGGCTGCTGGGTGCTGCCCTGGGGTTAGGAGGGAGTGGCAGCCCATAGCAGTAACAGTCAACAGTTTTGAGTTTTGGGGGCCAAGTGGTCCCCAGGTGAAGACCAGTTGAGAAGTTTTCATCAAAAAAGAAAAGACGCACAGCCCGGAATCTGAGTGTGGCACAGTATAGTTAAGAAGTGCTAAGTAATGCTATGAGTATGGCACAATGCAGCTAAGAAAAAGTTATTGGTCAATATAACACTGTCCAAGTCCTCCCTGTGTCTTTGTCTCCCTGTGTCTGTCTCTCACTTACAGTCAACTTCAAACACTGTCAAGAGAAATAAAGATGTATATTTTTGTAAACTAAGTGTTATGGTCATTCCTTCATTATGAATCAGTGTCAATTTGAAAAAAGAAAATAAAATCAAGCCAGTCTTGTAACCTTTTTAATAGCAGTTTTGGTGAAAAACAAGATGTGCAGTACCCTCCATACTACTTTATTTCCTAAACTGAAAAATGATTATAAGGCTATGAAAAATGGAATTGGTGAGCTCAGCTCAAATTCCTGTCAGAGTTGTTTGCATTCACTTAAGCAACAAGCAATAACGTAATAAATTTTTAGTCATGGAATCCAAATATTGTTTAAAAAAAAGTGGAGAGAGAAAGAGTTGTTACAAATTAAGGAATGAATTCCCTAAATACTATATAATACATAGCATTTGGGAATTCATTCCTTAATTTTTCTGAACGTTTCACAGAAAAAAGTCAATACTAGAAGATCATAATTGCAAAATTACCATGATTCAAAATTTTTGAGAAAAACCTTTTAAGAGGTCTAAAATTGGTAGCTTTGAGAGACAGTAAACAAAACCTATTTGGATTTATTTCCCAAATTCTGTAGTTTTCAAATATTTTCACCTTTTGCTACTTTTTGGGGCTGAAGATATTTCTCAATTTTTCTGTGCCAAAACTTTTCCTTTTTTCCCCTCAGAAAACTGCTAATATCTACTTTTTGGTTACTCCCTACAAAATTCTATAGAGATATTTAGATTTCTTGACTAAAAAAAAAAATCAGTAAAATTTTAACTTTGCAATATCTTGAGAACAGTTAAGAATTTCACTCAACATTTTCAGGATTTTCTAAAGATAAGATGTACAACATAAGCAAAATTGAAAAAATCCGTTTTTGGGGTTACACTGACATAGAATGACCCAAAAATTTTCTAAAAAAATTATTCAAAAACAAAGTGACTGTTGGACCTCTTAATCTACTTCTTTATTTCATATCAAGTATGAAGATTTGCTGAATAACACTTCAAAATATTTAAGAGATTTTTACAGTATATTTCTTTTATTTTCTAAAAATAAATAATTGAATTTTGTTAAATATTTTGAGCATTTAAAAAATGTGAGATTAATTGTGAAAAAAAATTTTTTAGCAACTGTTGCTATCAAGCAACTAATGATTGGGGTGGAGGAATAAAAATAACAAAAAAACAATGAAGATGGTATTTGATATATTTCTCACCGTTTTAATGTCTCTTGGATTTTCTTCATGCGATATCTGTGATGTGCTATGTGTTTTGTGCATTTTTGTTGTACTTCAATCATTTCAGCCAGACGTTTCTGATATGTACGATGAATCTCCTAAAAAATAAGACAAAAATCAATAAAAGTAAGTTTGTAAATAAAATAAAAAGGATGAAATTAAAAAAAAAAAAAAAAAAAAAAAAAATCTTCAAAAAATCTTCAAAATAATCAAGAAATCTACTCCTAAGAAAAAAAATTATGTTAATTCATATAAAACTTGTAAACCCTGAACTCGTTGATAAACATATTTTTACTGGATAACCCACACATTCACCTACCACAGTGTTATTAAAATCCATTGAGACTTAAGCTTATTATTTTAAAATATTTTCAAGTTTAAATGAAGAGGTGCACATAAAGCTAATCAACTTATATAATAAAATGATATTTACATGGGTCAATACTAATTTAAAAAATTAAGCCAGAACCAATACTTTTTTTAAATAGTTTTTAGTGAAAAACAAGATTGTGCAAGTACATCAGTCTTCAGAATCTCTAGAACTAGGTCCATACAACCTTTTGTTTTCTGAAACAAAAAATTCATACCAATGCTCAGATGAGAGGAAATGGAAGACATTAAAATATGACACAGCAGCTTAGCACCATATCAAAAGAAGAGTTTCAGAGGTGCTTTGATGAATGAGAAAATGTGCTGAAATAAATTATGTTGAATGCCAAGGGGACTATTTTGTCTTAGTATCCTAAAAAAATATTTTAAAAAGAAATTCAAGCAACAGTCTAACAAGGAGGTAGGGAAGAAAAATTCATAAAATTTAGCTTTAATTTGTATATTAAAAAAAAAAAAAAAAATAAATAAAGTACATATTTTTTATATTTAACACACACTACTTGGCTGTACATTAGACACAAGATAACTGAAGTAAAAAATTTCTACTGTAGAATTGATTTCCATTTAAAATATATTTACCAAAATAAGAAAGAATTGATAGGCATGAATCTAGATATGTATTTCCTTGTACATAAAGAAAAGTTAACCAAAAAATTGTCACTTGTTATCACTGTAGCAGTGTCCACAACATGTGAACAAGACATTGTGATATATATTATTGTATACTGAAGCTGAAAGCCATAGAAGAATTATACCTTTAAAAAATTATCAGTTACTGAATTAGACATTAATTATTACTCAAAGTTTTATGCATGAGGCAATAGTCAGGCAATCAAAGATGATTGAAAACAGTCCCACTACCTATGCTTATACATATGGGAACGTAGACACTATTCTCCACTAGAAATACATTAGTGCTGTCACTGAACCACCTAATCATATTAGTCTGGGAGTAGATGATATAGCAAGAATCTAGTTTCATCCCTGCACTTTGATATTAACTCAGATCTTTTGTTCAATAATTTGCTGGACTCAGTTATTCTCAATTTCTCTAAGTACAATCAACATAATTTAGACCCTCCATTACAAGCATATGCTGACAATTAACTTATGGTGTGAAAGTGTTAAACAATTTTTGTAGTTTGTATTAGCAGAGATCAGATTTCTCTATCCTTTAATATTGAGCACTTTTAGTTTTTAGATATTTTGACCAACAGTATTGTGTGTGTGTGTGTGTGTATATATATATATATGATTGCTGTATATTGACAGGTAGTAGCCATCTTTGCTACCAACATTACAATTCAAACAACAATCCTGATTAACAATTAATTCCTTTTCATGAGCTCTAGGACACTTAAGCCCAGTGGCTGACTTAAAAGACTTAAGGCAAACAAAAATGACTTGAATTTTGTGTAGGGTTAGTGAGATCCACCTGTGGGATACCATTTTTATGGATCAGGTGTCTTTAATCCAGGACTTGATTTGCACACTTTACCACAAATAAGGAAAGTTTATAAGTTTCTTGAGTTTGTAAGATATGTGATTTGATATAGTTAACATATCTAGCTTATAATAACAGGTGATGGCAGAATTCACATTCTCATTTCTCAAAGCCACTTGGCAGATTTACAGATGAAAAATTTCTGTAAAGCATGATTTAGTTCTGCATACTGTATTTTATTTTTTTTGATCTCTTAATGATTTCTATCTAACATTTTTCTTTCCTACTCTTGAACACACATACACACAATAAAAACAACAGCTATGCAGCCAACAAAATTTTTATTAGGTGATGGTTTGAGGGCCACAGAATCATTACTACTAACCCAGAGTGCCACAACAGTATCTTACAATCAAATTTATAAGCAAAAATAATTTATGGGACTGAGATTGTATTTTTTTTATGTCTATACATGTATTTTTATATGATACTTATCCTCTTTCTATATATACCATTTGATCAAGCTATATGCTGTGTCTAGCTAAATAAATAATACCACTACTCTCCTTCTACAAGGATGGTGTTGGCATTAAATAACCCACAAAGTTTGATATGTCATTAAACAAAGAAATCAAATCATATAAGGCAAAATTATTTACCAGGCAATCAATATATTCATGTAGGTAATTCCCAAGATAGCACCAGTATTTGGTGTTTAAACCTGGGAAAAAGATGTACATTTATTTATTTTTTTCATGGTATACACTGCTGATGAATTCTAATAAGGTTGAAACAGCTGTCCAGTGTTTCCGTATATTGCGTGCAAGTGTTTGCCAGATTTTCTGGTTGTGGTAATTCAGTTAACTGGGAAAAAGAATTTTAAATACTGATCTTCAAGGTAATAAGAACTTCTCCACTTGGAAGATTAGCAATAACCTTCTTTTTACCCACTGAGCTATGCAGAACAAAGCAGTGCTGAGTAAATATCTTTAATGTGATTCTAATATTTATTTGATCTAATAACAATATTAGTAAATATAGTTCTAAAGTGATTATAGATAGAATGAGAGAGAGATTTAATAAATCTAGCTTGTCCAACACAATACCAAATGGGAAGAAATAGGAAAACAGATTGTGTTGCCTAACCTTTCAAGTAGGAAGAACCTTCCTTCCCAGAAACTTGCATTTGAAAACCCTACCTGTTTTCTCCAAGGCTTAAACATTAACTATTGACCCAAGTAGGAAATATGCATTTCTATCAACCTCACCACAAGCAGACCATATATATATATATATATATATATATATATATATATATATATATATATATATAGGAGGGGGACATGCCAGTGTGCAGCCAACAAAGTTTTTGTTAGATGACAGTTTGGACCAAAAGCATTATTAACATTAATCCAAAATGCCCCAACAATATCTTACAATACCATCAAACTTTGGGAAAGTCAGATCAAAATGCAGCCTCTTTGTATAATACTTTGTTGTATTCAAAACTTTCCAGCAATAAAGCATTAATACAATGATATAAGATTTGACTTAACTAGATGATGCATCAGTACATTGAATGAAATTTTATTGATCTAATAACAATAAAATCTTAATGAATCAGAGATATTAATTTGAATTATATAATGATACCAAATTCATTTGAAAGTCAAGATAACATTCTACATAGTTCATATTCAAATAAGTATAATATACATTATCTAAATATCTATCTTACATAATATATACATGCATATAGACATACATGTAGATTCACACACAAAATAGTTGGAACAATTCAAACTATGTATAAAATGAAATTTATAAATATGCTAATTTTTCTTGAAATCTTAATACAGTTTATATCATAAGGCTTTGAAAGTTAAAGATTTAAATAAAAGTTTCTCTTCAAATTTATCAGAACTAGAAACATTAGACATTGAATCAAATAGCAAAGACTAGAAAATCTTTTTGCTCCACTGCTAGGACAAAAAGAAACAGATTTTTTTATTTCCCTTTTTCTATTCAAAAAAAAAAAAAAAAAAAAAAATGCTACCTCTAAGTGGATCAAATAAAACTGGTTTAGTTTCATGATTATATTAAATTTTTTTTTCATCTATCCAGGCAATTTTGCTAATCTTACTATAATTCATTAAATATCTTTCTACAGTTGCAGAATACAAGTACAACTTGAGCTATAAAAAAAGTTGGTGACTGTAGTCGAGGACGACCAGAAGGCTCCCTTTTCAATAGCTACTACACCGAGGAGTAGGAGAGGGCACTACTCCTTTCCCTGAATTGCTCCACTTTACCCTTGATACATACCTAATATTGCTGAGTGTTAAGCAAGGAGGTATCAAGTACCATTTTTAAAGTCTTTGTTATGACGCGACCTGGGATTGAACCCAGGTTTCCCGGACCATTGGCAAACACTCTACCCACTAAGCTAATGAGCCGGTCTCACTTGAGTTATAGCCACCAAAAAAAAAAAAAAAAAAAAAAAAAAAAAAAAGTTTAAAACTTAGAAGCTTCTAAAAATTACAAAATAGAGTTTTTAGCAATGATTTCAATTCATTATGTCAATCTAATTCTAAACTGAACCCTTTCTTTATGTCTGTCAACCTCCTAATTGTTTAATTCTATAAGGCTGACATTCAGGAGAAAATTTCCAAGCCAGGAACCAAAGTTATAACCTTTTCCCCACCCAGTCATTGGAAAACCAAAACTATGTTTATATTTATGGAGCAATAAACATTAACTAACCTATAAGTCTTAAAAAAAGAAAAAAGAAAAAAGAAGTTTAGTATTAATAGCTTAAAATACTAATAGGGCTGGTTTTCAGCAAGTCTTAATTAAAATTCAAGATTAACTATATATTTTAGCCTTCAATAGTTTATCAGTATAAGTGTAAATAAATAAAATGAATATTCAGTGTCATGTTGACTTAAAATCTTAAGATAACATGTTTTTATCCAAAACAGACAACTGGATTCAATTGAGTGAAGCAGGTTAATACATTTAACATAAAATAAATTGTTATCTTTCACCCTCTTGACAAAAAATCTATTTGAACATTTTTTGCTTTAAATATACCTATCATTTAGCTTATAGGTGTTTTTGTTTTGTGTGATCCATATAGGTATTATTAGTATTATTTCTTAGATGAAACATTTTCAGTTATTGCTAATTAGCATAGTTCATATCATGAATAAAAAGATTATTTATATACAAATCAACACTTAATATTTCTTTCTCATCCATCTAGTTTTCTCTACAAGTAAAATTTTCTACAGTTACTTTTGCTAGTGTAATGGTTAGCAAGCTAATCTAGCAGATCATTTTTGGTATGTTCAATTCTCATTTGATGGTCTTGTACTAAACCAAGTAAAGCTTAGTAAACAATTATTTTTCAATACTTCTGTTTTCTCCCTTCACCACATCACTTAGTATTCTTTTTTTCAATTTCTTTTTCTTTCTAATTTGTTTTCTTTATGCTCTCTTCTTTCTTTTGTTCATTCAAGTAATGACTTGTGTTACTCTAACAACAAAATTTCTCATTTCATAGTTGGGCCAGATTCTACAACCAAGATATATATATATAAGATGATTTTTTTTTACTAGTATTTCTTTCATCTTAATTTCAATTTCCAGATCATTATCTTGATAGTTAGTATAAGAAATAAAAAAATAGGCCTCCTGCAAAACTTAAACTTGCATGCCTTTATCCTCAGAAGCCTGTTCTAACAGGCGAGTCCTTGAGGTGTAGTGGCTAATGTGCTGGACAGTAAAATTGTAGTGAATTTGAACTATTTTGTTCACTTGGAAAAGGTATGAACCCTCTTACCCCCCCCCAGCTATTGTTTAACTCGTACAACTACTGTTCTTCTCCAAAGATAGCTTTGGCACTGAATAATACCCAAAGGTTGATATGTCATTAAACAAAGAAACCAAATCAACAAAAGCTACCAGCTAGTCATTTAAATCTAAAGGTAGAATTGTTATAAAAATTATCCTGCCATGTTTTGGAGAGTCAATGCTATAGTTTTAACTTTAAATTATATGGTAATCTTAATCTATTTTTAGTATGGTATCTTTTGTAGTTTTTGAAATAATCAAAATTTAAACACAGTACATGGCCTTTAATCCTAACATGCACATATCAAAGGTTCTGGACTAGATAACAAGTTTTACATGTCATACATATAGAAGTATACACATGAAAGTAAACTTAGAAAGGACATGCAGCTTTCTTAGGAAGGAAGAGAATAAAGTGATGTGTTAGCAAATTTTAAAAGCACACACTAATAGCTGTCTTTGTTATAAATAACTATATTTCCATACCCAGGTTTTTTTGGTATCAACCCTGCCACTACCAATTTTTTTTTTAAGTTTTGGATATGCAAAATTATGCTTTATGATGTTTTAAGGATTAAAATAAAAACTGACTGAGACACTGCTGCACCAGTGAAAGGGTTAAACTAACAGCACCTTTCCTATCATTATCAGTGGGAGGAAATACTAAAAGCATTAAAAAGGTTATTAATTTTTTTTATTGTCTTATTTTCAATAGTTTTATGCATAAACTTTAGAGGAAAACCATTTAAAAAATACACTTATAAAATGAGAAATTAAGAACTAATTGTTTTATGACAGCTATAATAAAAACTAACACGCACGCATACATACAAATATAAGGTTAAGGTCTTCATTTTCATTAAGTATCACTCAGGTTCTATCAGGGAGATGGGAATTGTATACAAGTCTGAAACCATAATCAATCAGGATTATTTTCTGTTATGATTAAAAAATGAAAAACAATTTGCCATTTTTATTCACTATTTTTTTTTACTTTAAAATCAACTCCCATGAAGGTAAATTTCACTAAAGCTAAAGCAGCTTTAGTGAAATTTACCTTCATGGGAGTTGATTTTAAAGTAAAAAAAAAAAAAAAAAAAAAATAGTGAATAAATTCAATACACTTGTGCATTAAACAAAATAAGTTCCCAACATAACTAGATAGAAATATTTTGTTACAGAAGGTCATTAACCTGATTGTACAGAAAGATACTTATATAAATAAGCTCTGAAAAACTATTCTTCAAAAACATTCTTTTTTGATTCAATGATAATTCTAAAGAAGCAAAACATTTTATATTCATTACTAGAATAATTCCTAAAAAAAAAAAAAAAAAAAAAAAAAAAAAAAGATACTATATTGTAAACAGGGGAACAATTTGATCCTACAAGGAAACTACAATTACTATATTCATTCTAGCAGAAGTTACAGATTGATGAAACAAGAAACAGTCACATTGTTCATTACTATAATTCTGAGATATATATATATATATATATATATATATATATATATATAAAAACAAGGTGGGTTCTGGTAACACAACTTGAATTAGGCAGTAGTTTAAAAACAGACCTCACAAAACTGCCAAAGATAACTAATAATTCTTTCTTTGCTCATTAGCTAAATTTTGAATTAAATTACTTCTTTATCTTTCTATGTACATTTTGAATTTGTTTATTAAATCAATTTAAAAAATAAATTTTTCAAAACTGTCTAGAGGACAGAGAGAGAGAGAGAGAGAGAGAGAGAGAGTCAAAGGAATCTGTGCTGTCAGCACTACTTGATGATGATGATCATACATTTGGTTTGGCTAAAAAAAATCTCAAGTAAAAAGTTACAATTTTTTTTTTAAAAAGGCGTGTTGCCAATGCAATTGTTTGGAAAGCTCAGGTCTCTGCTGAGCTTAATACTGAGTCATTCCAGCCAATTTCACTCTTGGTCCATCCTAAAGGTTCTAAAATATTTCAAAATTTCAGTACTTGTATTGTTGTTAGAATGTAAATCTTGCAGTGTAATCATTCTTATTTTATAACCATTTAAAATTTTAGGGAATTTCTGAAAATTTTCATTTCATAAGTTTTTCTCAATTTTGGAGGCTTACATTTTGAAATTGAGTAAGGATTGAGATTAGAAAACCAACCAAAGTGTTTTAAAATCAGTTATAACCAGTTGTTTTTAAGTGCGATACCTTTGAAAAATCAACAGTCAAAAACCTTTTAAACATGCTTTAAGGTGCAATTTCCAAAAGATTCAAAGTCTAAATAGCTCTTGCTCTAAGACCGTATGGTTAAATCACTCCATCTACTCCACTCTAATAATAGGCTTGGAATAGTCAACCAAACATACAAGACCCATTTGATTAGAAGTGTCTTTCATCTTTAAGAGGTGGCTTGAAAATAGGGGTGGGAACAAAAAACCTGGAAACTTGAATATTTTTTTGATTTTTGGATCTCAATAACTCAGAAAACTATATATATTCTTAAAGTATATTTGGAGATGGGTCTAGATTTTTTAAAATGAAATTTGATTTAGGCCCCTTGAAAATGGACTTATTCAGATATTGTAAAAATTACTCAACTGCAGGGGTCTGGATTTCCATGTGTGACCCAACTGCCATAATTTAGAAGGTAAAAAAATTATTTGAATTCTAACATTTTCTTTACCATCTTTTCCATCTCACACCAATAAAACCATAGTTAAAGTCCCAAAGCATATCCGAGATTAGACTTGTAATCTGAATTCTGAACAAAACAATAATACCAGATTTTTCCAAACTGTCTCATCAATAATCTTTATTTTTCTTTAAAATTTTTGCTGGATTATACATATACATTTTTGAATAATATATTTGGCTTAGCTAAAAACACAGTGTCCTGGGTATGACTGCATCCGGTGGTGAGGATCCAATTCTGGATCTCAAGGAAGTGGTGTACCCCTTTGTTGGGATTACTCCCAAATCAACTCTACCCAGAGTAGTTGTACCTGTTAGGGTCCCATCTATTGATCAAATAGATATGAAAATTATTAGTTTTAGATAAGAATACTTAATACCATATAACCATGTGCAATTAATTGAGAAATAAAGTGTGATAAAAAATGATTGCAATGGGATGTTGAAAATATAAATGGTTATAATCATTTACAAATGAATCCAATTTTGGTGATAAATAACCCATAAGGAGTTGATATGTCATTAAACAAACCAAAAATTAATGTCTTGCATGACATTTTCCTTTAAAAAAGTGTTGCACATGCAAAAAGCTTAGGTTTAGAAGAATTCTCAGCTACAAAATCTTTCCTATTTGTAAAATGCTACCTTCGTCCCATAATAACTATTATATTTAGCCTATATATAATAACTATTGTGAAACAGATGTAGCATTTAACAAATAAGAAAGATTCTACAGAGTATTGTATATGAATTATCAGCTGAAATGAACTTGGCCAACAGGTGAACCTTGGTGCTCATTTCAAGTGATTTTTTTTCAGTTTTTGCTAAAAAAGGTGTGTGGGTAAGTATGCATACCAGTCTATAGACTGAACATCTCACCAGATTGGCAAGGATGTCTATGGTTACAATTCAGGAATTCCCATAACTTTCTGAAGTTTCACACTCATTTTACTACTTATAATAGCCTCTCTTGGCATATATCTCTGCTCTACGTATAGTCTGATAATCCCCACAGCATACTAAACTACAATAAATTTTGAATTTTTTTATATTAGTTTATCAGCTAATTCAACAAGTAGTAATAGATCCCTAACAACCAAAAAGACATAGTAAATTTGTTCTTATTAGTTACTATTAAAATTATAATATGTATTTATAAATATGTCCCACTAGCTTTTAGAATTTATCAACACATTTTGATGCCTTTGATTTTTAAGCCTAAATTCTCAAAATGTTGAAATCACTAGTGTAAATTCCAACACTCATAATTTCTCTCCAATAGACAGTTCCTGATATCACTTTGCTATATCAATACCTAGAGAGGTTTAAAGAAACTGAAGTTTGGAACTATAATATGAAGAGGCAACTAAATTATCCTATGTGGAGAAAGAAATATATATATATCTTAATATTGATAATATAGTTTGCTATATCTATAAAGAGTGTTCAGTATCAATTATAGAGCATACGTAAATGTAAGTTAGGATAGCATATGCTGTTTGGTGATAGTTTCTCACATATGCAATTATCAGCATATATATTAGACAATTTATGGGCACTTTATGTTACTGTTATAATAGTGATCATGATGACATTGATACTCCTATTTAAAAAGAGAGAGGAGGATTCTAATTGGCATTTCATAATATGTTATATTAAGAATATAGATGGTTAAAAAAAAAAATTACATTTGGTGCAAACTCAGACCCCACAAGATTATCATTTACTTACAAATTGAACTGGAAATTGCTTTATTCTCAAAGAGTCTCTGAAGCGATTTGCTCTTATACAAATCTCACTATGATGACCAGTTTTGGCTGAGTTACAGTTGTATAAGAAAAGTAAAGTTGGTGACCGTACTAGAGAGTGATCCGAAGGCTCCCTTTTGGATAGCTACTACACCAAGGTGTAGGGGAGGGTGCTACTCCATTCCCTGGATTGCTCCACTTTACCCTTGATCCATACCTTATAATGCTGAGGTGTTCAGCAAGGAGGCATCAAGTACCATTTTTTGAGTCTTTGGTATGACTCGACCTGGGATTGAACCCAGGTCTCCCTAACCACTGGCAAACACTCTAACCATCATGCACAAGCATTTAATAATCACATATACTAACAGTATTTACCCATAATACATAAAGGTTGTAAGAGGGTTGTTATTAAAAATAAATGAGCAATATTCCTAACAATCAATATACACCACTTATCATAACTCTAGCAGATTACCACAAACATTTCCACATTAAATTAATGTTTGGTGAACATATTTTAAAAATTAACAGATTAATATAAGATAATAAAACTTTATACAGCAAGTATAAGTCTAACCCAGAATTTCTAATGAAAATCTTGAGGTCACCTAATATGCCACAATTTATGGTATTTACAATGGGTTACTGCTTTATTTACACTAAGCATAGCATACAGAAGTTGGCTTCAGGTTCATTTAGAGATTTCAGATACCCTTGAAAACACCTAAAAATTAAATATTTCAATGAATATTTAATCTTATTTTTCAAATTAGGGAGTATTAACCTAAATTAAGACAAAAAAAATATAAAAAAAATAAAAATATTGGTTTCAAAGCCTAAGGTAACCATTGAGATTAAATGAATTTCCTCTTATCTAAATACCAGGCAGAAACAGACATGTTCTAGGTGCATTAAGATTTATCTACCTCACATAACAAATATCAAGAGAATGAGTAAGCATTATGAGACAGACATTCATTTAGTGAGGGAGACCATTAAGATATACAGAAAGAGAAACAAATATCAATTAAAATGGGTTAGAGCCAGACCTAGTATATTTTAAAACCTTTTCAGGTAGAACTATCACAATTCAAAAAGTTTGGTTGAAATTGTGGCAAAAATCGTGGTCTTAGAAATACAGATGTATGTGCACACACACACACACACGTCATTCAATAAAAAAAAAAGTAAACTTTGCCAAAGGAGTTGGCAAAGGGAGTATTGTTTACATTTGCACTTTTTTCAAGGAAATCAATAAGGACGGGCCCTTTTATGTCCTAGAAGATTGTTGGCATCACCTTTTTTCTTTTTTTTACAGACTGCTGTATATAGAAATATTTCTTAACTGGATAATCAGTGTGTTTCCACTCCATGGACTGTCTTTTTCACTCAGTCTTGTGGTGGCAAACCCATGTTTCGCCCACTTGTAAACATTTACCAAAACACTTCTGTATCACATTACATTTTTCAAGAAATTTCATGTGGTTTGCACCTCTCAGCCATCAAAAATCTGATGACAGACCTCTCTTCAAGACTGGAGCACTGCCATTTTGAATAGTCTCAAAACTAATATTCTTGTGTGATTAAAACAAATTTTGCTATAAACCAATTTCAAACAATGCTGAATTTACATTTATGGAAAAATATCCATTATTTTGCTCTTCATAAAACAATTCTCATTTATAGAATGAGATTATATATATATATATATATTTGAATAAGTAGGGATATATATATATATATATATATATATATATATATATATATATATGTGTGTGTGTGTGTGTCCTTATTAAAAAAATTCCCCTTATTTATTGAATGACCTGTGTATGTGTATAAAGTTATGAAGAAGCCAATTAAATGACATTTTTCACAATTCAGCTTTTGTAAATAAAATTTGTTAATTCTTACGCCACCACATCAAAGGAGTTAAATGTTGGCTTTATTTTTTTCCCAAAATGCATGGGGGGGAACTCTCTCTCTCTCTGGTGTAGTGGCTAACATGTAGGGCTGTGACATTGTAATAATCAATTTAGAACTTCAATTGTGATAATACTAATACTAGCTATGGGTTAAATAGTGCCACTACTGTTCTACATTAAATAACTCATGATGGTTGATATGCCATTAAACAAAAGCTAAACCAAAGAGTAAATATAGATTTTCTCATCACAAGATATTCTTTCAGTGGAAAAAAAAAAATTATCCGAAAAGAGATTTCATTTTATTGTCCAGTTTTTCTAAAGTTGTTTTATTTGAACTACTTTATCAAATGTGTAAACAGTAAACTGAAATACAAATGGTATTATCTAACAGTACAAAAAAGAAAAACAGGTTTTATATACATTAGAATTTTATGTTTCTAAGATGACCACTTATCTAGCTAAAGCTGAAGCTCAAACTTGTTCAGGTTGGGGTAATCTTTCCACCCCCACACCAAACTATCAAGGATCTTACTAAGTTCTTAAGAACAAACTACTAAGAATAATGAGAATTTTTTGAAAGGTTTTTGTTAAAGACATGTAGGTCATTATTACTGCACTCTATAATTGGTGATAAGAATTTTGGTGGTGGTGTAGGTGTGTATACAATTTTTTACCTTTGTACTGACACCCTACTTTGTATAATTTTTATATGCAAGTGTTTATGGAGTTTTTTTTTTGTGAGGAGGGGGGGAGGATCATTATAAAAAGGCAAGTTTGTCAAACAACTGTTAACAATTATACAAAGTCTGGTTTTGTATCAAAGACAAGCACAGAAAATAAAATTAGTTTTACAATGGGTTGTTATCTATATTATTATAATCAAATTTTTGTATGTATGTTGCCACTTTCACTCATGCTCACTCAAATCAAAATTTTTCAATAGAGATAGATACTAGATGCAAATTATAGAATACTTCCTTTTATTTGCTAGTAGTTATAGATTCGAAGAGTAGGATATGACTTGAAATTGAGTTTAATACCAAGCAAATGGCAGCCTTTAAAAGTTGCTAATAATGAATATTTTTGGCATGGTAATTTAACATTTGTTAAATTCAAATTTTTTTTTTAAATTTAAATCTCCTTAACTCAGTACTGATAAAATGAAATTTATGACTTTTTGGTTTTTTATTTCTATCTCCAATACTTTTCAAGAGAACAAGTACCACACTTCAACCCTGTGTGATGTATTTTGACATTAAATAAATTTTATCAGTAGAGTACAGATGGTACACTTTGATGCAAGTATGTTATCCAGTTTCTTTCCTTATATATATATATATATATATATATATATATATATATATATATATATATATATATAAAAGAGAGAAATTCAAATATGTCTGAATTTCTTTTACAAGTAATAAATATTAACAAGAGAAGCAATAGAAAACTACAGCCCAGTTGGCTGGGGGCTGTAGAATACACCAACTGCATCTCCGCAGAGGGAGTAAGACCCCCACCTACCCAACAAGTGTCCTGGATATGACACTAAACAATCTGATAATGAGGCTCCAGCAATGCTGGAGCTTTTGGGAATGTAGAGTACCTCTTTAATGCCATCACTCCTTGGTCCACTCTAGCCTGGAGTGGTAGCACCTGATAGAGTCCTATCTATGGGTCAAATAGAACTTTATTTAAACTAAGCATGAACAAATGACTTATGCTCAATTGAATTGTTAGAAATAGAACTGTTGGATAATTCAACTGTGTGTATGATGCATTTACATATCATATCTAATACATATGTAAAAGGAGGATGTGGCATTGAATAACCAACAATGGTTGATATGCCATCAAACCAAACCTAAAAGAAAACTAGTATTTTAGTTCAAATATTCAGCATTTTTCCAAACTTTTTATATTGGTTACACAGTTTAAAAAAATCAATTTTTTGGAGACATTACTTAAGTCATATATATATATGAATGATATAATGAAAAATAAGAATGGGTATATAGAGATTATCAGCATCACACAGTTTGAAAAGATCTGGTCTAAGTAATCAATTGTTATATGGAATCAATTTTTCATCACATTGGCTGATTGATCTAAAAGCAAATATTTCTAGCAGGTAGAAGATATCCTGGTGTAGCTCAACAGTTTGTGTCTTTTGTTTATGCTATGTCATGAAATAAGTAAGGTCAACACACATGTAAAATAACAGATATTTTATCCTGGGGAGAATACGGTAAACAGTTGTTATGCTGACTAATGTAAATAACCTTAGTGGTATTTGCTCAGCATCCCATGAAGCCAAAGTGTGGCACAAGACCTTTTTGACGTGGGAGCCAGGCTCAGCGGCTCTAAAATTACCTTGAGCCATGTCAACATTTTCCTAAAAAGGGGCACCAGGCAATAAACCTAGCCCTTCCAAAACAGGCGAGAGCCTTGGGGGATGGCTCCCTGAGGCCCAAAAAGTGTCAGTCTTGGCCACATGACACAAATATTGGGCTTTTCTGGCACATATGTCAGGCAGCCTTGACCGATAAATTAAGATTAAATTAAATAACCTTAGTCATGTTTGTTAACAGGCAGTCTTTAAAAAGTCTTTAGACAAGTCTATCTTGTAGGGAGTTCCAGCTACTCCACAACAGTTTATGATAGAAAATGGGCTCAATTCCCAAACTATATATACAAATTGAACTATTTCATGATTCTGTACTCAATAGTTGTTACAAGGTTGTCTGATTGGGGCTACTCTTGAAAAGTCCAGTGAGACTAAATTTTCAATTTTACAACTTACTTGCAATTTAACATTAAGAGGTGTGTTTAGAGTAATGGTTACCATCAAAGGAAATGTAATCAATAACCTGAGTTCAAATCCTAGATAAGTTTGTTTGCATTTCCCTTTGTGCTAATGCCCTTGAGAAAGGCATGAGTCAATCTGTTTTCACCTCAGCTTTGAAGTAAATAGTAGATCAAACTGGGTTCTTTAGCCTAAGTAAGGCCACCAGTCTAGAAGGAAAACTGAATTCAAACCAGCTCTACTTATTTTAAAATTTGGCTTTGAGTAACATCCTGTCAGTGGCAGAGGGGTTAAGTAAATACATACTTGCTAATTAACCAAAGCTAACTTAGGAAACATTACCGTTGAGATGAAAGTCAATGATTGATTATTTATACATTTATAATGGAATATAATTGTTTTAGAGACAAAGATAAGTATAGGTAAATTACCGTATTTTTTTAATGAAATAAATGCAATGATAATATTAATGAAAGTAAAACCATTCAAATCCATGATTTAAATGACTTACTCGGAAAAATGTATATCAATAAAAAAGAAACCTTCAATTTAAAAATTAGGCTATTGTCTTTACAAATTAGCTACTTTTCATTCTTTAGCTCTATATTTTAGACTGAATTGAAACCCAAAATCAACTAATTCTTCAATATAAAATTGAAACAATGCTGAAATAATATATGCAATCAACTCTTCCTGATAAAACCCATCCTAGGAGAATGGAAACCAACTTTCAGAAAATCCAGAAAGGAACAAGTCACTATATCTTGATTGCACATTAGTCACACAAGACTTATGCACTCTTTCATATTCTAACAAGAGAAACAACCACAGTGCACAGCATATCAAACATCCTACACTGTTAAACATTTTCTCATAGAATGCAGAGATTTAGCTCTCATTAGACAAAATTTTTTCAACACAAACAATATGAAGGACCGATTTGAAAATGTCAACATGGATGACATTTTGTCCTTTTTGAGATAAATAAAATTATACTAAAAATCATAGACCTAAACAATGATCAATACCATATAGAGTAATTATTAAAAAACAAAAAAAACAAAACAAAACAAAACAAAAAACCTATCCCAGGGGATTTTATATATTGTTAAAATACATTTGGAGGGGGTAGGGACATGAATACATCAACGTACAATGTATATAATTCTCTAACCTCCAGTTATAAATAAGTCCAGACAGGTTGACATGCCATTAAAATTAATCAATCATAGCTCTATACTTTCAGCAGTTCGGAGCTAGTTACTCTGGCTTATTATCAACAACATTTGTATAACTTACAATATAAAATAATCATTATTGAAAATTTTCCTTTTCTCATTACTCTTTATGATTTACTGACTAATGTTCATCTTACTGTTACTTTTTATTAAAACATTTTAAGTTGATACAACTAAACAGTATGAAATCAAAATAAAGAAAAAGCTTTCAGGACACTCAAATTCTCAAAACTCATTTTTCATGAGTGTTTGCCAATGGCCTGGGAGACCAGGGTTCAATTCCAGGTAGAGCCATAAAAAAAAAAAAAAAAAAAAAAAAAAAAAAGAAGTACTTGATACCCCCCTTGCTTAACACAGCATTATAAGGAATAGATCAAAGGTTAGCGGAACAATTCAGGGAAAGGAGTAGCACCGTCCCCTACACCTTGGTGTAGTAGCTATTGAAAAGGGAACCTTCTGGTTGCTCTCGACAATGGTCAGCCAACTTAATTATATACACCAGTACCACAAGACTGTCTAATCTTGGTTGGTTGGGTTTTATAGCATATCAACGCTTGTAAGTTATTTAATGCCAAATTCTGTTAATAAATATATTAAATATATATGATTTGGAAATATAGTTTGTAGGTTACATTCTTAAATGAGTCAAACCTCATTTCTTTGAACACAGTGAAATGTTTTCAAGTATTGCTATCTATAACTAATGATTCTATTTAATATTAGTCAATTGTTTGCCCACATTTGAATGATTTCAAGTATTCCAATCTAACACAAATAATTCTATTCATCAATTATTTGTTTGCACACAGTTAAATAGTTGCAAGTATTGCTACTTGATATCAACAATTCAATTTAACAGTTATTTATTTGCACATTGTTAAATGATTAAACAGTTTTATTTAACATCACTTATCTGTTTGCACACAGATATACAAGTATGATTTTTAAAAGAATACTTTGAAAGTAATTTCATTTTTTAAAAAATTAGAATGATTTGTTTGCACACAGTTAAATGGTTTCAAGAATTGCTATCTAACACTAATAACTTGATTTATTATTAATCATTTGTTTATGCACAGTAAAGCAGTCACAAACTTTGCTATTTAACACTAATAATTCTATTTAATACTATTCATTCATTTGCACACAGTCAAATAGTTCCAAGTATTACTATGTTATACCAATAATTCAATTTTTGCAAACAATTAAAGGGTTTTAAGTATTGCTATATAACACTAATAATTCAATTTCTTATTAATCATTTGTTTGCACACAGTTAAATGGTACTATTTGACCCCTTGATGGAACCTTACAGGTAATACTACTCCGAGTCAGAGTGGACATGGGAGCAATGACAATGAAGGGATACTCCATATTTCCCAAGGCTGCAGAGCTGGAGCCTCACCATCAGATGGTTTAGTATCATATCCAGGACGTTGAATGAGAGGTCTCACCCCGATACAGAGATGCAGTCAGTGTATTCTACAGCTCTAGCTGAGTGGGCTGAAGACTGACCAAGAACATCTGGGAATTAAAGAAAAGAAAAGGAAGAACCAGAGGTTAAGTGGTCAGTTTTAAAAAGAGTGTATGCTAGTAATGAGGGTTTCAAACATTGTAAATTGTTCTTAGAGGGAAAATATATTATATATAGATTTTGCAAATTCTAAAAGATCAGAATTGGTAGCTAATGTCACCATGGAGGTAAATATTTACTTTGTAATTTGGTGCCAGATGACTTGATACATTAGCTATGTAATAGTCACATGACTTAAATATTGCACTAAGAATAGATATTTATTTAGTTGAATTCAGTGGGCTTCTGATGCGTTGATACAGGCTCATCTGAAGATCATAACATGAAACTTAGGATAATAAATTTTTACCCTACTTTATGAAATATTGTGATATTCCTCTGTAGTTTTGAGCATAGAGCACTGTACTTTATCTAAAAGGCTTTCAGTAATATATATATGCAATTTGGTCTTATTTCAGACCTATGAGAAGTTTATTTCTAAACATTTTAGAAATTCAAATATATCTGATTTTTTCATGTATATTAATTAAATAGACTATATTACTGTTGTGGCCTGTTAGGGGCCAGAAAGAAAACATGGAAGTAGAGAAATTTTATTGTAATTTCTGTAGTTGGGTTTTTGCATTTTAAGAAACTGTCGACTACAATGAGGTAGTAATATCCTTCCAGAAGTCAATGTGAATTCTAGACCACTGTAGATCTGTTTTTGGCCAGGGATTGAATTTAATAGGAGGTGCCTTGGCTGCCAGGGCACAACCTTTATATGATTTGACCGTGTTTTCTATATCTTTATCTATGTTTGGCCAATGGACAAAGCTATACATCAAACTTTTCATTCAAGTACTCTCTGGGTGGCCAGCATGGAAATCTTTCAAAATACGCTTCTGAAGTGTTGATGGCATCATAACGCATTCCCTGTACAGTAACACCTCGTCACATATAGAAGATGTCTATAGTTCCCTGGTCCTTTTAAAAATTTTTAGCATCAATCTGGTTGATATACTCATCGCAGAGAGCCTCGTTTTATTTGTTCAAGCATCACTGGAAGTTCCCTTATTGTATTACAAAGAGTAGTTTTTAATTCTCCTTCAGATTGAAGGGAGGTGATCACTGTATCTTCCAGTGGTTCTTTGTACTTAGAATTAGTCTTGACAATTCGTCCTCATGGCCAAATTTTTTCGATGTTAGGTACTCTATTTGAAAGTTGTAATTTAATAGGATTGTACCTGATCTCTGCAGCCTGTTTGCTGCATGCATAGGAAGACTTTTCTTTGAGCCAAAAATGGTGAGTAGTGGCTTGTGGTCTGTCTGTAGAGTGGAACTTTGAGACTGCGAATATAATCTCAAGAGCTTCTTTTTCGATTTGCAAATAATTTTTTTTTTCCACGGGAAGCAAGGCTCTCGACACGTGAGCAATTGATTTTAATGTCCCATCAGTCATTTTGTGAAGAACGCATGCTACTACACCATATGAGCTAGCATTGCTGGCTACTATGATTTCCAAGTCTGGGTTGTAATGTGTGAGAAATAATTCTGTCGTCAGTGTTTTCTATATTTTTTCAAATGCCTCCTGGCATTTCGCTGTCCAAATTCAAGGGTTGTCTTTATTTAATAGTTCATTTCTGGGGGCACGCAAATCATGCGTGTTTTGTAGGAATACCTGGTAATAATTTGCTGTATTTTTTATGTAGCTATTGGTTTTATTTTTAGAGCGGCAATGCGAGCTGACTCGGTTACATATAAAGCACTTCTTGATCCGGAAAGTATAATCTTTGTACCAGCGTAGGGCCCCACATCCGGAACATGGGTTAGGGAGCAAAATATTTTGCTTCTTTGTTTCATTAGTTTTAGTAGGAGACCGTTTCTTTTTGTAGCGTATTTTTCTGACATGAGCAATACCTGATTCTTCGATTTTTTTAGAATCCTGCTTTACACTTATGTACCTTTGACAGTCTTCAGTAATCTGCTGTTGTATTATATTCAGCTCATTTTCCAATTTGTTTAGTATTCCTCACCTAATTTCAGCATCTTTTGTTAAAACTAGCCCTTGCACAAATATCAAGCATTTGAAGTTATCCGCATTTAGCTCCGCAAGTGCTTGCAATGCTTGCTTACCTCTGACATAAGTGGTATAATCTTCCCCTTCCTTCCTAGATAAAGACACCTCCATCTCTTATGGAAAAGAGATGTCTTTGGAGATGTCTTTGGAGTTCCATGAGTAATTCTACTGCTTTGGTGAATGTCAATTCACTAGCCTTTGGGGGCAGAATGTAATTTATGAATTTTGTGTGTTCAGTTATGCCAAGTTTCCTCAGAAGACTAACTTTTTTGAGTCACTCCAATTTGCACAATCTGTAGTATATAAGTCTTTATATCTCCTAAAATATGACAAAGGTTACGTCTTCCTTGGGAGAGTATGAAAAATTCTCTATTGCACTCCAAATGGTGTTATGTGAAAAAGAAAATTCATTTTTGATGGGACTACTATGATTTGTTAGTTCTAAAACTTGCTTTTGAAATTCGAGTTGTCTCTCTTGATTTTCCTTCTGAGTTTGCAGAAGTAATTTTTCTATTTTTTCCTGTTGAGAGAGCAGTTGTTTTTGTTACTTCTCTTCCATTCTTTCTTGGACCTGCAATTGCTGTGTATTCTGGTACTTTACCAGATCTAATAAAACACTTTTGAAATCCTCCATGATAAGTGTGTCTTAAAGAACTGAAAAATAAGTAATTTAACGTAAAGAAAAACTTTTTTTTGTAAAAAAAAAAAAAAAAAAAAAAAAAAAAAAAAATCTTGAATTTTCCTTACCTGAGATGAAAAGAAAAAATATGAATGCTTTTATTCAAGATGAATAAAACACAAAGCTATTGTCCTTTATAGAAAAGAAGAAAAAAAAAAAAAGAAAAAAAAAAAAGGTTAATGAGAATTTCCTTTTCGTTAGAAAAAGAAACTGATTCTCATAACTGGGAGTCTTGAGTTCCAGATCAGTGCGTGGTAGTAACACTTTTAAAATTTTGGTTTTACCAAATGCTGTTCAAATGAAAAAGAGTGTGACAAAAAAAAAAAAAAAAAATCCTCATACATCCACTGTTAAAATAAATTGGCAATTACCACGGAGTCCTTTTTTTCCCCTCCAATTTTTTGTGTTGTAAACAGAATTGGTAGAATTCTCATTCGCTGACGATTTTTTCTTTCACGATCTCTTCATGGTAGTATGAATCCTTGTTTGCCAATTATTTGTGGACCACAAGTGTATTTTTACTGGTTAACTTTGCATGTTAGTTCTTTTACGAAAACTTGTTTGCCAGTGTTTTAGGAGAGTTCCATTTTAAATCCTGGTGGTCCTTGCAAATCCTTCATCACCAAATTGTTGTGGCATGTTAGGGGCCAGAAAGACACAGAAGAGGAGAAATTAGATGGAGCAAGTGTATTGAAGAACAGAACATATATACAAAATAAGAGTGTTAGTACAGCAGGTAGAAGTGTCCATCCAAAAACTGTCAGGTTTGATTGCTGGGAGGAAGTCTCTCCAAAAGTGAATAGAGTTTGTATTTATGAAGGAGGAAGAGTTCATTATTGTGTCACTATAACAATTACTTCATCTCTTTTTCTCATTTGCTCGTTCACTTTCTTCTTTTATCTTCTACTATAACTCTCCAAACTTGAGTCTTCCTCCTTATGCAACCATGTTCTCTCTTTTTCAATTTTTCTTTCCTTACAAATTATTCTCTCTTCACATGTTTTCTTTTGTCTGTTTGAATAAGCTGAAAGGATTTCAGTCAATCTATGCTCCTACATTCTCAACTCTGCCAACATGATTGATGCTATCATCTGGAAACTATAGACAAGCAGACTGGCTAATCCATATGCAAATAATCCTATCACTTATGATAGGAACTATATTAGTATTATGATAAATAGCAACAATAAAATTTTAAAAAATAAATAAAATTAAAACTCAAAAGAAATCTCAGAATTTTGATTAAAAAATATTAACCTTTGTTTAGTATAGCTTTTCTCAGAGCAAATTCTCAAAAGGAATCAATATTAATTGTAAGGGAAAAAAAAAAGTTTTAGGCATTCTATTAGGACAAAAAAACTGGCCTTTAAAAAGTTGTGGAATGGTTTCTTTTTGAGATCTATGTAAATGTTAGTCTTACATGTAAGAGGAAAAAAGGAGGAAAAAGGAAAAAAAGAACAAGTGAGACTGTTACAATGTGGTTTATTATGTATTGTATAGAATTTCTATATTGGTCATGATAGCAATGGGGAAAAAAAAAAAGTAATCAACTCAGATACAGAAATTGAAAAAAAAATAATCAGCATGATTTTCATAATCAGTAAATTATATTTGATCTTGACAGTGTGATCAAAAACTGAAAATGATTCCTTAAAAGCTATCATTGCATTACTATTTTTTTCCAAGAATTTGCCCCCTTCTTTCCCCAGTTTTGTTACATCATTCCAGATTTTCAATCAAGTATCTGATAAATTTATCCATTTTCTTAAATTTTTCAAGCAATTCCCCATTCATTTACCCCCACCCTACAAAAAACCTGTATTGATTTAAAGTTTAATCAAGAAGTCATGTTTCTTATTTCTTTGTTATTTTTGTAGTTAGAGAATTTCCACTCGTTTATTTTGTTCTGTTGCCAGGGCCTACAAGAATGCCGATTGCATTCCCTACTGAGAAATAAGACATATATATATATATATATCTCATATCATATCATATATAAAAAGTGTTCTGGGTATAATACTAAACTACATCAAGTGGTAAGTTTTGAAGCTCTGAAGTACCCCTTTGTTACCATTACTTCTAGATCCACTATGATCTGGAGTTGCAGTACTGGTTAGAGTCCTATCTATAAATCAAGTAGAGCTGTGTTTATTAAAATAGGAATATTTGAGATAATAAAACTATATGCAAACAAATGATTATAATTAAATAGGAATATTTATTTGAAAACTACGTAATTGCTTAACAAAACAAAACAAAAAACCTACTTGGCATGAAATAACCCAACAAGAGTTGACACACTGTAAAATCAACCTAACCCTTCTTTTACTGGTTTATGATTGACTGTCTCTCATTTGCAAATTATTAATAATAATGAGTGAGAAAGGTTCTGTGTTCATGCTTGCCTAGATCATTATAATTTCTCAAGGGAGAGAATGACTAAATGCTAATTATAGAGTACCTTCTAATTTATTTGCTGTTATTTATAAGATAAATTATATAAAAAAGGATGTAACTAATCCAAGAGTTTAATGATCATCAAAAGTAATGTTTCATAAAGTTTAATAAAAATACATTTCACTTAACAGTTGCCACAACTTATATGGTAACTTTCTTATCAATATCAAATGTTAAAACATTCATTTCCCTAAAAAGTCACTTAAAACAGGAGTGCATATTTTTCTCTAAATGTCACATATCAAAGTTTTACAATATATATGTATATTGCATTATTCAAGTTTTTCAAAGGATTAGTTGATTTTAATGGCATGTCAACCAGTGTAGGGTTATTTCATTTCTAGAGGTCAGGGAATCATGTATATAGTAAGTCTATATTTACATTTTTGGGTAGTTGTTTCTTAAAAGTCATCTATCAAGAATTCCAATCTAATACAAATAATTTGCACAGTGTTGTATGATTCCATGTATTCCTATCTGATACTAATAATATGTATGCGATTATATGGTTTCAAGTAACTATTTTTAATGATAATCATTTGTTTACAAACAGTTACATGGTTTCAAGTAACTAATAATAAACCTTAGTAAACATTTATAGGTTCAAGTAACTATTCTTAAAACAATTAATTTACACACAAACCTATTTGACTCACAGATGGAATCCTAACAAATCCTAACCACTATGAGTCAGAGTGGACTTGGGAGTAATGGCAATGAAGAACTGGAGCCTAATCACAGAATACAGTTTAGTGTCATACCAAAGATACTGAGTTTTATAAAGAGCAAATTATTTTCATGAGAAGTATGGTACTGGAAATTCATCAAAGATTCAAAATAGATTTAATACAACCATAACTGTGATTCTGGTAGCATCTACAACTATTAATTAACTAAATTTAAAACATTGTAAATAAAAAAGAAAGTTTAAAGACTTTATTCTTAAAAAAAATCTTTCCTCCTTTTCTGTCAATAAAAGACAGAATTTATTGTTAAATTTTACCAGTTTTAAGATAACTCATATTTTAATTTGAAATAAATTGTAAACAAACGCACGTGTTTGGCTTGCCAGATCTTGAAAAGGTTAAAGAATTACAGAACTGTAATAAAATCAAGTAGAATCAGGTACTTTTTGTATAGTTTGTGTTGTAAAACATTGTCTCAAGACAGTTAGGCATTGTTTTTAATTAACCTTATTACTAAAAATAAAATCATTTCTCAGTCGATTAAAAAAGAGGATGTTTTTATAATGAGAATTGATTATTCAAGTATTTTATAGCCATGTTTTTATTCTTTATTCATATGATTCATGTTTATTTTTATTTTTTTTTACGGTCAAATCAATTTTACCCACAACTTGGGCGGCGGGTGTTAAAACGGAGTCTATTCTTCCAAAACAGATGTTTCATTGTTTTCTTTCTTTTCTTTGTTTAGGGATGGGATTTTTTAAAAAATGGTGAAGCTTGACTTTTTTTATAATAGGTACGGAAACCCGCCAAATTTAACGTTTTTGGCAGTGGCAGCTGACTAAGTAAACTTTTTCCCGCTATGAATAATTAAAATGCAAAAATAAATGTAAAAGAAGTGAAAAGGTTGGATAGAGAAAAGATCAAATTTTGTAGACGAAGCAAAAGTATGTGATTTATGAAGGCATGATTAAGTTGGTTAATTTTTTTTTTTTAATTCAGGGCAAAACTCCATTTAAAAAATTTAACAGCTCAGTCCTGGCAATCAGGAATAAAGGCAAAGCAAATTCGAATCTTTTTTTTTTTTTTTTTTTTTTTTTTTAAGAGTGGAAAAAAAAAAGTTGTGACTAGCCTGACAGTTATGTACTTAATTTTTATGTTTTTAAAGTTTTGGGACACTTTGTGTTGTTTTTGCTGGGTTAGGGTCCAGATTGAGAGGATTTACACACACACACACACACACACACACACACACACACACACACTTTAAAACTTAAATAAGCAAATTTTTAGGCTTTTAAAAAACTTGACATTTTGTTTGAAATGCGCATTTTATTTAGCGTCTTTCTGCGAACTTGACATTTGCGACGCAACTTAATTTTAATACTGAAGAACAAAATAATGTCCGAGCTTTGGCTTTTTAATCAATAATACACTACAGCCCAAAATAAAACTGACCTGTTCAATAGCTAAAATGTCACCTTTTCAAGTATTTATTATTTTAGTTAAACAATAAAAACAGTCTTACATTTTTGAAATTTTAATAATTTTCGAAAGACTAAAGAAATTATTGTCTAAATGCTTGCTCCATTGCTTTTTATTTAAAGTTTTTAAAGAGTCGTACAACTTAAAATTTTCTTTTAGATTGAATAAAAGTTTCACCATTGCTTGCACAACAAATATTGTGATGTTCTATGTAAAAGATAAGTAATAATACTATATAAGTTGAAACGCAAACGAAAAAGATTAATGTTTATTGTCTGTGGTTTCATTTATTGAGCAGTAAACACTAAACGGCAACACTTAAAAGAAATGACCTCAATCAAACCTTCTTCGTAGTAACCTTAAGAATAAAATACACATTTATTGTAAATGAATATAAGAAGCAAGGAATATAATCAATTATTGCTATTAACATGACACACCTACACATTCAACCAGTGATTCAACATTTTGAAAACAAACAAAAAACACGTGCACTTTTTCTTTTTTAATTAACACTCCGTTGCGTCACGTCACTAAATCTACAACAAGGTATAATTATTCATTCATATTAATACATCTTTCTATAATTATTATACTAGTTTCAGGCACTTTAGATCAATAAACACAACTGTTTGGTACTTTTAGTGTAAAAGTGCACATTTAAATCTAAGCACTCGCGACCTATAAGTGAAACTAATGACGTCAACGAACGAATAAAGTAATAATGAGGAGGGGGAGGAGAGAAAAAAAAAGCTGCCTGTCTAGTACAATTATTAAAAAGCAGTCGAGTGCTGGGACCTTTATTAACTTGAGTTTTATCTTGCTCTATAAGAATGATCCTAATTTTAATTATTAACCATTGACTAAATGATGGCATGATAAATAGTAGTAGCACTTCAAGAAGTTGAAGTAATGAGTCAGAAACAAATGCGATGGAGCAGCTGAGGTTTTAAGTGTTAACTCTTACGAAAATTCAGTGATTTTTTTATGTCTTATTTCATTTTTACTATATATTGTTACTAAAAGTATAGGTAGTAGAGAAAAAAAAAAAGGAAGTAAAGAATTTTTTAAAAATCAGATTGCCCGGGCGTCTTAAGAAAAGATGATTAATAAATAACACACTCAGCATAAACTGCAGCAAGACTAGATGCCTAATTGTACTAGTCAAATTCATTAAAAAAAATTTTTAAATCTCTTTTTTTTTATCAGTATCGTCTATTTATCTATTTATTATTATGACTGATATCTAAGTTTCTAGTAAGTACAACAATTTTTTAAAAAGATTAAGAAGTTTAATGTTTGAAAATTTTCTTCAACATTGAACAAATTGACTATTTTTTTTTCCCCCGTTGGATCAATTGCTCGAGTTAGGGTTAATCACCTCTCAAAGCTTTACTGGTAGTTACAAAATATTTGCCAAATGTATATTTTTTCCTCCTAAGTTTGGAGCTCTGAATCAATTTCAACTAAATACTCAATTTTGAAGCAATGAATTTAAACATAAATATCCCAGTGAGATGAATCATAACTAAAGAAAAACGAAATCCGATATAATTACCGTTTTAAAGAATGGTTGAGAGGGAGAGGTTATCTGAAATGACACCAAAAGTTGTTTTTGATAGAGATAAACCAAATAAGGATAAAAGTTGCCGGAGTTAAAGTTAAAATAAATAAATAAATAAAAACAGCATACATTGTATGTCATACAAGTAAAGAATTCTTCCATCATGAAAATGGCCATATACTCTAGAAACCATTGTTCCACAAATGAAGACTATATCAAGCCAACTTCGGTACAAAATTCTATTTTATTCGATGAATATTCATTCCAGTACTCAAGGCCGAATACAGCCACGCTCAAGAGATCGAAAATTTTCTGAGGCTTACTCCAAATTTACTGTGAAAATTTTAATTTGATATAAGTGTATAAGCCTAAGATATTAAAATTTTGCAAAATCATGCCGTCCATTCTTCTAAGTTTCCCCCTGTTACGGTAGGATGACAGTCAGCTTGATATAAGTTGGTTGGCATTAATTTTTTATTATAAGGCAAGATAGAAAACTCAGTTACCATCACTCAAAATCATTAAAAAATCCTAGGATCACTGAAAGATAACATATGTAAGCTTATACATATGTATATATAAGCTCAGAAGAGGTTTCCCACGAACTGTCAGTTGATTGAAAAATAAAGATTTTTGATTCACCCTAATCTTTGTGTGTGGTTGTGTTTTATGACATATCAACCTTTGTAGGTTATTTAAGGCCAAATCCTGTTCATACATATATATTAAATATGTGATTTGAGATAACATTTTTAAATGAGCCGAAGCTCATTTTTTTTCTACACAGTTAACTGGTTTCAATTTAATATCAGTCATTTGTTTGCACACATTTAGATGATTCGTAAGTGGATAGTTTGTAAGTCATTTTATTTCTTAATGAGTTAGAACTAATTTGTTTGCACACAAGTATTGGAAGTATTTCTATATAGTTAAAATTGAAGATTGAATTATTGCTATCTAACACTAATAATTCTATTTCATATTAATCATTTGTTTGCGCACAGTAAAGTAGTAATAAGTATTGCAATTTAATACATTATTCTAGTCAATACTATTTATTCATTCATTTGTACACAGTTATAAGGTTTCAAGTATTGCTATGTAATACCAATATTTCTATTTTGCATACAGGTAAATGGTTTCAAGTGTAGTGGAAGGAAGTTTCGTATTTTGGTTTGGCGCGCAATTTGACGCATAATTTCACCCAATCAGGATGACCTATCCTATTCACCCCGGACCTCTTTCCCGGGCAGCAGAAATTGGGTAAGCTGCCAAACACAGTCTCTTTGGCTGAACAAAGCAGTCCAGAGCAGACATCCCACTGGCTTTTCTTCAATAGTAGCAGCAGCATGGCCACATGAGGGAACCTATCTAATTTATGGATTCCTTGTATCTATCACTTAGACCAAGGAATCCCAGTTGAATATGAATTAGATACATTAAATACGCCACCACAGGAACAACTTTATGTCACCCCCAAAATTGTCGATGCGATGCCTTATTCTGCTCTCGGCACCTAGCTCTCATTTCACCTCTGGGCCACTTTAATGGAGACAACGCATGCCTCTCCCCAAATCACCAGACACACAAAACTCAAGGTGACCCCAAAGTTTATTTCCTCCAACAGCAAACAAGACTTTCGCTAAACTACAGCGAACACAATCCCTTGCACGTCCAACGATACGCGCTGCCTTCTCAACTTTCTCATAACTCCATTTCGTCTATACTCACCACCTTTCCTATGAGACTTGCAGCACAAAAGCAAACTATTTTCCATGCTGGAAATAAAAACTATTCCTAAATACACATTTTGACTTTGTACATCATGAACCTTCTCCTTTATATACCTAACTACATTTAGTGAGGAAGTTGCCAAAAACACCTAACTAAAACCCTTACTAAAACACAACCTATCCTCGCTAAAAATAATAACAATTTTATCATCGCCAACAACTTTTCATCATTCCTACACAAGTATTCCATACTAATAATTTTATTTGCACACAGATAAATGGTTTCAAGTATTGCTATGTAATACTATTAGTTCAATTTAGGCGTACAGTTAAATAATTTTGAGTATTGCTATTCAACATTACTCATTCGTTTTGCACAAAGTTAAATGATTCCAAGTATTGCTATGTATCACTAACAATTCAAATAGTTATTTGTTTACAGTTAAATGGTTAAACAGTTCTATTTCTACCAATTCAATTTAACATAAGTAATTTGCACACAGTTAAAATGTCAATCAGTTCTATTTGACCCATAGATGGGACCCTAAGAGGTATTACCACTCAATGTCAGAGTGAACCTGTAATTCATGTCAATGAAAGGGTACTCTACATTCCCTGAAGATCCAAGAATGGAGCCTCACCATCAGATAGTTTAATGTCATATCCAAGACATTTGTTAGTGGAGGAGATCTTACCACTCTGTAGAGATACAATCTTACACAGCCAACTGGGCTGCCTCATCTTTGTGTAAAGAGTATCTAATGATAATAATAATAATAGTAATAAACAACTTTTTTTTTTTTTAAAGAAACACCAATGTATTATTAATATTATTTGATTTCCCACCAGAAGTTTTGATGAAATCCAACTAAGTTTAAAAAAAGACAGTTTCTGAACATTTGTAGTTTGCCTTTTAAATTCTTTGTTTAATGGAATATCAACCTTTGTAGGTTATTCTCCTAGAAGAACAGCAGCGGTACTATTTAACCCATAGCTGGGAGGATAAAGGGGTTCATACCTTTCCCAAGAGTATTTGCCTGAAAGTGAACATAATAGCACGACTGGAATTTGAACTCGCTTACTATGATTCCGCAGTCCATCGTTTTAACCATAACACCATGAGGACCTCCCCCATTTTAATTCTAAAATATTGCCAAGAAACCATGTCAAATTGTGATATTCTTTGAACAATTTCATGATGGTTCCAAGATTTTTGGCAAGATTGTATTCAGGTGAATTCACTAGACACTTGCAAAAAAAAAAAAAAAAAAAAAGAAGAAGCTTTTTCAACCTGTATGATTCCATGCATGGAATATACAATCCATTGCTTCACCAATGAATCCACCATCATACTCAACAGAAAAAGGTGAAGATTTATGTTTGCATATAACTGGACTTGAAATCATTAGGAAAATCCAAGAAGTCCATATGTAAAAGGTGTGAAGCTCTTTCAATCATGCATGCTCAATTTGGAGCAAAATATCAAACTGTATACAAAGTCAGTTCTATAATGAGATACCCTTTATAACCAGACCTTCTGTTTTTTCATTTAATTTTCAGGTATATAATACAGCCTGCTACTTTTCAGCTACTTGAAGGAAAAAATTTCAGTAAATTACAATAAAATAAATCATAGTACTCTTCCCATTAAAATTTTTTTTTTAAAGTCATTTTATAAGATGCAATTCAAAATCCAGTAAACCCAGCGCATGAATATCTTTGAAGATTTAAATGATGTAAAGATAAAGAGTTTTGTCTATCAAAAACTGTCATTTGCATTAGTTTGGGAGTGACTGCTCATGAAAGATTATTGCAAGTTATTCTAGCAAAATAAAAATGATCAACTGTTGTATAGCCATAATGAAGAGACCGTAACACTTGAGTTTACAAAAATATATCTCTTCTACATTGCCACAAATGAGTCAAAATGGCTGTGAGAGTCTCAGAGACAGACAACTGCAATCATTGACACTTTGTTGGGGAGACATTGAGAACCTTCTTCTTTGAGAGGAGGTTTGATACAAAGCTGTTTCTCAGCTGGCCCCCACCCCCATGTCTTGTCTCCTCACAGACTGCTTTCCAAATCTCTTGTCATAATATATTTTCAATGCCCACACATTTCCTTCTGGTTCTTAATTCATGTGATTTATTTCCACTGTCCCTTTGTTTATACGAAGACACAGGTGTGATGTTCTGTTTAAGAATTCCCTAACTAATCAGTCTGTCAAGGTTAATATGTAACAAAATCAGAGGGTTGTTATGAAAAAGGAGCAGATGTAAACAAAAGTTAAAATAATTCCATGTATCATGTGACACCCCCAATTTACTATTCATACAATTTTTTTTTCCTTTTATACAGAAAGTTTCTCTGAAGGTGGAGGCACCAAAAAGAGAGTGAGCCAGAGACGTGAAGATGCCACTATATACATTCATACTGCAGTTCAATATATTAAACATATTGCTTTTCAATTTTTTTCAGCTTGGAGAAAAAAAAAAAAAAAAAAAAAGCATTTTTTTTGGTTAGGTTGAGAAAATAGTATCTAAATAGTAAATGAAGAAAAGCATAATAGGCATATTTAATGACAAAATTAGAGAAATTTGAAAGTATTTTTTCTACCTATAAAAACTGGATTTCTTTTAAAGAAGAATGTATTAATTGTAGATAACAGGTACATTTTTTAAATCGTTGGATGAATTAATTCATATTCGTGGTTTGGGTTTAGTTCTTGTACCTCCACCCACCTAAAGAAAAGTTGTAATAGCTTTGACAATTAGGCACTTTTTTCTTGATTAGACTTAAACCTATTTATTCTTTTGTGAATCACATTAGTATATAAAGAATAGCCAACACATCTAATAATTAATATGCATTAGTCTATTCACAAGAGTTGTAATGCAACTATCAGAAATTGGTTAAGAAAGTTTTTAGTAATTAAAAAAAAAAAAAAAAAGTCCTTATCAAAGGTTTACTATCATACGTTACACCATGTGTCTAGCAGGACACATGGTGTAACGGTTATAGGCGTTGGTTCCCTAAGCTTCTAAGGAGACAATCATCTGGAGGTTGCAGGTTCAATCCTGACTGCAGACAAGTAACAATAAAGGAATACTTAACACTTGTACCCGGTTATGGCTAACAAAATCAGAACAGGCGACCTCCATGAAGTTCTGTGAAGGTTCCTGAGTTCGACAAACACCTGAAGAAGGTCGGAGGACATATTGGCCGAAACGTTGTGGAAATAACACCCGAAAACCCTTAATGATAAAAATCATCAAGCTTCGTCTCAGAAATTTAGACAATGATCTTTAGTAATTGTGAAATTTGTAACCAGCATGGAATGAATATGAATTAAAACTGACCACAGGACAAGATTTCACCTAAAGTCAAACAATGAACTGAAAAAAAAAAAAAATCATTTTGTATAATTACTTTAAAATCTGTTGGAGGCACATTTAGTGTAATGGTTATTGTTATAGGAAATGGAATCAACAATCTGATTTCAAATCCTGGATGCAACTGTATGCATTTCACTTTGGACTAATGTGTATGAGAAAGGCATGAATCCATTTGTTCTCCGCCCTAGCTAAATAGGGCAGCTTGGGTTCTTTAGCCTTAGTTAGACAACCAGTCTAGAAGAAGGAAAAAACTGAATTCAAACAAGCTTTAAAAAATTGACCTCATGTCATATCCTACTTACAGCAGAGGGGTTGGGTTAATAAATCTCAGAGAAAAATAAAAACAGAAACAGTATGAAGTAACAAGCTTTACCAACCTAGTAATTAAATGCAATTTTTCTATTTTTTACTATCTAAAACCCTTAAAAGAAAGTACTAACCTAAAACAACTATAAAACACATGAAAGACAAATGAGAGTACATGAATGATTTTTATGTCTATGTGCTAATTCAGTTTTGTTTCAACTTGGATTGAGACCAATATATCTTTTGTTACAAACACAGGTATTAGTAGTATCATTATGAGCAATTTTTCTCTTTTTGAAAGAACAAAAAGATTTAGTCAAGATGTGATTATACAAATAACACAGAGCAACAAAAGACCTTTAATAGTTTTTTGTTCTGTATGAGTGTCCAGAAAATAACTGCAGTTTAACAAGTTTTGCAGGTCATTTTTACATGTTGCAGATTTTAGGATTCTGAGACTTTGACATCATCATTTATCAAATTGAATTTTGCTTTTTTTTTAGCCTATCTTTCTTCACAATATCAGTACCATTTTATCTACCTACCTATAAGTACAAAGTGTCCATCATATAGAAAGGGGACAATTATATATCTATAAGAGAGAAAAGAATGACCTACCGAACAACTTTCCTTGGCAGACACAAAAACAAAATGCATTTTTATCAATCTATCAATATACAATGTTGAAGATATAAAAATTGTTTTTTGCTTTCATAGAAATATACATTTTTGGTGTTTTTTTTGTTTTTTTTTAAGAGAGAATTGTACATTTTATATGTTTATTACAAACATGATACATAACAGCATCTAGTGATAAGACTTTATTGTCATTACACCTAGGTTCACTGACTTAGAGTCCTAATACTTGTTAGAGCCCACTGAGTAGATCTGTTTGAAAATTGAATTGGTGGGTACAGTAATAAGAAATATATAAGGGGGGGGTGACAAGCAAAACAAGAAAATAAGTTCTAATTTTAAGAAGTGTTATTTTTCTTTCAATGACATTATTTTGGTCTAAAACATTTTTCTCTAAATTCACTATTAATTTTTTTTTTGGATATTCATGAACAGACTGCTGAAATTTTAGAAGGTTCGACTTCAAGTGCAACTTCGACTCCCGAAAATCTTTGATATTTTTGTTAACCATTTTTTAAGGGAACGGACGTGTTTGTCGAGGCTCTAAATTCAACGGTTTTTGTTTTGTTTTTTTTAGTTTGCTTGTTTTGTTTTTAATGAATAAAATCTAAACAATTTAATTGAAAAAAAAAAAAAAAAAAAGTTAAACTCGAACACTCAAAATAACGATAGGAAAGTCAATTTAGATAACAAAATGAAAGCGTAGCATTTTTATTTTCAGTGTTTTTTCTAAATCTTTGTCAAATACATTTTTTTTCGTAAATAAACCGAACTTAAGACTACTTTTTGTTTTCTTAATTAGTTGATAAATAAATACTATAGCAAAAGAAGTATATTTCTTAAGTCGGAGTCGAAGATTTGGGCTACCGAGTCCTCAGTCTTGATTATCACTGATTGGTACTTCTGGAATTTTGCACCTTGATATTTTATTATATCTATCCATCATCATTATTATTATCATCATCAAAATTACTTTCTGCCACTAAAAGTCAAACAATACCCTTTCAAGACCATATAAATCCTAAAATCTACATGTAAAAATGACCCGCAAAACTTGTTAAACTGCAGTTTTTAATAACTAAAACATGGTTTAAATTCTTAAGCGATTTATGAAAACATTTTAGCTTTAAATGTTAAATTGGACAAATTCCTGAAGTGGCAGTACGGAGACCACAATTTCCAGATTAAATAAACCAAAATAAATATTTATTTCCTAGACATTTTAATGGTGTTTTATTATGCAACTAACAAATACAAATGATAAAAAAACATTTTGATTTAGGGACAGTTTAAAAATTGTTTTCCGGGACATTGGTGAAAAAAGTTAGTCTAAAGCTCTGGTCTCTGGTGAAAAAGAAAAGAAAAAGATAGCCAAGGTACATTTGACTTATTGAAAATGATTCAACAAAACAAAATAAAAGGAATGGCTCAGAAATTTGTTATGGCAACTTAATTTCAAAAACACATCCTTTATAAATTTGGCATTCGTATACTTGAAGATTACAATCAAAGAATAAAAGTGACTTTGCAAAAGATTAAAAAAATATAAAATAAAATAAAAATCACTGAAAGATGGACTTATGAAGTTGCCTGAAAGGTCGCAGAAGACGGTGGAATAAAATAGAATAGATTCAAAGAACTTGGCCACCAGGGACCTTTCGTACAGTAACAAATCACTACCCCTGATTTAAAAAAAAATCAGGAAAAAATTAGGGAATTATTCGACTTTAATGAAATTTTCAGTGTTCATTTATTAATGAATGAATTTCATAATGCATAAGTTATTTCATTAAAAATAACTTGCAGATATTTTCAGGTCACTTAACTTTCCCCACCATGTGTGTGGCACTGCTTAATCAGTACGGATATATGATATGGCCTATACTTTGTGTATAATGAAAAGACAAAAAGTCTGAAGGTGTGCCTGAAATAAAGTAAAAAATATATTAAATTTGGAGCTGTTGGAAGAAAATAATAACCCAAATATGAATATTAAATTTTAAAAAATATCTAAATGTTTTGAAAGTTAGATATCATGATTTAATAGAAAATATAATTTTCTTTTAGATTATTAGGAAAATAATTGTGTCGATATTTCTTCTGCTTAAAAGGGTGGGGGCTAAGTTTGGATTAGATTTTGACTTTTCTCCAAATACAGATTAAATCTAAATGCTATTGAATAAAGAATCGTTTTACCTATCGAAAAAGAAATTTAAAGCAAGAAACTGCAAGCTGTTACAAGAAAAAAGTATGAAAACCTAGAATAACTATTATTATTAAGCAATTTAGAATTTTGTCCCTTCGGTTTGAATACTTAAGTAATTTTTAAAAAAAAATTGTTATAAAAATAAGAAATTAAAAAATATGTAAAATTTAGTGTTTTAAGTTCAATGAAAGATTTAAAGATTACTACCAGGGAAAATATTAGATGATAAAAAAGGTTATTAAAAAGCATTATTTCACTACTTTAATAAATAAAAAATTGTTTTCTTAATTGTACATAAAAAAAAACATGTTAAGGTGCTTTTTTTCTCTTCAAAATTAAAGACAAAAAATAAACTATTTCTGATACGATTTTTATACTTAAAAAGATGTGTGTGTGTGTGTGTGGCCTTCCACACTCAGCGGGAAACTTAAGCGCGCCTTAATATCTGTATTGTAAAGTGACGCTGAAAGTCTCGAGTTATCAATTTTCACCTACTTCTTGGATTTAAATACCATCGTAAGGGATATAGTTACCAACGTGCGTTTTTTTTCTTTTTTACATAAATAGGTTAATGTTTCTTTTAAATAAAACTAAAATTTAAATTTAATAACTTAAGTTATTTTTAAATTGGTTTTAACGGGAAAAAGAGAGAAATGTTATTAGTAACTAAGATAGTAATATCTTTTTCAATAGTTAAATGTACAACAACTGAACTAAATTAACTTTTTGACAAACTTAAAAGGTGCTTCAATTTAGAGCCACATACAGTTGAAGAAATAAAACCCATTAACTCTAAAAGAAAAAAAAATCTTATTAGGCATAAATTCAAGTCAGCATATTTTGACCCTTTTACAAGCATATAAAAAGGACAAAAATGTTGCTCAGTCTATGTACAGTTGGCGAAAAAATGTCGCTCTGCCTGCAAAAAAGTTAAAAGATTTTTTTTTTTTTATCACTTGAAGAATTATCATCCCAAATTTTGAGAGGTTGACAATACTTCAGATGATAATTCTATTTAAAAAAAGCCTTTTTTTTTTCCACCAATTGTTGCTTGATTATAATTTTAATATTTTATTTACTTTGTTTTCATTCGACCTTTGTGTGATATTTGGTCAATAATTCTATTAGGTCAACCTACTGAGAACTATGTGCATCATCTGAGAATGAGACATGAAAAAATAAACGAATTTTAAAATAGCTACAAGTAAAATAAAAGCCAATCTTTTTAAAAAACAGAAATCTTTTTGATTAATGAATATTGAATGATTATGCTGCTTTGAAAAATAACTCGTAAAACTAATATTCTATTTTATTGTATTTATTTAGTTCTGCTTTCAAGCGACAGGTTATTCTGGTGAGACAAAAAATTGTAATGATACTTCATCAAAAAAAAACAAAACTGAATGCTAGAATTTTTCTGATCCGACAAAGTTCATTCAATTTGAACATCCCCCCCCCCGCCCCACTAGGGAAAAAAACAACTTTAGAGTAAGAGAAAACAATACTGTTTGCAGTTTTGTTTACAAAATTAAAACAAAAATAACATCTCTCCATACCCAACTTATAGCAAAAAATACTATTTCCATCTTTGCAAATTTTTGACAGTGAACTCTTTTTCTTTAAATACACGGAGAATAAAAGTACAAAACATCCTGGATCAGGAGAAGAAAAAAAACAAAAAACGGAATTCCATTTTTTGGAGTGGAGTTGAAGGAGGGAAAGGAAATTCTATGGTAATAAACAAACAATTAAAAGAAATGAAATTGTACAATTTCAACCAGCATGCTATTTTTATGGCGTAAATGAATTTTTTTTTGTTTTGTTTTTAATTTTTTTTTTTTTAGTAGTAAGCAGTCCTTACGTAATATGTAAATATACATAACGATATTATTAGTGCATAAAAATACATATGCCAGGGGTATGAGTGAATAGAAATAAATATATATAATCAACCCAAACTGTACTTGAACTGTAAAAAATTAATTAAATTATATGCGTTTTAAGACAAACGGTTGCTTTGAACAAGGATAGGAAAAAACTTAAGTAATTAATTTATTATAACTGCAGAGGCCTTTTCCTCCTAAGCCTTGACAAATTGATTTCTTAATCTTTTAAAACTTTCCGAAAAGTAACTCTTAAAGAAAAAAAAAACTTTTGGCGACATATTTCGACTTGAAAACAAGAAATAGAAACTTTAGACCTAAAAAATTTGCCAATCTTTAAGCCACGTGACTAGAAGAAAATTCACCAAATCTTCCAACCCATTTCGCAAAAATCTGTTATATATATTCTACCAATATAGCTATTGTTTAGAAGTAACCTTTCAAATACAATTTTCTAAATATTTACGGGTAAAAAGAGTTTCCAGCTTGCATCACAATTTTGAATTTCATTGCAACTTTAGGGTTACATTTAAACTTGGTTAACTTAAGCTGCTGATGAAAGTAAAAAGTCAATGATTTATTATTCATCTATAATGTAATGATTACATTTTTGAAGGGACACATTGGTCAAATCATACTAATTAGTGTGCGTCTTTATTTAATGTTTTACTTTGAAAAGCGTATCAATCGGTAAAAATATTGGGCTACTTTTTATCTATTTATTTATTTTTTTTTACTTAAAACTAGTTGTTCAGCTATTCATGTCTTATAACCCAAACTTGTAGCGTGGTATGATCAAAAAAGAAAGAAAAAGAAAAAAAATAGTTGGAGGAATATTAAAGAAATAATCGAATCATTCATTAAATGATTGTGCTTTAAAAATTCATCACCAGTAATCGAAGTTTAACAAAAAAGTAAATATTTGTTGTTTTTGGTTAATTTTATTCGTTTATCTATTTTTGGTTTCTATGCCAATTAAGAAGTTTATTCACGAATGAGAATCAATTTAACTTTTTATGAATTTTGTCTGAATTATTTTACAAGTTTAAAAAGGCAAACAGACTCTTGTTTTTTTTTCTTCTTCTTAAAACCCCCCAAAAATCAACAGCTGAAGAAAGTTAACTGAACAATAAAAATGAAACAATATGCGTATTAATCAATTTTCCACGGTTTCAGGTGAAATACAGATTTATTAAATAAAAATCAAAAAGTGGGGAAATGAATGTTTGACCGTGATATAATACACTATTTCCTAGTCACAATGACTGGACTTTAATCTTCTTAATCTAAAAAAAATGTATATTTTGTTGAGCACGAAGTTTTCAAGGTACTTTCATTCATTTACACAAATTATAAACCTATGTTTTCATCTTCGCTGCTAGTCAGTCACCCACGCCACGCAAAAAAGTGAACGCAAACAATTATATACATTTTTCCTGGTAAATATTTATAAAAATATCAATTGCAATAAATTGTCTCAAACAAACAAATTAAAGAAATATTTTTTGATTGAGAACAGTGACTATGCCAATGATAAAACTATTAAACAGTTGAGTAAACAGTAAACATCGCTTAAAACAATTTTAAAATAGCCATGGACAGCATAGAAAAAAATGATTGACATTGCAAAAAATATTTTAAGAAGAAAAATATTCGCTTGGGTTTTTCTTCTAAATGACAGTAAATTTTACTAAGTAAAATTATAGTTTTAAAGCACAAAACAATAGGAATTAAATTTCATATCAAAAGAATAATTTGATCAACAACAGCAAGTAGTTAACCAGTTGGATGTTAATATAATTTTTAAGGAAGTGCGAAGTATTTTTATTGTCCAACGAAATTTTATTGAATCCAAGATAACCGACAATTTTTTTAAAATTATAAACAAAACTTTAAAATGAAGTTGAAACATTACAGAATTATAGCATCCTTAACTCCGTTTAACGAATAATAAAAATATCAAAAGGAAAAAAATGATACATGATCTATATTTTATAAATTATTTCAGGGAGCGGGATGTTTTGCATAAAAACATTAGTTTTTATATAGGTAAAATATCTTTAATTGTACATTTATTTTCTCACAACCTTAGAAAAAAATTGGATTTAATACTTTATTTTAGTGCGATGCGCGTATTTTTTTTTTTTTTTTTTTTAAGAACTCGCACATTATATTAAACGAGAAAAGCGAATATCGTTTGTTTGTTTTTTTGTTAACTAGGGTCTTTTTCTATTTTTGTTTTACTATTTGTAAAATAAACTGATAATCAAAATTGAAGAGAGCATTAATTTGTTTTTTTAATTATTAGTGTCTTACAACTACGATATGTTATCTACTTCTTGTTAATCAAAATGTTTGGAGTATCGTATTCGCTCGTAACGAAGCGTGGATAAATGAATAAATATTAAAATATACAATTTCACTATAATCCGATTGCTGTTTTAGTAACAATGAATATGACTAATCCACTAAAGTATTATTTCTCTCACATAAATGATCGATCATGGTGAGTATGGATGAGTCTTGAAAAGTGCGCAAGAGAAAGAGAAAAGAAAGAAAAAAATAACAACATGAAACCTTGTTTGAAGAATGATTAGCTTTAAAGAAAAAAAAAATTACCTCTAACTGAGGGTATTCTTTCTCAAGATCGTCCCAGTCTTCAAGACAACTTTTCAAATACGGATTCTGAACCCTGTTCTCTTCAGCATTTTGCGATGAGTCCATCATTCCAGTCCCTTCTTTTACTTTTTGGGTAAGAGAATCCTTTTCTTCTTCTTCTTCTTGTCCAGTATCAGGTCCCAAGTTTTCATTATTCTGCTGTTGAATAGTCGTTTGTTGCTCCTCTGTCATTTCTTGTATGTTTTTCAAAACAGAAAACTAAAGTATTTTATACAAAATTAAAGAGAACACAACGGCGCCCAAATATACGGAATCGTGTGTATATATGAAAACGGGTGCCTGTGATATAACAGCTCTATCTCAGCCCCCGTCTGAGGTGTGTTTATTGCGTGGCGGGTGCTGAAAAATAACATGAAACACTGAAGTACAAGGGAAAGAAAAAGAATTAAGCAGCAGCTGCAAACCACACACACCTTCCTTTTACTAGGTCAAAACATGAGCAGGCCGGTGTAAAACCAAGAATATCCCATAACAATATTTTTCACATAAGAAGCGGGATGTCATGTTGGCTTTGCAAACCATTCATAGTTAGTTCGTTTATTTGTTGCTTTTAAAAATACTTTTCAATATATATGCATATGAGAGACTGAAGAAGACATACTACTCATTTTTAGAGAGTTTGTATGTATGACAGTCTTCTTTCTTTCTACTTTACGATTATTGGTATATTTATTAATTTATTTGCCTATATAGCTTATTTTGGAGAAATGTCATGCGTGTCGCCCAGTGGGGATCGAACTCAGAACGATAGCAATGGTTTGCAAGACTAGCTTGCTAACCACTACAAAACTTCAGTTTATATCTATGTCTGTGAGTATGAGAGAGAGAGAGAGAGAGCATCTAATAATGATCCCACTTTTGTATGTATATTATCATAACAGTAAGAATGACAAATTGTACTAAGATTGTAATAGTGCAGTAGCATTGAAATGTTTTAAGAGAATAAAGAAATTTCCAGTCCAACTTGCTAGTTTGCAACTTGATAGTTAGAAATTAGTATTCAACCTCTCTCTGATCATTATAGTTTCTCAAGATAAATAACTCTTAAATGCTAATTATAAAGTAATTTCACTTATTTATTTATTTTTTCAGTTAATCATATTACAAATATATATGACTCAATATTGAGCTTGATAGCTGCCAAAGGTAGCTTTTAAGAGAGTAAACCATAAAGAAGGTACTCGGTAAGTATACACAAATATAGAAATACATAATAGGTGTATATGTCCAGCTGTGGCTTATGTCATGAGATTTTGGTGTTTGAATTCAAGTAGATAAAGACTAGAATTTGGAATAAAACTGATTTTTCAAGACAAGTAGATCCTCTTCTTTTATAAGACTGGTAAAACATAAGTTTCATATTTCTCTATTTTCTCTATGTGGTCTTGTGTGACAGAAAGTTATGTTTAGTTAATATCTTTATACAATATTCTGGAGGTGCCTGTGGTATAATGATTATCTTCATAGGAAATGGACATGGTAACATGGGTTCAAATTTTGGACAAGGCTGATTGTATGTCACATAGCAGTAATACCATTGAAAAAGGTGTGAATCCAATTATTCTCCCTTCAGCTATGGGTAAATAGGAGGGCAGATTGGGTTCTTCAGCCTTGAGTAGGCAACCAGTCTAGGAGAAGGAAAACTCTGAATTCAAACCTGTTGAACTCTGCTTAAAAATTGACCTTGTGTCACTTCCTGCTCATGTTGAGAGGTTGGTAAATACATATACAGTATTACACAAAAATAAGTATATTAACAAACCATACCAAAAATATGAATATGCTGCAATTCAAAAATAAGTACATCCTTTATATATATTTGTGCAATTTTTGGCTACAGAGTTTCAATAATGAAAGTTTGATGGTAAAAAATATCTAATAATATCCATTTTGGTTGTATAATATTCCTCTAGAAATAATAAAACCCTAATATTTTTGTATTTGAAAAAAAATTAACTTTTTATAAAAATTGTTACAGTAAATTTGTTTATGGGTGATACTATATGTCTAGTAAGGAATATTCTTCATAATATCAGTAGCAACCTATGTACATAAAGAAAGAATACAAGAGTCACTGATTCTATACCTTCCTTCTCTCTCTTCTTCTCTTTCTCTCTATCTTTCTATATCTGTGTCTGTATCTGTGTCTGTTTGTCTGTCTGTGTGAATATGTTTATAGGAACTTTACACCATTCCCCCAGCTGTAGTATACAGCATAGTCAGTTTAAGAAGGGTCTCCATGCATATATACATGAGCAAGGCCAAAAATAGCTCTGATACTTTTCAACACAGCCATGTAGGCATCAGTCTACTCCAAACCTTCCCTTTGATGTAATAAGGGAGGTACTGGCATATGGTTGGAATCCCTAGGACAATGTTTTTTCTTTTGAACCTTGTCGATATACAAGAACATAGTTAATAGAGATAACATCATGCTCCAATCTCAGCCTTCTGGTTAGGAAAACATGTACATGCATATATATATATATATATAGTGTTAATTGCTACATCTTCACAGATACTGTCATCTCTTAATACCCCAGCATCATTTGGATTGATGTCCTTCTCTTCAACTGTGTTCTCTAAGATGACTTTTCAAACCAGCAGCAGCCTTGCAAACCTTGAAGCAAAGATGACAGACAAATAGAGTGATCACTAGATGTTACTGGATTTGATTCTTTTCAAGAAGGTTTTTGTGCACGGCCATGTACCTTTTCAACCAAGACAAAGACTTTTAGACTTTACTTGAAATGGCACAAGTGGTATCACCTAGATTCCTATGAGGCTTCTTATGATTGATGTATCCAGCTTTAGAGAGGAGAACATGATCACACAAAAATCACTCCTCCAAATAGACTCCTGAATTTGAAAGTTTGACATTGTTCCTATCTTCACTGTCACTTTAAACTTTCATAACTTTTACAGCTCTCCTCAAAGGAGACATTTTCTATTTTAAATGTCTTTCTTCACTCACATCTTCTCAATGGTAGTTCTTCTAAAGCAGAAAATCAATTTCCAGTGATTTGAGTCTATTCTTTATGTTGTCTTTGTAGCATTTTCTGAGCTTGTGTTGATGCTTGGTATAGAGTAGTTCACCATAGAACAGATATTTGGAAAGCCTTTATTCTTCCATACAAACAATATGTGTGTGTGCATATATATATATATATATATATATATATATATATATATATATATATATATATATGAATGTGTTTGTGGTGTAATGATTATCCTTTAAGGAAACAGAGTTGGTGAACCAAGTTCATATTTTGAACAAGGCTGTTTATTTCACTTTGCACTAATTCTCTTAGGAAAGACATATATTCATCTTTTTGTCCCCATTTCCAGTTAAGGGTAAAATAATAGTGTAGACTGTGCTCATTAACCTTGAGCAGGACAACTATTCTGGGAGAAGAAAAACTCTGAATTCAAGAGGGGGGAGTCCTCGTGGCATAGTGGCTAATGTGCTGGACTGATACATTATAGTAAGTGAGTTCAAGCTTTAGTCCAGCTATCATTTTCATTTTCGGATGACAAATACACCTTGGAAAGGTATGAACCCCTTTATACCCCCACCTTAGTATTTTTTATAGATATCATCACCAAATTATTTAGTCTCTCTTGAGAAATTGTTGACCAAAGGTATGCTTTAATCAGTTTTAGTCTAAAAAAACTTCTTTCGTTTATATAAGGGGCCCAATTTGAATAAATTTCTCTAATTGGCTTTAAACTGGCCCTATATATATATATATATATATATATATATATATATAGATAGATAGAGAGAGAGAGAGAGAGAGAGAGAGAGAGAGAGAGAGAAGGGTGGGGAAGAGAGAGAAATGATACAGATAATAGATTTTATTCTGTCAGATAAAAAGCCAGGATTTGAGGGATTGATGCAATATAGTCTTTCTAACTCCATTTTCACACATTTTTGCCCTTATGCTGCACTTAGTTAATTTGAGTAAATACTAAAACTAGTTAACCTCATCATCATATTTTAATTTTCTCTGTTATTATCAAAATGATGATGATGATGATCTTATGTGTGTTTATCTATATCTCTGTATTTGTGTGTGAATGAAGAATTAGAAGTTAGAGAGGAAAAGCGAAAGAGATTGAAGACTGGTTGATATATTTGTTAATCAAAGTCAATTCCAATACAAGGCCACACTCACTGACCACATAGTAAGGAATAAACTGGAAGATTGGTTTATGGGTTATTTAAACCAAGTATAAGAAAGCCATAACTGATATATCAAATAATCATAAATAGAAAGAAAGTGATAGAACGAAAGAGGAGAAAAAGGAAAAAGGAGGAAAGAAAAAAGAAGTGAGAGGAAAAGAAAGAGAGAGGTGTGAACAGAAAGAGAGGGGAGTGAAAGACCATTATTAAGGACACAGAGATGAGATAGGGAGAAGAAATTGAGTAAAGGAAAGTGATTCTAACAAGTGATTCCCTAAAATAAAGACTGATGGTAAAAAGAGATAAACAGCAACATTTCTCTCTCTCTCTCTCTCTCTCTCTCTCTCTCTCTCTCTCCGTATATATATATATATATATATATATATATATATATATATATATATTGATATATTGTTACAAACTAGTCCCTGCCTCTAAGCTTTTGGTGTTCTGTTAGTTGTGAAATGGGTTAATAATTGGTGCAACTTGAAACACAATGTTGAAGTACTCTAGACTGTACATGTATATATGAGTATATAATGCAGGCCACTAATTTCAGATGAAAATTTAAAGGAAAAAAATTTTCTTGTACAGTACACATCTGTGATGGAAGGTCACTAGATATGATAAAAAATGAGAAAAATAGAGGTGATTTTGAATTTTAAAAAGTGGGAGATATACATGGCAATCTATGGTGCATGATAGAATTTCAACAGAAATCCTGTATAGGATTTAGTATGATTAAAGTCTAACTCTTTCAGATGAATGTGTGTTCCTTTTTTTCTGTTCAAGTCAAAAAATATGTCTGAATGACTTTATTCTTGAAAAATATTTTAAAGATTATAAATTTTGCTTATCCTAAAAACTATACTATAAGCTTTTTTTTTCTGAGAAATGAAAAAAACACTGATGTTAATTCAAGAAGACAGCTCTTTTTCTTAAATATAGAAAGAAACATCAGAGAAAAAGCATATCTTGTTGTGAGCAACCACTTCTAGTTTGTTATTATCAAAATGGAATGTTTTTGTATGGACAAAGCTAGTTAGACATTTCTTTCTATTAGAACTTTGTGGTTACGACTCAGATTCTGTGTTTCAAGGTTATTATGATTTTTGTTGAATACCAGCCATCAATATACCATTGTTTTTTTCTAATCTAAATAAAAACTGATTGTTTTTATTTATAGAAAGGACCCACATATCTGGTTGATAACAGTTTACATCCCATTATATATCTAATAACTCAAGTCTTTTCATATTTGTCATTATGTTTGCATCATAGTCAACACAGGGTAAATAAAATATAGAAATCTATAGAATTGATTTCCTAGAAGGTTAAACAATAGTTGATTTCCAGTTATAGGGAAGTGAATGATTCATGCCAATTATTAATGAATAAGAAAAAAAGAGATAATAGTGGTTTAAATTTAGTCCTTTTCAGACGGACTGGCTAGCGTTATGGTTGGTTGGTTGGTTGGTTGGTTGGTTGGTTGGTGTGTGTGTTCTTATGGCATATCAACCCTTGTTGGTTATTTAATACCAAATCCTGTTTATACTTATATTAAATATACATGATTTGTAAACAAATAATTTATGGCTAACAATTTTTAAATGATCCTGTGCTCATTTGTTTGCACACAATTAAATGGTTTCAAGTATTGCTATTTAACACTAATAATTCTGTTCAACGTAAATGGTTTCCAGTTGAGTAAATGATTACACAGTTCTATTTGACCCATAGATGGGACTCTAACAGGAACTACCACTCCGGTCAGAGTGGAACTGGGAGTAGTGGCAATGAAGAGGTACTTCACAATTTCCAAAGCTCCAAGACTGGAGCCTCACTATCAGATACAGTTTAGTGTCATATCCAGGACAGTCATGGGTTGTAGGGGCTTACCCCTCTGCAGAGATACAGTCTGTATATTCTACAGCTCCAGCCAACTGGCCTGCCAGAGTTATCGTTCTCTCAACTTAGCTTATTTTAGCATTAGGACAGAAGTATGGAGCACCCAGTAAGAATCACATTCACTAACAATTATCTGATAATCTAGTTCACTAAACATTTTACCATGCAAAGTACTCAGATTAGTTTGGCACAAGTCCAGAAGTATGGGGCAACCAGTGAGAATTGAACTCATTAACAGTGGTCCAAAGGCCTAGCTTACTATTTCACTATTCAAGATACCCGCATTAGTTTTCCACTAGGCCAGAAGTAAGGGGCATCCAGTGAGAATCACATTTCCTAATAATGATCTGATAACCTTGTTTACTAAACATTATACCATGCAAAGTGCTCAGATTAATTTGGCATAAGGCCTGAAGTATAGGTCACCCAATGAGAATCAAACTCACTAACAATAGTCTAATTGTCTAGCTTGCTAACTATAACATTATACAAGGTTCTCAGATTAGATTGGCAAAGAGCCAGAGGTATGGGCACTCAGTAAGAATCAAGCTCACTAACAATTGTCTACTAGTCTAGCTTAATTCCCATAACACCATATGAGGTGCCCATAGAACTAGCCAGAATTTGCTGGCCAAACATTTATATGATTAATATTAATTTGTTGTAGTGGTTGGATAGACATAAAATTTTGTTTAAAATTTGAGTAAAATCTTTTTCAAAATTTTTATCTTATTCATTTCAAATCTGTTTCAAATTTAAATTTGAGTTACCTAAAAAAACTGATAAAATTTAGAAATTAGTTTGAAAATGGTTAAAAAAAGATATTTACAATATGGAAAGAGGAAAAACACTGATTTTAGAAAAAATATATTTTATTAATAATATCATTATTATTTTACTCCTTGAGAATTTTTCACACCAGTGTCAGCTGTGGTGGTGGGGGATAGCTTTTGCTGGAATTTGAGTGACAGCAAGTCTCCTCAGGTCTCCAAGAGTCTTCTGAGTATTTTGGTCGATCTCAACAATGGTTTTGATTCTTCCTCTGATTTCCAACAGTTCCAATCATTTAAGGACTGTTCCAAACAAACTAATTATAATTAGTATCAGTATCATCTGTATGTTCTACAGCTTTTTTAGTTCTCTGGCAAGGTTCAAGTATTTGTTTATCTTTTCACTTTCTTCTACATTTGTTCTGTGGTCTGCTGGAATGTCAAAAGACATTTGATAAGTTCTCTTTCTTTTTTTTTGTTAATTAACACTAGGTCTGGTCTTCTGGCTAGGATTAGGGGATCTGTTTGTATCTCAGAATCCTTGAGAATTTTATGTGTCTCATTTTCTAGGATAGATTCTGGTTTCTGCATATGTTATTTGCTAGTATGGTCAAAATTCAATCTTTTATAAAATTCTGTGGATCACCTTTCTCGCCCAGTTATGCCTAATCTTGTACACTTGTAATACTTTGCTGCATTTGCTTACTATGTGATTTATCATTTCATCTCTTTCTTTGAATGACCTACACTTGCTATTCTGTTGTGTATTATGGATTTCTGGTACAACATTATTGATCCTTATGGCATTGTTTTGTGCTGCTATTTGTGGAAATTTAGTTTCTCTCTTGAGATTTCCCTTTCATAGCCCTATCCACATCTTCTCATGTGCAAACTTGTCAGTTTGTCACTTGAAATATCCATACAGTTGTTTTTCTTCCCATTTTTGCTTCCTAGTTTTTATTGTTTTTCTATCCGTACTTATGTTGCTACTTCTGCAACTGGCTGCCATAATTTATCCTTCTTCGCCCTTCTTAATATAGTTTTTAAGTCCTTGTATTGATGCATCTACACAATCCTTAATGCTAGTAAGTCTTTTCCTCCTTCTTTTCTTGAAACATACAATCTATGTCATCTCTTGTATGTAAGGCCTTGTGCATAGTCATCAATTTTCTTGTCCATTTTTCTGAGTTCCTTCCTTGTCTATTTTAAGAATGATCCTGAATATCTTACCAGAGGGACTGCCCAGGGGTTTATCTCTTTGATGAGATTTCTGCTGCAAAGTTTGGTTTTGAGACACTTTCTCATTCTTCTGAGGTACTCTTTCCAAAATTTTTTCTTTCATCTCTGATTGTTTGGTGGTATCCACTTCAGATATTCCCAAGTACTTGTAGTTTACCTTCTCTCCAAATGTCCTAATGCATTCTTGATTTGGTAATTCTATTCCTTTTGCTGAGTCTCTTTTCCTACTTTTCATTAACAGCATAGCACATTTTTCAGTGTTAAATTCAATTTCTTTATCTTGGCTCTACATTCTTATTGTTTGCATCAGGGTCTCTTGTTCTGTTAAATTTTTTTCCAAATACCTTTACACCACTCATATACATAAGGAGATGAAGCTTTTCCTGGGATTTGGAAAATTTGTAGCTACCTGTACATTTTCTATGGCATGAGTGGCATCATCGTTATAACAAATAGTAGTAGCAAGAGCAAGTCTCTCTAGAAGATGTCTCTTTGAATTCTTACCTCTGCTAGGATCTGGCCTCCCACTTTCAATCCCACCCTCCAGTTTTCCATGGCATTCATGATGAAATTTATGATATTTTGTACATTTTCAAACACTCTATTATCTACATTTGGGGACCATATTGTAGGCCTTCTTGTAATCAATCCATTCCATGGCTACATTTTTCTACTACATTTTGGCTTCTTTGGGAATGTTCGGGTCTATATATAGTTGGTCATTTGCTTCTCTTATTTCTCTGCAATTGTTCCAGAAATAGTTCACGGCATACAATTGAATAATAGATTTCTTCTCTTAACTGTTGGGTCAGGATTTTCCACATCTTAGGTTAATGTTATCTATCAATAGTTTTTGGGGTCCTTCTAGATCAGGGTAGTTCTCTCTTTTGTCATCCATTTGGCTATGCTTCCTTCTTGTTGGCATTTACTCAGTTGTAGAGTCAGTCTGTCATAGATGGTCATAAATCTTTTAAACCAGAATCCATGTATGCTATCATTGTCTGGCATTTTCCAATTTGGTATTTTCTTGAGTGTTACTCTTAGAGAGTCCATGTGTACATTCTCCTCAGGGCCTTCTCTAAGTTCTTCTAATTCTTTTTTCAAGTTATTTATCCATTCAGCATTTCTGTTATGCTCTTTCTTTCTCTATATTTTACTCCAAAATTGTTTTGTTTCTTTTGCCTCCAGTTGTTGATTTGTCTTTGTGTACTCTCCACCAATTTGTTGGTAGGATTTTCTTTGTTATTTTGGAATATTCTGTATTGTTTGATCCTGTCCTGGAATCAGTTGAGTCTTTTTTCTTTCGCAAATATCTTTTGATTTATTTCTTCTTGTATTGTCAAACTGGTCTGTAGTTGTCTTTTTAGGGTCTTTTCTTTCAATTGGGTTTCTTCATGTTTCACCTTCATTAGTAGTTTTGGTTGTCATAATTTCTTTATTCATCCTTCTAGCCTCATTTTCCATCCTGGTTTTGTATTTCTGCTCAGGTTCCTTAAGAGAACACCTATTTTATTACTGACAAGTTTAGCTCCTGTATAGATTAACTTGTTCAGTTTGGTGATGTTGTCCGTTGGGATATGTTGTAATATTTTTTAAACTTTTTCTGTCTCTAAATTTACTTTTTAACAGACTCGATTCATTAGGGATGGAATGTAGTCTTCCATTTTTTTAATTACCCTGAGTTCAACACCCATGGGTTCAAAAATGAGAGAAGGGAAATTAACTAAGCTTCAAATGTTGTCATCCAAAACAGTAGTAAACTGAGAATCTTCATAGAGAAGAGAAAGAAAAGTAATTTAAAAAAAGCGTATAAGAATAGAGGAACAGGAAGAGTTTCTCAAGAATTAACATACAAAAAACAACTATATTTCAGAGATGAACAAACATTTTTAGCCCATTCTAAAAGAATTTATTTCAAAGGAAATAAATTTAACACATACTTTTCCACTGACATTGCACAAATTTTGCCGTGCATAGTTGAGCTAAAAATTTAATACAAAAAAAAATAGAATAGAATAAAAGAATCAAATTAGAAAGTCAAATGGACTTCTTCATTATTGGTCTGAAACAAAGAAAAGTTGTACAATACAAGAACAAGTTTTTACAGAAATACCATGTTGGTATCTGAATTCAAAGTTCTCTTTTTTTGTTTATTTTGTTTCAAATTGCTGGCACATGGTTGTCACAGCCTGGGAATAATTTTCTTCACTCTTCCAGTTAGATGTATCCTTTTCTCTATAGCTTCTAGACAATTCTGAAGGATTGTGCTCTGAGGAATTTAACCTTTTTTGTCAAATTTCTTCCACTGTCTTTCTTCTTGAAAAAAATGTCTTCCAAGACTTACTCACATTAAGTAGGGAGAACTCAGCAACTTTTTTGTTACTATCAGAAAGAAACCTATTCTAGTCTTCTCCTCTACTGTGGAAACCAATTAACTCTCACTTTGTTAATTGTAAATTTTACACCATTCCTAGTTGACTGGTGGAATCTGAAAAAGCAGAGCTTGCTTTTTTACTTTTCATTAACTGACTCTTGAGCCCGTAAAAAAGCAAAGTTTGCTTTCTTCCTTTCACAGTTTGTAAACAGTAGGGCCTTGAAAAAGCAGACCTTGCCTTCTACCCTTTCTCTGACAGACAGACTAACAGACTAACTAAAAAACCCACCCAGTCTTTTAAATACCCACAAAGGGGCAGTAACGGTCCAACTTTTAAAATAAGCCAATGACATTTGAGCTATTTTAATTGCTGATTTTTAAATTCCAAAACTGTTTACTCATATTTTTTAAAAGATTAATTCTACATTTTTCCTGTCTTCTTGTTTTGGTATTAATGTGTTTCTGGGTTCAGTGGTTTTCAATATTTTATGTTTTGATTTGTTTATGGGGCTTTTTTGAGTATGTTCATCACAATTTACCGGTCAGCATATTTCTAATATCTCTCATTCAGACAACCAGCTTTTCTTTAAAATCAACCTAGCTCGGTTGGCAAGTCTTTGACTCATTAAATTTAGTGTATTCTGTCCAGATCTCCACCATCCATTCTTATATCCTCTTTGCGTAGGCTTGCTTTTAAAATAACTGTTGATTATTTTTTTCTTGTTGTCTTCTGGAATCTATTTTCTCTTTGATGTCTCTCAGTTGTATTGTCTCTTTCATCTTTGTGTACCTGAAATAAAAATAATCAACATTTGCAGGATGCCTACTAGGTTCCCCATGCTGGTTATCAGGAAAAAAACAGCCAATCATGTCACCCAGACCTGTTTTCTGGGTCCCACATTGATTTAGATTTGGATTTGTCATTTTTCATGAGTAGTATATCTCGGCTATACCAGACCCGAGGTTGATTATTATTTGTACTCCTGTTACAAATTTGACCTGGTACTAAAGCAAGCTAAAAACAACCCGGTTTAAAACTTACTAAGTTTTAACTTACTAAAGTCCAGTGATCCCCTTTTTAAAACTGTTGGAGTTTAAATCTTAATTTGTTATTTAAGCCACTACTTTGTGCGTGGATTGGCTTATCACTGATACTTATTACTTTACAACTTTTTTTCTGAATCTTATTTATGTCAGATCAAGGGCTAACGCATTATTTGAGCATCTCTACCACTCAGCATTTTTCTCCCTAGATCTATTTATTTTTACTAGAAGTACTTAACTGTATTACACATTGGTTTTAAGATGGCCATTATAAAAAAAAATAAAGGACATACAGTTGCCTTTATTAAAATTTAGGTGGAGAAGCTCTGTGGTGTAGTGGCTAATGCACTGGACAGTAACATCGTGAGTTTGAATTCCAATCGCTCTATTACATCCCTTTCGAACTTGGGAAAGGTATGACGTTTCTTATTCCCTCAGCTATGGGTTAACTAGTACCACTAATGTTCTTCTACAAGAATTATTTTAGCATCAAATAACCCATAAAAGTTGAGATGTCGTTAAACAAAGAAACCAAACCAAAGTTTAGGATGATTATTAGAATTTAAAGAACATTGTATTTCTTTTTATCGTTTATTTACTTTGGCATGATAATTAGAGTGTTCGCCAATGGCCTGGGAGACCTGGGTTCAATCCCAAAGACTTCAAAAATGGTACGTAATGGCTCCTTGCTTAACACTCAGCATTATGGTAGGGATCAAGAGTAAAGTGGAGCAATCCAGGGAAAGGAGTAGCGTCCTCTCCTACACCTTGGTGTAGTAGCTAACGAAAAGGGAGCCTTCGGATCACCCTCGACTAAGGTCGCCAACTTTACTTTTACTTTACTTACTATGGGTTACTGCTCTGTTTACAATAAGTTCATTGAATCTTAGATACCCTCAAAACCCGCTAAAAACTAATAAATGTTTTGAATAGATATTTCATTTTGTTATTTCCTAAACTTGGAGAGACAGTATTCATATATAAAAGTGTAACTTCAATGTTAATGCGATTTTGATCCGAAATTTCTAGAATGTTATCTATGTTTTTGGAGCTGATTATTTTAAGCCTAAAAAATGAGTATTCTATATACCCCCTACCCCGCAGATCGATAAATGTTGAAAATATTTATCAATATCTAACATAAGTCTTAAAATGTTTTGGCCAATGTACGTTTCTACCATATTTTGTGGTGATGTTTGCAGGTGTATTTGTCGGTATAGAAGATGTTTTGGATATCGTAGTCAACCGACTACTCATAAATCAAACCAAACAAAATAAATAAACCTCATTCCAAGAAGTGATGAGTCACTGATGTCATCAGCCAATAGTATCTAGGAACGAGTCATTAAGGAACTAAATCGCTCCGCACAAGACGTCTTTTTAAAATATCAAATTCAGCCTTTCTTAGGACAGTCCTAGACTAATGGACAAAATAGGTAGTAACAAAAAAAAAAACAAGGTCGAAGTAGAATGAAGTTTCTCACTATTATTTAGTAATAATAAGCAAACTCATTCTACTTAAACCACATAGCGTAGTAACGCACAGCAGATATGAAAGCAGCAGTATCACACCGAGTCAAATCAGTTAGGGACGTCAGCCATGGGTGTGGGAAAAATCCGATTCTCTCCTGGTCACTCTACGACCGAAGCCTAATCAGCAGCAGCTGCCCATGAGGCACTGCTCAAGGCTTCCCCTAAAGCCGACGTCCTGATTCCAGCCAGCAGACGACGCAGGAATACAACCAGCCGCAGACGATGCAGGAACATTGCCAGCCTCTCAGTTTAAAAGCCCTTTTCAGGTCTACTCAGAAAGTCTATCCAAACACCTCCTGAGACGGCACAATGCAGCAGACACAACTACCAGCCTCTCAATCTAACAGCCCTTTTCAAGTCTAATTCAGAAAGTTTAACCTAATACCCTCTGAGACGGCACCGGCAGCCACCTTCTTGCACCGGCGACCACTTCCCTGCAGCAGCAACTACCACTCCTGCACCGGCTACGACTTCCCTGCAGAAGCAGCTACCAGCCCTGCTCCTGCGACCACCTTCCTGTACCAGCAGCTACCAGTTCTACCCCAGCAGCAACCAGCCCTGCTCCAGTGTCCACCTTCCTGCAGCAGCGACCACCTTCCTGTACCAGCAGCTACCAGCCCTGCTCCAGCATCCACCTTCATGCAGCAGCGACCACCTTCCTGCACCAGCAACTACGAGTTCTGCACCAGCAACTACCAGTCCTGCACCAGCAACCGTTTTCCTGCAGCAGCGATCACCTTCCTGCACCAGTAACTACCAGCAGCTACCAGTCCTGAACCAGCGACCACCTTCCTGCACCAGCAGATACCAGTCCTGAACCAGCGACCACCTATCCAACGACTACCAGTCTTGCACCAGCTATCCAGACATGCACCAATGACTAGATCCTGCTCCAACGATCACCATCCGGCCACGGCGATTGTTCGCCGTACGCTATTCCGATTTACGATTCGCCATAATAAAGTTTAGCCGTTCGAAGCAACATCCTTGTTTTGTCATTCTTGCTTAGTTCGTTGTCAATCACTTATATTTCAAAAGTTTGCAGGGACTGGTATATTAATCGGCCTCTGCAACATGGTCAATGTGGTATTTGTTGTGGTTGTAGAGTGTTCGGTCATACTTTTCTTTATGGGTAAATCAAAGTACGCCGGTTTTGTCTGTCTGTTTTGCTTTTCTGACAATTCAAGCAGGTTTTAATCCATTTTTTTTAATGTCAGTGTGCATATTGGGCCAGACAAAACGGTTGCTGATTAATTTAGTGGTTGCTCGGCGTCCAGGATGTGAAAGGTTGTGGAAATGTGGAAATAACCTTTTTCCTAGTGACAGTGGTATATAAGGTCTTGCGTGACCTGTTTTGACATCGCTGAGTATTGTTTTCGTTCTAAATGGAACAGGATGTTCCTTCAGCTGTAGGGAAGTGTCATTTAATTGGTCCAAGGTGGCATCTTTTCGTTGATCGTCTGCAATGAGCTCGAAGGTGGGGTTTTCCGAATCAATAGACTGTATTGTGGAGCGTGAGAGTGTATCTGCCATAATATTGTCTGAGCCTTTTATGTATCGGATATCCGAAGTAAATTGCGATATATAGTCCAGTTGTTGAGTATCTCTGGGCGTATACTTTTCGGTATTTACATGTAAAGCATAAGTGAGGGGGTCGTGGTCCGTGAAAACGGTGAAATCTCGTCCTTCGGGTAAGTGACGAAAATGCCTTATTGACAAGTAAATTGCCAGTAACTCCCTTGAGAAGGTGCTGTAATTGCGTTGTGCGGTGTTCAATTTCACTGAGAAAAAGGATATTGGTTTTTCCGCCCCATTTTACGTTTGTTGTAGGACTGCTCCAATTGCATCTCCTGAAGCGTCTGTTGGTAATAAAAGTATTGTACTGTCGTCGTTACAGATGTAGGAAAGTTTGATAAAATCTACTAATGCTTTTTTAGCGTTGTGAAAGGCAGTTAAATCTTCTTCTATCAGCATTTTTGCATTTTTTTTTGTTTTTATTTATTTATTTTTTGTTGTTGCAGCATGTTCGCAAGCGGGGTTAATATTCTGGAACGATCTGGAATAAATCTACGGGGTTAATTTACCGAACCGAGAAATCTCCAAAGTTGTCGCAGTGATGTTGGTTGTGGGAAATTTTGTATGGCAGTTACTTTTTCTGGGACAGGTGTGATTCCCTGTTCGTCAATCATGCGACCTAAGAAATTTAGTTTTAAGACAGCAAAATCACATTTGTTCACGTTGATTTTTAAGCCAAAATGTGCTAATCTCTCGAAAACTTGTAACATATGATCTTGGTGTTCTTTGATACCATGGATAGCAATAAGGACATCATCGATATAGGCAAAGGCAAACGGTAATCCTTTCAATATCACTTCAATGGGTTTCCGGAAAGTTTGGGAGGCATTACATAACCCAAATGGCATTCTTGTGAACTCAAAAAGTCCAAAAGGAGTTGTAATTGCCGTTTTTTTATATCTTCCTCGGTTACTGGAATTTGGTAGTAAGCTTTAACCAAATCCAGTTTTGTGAAAATTCTGGTTCCTTGTAAACCTATGGCAAAATCATGTAGGTGTGGGATTGGGTATCTATCAGGAACTGTTTTTGCGTTGAGGTTCCTGAAATCCACACAAGGTCACCATGCGCCTGTTTCTGGCTTCTGAACCATATGTAGCGGCAAGGGGTATAGGCTACTTAAAGGACGTATGATGCCTAATTGTAACATGTGTTGAAATTCGTCTTTTGCGATTTTATATTTTTCTGGATGCAGTGTGGGTGGTCCAGTGGTTGTAATATAATGTTTAACAGTGCGACGAACTTCATCAGAATGTTTAAAAGATGAAGTAAGAGTTGGACATTTTTTTATCAACTCTTGTAGTCCATTCGCATCTGGTATTGCCGCACAAATTCCTGTTGACTTGTAAATTGAGGTGATTCCCTTTGCCGTTAGTTCTGTGTTACCATCGACGAGAGATCGCGTAGCCATGTTCACTGAAATGTTGAAATGGGATAAAAAATCAGCTCCAAGAATTGGTGTTTTTACTTGGGCTATTGTGAAAATCCATGGAAAAGATCGTCGTAAACCCAAACTGAGCGTTAATGCTATCTCTCCGCAAGTTTCAATTTTTGATCCATTTGCCGCTTGTAGTGTATATGAGGATAGTTTGATGTTTTTTCTTGGAATCCGGTGGAATAAGAATGATTTGTGCGCCGGTGTCGACTAAAAATAAATATCTGGTATTCTTGTCCCAGATGTAAAATAGATGACTTCCTTGTTATAAACCAGCTGCTAATATCGTCTTTACCTGCTGCCGGCGTCACCGTTTCCCTGATTATGTGTTGAAGTGTATGAGGTTGAATTGAAATTGCATAGTTTTGTGCACTTCCTTGCTTCACATCCAAATTTGAAATGATACTAACAGGTATCGTAAGTGCGTCGCTCTCTGGAGAATGAGTTCGACCTACTTCGACTTCTGGGTTGTGAGGAGGTTCTGTAAGGGCGGGAACGTTGGGATGTTTGGAACTTCACCAAACTTTGAACCTACAGAGATAAATTTGCCATGCCCTGCAACAACTCTGTTAACCTGTCTGGCGTGATTGTTTATGTTGTGAATTCAATGTTTTCCATTTTTTTACGCGTTGTAATTTTTTTTGTGCTGTTTTTTAAATGAAATTGTTTTTGTTATAAGAGGGCTGTTTTATCTGTGGTTGTCGTGTTCTCTCACGTCATTTGGTCACCAATTTGAGGGGGACTAAGTATCTTCCGTAGTTTACGGGAGTTACTTTCAGGTTCAGTTTCCAAAAATACAGCACAAATTTTAGAAGCACGTAAACAAATGGAATGTGACAACAACAAACATTAAGAAACAAGCAATTTGATAATCATAACAAACAGGATAAAAATAATTAAAATACAGTATGGCTAGTTTAATAATAATATGATTTGTTCGCCCGTGTGTGCGTGTGTACATGTTGAGAAAGTCTATTGAATCAATATGCCCATAGTTGGCCAAAGTAAAGAGGATAAAAAACTGACTTTACTTACATACATGTGTATGCATGTGTGCATATATGTGAGTGACCGTAAGTATAGGTCTTTTGTTTTTTTTAAGTCCACACGTGCGTTTATGTATGATCTTTGGCAGCAACATGTCGCGTCCCGGTAGTCGGCCAAAAATGTCGCATGCTTCTTCGCTCGATGTCTTCTGCTGTCCGTCGACCTTGCCTCTGGTAGTGGAATGTCTTAGTTAATTAAATTCTTCGTTATTTATACTTTTTTGGGTCACTAAAGTAAAGAAAAAATAGGATTTTGAATTTCAGTAGAGTCAAATTTCGTAGAATTTCTCGGGAAACTTCTTGCCCCTTTTTCTTTTAGGGTTTTTATGGTTACTTGTTGAAACAATAAGCCAACTACAGGCTATTTGTAATTTTGGTATGCTGTCTACTTCAAAAGAAAGTTGAGTCTAAGGTTTGGAGGCGGTATTATTGAACTTTTGCCGGCAAAGGAAGCTGTTGGCCAGATGGGAAAATGTGGTAAAAGCCTCCGTAAGCTCAACAGAAGAAAATTCAAGTTGAAACAAGAGATATTCATCTAAAAGGAGGAAGTAGTTGTTTACTCGAAGTTCACTTGAAGAAATAGTAAACTTTGTTTTTAATAAGTTTACACATGAAAGTAGAAGAACACGGTTGTCCACGTTGATTCAATACAAAAAGGATACGCAGAGAAAAAGAATAAATCCTAAAAATTGGCTTCTAAATGAACTTTGACATAAAATATCAAAGAATGGTATTTTATCATTAACTACAGTTAAACTGGCAGTAGCTGGTTGACGGTATTGCTTCAAGCAAGTTAGTCGTTATATTTCTTTATACCCTTTTTGGGGGGGGGGGTATAATATTATCGTTACTTGAATGTATGTTATTTTTGTTACCTTAAATTCAATATTTTCGATAAGCATAAGGAAACATATGCAAAGCTGGATTTTGTAAAGTTTATTTCTCTTGAAATAAATTACTTTGTGGGAACTAGTTGTTTTTGTTTTTAAGAAATATAGACCCGCTTCTCTTTCAGGTAACAAAATTTATCTTTCCCACACCCTTTTTTATCTCCTTTATTTTTTATACTTTTCTCTCCCCCTTTGCCTGGTCTGACAGTTACTGCTAGATTTCTAGGGCTAGACAGAGATAAAGCCTAGCATATTTATTGAATTGTGCACGATTTCTCATACTTTACGCATTTAAATCATTTTAAATTTAAAAAAGTAATTTATGTACACAATTTGTGATAGTTTTCTAGATTTTCTAGAACAAGTTAAATCTTTGGACACATTATCAAGGACTTTAGCTTCTTTTGATTTTATACACTCCCAGTCTTATGAAATTAATCACTAAACACCACAACATTGTGTTGCTTTGTTGGGTATGTTGTTTGATATGATACCTTGATTTTGTCACTTGATCCCGATGTTTTCCGGACATGTTGAAAGAAAACTGAAAAACTCATATTCCTATTTTTTTTATAACTTCTCACCTTATTCGGTTGTTAATCAATTAGACTGGCCTTCGTAATTGTAGGATTTTAATTTTGTAATGTTATTAGAAAGAGAAGAAATATTTCCTGGCCTTTCTTTGTTGTGGTGGCTCAGAAGGGCTTAAAATTCTTTATGCATAGACAATCTGTAACTCTCCAGAAATGTGTTCTTTTAAGTATCTTGAATCCAACTCTAATAATCTAACTGAAAATCTTGTCTTCTGCTTTTGCTCGTATGATTGCATTAACTAATCAAAATCCATATTCTAATTAAACCTTTTTAGTTTTTGTTCTCATGTCTTTGCTCTGGAAAAAGATATGCCCCCTTGGTCTCTCAGTTTGTCAATCATCGAGCTGGTGTTAAAATAGGCCAACAACACTCAGTCACTTCACTCACTAATTTATAGTTGACTTGGAAAAATTTTGCATTAAATTCTTTTACCATGTATTTTAAAGCTTTATACAAGAAATAATACATTTATACAAATGGTAAATACTGTTATATCTAAGTACAGTGTTGCTTCACGATTTATTATTATGTAACATAAAATTTCCATATAAAATTCTTCCTTCTATTTTTTAAGGCAGTGTATTTTGTGCAACATTCTGTATATGTGCCTTGTATTTGTTTCAGAAAAAAAAGAAACTTACTCATTCTACATTCTTTTCATTTTACTTATCTAGGCATCCTCCTACTATTCTAAAGTGACATGATACAGTACAATGTCTTAACTCAAGACACAGTGAATAAAAGCAGGCTTATATTTCTTTGTGGTTAGTAAAATGCTGGAGTAACTTGAGACATGTTTTTCTTCTTTCAGGTATGAGTAGTTAGAAATTGACATGATTTGTTATAAAATCGCTTTTTTAGCCTGTCATAAGGATATTCGTGAGATTATATCTATTATGTTTTCCAATTATGTTACTATATTGAGATACTAATTAAAGTTTTAAGAAGAGTTATTAACACTCAAAGAACTATATAAGCAATTGAACTCGCTCTTGTTTTTGCTGTTCCCATCACATTTTGAGCAGCATCCGATCTCAGAGTTCTATGTAAAAAAAATTGATACCTTCTTGCTTTGTGCTTTCAAAGAAAGAAACCAGAACAAGAATCTCTTTCGTTACAGAGGTGCATATTATACATGAAGAATGCCAAAAAATGTTACATCCAAAATGTCATATGAACAATAAAAGCAAAAAGTTAAATTGTCCAAATAATTCCATGAATGTTATTATGTCTTATCATGTATATACTTAAAAATCTAAGTGAAAATAAATGACATTTTTTTGTTTTGATTTTTGACATTAACTTTATTGATTAATATAGTTACCTCATGTTGTGCAATTGTTACCGAGCTAGACTAGCAGACCATTGTTGATGAATTCAATTTTCAGTGGGCACCCCATACTTCAGGCTTTATACTATACTATGCTTAGTAATAAACAAATTTGTTGAACAACATATTAACTGTTTTGTTCCCCAATATTCTAACACCCTTCTGTCAAATTCATTATTCCATTCTTCAAGAACATTTATTGTTCTCAACAAAGAATAGCACTAGGAACCTTTTGCAGTCTTCTATAGAATTGAAACTTTTTCATCAAGAGAATTCTGGAAAGACTGATATAAATCGCTCAGATTCAGTAGCTGTTGAATATAGAAGATGAATGAGAACTTCCTAACTAAACAGTAATTTTTTTCCTGGTCACCAAAAGACATGCAGTCTAAAATTGCTCCTTCTCGAAAGTATTTTCAAAATGAAGAGAAGAGTCTGTTTTGTTTGGTTGTATACAAAATAAAGTTCTTTGTTGAAATATGGAAACAGAAAGTTCTTTGTGGAATGGAAAACGGGTTTACATTGTGTTGATAACATAGTTTGGTAATATATATGTGCTGACGATATGGTCTAGTGGAGAAGTGACTGTTAGTGAAATAGTCAAGATACATATGAGTGGCGTTGGTTTTATTGAGTAGGAAAAGGTAAGTTGAGCCCTATATGCTGTTTTGCATATTTTGAGAATTCTGACTTATATTCAGTTTTTCCATTAAAAATCGGTTCCCTGTTGTATGTAATTTTGGATAGGTTCAATTATATCACGTAGGTGCTTACTATTATGTCCGTGTGGTACAGCACAAGGGATTCTTTCGTCTCAAACTCTTAATAAAACTTCCAAATTGAAAACTATCAATATCTTCGTCAACTCATTTGTTCTTCCTTTTAATATGTGGGTTTTAAAGGGTTTTGAAGGTCAGGGGTTAAGGGCAAGGCTGTGTTGCCGTAAGATATCTGACTCCATATTTTGGTTATATTATTTTACCCCACGTTGACTGGCCGGCGCAATGCCTTGTCCAAAGAAAGTCCAAAAGAAATATACAAAAAGAAAAGATAGAAACAGATAAGAGACGAAAACATTTCTTCCATACTTTCCTTTATTTACTTGGTGAATGGACTAACCAACGCTACGTCCCAAGGGTAGCGTGGTGCCCAAAACACCAGACAGGAAAAATGATGTTGTTGGTTCGACAGACACTCCCTGACAAGACTTGGTTCACAGAAAACCTGAGTATTTATCTCTCTCCACCGGCTCCAAATTCGCCACTCCAAAATCCTTCTAATTTTGGCGCGACCGCTTCCCATTGGCTACCTTACTTTTTATTATCTAACTTTTTTCTGATTTTAACCGGATGGATGCGTGGAGCCTTATGCGTGGCGACGTGTTTATACATTTTGTATGTGGCAGCTGACGAGTCAACATCCGGTTGGGAGTTTTATTGTTAATTCCTAAATCCCCACAAATATAACAAGAGGCAACAGAACTCTACAACTTCAACTGCCATTTTTGTATAAATGGTAATATTATCTGCCCTCATGTTATATGCGCATAGGTGTGAAAATTTCGTTTGTTGTTTGCTCTTTGATATTTTGTAGGCTTGTTTTATTGTTTGTATATCTAAAGTTGATTGAAAAATATATAGAATTTAATTTCTATAAAGGTATTTATAAAATGATTCCTTTCCAATTTCACTATATACACTAGAATCAACTTCTTTGAATGAAGACTATCTTTTGGTTTTATTCAAAGTGGTTCATTTTGCTTGCTCCATAATTTCTTGCATACTTTATTGTTGTTAAGTATCTTCTTTTCTTCAACTGTCAAAATCTATTTCAAAAACAGACATTTTCATTACATTTAAATAGGAAATTACTCATGAAATATTGCTTGATTGTTTTCTTTCTTTCTTCTTTTCTTTTTTTTTTTTTCTTCTTTTTACTTAGCATATATTAAAATCAAATATCAAAACGAATAATCAAGCTGGCGTAAATGATTTTTAACGTTTGATTTTGTTATATCAAGCGTGTGGTTGCAAGGAAAGGACAAAACACAGAGTTGCAAATCAAACAAAAAGACTAGTGAAAAATCTAACAATCATATTAACAAACAAAAAATACAGAAGGTTCAAACTATTGTGTTGGTTAATATAAGAATGTCTGTGAAATTGAAAAGAAAATGTTCGTAGTTGTGTTGATAAGAACGAGCTAATCTTAGGAAATTTGATGTTTATTGAATGGTAGTTGAAATCGAGAAATAAAATGTTCCAATATTAGTGTTGGTAAGGGTGAGTTACAGACTTGCGCAGTCAACCAAAGTTTATGTCGACAGGGAAGGAGAAACGTCGGCGTTGAAAAAGTGGAATGTTGATGAGTGGTGATTCTCGGGTCATGCAGCTTCCATAAAAGGCCGCAGTAAGAAGGATAAGACGAATTTGTGTAATGTTGAATGTTGCAGGCGTTGCGGTCGATGTTTTCTCTCGAGGTCTCGGAGCCGACTGACTTTTTGAACTTTCGTTGACCATTTTATAGTCACGTTTGGGCCGAATCAGCTCCAAAAAACTTTGATGGGGAAGGATGCTGATTGGGGGAAAAAAGGATCTTTTAAATTGTAAATATAAAGTTACATTTCAACCGGATGGATGTGCGAAGCCTACCTGCGTGTTTTATTCATTTTAGTTTCGGCCATCGTCTAGACAACATCCGGCTTTTGAAATGTACGTTTGCAGTGTTTTATTTTTTTGTTTATTTATTGTTTTTGCTTGAGAGTTAGTTTGGAATGTATTGGTAAATCAGAAGGGATTTCTGTACGTAACAATTTGGAAACTTTTAGTATTTTGTCAATCTACTGCATTGCCTAATATGTTTAATCAAAGGAAGAATACATGAACGTGTCCCAAAAGATAAAACTGCACACATATTGTTTCATTAACAAACTACATGTAGAAGAGGTAAAAAAATGGATAAAAGCTTACTTGATGAGTGTTGGTAATATCGCTATGTGGCCCTGACAGAGATAGAGACAACATCCTTACTGTTCAAAGAAAAGAGGAAAAAATTGATCAAGTAGGTTTTTAGGATTATTATGACTGACGGACATGTAAATTATTATGACTGACGGACATGTAGATTATCTGAGGGAGATAATTATTTCTTCTATCCCTACGAATTCATCACCAGTCATTCTTACCATCAGATGTTGATCGGATCAGATTAGAATTTTCACTATTGCCACATTTTCTTCAATTTGTGATGTGACTTCTTGACCCAAACAAAGTTAATTTTCACAGTTTCTCACTCATCCACAAATACCTTGTGACATCTAAAAACTTGTGCCAAGGATACAACTTGATCTCTTTAAGGCTATTTTAACTTGCTTCTCTTAAATTGTCCTGAACTTGGCTACAGAATTTGATTGCATAATGCTGTTTGATATTTTAGTGGGAGCTATAGTACCAATTACTAATAGTTGACCGTACATGCTTACAGAAAAAGAGGTAACACTACAGACCACCTGTAGAGGAATGGTAGTTGGTTAGATATGTTATATAATTGAGGTAATAATTTTTTATATTAATCATTTTTCGTTAATTATATTTTATTATTTAGTTTGGTAAGGCTTTGAACTACACGGTATCTCTTAATTCAGTTGCATAGTTAGATGGGCACTCTTACGCCTGCGCAGAAAGGATAATCTGTCATAATAAACCTCAGACAGGGAATGGGGCTAGACGGCCGTTGAAATAAATTAAGTGGGTTGTTGACGTCATGACCGGAAGAGATGTCATGAGAATTTTGAGGATTTTGTAAAGACAGTTTTGTTGAGTTTCTACTGTTGGAGCTCGCGGCTGGGTTTTCGGATCTGAAAAGCTGATCTGGGTCTCAACCGGCAGAGATCTTAAACACAAGATGCGCCACGCAGGGGGGGGGGGTCAGCATAATATGGTTAGCATAGGCTTTTATGATTTGTGTCTCTCTCCTCGTGTCGCCAAGGACTGAAGGTAGAAAGAAATAAACTTGTTAGCACAGCCTGTATTTGTACTATTATTATTATTGATGTATATTCACACTTTATGAGTATACTACAAATATTGTTTCCTCAAAAGGGATGAATGCGAGAACAATTCTCGATGAATGAGTCACAGCATATTCTATTGCCTGAACAAACTTAATTGAATGAATACAAGAATTTCACTTTGTCACGAAGTTGTATATAGAGAATGTACATAGGGAAATGTCCTTATGTGGGTTGAAAAAGTTCTTTGCGTAAACCATAGCTTATCTATGTATAAGAAGAGTAGACGTTTTGTGTGAACTCGTACATATTTAAGAAGTGTATTATTCTATGCTGTCATGTTCAGTGCGCCACGAAGTTCATTGGAGGTAATAAGCCCTTTGTCTCTGAGGACTAGAGTCTTGTCTGTTCTAGGCATGATACACGTGGTAAAAAGAGGCCAACATCACGTTGGTTGGCTAAGGGTTTCGGTTCAGCATGGTTGTATATATGGCTGGTTTTCTTCAAGCTGCATGGAAGATGCGAACAAGCATTCTTTTCTTGAGCCAGCTGTAGATAGGCGCTGAGTACTTGCAGTAGATGTTTTGTTTCATCCTAACCACGTGGATTTGCGGATAATCGCCAAGGGATCGATAAAGAGCACTGGTGTGGTGGATAACGACATAAAATCTTGTAGGGAACGAATAAATAAATAAATAAATAAAATTGAATTTAAAAAAAAAAAAGAAAACTTAAATTTGCAGCAACTCCCAGGGGTCCCTGACAGGAAAAAGGGATGACGCATGCGTAAAAGAAAAAGGGCATCCACTTGACAAAGGGGAACGGGCATTCTTTTTTTTCAAGCAGTGACCAGCGATTTGACAACATCGTTGCTGACATGTCTGGGCACCACGCATACGTCTTTGGACGTAGCATTGGTGAGTCCCTTTCATCCAGCAGCAGCTCTCTCTCGGTCAGCATTATGCTGAAATATACAAGACCCACAAATGAACTACAGACTAACCCTTACCGGACTTTGACAGGCTTCCGAAAGAAAACTAACCCTTATGGAAGCCCGAAATACCAAATGAGGACAAATACATGGATGAAACGATTAACGTATTTTTGACACCTTAACTGGGGGATTCAACCATTTCACTGTATTCAGAAAAAACTCCGTCACCCATGGAATGGTTGTTTAACCCCGTAAATAAAGGAAAGTATAAAAGAAACGTCTTCGTCTCTTATCTGTTGCTGTCTTTTCTTTTGTATAATTCTTTTGGGACTTTCTTGGACAAGGCATTATACCGACCAGCCAACGTAGGGGTAAAATAAAATAACCAAAATATGGAGTCAGATATTCAAACGGCAACACAGCCTTGCCCTTTGCCCGTGATTTTCAGCCCCTAAACCCTACAATCCCTTGCGTTGAACATGGGAACGTGGCATAGAAACCAGCGGTGGGGTGGTGCCACTGATAGAATCCTTTCATTGCAGCTATTTGCTGTCAGTAAGATGTCTACTGAATAGCTGGGCTTGCATGCTTGTGCAGTCGAGACTTGTATTGAGTTTTGAATGATAATAGCCGGGTCCAGAGATTAGTGGCTGCTTCCATTAGTGTTTGTTGGTCCGTTGGTGCGCTTAGCTGACCGCTGCTAATGAGTAAGAGTACACTGCAAAATACAAGACCACTGGCCCAGCATATGTGTTATGGTCGAAGGTCAGACGCGTTTGTACTGGACTGCCAAGGGCCAATAGAGCAAACTACGGATACCAGAGTATTTATATATACCTCAAGGGTCCTGATTATGTTGCTTTCCCATTGATCAAAGAGGTACCGACCTATTTTTTGACTCAAATGAAGAGCCATGAGTCATGGAGAAATTTTACATAGAATGTGACATTACTTTTTAGATTTCTATACAAGAAAATATGTGTTGAGGTATAAAGTGGAGTAAGACTCATCACACACTTTCAGGCAAGATATCACAGGCCCATGTCATAACTGATTAAACAAGATCATACCCTATACAACTAATGAACTTTAAAATTTTTAGATTGTACTGGTTAAAATATCCCCGTTGAAATATCAAATTGTCCATGTTTATTAAGTCACTGGTTACCATGGATGTAATCAATGTTAGCCTCCAAGAGCCCCGCATCCTTTTGCTTGCAGGGCGAATTCTAACACACCACTGTTATGTCTGGTTGCTGCTAACAAAATGACTCTATTTTCCGCGTCTGGCTAGTCTCTTTGATCACTGCCAACAAACTTACTTCCTGTCCTGGGCTGATCTCCTCGAAATCCAACCCATATATATATATATGTGGATGTTATAGTAAAATACATCAAATCTCTTCTGATTTACTCACTTAACTCTTCACACACATAACTACTAAAACACACAAAATACAGACCCACAGACATCGACACTGTAGAAGAAAATAACAGCTACCGGATGTTGACCCAACAACGGTCATTGTCAAACTGAGAAAATCATGACTTCTGCTCATAGGCTCCGTGCATAGTCTATTCAAAATCCCCAGAAAATTCTCAGTTATAAAAAAAAGTTTATTTTTCAACCAATCATTTTTTTTTCACGAGTAGTATTTTCTGGGGCCGGTGTTTGAAGTTGGGAAGATATAAATAGGTCAAATCGTCGGCCGTCCTAAGAGTGTCACCCGACAACACCATCCGACCAGATCAAAGCAACTGCTTGTCGCTGAATAGACCCCCCCCGTCAGCCAGCCGGATATTTCATCTACTTGTTTATTTTATTTATTCAATAAAGAAATTAAACTAAATCTTCTCGTCATTATTTTTCTTGCAACCACACGCTTGTATATAACATGGAGTCCGCAATTCCCTCCCATTTCCCATCTAAATTTTGGTACTTAAAAAGGGTTCGACGATTATCTGCCAGACATCAGTGCAGGAAATGCCAGATTATGCTAGACATAAAAACACACCTTTTCTTCTTAATCATATTTTCACCAAATTCAGATTTTATCCCGTTTTCAAACTTTTGACCAGGCTTCCAGTTTATCACACACACACACATACACACATTCACACAGATATGTCTAAGCTCCTATATGGCTATATGTATACATACAAACACATACTTACACACACATATATATACACACGTCTATACATATGTTTTACTCGCAACTAAATACATGTACACACACATGCACATATATCTAACCCTATGTACAAACACGCCCAAGGTCCATAGTGTCATACACTTCCCCCAAACATTCTGGTCATTCATTTCATAAAATTACAACATTTTAAAAATCATGATTCTTAAATCAGCACACTATCACCCCGCCGGGCAATCTCCTGGACAACTGGGTCTGCTATCGGGGATCATACTCCCATGCCAACCATATAAGTCATTTCTTTAAAATCTAACATTTTCCAATCATCGATTGATCATCTTAGATCATTCCAATTTTTCATTTTATGAGCTACAGTTTCCTTAGTTCCCTGATTCAATGCATTTATAGCTTTACTCCCAATTTTCTCCCCACCCCCATCAAAGTTCGTCAGAGAATCCCAACAGAACCTCCTTCCCCAAGATTGCAGTGGCAACTCTAAGAAAAAGAAAAAAAAGGTGTAATTTACAAATAAAAATGTCAATAAAATAAGATAAAAAATAAAAGAACAAATTTCTAATTGAGAAAAAATATCAAATTCATAAAAGGATTCGAACCGAGTTAAAAAAAAAGAAAAAAAAGAAGTCAATTGAAGCCTTAATTTTCAAAAAATTAAAAAAGAACAATAAAAAAACAAAACAAATAAAAACGAAAAACAAAGGAAACAATATAGAATACACATTTTTTTAGTCTCAAAATAAGCAACAAACACATACATAAGAACATTCTAGAAATTTTTTATCAAAACCGCATTATCATTTAAGTTACATTTTTATATTTTTCAACCAATCAGCTAAAAACATAGAATAAGAACATTCTAGAAAAATAGGATCAGAAATTAATTAACAGAAAATATTTAGGCTCTAAAATAAATAAGTAAAAATACGACTCTGATTGATCAATGAATGTCTATGCACTTAGATTTTAGGACTGCAATAAAACTATTTTTTGATCCACTACTAAAGTATAAGTAACAACGAATTTAATCAACTCAATCAGTCAAGTAATGAGTCAGCTGTCGGTCAGTCAAATTCCTTTCTTCCACGACCAAAAGGTCATGACCAAGCCGCAGATGGTCGCGATTAAGATTCAAAGGAAAAACTTGCGAACTTTCTTTCATCAATGCGACACGCTGTCGCCAACTTCTTAAAGAAAAACACAGTGCGGACTTAATGTAAGTATAGAAAATTATTTCATCCAACTTACTTCGACCAACCATGGAACTATTTATTTTACAGACTCTGTTAACATTTAAACAAACACACACGTGTGAATAATCTTATTTTCATCTAACTGGCCAAACTGTATTTTCCACAAAAGCCACTCGCACATTATGTTTTTCATTTATTTTCACTCCTGTTTTATGAGTATCAAATTGTTTTTTAATGTTCGTTGTGTCATATTCCATTTCTTTCATTTGATTGTAAAAATTTGTGTTATATTTGTGGTGGAACTAAACCTAAGAGCAATACCTGTAAAATACGGACGAGAACTCACTCACATGCACCCACTACAAATTGGAAAGAACATATCTATAGTGACGGGGATAACATTATTATTATTGGGTTTAAGGTTTAAGTTGGTTTTGTTGGTATTACTTTGGTTGCGTTGGTATTTCGTTGGTAGCGTTGGTAATTCGTTGGTAGCGTTGGTATTTCGTTGGTTGTTATCCCCTCGCTAAATATTGATGGAAAATAAAGGTGGTGGTGAAGAACGAAGACGACGTTAGGTTTTTGTATCAAGGTTTTAATGGCAGCATGAAGTAAAGGGGTTTACGCTGGTATGCTGCGAGGCTTCGTAGGAAGGAAAGAAGGTAGGAAGTTGTTAGAGTGTATCATCTAATTTGTTTTTAACTAGGATCGCTTGGTCTAGAATAGACCCAAGGGGTCCATAAACTAGATGGCTCTCCTCATAGTGTATGATGCTGCTACTGCTATTCAGGAGCAGACGAATAGACGTCCTTTCCCATTGAGGATTTCTGAGGGAGAGAGAGTTTTCGCGGGCTTTCTTCAATTTTTGGTGCTGTTAGGAAATATGGTTCGGGCTGAATAGGACAGGTCATCCTGATTGAGTGAAAATGTTCGGCGACTCTAACAGTCAAATTACATTACGCGCCAAACAAAAATACAAGTTTCTTTCTGCTACATATCCACTTAAATATCCAATTACATGTTTCCTCCACAACAACACAAAACAAGGATAGAAATCAAATCAAATACAAGTCAACGTTAATAGTCCTTCAGATTTTGATAGCCCTGCACACTTACATCCGCTCTCATATCTCTGGGCGACCCTGTTTTGACCAGTTATCATAAAGCTAATACCTTTCCTTTTTAAACCTTTTTTTCCTCTCTTTCATTTAAATTTCACTCTTTTCCCTACTCTTTGTCTCATTCTCTCTAGAACTGTTGCTCTCAGGGGTTTTTTTCCTTTCTTTCCTATATGCCCTTTATCTATCATAATTTTTTTGCTTTTTGCTTTTTCCTCTTTTCCTCCCCTCTCATTTTTTTCGTTTAATCTTTATCACTTTTATAACTTTCCATTTGCCTTTCTTTTTTCCTTCCTCATTCTTCCTTTTGTTTCCCTTTCTTTTTTTCTTACTTTTTCTCTTTTATCGCATCTTTTCTGCCATCTTTTACCCTTTCTTCTTTTCAGATTTATTCAACCCCTTTTTCCGAATTTCTTGCCATCTTTATCATTGTCATCTTCCCTTGCCCAGTTTAAAATCAAGGAGTTGTTCCTTCTTGTTTTCTTTATTAAAAAAATAAGAAAATAAAAAATAAAAGGTTTTCGGAATATGAGAAAGAAATTAAAAAATGGAGGTTCCAATCATTATGAGATAACTCCTCCTTTCTAATGTTTTTATTTTTCCTTTAATCAATGAATGTTTCACAAAACGGCTTTTCCCTTCCTATTTGCTTAGGGTAATTCCGTGGAGAGGTATTGTCCTAACAAGTAACTTTTTTCTTCCGCTCCCGGAAGCTACTGTTGCCTACCTAAAATAGCATATACTCAGCGGCATTTTCGTCAAAAAATCCAGCTCGGTGACCGAGACAGGAGAGGGGGGACAAGGATCAAAGTGTAGTATGACCTTTCTATGACTTTACTCACTTGACTCCTCTCCCCGTGTCGACCTCCTGCTGAACGTTCACACTCGTTCGTGATTCTGTCTAATCATGGTTGATATTACAAAGAAAGCTAAACACGTGCAAGCTCTCGGCTGAAGCGCCCACGTACTAGTTCGCAGCAATCCAGCCTATCCGCAGTCGATTTTCTTAAGGAAGCGAATTTGTGCTAGCTTGCAACCGAACCTATCCTCTGCGGACTACCTTCGAGCTCACTCCCTCTGCTGGACTGATCTCATCTGTCTTCAAAATCCAACTCGTATATATGGAGCCCGGAATCGCCTCTTATTTCTGGATGTGGACCACTCAAATTTCTGCAGCCTAGTCGGCTGGAGCTATAGAATATATCTACTGCATCCCTATAGAGGGGTAACCCTCCACCACGAGTGTCTTAGATATGACATTAAAACCATAAAAAAACAACAACATATAACTATTAAATAACAACCACAACCCTCCAACTGCTACCCAAATCCGCCATCTAGTTCCTTAATCAATTTCTTTGATTTTTCCATGACGACACCCTACCCCTCAGTTATAATCATCTTCGTACACAAACACACTATTATTTAACCCCTTTATTATTTTATTTTATTACGCACATACCACCTATGAGACCTACAATATATAATATTTACGCAATATTTCATTCATTTATTAATTATTATAATAATAATATTAGCATTACAATAATACAATTTATTATGCACATAACTATTATTCAACACGCTAACTATTATTTAACCCCTTTATTATTTCATTACGTACATATCACCTATGAGATCCATAGTATATAATATTTATGCAATATCTCATTTATTTATTATTATTATTATTATTATTATTATTATTATACAATTCCCTCCCCTCGATATTACACCAACATATTACAACACAATATAACCTTACTTATACCCACTGTAATTCTTGCCAACCATAGCACAACTATTCATGTACGCTTACAAATCAAAATCTTATTCATTCTCCCCGACATGCAGTGATGATGTTTTGTTCCATAGCTATAGTCACCTAAAGAAATAATGTAACGAATTATTAATATACACTTGAATCCATTTCCGCTAAACCCAACGCTTTACGTTCCTGGCCTGACTTAACCTAAAAACACACATCCACACGTAACTATAACACATACACACATACGCATACACCCACATATACTCACACACAACCACACACAAACGAAATCCTAACGGTTTTTATCTGTATTTTGTCGTATTTTCGATTTTCAATTCATTCCATTTTCTTAACTGCCTGATGAATGTTGTTTTATAAACTTCATGAAACCTAAGGTTGCGGAATATTTTCCATGGATTAAATATATGTATATCTAATATATATTTATTTATCATCATCATTATATATATATATATATATATATATTATATAATATATATATATATATATAACTATGGTTAACTTGCAACTCTATACATACATACACATACATCTAACCCAATATACTAACAGACCAAAGGTTTATCATGTTGTGATGTGTGGAACCACCCCTACAAGAATGGACTAATCCAAACCCATAAAGAAACCAAGCTATCGAGAAACATAGTAATTAAATATTTACTGTATTTCTTTACTTTCACATTTATTCCATGAATAAATATCTATTATTACATGTGTATCTTTAATTATATTAAGATATAACATATAGTGTTACGGTGGCCTTTCATGCTTTCAATTTCTAGGGAATGTCTATCTTAATGCTGCTCTTGGTATGTTGCTCTGGTCTATTTTAAATATATGGCTAATTGGTTGGTTGGTTGATTTTTACAAAGTGTCAGCCCTTGAGTTATTCAATACTGAAGTCAATCTTTTTTCAAGCAATCATATGTTTTTAATTAATTAATGATATCATTTTTAAACAATTAACTATTCTTAACATAAATAATTTGCACACATATTTATGGTTTCAAGCATTTCTATCTTATACAAATGATGTCACTGTTACAGCTCAAAAGAATGAATGCTTGAATAATGCAAATGCATGACTCATTTCAATTGCTGAATATTGTTGTCTGTGTACAGTGTTGCCTTGTAATTAAAATTGTAACATAAAATGTATGCGTGCATAAATTCTGCTCTTTTATCCTTTCAGTTATATCTATTATGTGAGAGAGTCTCTGTGAAATGGTGGCTAATGTGTTGGACTGCAACATCAGAGTATGTGAATTTGAATTAAAGTTGCACTATTACATTCACTTTTGGACTAATGCCTTTGGGAAAGGTATTGACCCCTTTATCCAAAACTTATGGGCCATTGGCCTAATGAGTAGAGTGTTCGCTAATAGTCCAGGAGACCAGTGTTCAATCATACCAAAGACTCAAAAAATAGCACTTGATGCCGCCCAGCTTAGCACTCAGCATTATAAGGTATGGATCAAAGGTAAAGTGGAGCAATCCAGGGAATGGAGTCGCACCCTTCCTTACACTTTGGTGTAGTAGCTATTGAAAAGGGAGCCTTCGGATCACCCTCGACTAAGGTCGCCAACTTTATTTACTGTTCTTTTATAAGGATGGCTTTGGCTTTAAATAGCCTATGAAGGTTGATATGCCATTAAAAAATGGAATCAAACCAAACATTATGAAACAGTATATTCACAGCAGTATAATGTTAAATTATGTTTTTTTTATTGCAATTTTCATATGGTTGGAGTTATTAAGCTGAACAAACATTTTGACTATCCTAATATGATAGTCAAAATGTTTGTTCAACTTAATAAGTAAACATGAAAGATAAATTTTTATTTTTGATAATAACTTCATCATTTTGTTCACATTGTAACAAACACATAAGAAAAATGCATAGAACAAGAAAGTAGAGAGGTTGTCTCCCTTAGGCTGAAAAGACCCAACTACAAGTCGGGAACATCATATGCAAAAACCAGTTATGAGACATTGATAGCACCAAATTCAAACTTTCTTCCCGGACTGCTTCTTATTAAAGTTGGACATTTATTCTTGGGCAGAATTTTCAGTCTCCTTCTCCTTCTATCTGTCTTTTGTGCCCAAACACAATTATTTTATTTTTGTATGTATTTACCCAAACCCCCTCTCACAAGCAGGATTTGACACAAGGTCAATTATTAAGCTGAGTACAGCTGATTTGAATTCTGTTTTTTTCTTCTCCTAGGCTGGTTGCTTTACCAATGCTCAAGAATCTAGGTTGCCCTACCATTTATCCATAGCTAAGAGGAGAACAGATGGATTTGTGTCTTCCATGAGGGTATTTGTGTGAAGAGAAAGCAGATTTCATCTTTTATTTTTTAGTTTATGGTTTGGTTTGGTTTGATTTCATGGCATAGTAACCATTGTAGGTTATTCAATTCTAAATTCTCTTTATATATATATATATATATATATATATATATATATATATATATATATATATATGTATATATATATATATATATATATATATATATATATATATATATATATATATATGGCTTGTAAACACATTTTGCTGATAACATTTTTAAACGAGCCAAAGCTCATTCTTTTGCAGACAGTTAAATAGTTCCAACTATTGCTATGTATCACGGACAATTCAATTACACATCATTCATTTGTTTGCACCCAGTTTAAATGTCAAACAGTTTTATTTGACCCATAGATAGGACCCTATCAGGTGCTACCACTCCATGCTAGAGTGGACCTGGAAGCAATGCCAATGAAAGGGTACTTTCCATTCTCCAAAGCTCCAGCATTACTAGAGCCTCACCATCAGATTTTTTAATATTATATGCAAGACACTCGTTGGGAGTGGGGTCATACCCCTCTGCAGAGATGCAGTTGGTGTATTCTACAGCCCTAGCCAACTGGGCCCATTAGTTTCATACAGAACAAAAATAAAAAAGAACCAAAAAATGGAATTTTACAAATCTTGGCATGAAATAGCTAACGTTTTGACAATATTCTCAGAAATACATTACTTGGTTGTTCACATGTCTTAGTTTCTGCCTCATCCTTGTTATGTAGTTGTTATGTATATTAAAATTTAAATATACATACTTTTGCTGCTATCTTTGTTATCTTGTGTTTACCATTTAACATGTTTTTCATATTACAGGAATTGTATGAAAAAACTTGGTACCAAGTGTCCGCTTTTAAAAGAAACATTTTTAATGTATTTCTTTTTCATCAAAGAACTGTTTGAGATTACTTTTTCAGTCTGCCAGAGGATCAAATATTTTCTCATTAAAATTCTATAAAAACTGAAATATATGATAATCCCAGTGACACAATATCAAGTGGATACAGAAAACTTTCCAGCCAATTTTTAATAATTTTGTTTGATCATCAAAGCATTATCTTATACCATTTATAATATACCATTTCTTTTAACTAATTACACATAAACATTTTTTGTCAATTGCTACTTTTGATTGTTTTAATGGGGAACAGTATTTGTCTGAATTAATCATTGGTTTTCCAGAAAGAGATCTATTATCTTTTCAATTTTACTAACTGCACAAATTCCCTTCTTTAAATGAAGGACAGTCTTTGGTTAAGTTAGCAGTGGCTGATTTTGCCTGACTCGCTATCTCTTGCACTCTACATTGTTGTAAAGAATCCATTTTTCATAGCTCAATATAAATTTTTATTGTTTAAGTAACAAAGTGGATACATAAGTAAAATCTTTAAGGCTTTATCATATATATGGAAGTCACATATCAAAATATCTAACATAACTAATCTGATATCAATAAATTCTCATGCTTGATTTGTATATTTTGAGTTTCCTATGTTGTATATCATTGACTATTTTCAAGTATTGTCTTGCTTCCATTGCTGTTAATCTCAACTGATCTACTTGAACATAGAGCCTTCAGCAAGAAATCCCAAACTTTTCAGACCACTTTTGATATCAATATTGTTATTTTTTTTTACAAATGAGCGCAATTTTTACAAATGAGCGCTGGTATAACAGCTGTGATAATCTAACTAAAAGTAATTAGTTTGAATAAAGTTAATTAAAACTAATTGTTTCTAATATCATCTTGTGACTAAAACAGAACTAGGCTTTTAGTTGGCCAATAGTTAGGACTGAAAACAAAAAAAAAAGGAAAAAAAACTTTGCAAAATTATCACTTTATATTATATTACTTCTTAATGTACTTCACAAAATCCAAGGTTATGTTTTACTTTTTTTATAGTTAGGTCACTAAACATGATACAATATTCAATACCTAATATAAATATATATATATATAGTATCTTATTTAGTGACCTAACTATAAACAGATAAACCATGACCTTGGATTCTGTAAAGTATATATGTGTGTGTGTGCGTGTGAAAGAGTGAGAAAGAGAAAGAGAGAATCATATCAATATCCATAGCCTAATTTTTTTTCAAAATAATCTCCTTCCTTGTCAATGCACTTTCTTCAGTGGTAAATATTGATCACATAAATTGATCTGTATCTGTGGAAATCTAATTAAATATATTGCAAAAAAAAAAAAATTAAAATCAAAAAATTAAAATAATCATTTATATAATCATACATTTGATTTTTTTTATTTTATATTTATTTTGGGGAAGTATGGAATTTGATACTCTCCAAAAATATTTTTATTTATATATTAAAAAATAACTAGGATATCCTTGGTTGCTGATAATACACTTTCATCCTAGACAGAAGTGACACTTTGATCCTGGGCAATGTATACAAATACTCCACTCTGATTGTACATATATATATATATATATATATATATATATATATATATATATATATATATATGTTAATGTAGGAGTTTGCATTTCAACCGGTATAGTTTAGATTGAACTTTGCCTCCTGCACCGGTCGCTTCTGGGTGGAAGGTGCAAGAGGAACTTCCAGCCTGAACACTGGCTGGTGCGAATTCGGTCTTTTTCAAATTAACCAGCATGCGAGACTGACGTTTTTCTTTGTGGGTCACTAGCAAGGCGAAAAGAGTTTTCAAGTTGGAGAATGTATAGTTGGAGAATGTAAGATTGTTTTTACGCTGAACACGTGTGCAATAAAGATATACATCTTCATCAGTACGAGACTCGTGTCTTTGATTTTTGACTACAGTTGCTGCTGTAACAATATATATGTATATATATATATATATATATATATATAAAAGGTGTACATGTACATTCTTAAGAACAGCCATTTATTTATTTTGCAACCAAATGTAAAGGTATATTCAGAAATTTCTGCTGTTAAATCATTATCTCTTTATCATTATTGAAATGGAACAAAAAAGTAACTGTTGAGTTAACTCCTCATTGGAGTAATGCTGGCTAGGTGGCTAGTTTTATTACTGAGCATCCTAGTTATTCCTCTTTGATAATTGGCTCTTTGGAGTGGGTAAAAGGTAGATTGTCCTGCATTTGTGATTTCCATAAGTGTAGTACTGGTATGTTAGCAAATTATGGCCACCCTTAAAATGGATCATTTGCTATAATAGTTTTTCAGAAGAGGAGGAAAAATGATGAAGGATATTTTGCAGAAGAGAGACCATTTGCATGGAAGAGAAAACATCCAAACAGAGGAATAGACAGTTAACAGCAACAATAATTAAAGATATTGATAGTGAAGAAATTCATAATTGAATGAATAAGTTCTAACTAAATTTTGCTCATACTCCTACTGATATTAATAGATGATGAGTTGAAAGTTAAGAAGTTAGTAATTGTATCACTGTTTTGTTGTGGATGAATGGTTGGTTGGGTTTTATGGCATATCAACCCTTGTAAGTTATTTAATGCTGAAACTTATTTTTACATATATATTAAATTTGTAAACACATTTAGAAGATTACATTTTTAAATGAGTCTGAGCTCATTTCTTTTTGTTTTCTATCTAATACAAATAATTCTATTAACTATTAACCATTTGTTTGCACACAGTTAAATGGTTTCAAGTATTGTTATGTAACAGTAACAATTTAACATCAGTCATTTGTTTGCACACATTTGAATAGATATACATGATATATAAAATATTATTTTTTTGGTAATTTCATTTTTAAATGAGTTAAAATTAATTTGTTTGTATACTAGTATTGCTACGGCTTCTAGACAGTTAAATGATTCCAAGTATAGCTATGTATCACTCACAATTTAATTAAACATCAGTCATTTGTTTACACACATTTAAGTGTTCAAACAGTTCTATTTCAAACAATTCAATTTAACCATTTGTTTGCAGTCAGTTTAAATGTCAAATAGTTCTATTTTACCCTTAGATAGGACCCTGTCAGGTGCTACCACTCCAGGCCAGAGTGGACCTAGGAGTGATGGCAATGAAGGGGTACTCTGCATTCCCCAGATTTTTTTAGTGTCATATCCAGGACACTTATCAGAGTGAGGGGTCTTACTCATCTCTAGAGATGCAGTCAGTGTATTCAACAGCCCCAGCAGAATAGTTGGGAAGTAGTGTTAAGTTTATGTGAGTAGTATTGTGTTTAGAAGTCAGTTAACATCAGGGATTGGTTTGCAGAAGTTTTCATTGTAACTACTGTTGGTTAATTGTGACTACTGATGAGCTCTGGTGTGTCTTCAAATTTGTGGTAAAAATGAGACCAAGTTTGGCTCCAGACAGAACTCTAGTAAATGATCTTTTGGCATGTTTTAATTGGATAGAAAATATTCATGATGTTCTTCCATGAATTTTTATCACCTACTGGAACTTGCTATTCCATTCTCATGTATTTGTAAAAACATTATTTTCTCATTTGACCTTTCATCTTTACAGAATGAAGATGGACCCTATAAGATTGAAATGGAGAACCAAAAAAGATATAATTGTAGCAAAAACTGATTGGTATATGTTCTCTAATGAAGTCTAATTGATCTCCAGAGTAGTGCCTACTGGGATCCTCTTAAAGTAATAACATTTTTTGGTGTTGTCAGTTAAATGTTTTAATCTTATGTAATGAAAATTTCTTACATATGTAGGGATTATCTGCCCTTTATTACTGTTTGAGTTTTTTAAATGGTGACTAAGAAGTAACATATGTAAATACTATGGCAACAAGGCAAAAGGTATTTTTTCTTGGTATGCAGTAAGGAGATGTTAGTTTCGTTTGTCTATGTTGGCAACTCAAAGGCCCAATCGCACATTATACAATGCTGAAACATCTTGTCCCTAGAACACAATGCTAAATGCTTTTATAAATTCGAGATGTCTATTAAAGAAACTATAGAGATGTCTATAAAAACTTGATCAAGTAGGTAAATGAATCACGTTTTATTTCTATTACAAACATATATTCACATACACCATCTTTCCTTTTTGTATCTTTGTTCTTGTGTGATTACTCAAATAAACTTGTAAAGGTAAAAGAATTGTTGTTTGGATATCTTCATGAATGAAACATGATATCAAACTGTAGATGTATTATGAGTTATAAACAACATAATTTTAACATCTCACTACAACTGTGTTTTACTGCATATGGTGTAAAATGCAGCTGCTATCACTCCTAATGGCCATTTTGTTTAAAATGGCAATATCTCCTAAAGTCTTTTGAATTGCAATCACAGAGCCACACAAACAGAACTTTTTTGCATCTACATCAGCTACATCAACTTACTAAATCATAACTCTCAATACAAATGATGTCACTCTATTATATACTGAGGAAATACACATGAGGCTACAAATTTACAAAGTCACGCAAAAAGATAAACCACCTTATGTATATAGATGATATTAAAATATTTGTCAAAAATGAAAAATAACAAGTAAGTCTTATACAAATTATAAGAATATACAGTCAGGATATAAGAATGGAATTTGGGATTGAAAAAGGTGCCATGCTGATAATGAAAAAGGGAAGAAGATAATCAACAGAAAGAACAGAACTATTGAATCAGGAAGACATAAGAACCCCACCCAAAGAAAAACAACTTCAAAATGTGATTGATGATAAGAATGAAATCATGGAAGGTTGGAATATCCATATTTATTTATTTGTTTCTTTATATGCTATAACTGTTGCATAGCAGTAATACATATACAACTATACACATATACATGCGGAAACATAATCAACAATAATGACGAACGAACACACTTCTTTAGAAAAATATACCTCTCATTTTATTCGAAAGGTTTGTGAAAGGGTTGCACATGGGTTATATGTGAGAGGTGAGTTGGAGACTGAACAAACTGCAACATATTGACCCCAAATTCCTCTGTCTTTAGCAGCACTTCTTTCTCATTCTGCTGGCTGCTCAACTGGGGTGCTGAGGGCCCAGCCCTCTGCTGGAAGCTGGTTCTCACTGCCTCGAATGGCAACAAACTGACTCCAACAAACTGAACCTGTCTGTGGCATCTGGTTATATAATTGTTTGATGTCCACCTGCTTCTTGTGGGCGTCACATCTGCACCCAATTCAACCCGTCCACAGTCAAAGTTATACCCTGATATCTTCAACCAGATGCACCTGTTATTTACACAGGTGCATCTCTTATTTGACAGCTTGGCTGAGGGTCAATATGTTACATAACAACTTGAAGTAAGCACCCCTGCCTTACACCCCCCACACCAAAAAAAAAACAACCAACAAATGCATGAGTAGATTCCACTTAGAGACTGACTTGCAGTAGAATACATTTGTTCTTTTTTCTTTGTCGGAATATTAGAAAGATTTTAAATGTTCTTCACTCAATATGTTAGATATACTTTTATTTCCTTTCATACAGCCTGTTTTGGAGAAAGCAAATAATAAAAAAATCTCAAAATGGGTAGAAATTTAAAAATAAATAAATGAACAAATATTTCAATCACATCAGAAAATCCTGAATTCATTTCACCAAATTAATTTTGTCTAAGCATAATGATGGAATGAACTAATCCCACATGTATTTGATCAATCTAAAAATAGGAAGAGGGTCTTTTTTTACCTCTACAACCACTTGGATATCCTGACCTGGCTTGTCACTGAATAACAGTCTCTGAGGGAGGAGAGTATTTTATGAGCCACACAAGCATATAGCATTGTAAACCATGGGATGTGGCATGGTAGATGTAAAGCAAAGCAGATAAATCCAAAGACAGGTCAACAGCAAGCTTCACTAGACTCAGGGTTGAAGAACCTCAAAGGTCAATGGCCAGGATCAAATAGTTCAGTCAGGAAAGTACTGCTACTCATCTATAATGGTGGTATCTATTGATGATAAAAAAAAGCCAACGAAAGATTACCCTAAATCTAATTCAAACTGTACATCCTCACTGCATCACCCTTCCTGCAAATAAACAAGAAGTATGTTCTTTTGAGGTTGGAGGTCTAGTCCCAGTGTTTAAAAAATCAGATACAGAGCCCAAATCCAAACTTAACTTACTCAGATGCAAAAACATTGTTAACATACTGACATCTAACATTAAGTCTTTATACAATAAACCAGCTCCCCTAGCTGAGCATAATATAGACATTATATGATGCAAGAATATATGGGGCTTTGGGAATTTGTTGGATGTTATTAGTTTCATTGGGTTGGTAGTAGTCAGTTTGGGGTTTTGATATCTGACTATTTAATATTTGTTTTCTTCTCTACCCTATTCAATTCATCAGTGCCTTCTTTTCTGTGAAGGCTGCAAAAGAATTTCTGTGGAAGGAAGAAAAGAGACTAAGATATCTTTTAAATTTCAATTTTATTTTAGGTTTCATGTAGGTACTTTGTAGCAATGAGATATCTTCCTGGACTATTAGAGAACAGTCATGTTTCCCAAACAAAGCATTGAAATGCACTAGTTGCTTTTGGTGGATGATATGTCCAAAATTCAGTGTTGTTATGTCCAGTGGATATGTTTAATATAGGCTGCAGCTAGAGGAGACATGGTCTTATGCTAAGTATGAGATTTAGGTAGACATGTGCACTGCCTGCTAGCAACTAAGGGAAAGAAAGTCTATCTAGTATCAAAGGTAAAGCTCAAGTCAGTTTGAAGGTCTACTAGCGGAAGAGTGAGCCAGTGTGCCACTAAGAAGACACATTGTTTTCCCCACCTGCAGTAGGAGAAAGGAGGTCTTTCCAATCCAAGTGGTCACTGCTGAATGAAAAAGGGTTTCTTTCTCACACCTGTAAAACGGTTTTTCAGGCATATATGGATTTCACTTCCTATCAGAGGCTTCTGGGAATTTCTACACTTTTGGATTTCTTTTATTTTATTTTTATTTTTTCTAATCTCCACAAATATTGATATTACCATTGTGAACTAGAACTAGAATACCATGATACTGGTAAATAATGGACATTTGTCTCAGCATTTGCATCAAAAACTCAGTCAATGCCACTACAGAAGGTGTAGGAATCTTTGTCAGTTCTTGTGCCTTAAATGACTTTTATGAATGCTCAAATAGGCAAAGATGGAAATAAAAAATTTTGCTTACACAATTTGCCAAACAGAAATGATGAATATCTAGCAGAGATTCATTCAAGAACAGGCTTCCATGCCTAAACACTAAATTCCAAAACGAGAAGGAAAACTATGGACCTACACCGATCCAAATAATACTATAGCACAGTCAGACGATTTACTCACAAGTAAGAAGTGGATAAATAGTACTTTGAAATACAAATCATACTTCTCTTTTGAAAAAGTATCTTCCAATCACAGAATAATATCAGCAAAGGTACACCAGAGTCTATGCAGAAATAAAATTAAAACCTCTCATTATGAGTAGTTCTCACTTATTAATAGTGATATAAGCAATCAATATATGGTAACTCTGAGAAACAAGTTTAATACTCTTCAGGAGACATCTGAGAGATATACTCTGAATGACGAATATGGAAACTTTGTAAAATCATAAGCAATGCATTTTTAAGTGGAGATGTTTTCAAGTTCTTTCTTTGTTAAACAAAGAAATTCATACCCTGTTAAGTAACAAAAGTTTCACCATGTTGAAATCCACACCTGTATGATTTAAGCATCAAGCCAACAAGATAATGTATGCTGATTATTTCTTCTCATTCTCTATTAGCATTTTATTTAGTGTTCAACCCAGAGAGAGTAATGTACACTGTGCCCTCTCCAGATATGATCAGTCATAATAGATTATTCCATTTATGATTAGCTTTTAAAAGTTCAATGACATTCATTAGTAACAAACACACAAGTAGTAACAAACACACAAACAAATTAATGTTAGTAGCTAGTTGCTATTTTTGTAAATAAAGCAATTATTGTTGAGTGAACTGTACTCACTTATCCTCTATTTTCTTTGTCTATCATGACACTGAACTAGTGACAAGACTATTTATTCTCAGTTATGATGACTAGTGATGAAACTGATTGCAAAGGAAGTTGAATTGATGCCTTTCCTAAGCACATTAATGTGAAAATCTTACTTAGAATTTACAAGGTCAGTCTGTATAATAATGAGACTAATTCTATTTTTTAATTTTCAGGTTAGCAACTCTGATTGAATATCAGTTGATCAATATTGTCTTTGAACACATGAAAAAACATTTAAATTGTATTTGCTTTTGGAATCCAAATTCAGTTAAGTAATCTAGGATTGTGTTTGGTTAAGTGTGTCAGGAAAATGCAACACATCAAATTTTACATCAAACTTCAAGACAGTGTGAAATAAATATTAAACAAATTAGCACAGGCTTATGGAGAATAATTTCCATCTTTGGCACTGGTTTTTTTTAGGTGACCTAAATTATTTTTGGATGGCCTAGAGACTGTGGTTAACAAGTTATTTTATTAGCAATGGTAAATGCAATGAAAAGTGAGGAATCTCATAAGATCTGAGCAACATTTGATGATGGGAATGATTGATGTGGAATTGATATTGATAGCTCCTTTTAAATCAGGGTTGCCAATCTAAAAATTAAAAAAAAAAATCAGTCTGGTTACCAGTTAGTCACATTCTCTATGAATGAGTTTTGTCTTAAATAATATTCCTGTAGTATTATGATCCCTGACTTCTTGATCCAAATCCTTGTAAATATTTTCTGTTCAAAAACTCAAAACTCAGCTCCATGTGTTGGATTCTCAAGTCTCTGCTATCTTCTTCAGATGATAGTGATGATTACTTAAACTCACACATTGTGTTGTGTTCTTTTGATGGCTCATCTCCTTTCTTTTATTGCAGGTCGCACACTGTTTCATTGTGATGAACTAACATTGGGACATCTCTTGCAGGAAAGAACAAATACAAAGCCACTTTTGTGTGCACACTTCTTTTATTACTTTCTTATTTTAGCTGTCTTTTCTTTATGTACAACCTAACTGCATTTGGAAAGTGGCTCTTTGAACATAAGTGGAAAAATATGAGCACATGATTTTTCACATGTGCATCTCAGCTCCTTGGGACCAGCTGATAAAATTTTAAACTATTTTTTGAAATAGGACTTTTTGGTCAAATGATAGAGATTATATAATCACAATCAAATCCTTAAATTGATCCTGGGGTCATATCTGTCACTCACACCTAGTTGACCCAACATCTCTGAGTACAATTTCTGATTCACTTTTTCAAATTATACACTACCTCTCAAATAATAGATACAGTTACTCTATAATTGAACACATGGTTGTCATTTGGGAATTGTTAAGAACATAAAACAAGTTGTGAAATTTACTAACACTGTTTCCCAGAGTAGAATTAACATCTTCACAAATGGTTTGTTTTAGTTTCTTTGTTTAATGGCATATCAACCTTCTGGGATTATTCAATGCCAAAGCCATTCTTGTAGAAGAACATCACAGGAGGAATAAGGGTTTTCATACCTTTCCCAAGAGTATTAATCTGAAAGTGAACATAATAGCACCATTGGTGTTTGAACTCATTGACAATGATGTTGCGGTACAGCACTTCAGCCATAATGGCATAGGGACATCCTCCCCATCTTCATTAGTGTGTGGCTTTGCAAGGAAACTATTTTAAAGGCGATAAACTTAATATGTAATTAAACTGATGATAACATTTTTTACACAGTCTCATTATTTAATATACCTTGTAAACTTATTTTATTGATATCATTTTTTAAAAGTTTGTTAAAGTTATGTCAGAGAGAGAGAGAGAGAGAGAGAGAGAGAGAGAGAGAGTAAGAAAATTTTGGCAAATGTCAAGAGTGAGAAAGACTGACAAAGGATATTGATTTTGTGCCAGATTACAGTGGATCAATAAGTTCATACTTTGACAAAGTTATTAACTGAATTTTGATGTTGAATTTTTCAATATATTATGCACAATCAATGTAATTGATGGAAAAGTGTAGGGTTAAGTGGATTGACCAGGAAGGAGATTATGCTGAAAAATAAATATTTCTTATAATGGTCTGATTTTTTAAGTTAATATAAAACAACAAAAATAGCACTTCATAGCCAGATTTTTGTTAGTGCAATAACTTTAAAATGCTCCAACATAGAGAATAATACAATTTTCAATCCAGTTTGTAACTTAATTATAGTGAGAGAGCTTTATTCTTATGAATTGAATTACCACGACCAGAAAATCTGCTGAACACCAGTAATTCAATTCACAATATTAATGGTAATTCAATTCACAATATTAATTCCACTACTTAAAAAATAAAAATATGTACAGCTTCATTCTTATTCAACTAGACTAGTCGGCTTGGGCAGTAGAATACACTGACTGCATCCCTGCAGAAAGGTAAGACTCCCACCCCCAACAAATGTCCTAGTATGACACTAAACAATCTGATGTTGAAGCTCCAGTAATGCTGGAGCTTTAGGGGATGTGGAATAGCACCTGATAGGATCCTATCTACAGATCAAATAAAAATGTTTGACATTTGAATTGAGTGCAAACAAATGATTTATGCTAAATTGAATTATTTCAAGTAGACCTGTTTGATCATTTAACTGTGTGTAAACAAATGACAGATGTTTAATTGAATTGTTAATGAAATATAGCTATACTTGGAACTATTTAACTGTGTGCAAATAAATGAGTAATATTGAATAGAATAATTAGTGTTAAACAGCAATACTTGTAACCACTTCACTGTGTGCAAAAAATTAATGCTAAAAACAGCATTTATTCAATACCAATTGAAAGACTGCCTTAGATTTAGTATTATCATACTTTATTTATAGAATTTATTCGAGAATTCTTTCTTGAAAAATTTTGGTTTGGTTTGGTTTGTTTTTATGGCATATCAACCATTGTTGATTATTTAATGCCAATTCCTGTTTTTACATATATATTAAATATATATGATTTATAAACACATTTTGTAGATACATTTTTAAGTGAGCTTGAGCTCATTTTTTTTTCACACAGTCAAATGGTTTCAAATATTGCTATCTAATACAAATAATTCTATTTACTATTAATCATTTGTTTGCACTAAGTTAAATGGTTTCAAGTATTGTTATGTAACAGTAACAATTCAACACCAGTCATTTGTTTGCACACATTTAAATAGATATACATGATATGTAAGAAATCAGTTTGTGAGTAATATCATTTTTAAATGAGTTACAACTAATTTGTTTGCACAATAGTAATGCTATTGTTTCTACACAGTTAAATGATTTTAATTATTGCTATTTAACACTTATAATTCTATTCAATATTAATTATTTTTTTGTAAATCACTAACAATTCAATTAAACATCAGTCATTTGTTTACACACAGTTAAATGATGAAACATTTTTATTTCTAATAATTCAATTTTGCATAAGTCATTTGTTTGCACTCAGTTTAAATGTCAGACAGTTCTATTTGACTCATAGATAGGACTCTATCAGGTACTACCACTCCAGGCCAGAGTGGACCTGGGAGTGATGGCAATGAAGGGGTACTCTGCATTCCCCAAAGCACCAGCATTACTAGAGCCTCACCATCAGAATGTTTAGTGTCATATCCATATATTGGTTAATATACAGGACTAGGACATTATAGTGAATTCAACCTTAACCAACAACACCCTAATTGAAAGTTAATGGTAAGTTTTGAGGTCATAAGAAAACAGATACTACCCTTCAATCATAAACAAAACACTCTGAATGAGACCACAAACACAGATTGTAAAAAAATCAAGCCTTTTTGGTCTTCCTCTTTTTCAACATTCAATTTTTAGGTACTATAACTAATACAGCCAATTGCCCAGTCGGCTGGGGCTGTAGAATACACCGACTGCTTCTCTGCAGACGGGTAAGACCCCCCACCCACGAGTGTCCTGGATATGACACTAAACAATCTGATGGTGAGGTTCCAGCAGTGCTGGAGCTTTGGGGAATGCGGAGTACCCCTTCATTACCATCGCTCCCAGGTCCACTCTGGCCCGGAGTGGTAGCACCTGATTGGGCCCTATCTATGGATTGAATAGAACTAACAGCATTCTTATTCTAAAATGAATTGAGTAAACTGAATAGCTTGAAATAGAAACATTTTTGACAATTAAACCGTACTTACATTTAAACTGCGTGCTTATGCTTAAGTGAATTATTTCAAATAGAACTGTTTTTTGACATTAAAACTATTTACACTTAACTGAATTATTACATATAACTGCTTGAATAGTTTGAAATGGAAATGTTTTTGACAGTTAAACTGTGTACTTATGCTAAACTGAACTGTTTTCAATAGAACAGATTATTTACATAAAAATGGATTTGGCGTTAAATAACCTCCAAAGGTTGATATGCCATAAAACCAAACAAACCAAACAAACCAAACAGCGTATTTATGCTAAACTGAATTGTTTAAAAATAGAACTGTTTTGACATTAGAACTGCGTGCTAGTGCTGAACTGAATTACTCGAAATAGAACTGTATTTGACATCTAAACTGTGTACTTATGCTGAACTGAATTATCTGAAATAAAACTGTCAGACATTTAAATCTGTGTATTGCCCCGTGAGCTGGGGCTGTAGAATACACTGACTGCACCTCTGCAGAGGGGTAACCCCCCCACAACGAGTGTCCTGGATATGACACTAAACAATCTGATGGTTAGGTTCCAGCTGTCCTGGAGCTTTGGGGAATGCGGAGTACCCCTTCATTACCATCGCTCCCAGGTCCACTCTGGCCCAGAGTGGTAGCACCTGATTGGGCCCTATCTATGAGTTAAATAGAACTAACAGCATACTTATGCTAAAACGAATCGAGTAAACTGAATAGCTTGAAATAGAAAACTTTTTGACAATTAAACCGTACTTAAACTTAAACTGCATGCTTATGCTTAACTGAATTATTTCAAATAGAACTGTTTTTTGACATTAAAACTGTATTTACACTTAACTGAATTGTTACATATAACTGCTTGAATAGTTTGAAATGGAAATATTTTTGACAATTAAACTGTGTACTTATGCTAAACTGAACTGTTTTCAATAGAACAGATTATTTACATAAAAATGGATTTGGCGTTAAATAACCACCAAAGGTTGATATGCCATAAAACCAACCAACCAAACAAACAAACATAATACAGCCAAACTCTTCATTCCCTGTTTTTTCAGTTTAAAATCTCCTGTAGAAAAAAGCTGGTATGCTAAGAGCATTTTCTTACTTTAATTTTCTCTCTTTTATTCTTTTCTTTTTGTGATATACAAACTTTGTTTTTTTGGATTATTTTTTTCCTTCAACTTTGTTATTTGATTTAAAATCTTTCAATACCTTTAACTACTTTCTGTGTCTTGACATACTGGAATAGAGTGTACTTTAGTGGCAATTTTTATTGCAGACGTTTTACTAAAGATAATATACAAGTTAAGAGTATTACACTTTTGATAAGCTTCTCCAGTTGCTGAACTTAATGTTTCAATAAAGGATTGCAATTATGAATGAACTGTTCAACATTTATAATGTTCATAGATGTATAAATTTTGGTTACGTTTAACTAATATCAGTCATTGTCAAGTAAGAAATAATAAAGTTAGTCTAATATTTTATAATACAGTGGATTATGGCATTTATCGAAATTAACGGTATATTTTTCAGCGTCGGTGACCTTATTTCTGTTCCAAGTGTTAAAAGTATTTTAAAACGCTTGCTCATAAATTGCAACAGGCGGTTTTCAAAGTAAAACAAGGTAGATAACCCTAATTTTTCACATATAGTTACCTCCCCTGAATTTTGAATAAAAAAATGTAAGTTATATTAGATTTTACTGAATAAAGAATTTAAATATCTAAAAATATACGTGTTTTTATACTCATTTTGAATGAATAAAAATAAAAGCTATAGAATATCGCTTGTATATCTAAGTATTTTTATCATTAAGGGTTTTCGGACTATTGTCTTCATCTTTATTGCTATTTCCACAACATTTTGGCTGATATGTCCTCCGGCCTTCTTCAGGTGTTTGTCGAACTCGGGAACCTTCATGGAACTTCGAACTACATCCTTTATTGAATCCATGGGGGTCGCCTGTTCTGATTCCGTTAGCTATAACTGGGTACAAGTGTTAAGTATTCCTGTATTGTTACTTGCCAGCAGTCAGGATTGAACCTGCAACCTTCAGATGATTGTCTCCTTAGAAGCTTAGGGAACCAACACCTATAACCATTATGCTATGTGTCCTGCTGGACAATTCAGAGTGAAATTTTGGGACTTATAAACTTAATGTTTATAAGTCCCAAAATTTCACTCTGAGGAAGACATATTGGCCGAAACGTTGTGGGAATAACAATAAAGATGAAGACAATAGTCCAAAAACTCTTAATGATAACAATCATCAAGCTTTATCTCAGAAATTTAGACAACTAGTATATCTAAGTAATGCTAAATTATTATCACTTAGAATGAGTTAAGCAGACTAAGTATAATGTAATGATAATAATAATGAGTGGCAGTCAAAAGAGACCACAAAGAATAAACAAAGAATGGTTTTGGAAGAGATTCATCATTTTGAGGAAAGCAAGCATCGCGCTATAGCTGTGGTACAACCCAAACAAGGTGAATGGACTAGGTAGGAAAACACCAAGGACAGGACCATCACATGGAGCGACATCAAACAAATGGAGCCTAAACAATTAAGTTTCCTTAATAAAGCAGTTTATGACATATTACCTACACCAGTATATTTAAAATTCTGGGGGTTAAGTACATCCAACCTTTGCAAAGCATGCAGGAAAATTGCTAATCTCAAACACATTCTCACTGGAAGTCAGTATTCCTTAAGAAGTTACATGTGGAGGCCTTGTCACATGACAGTCCCAAAAGCTCATTCTTGACCTCTTTTTGCCTCTGTTCTTTGAACAGAAGAGATGTTGTCTCTGACTCTATCTGGGAATGGTAAAGGCACATGGCTATATTAACTGCACTTAGCAAGTTTGATTAATGGTTCCCAAATCATATATGAATATGATTTGGGAACAATCAATCAAAAAGGCTTGATAAAAAAATACGATATGAGCAAGGGTACAAAAACATCTGATATGATAGTGGAGAGGAATATCTCATGAGTTGATGTAGGCATTAGGTTTATAAGTCCAAAAAATCCACTCTGAATTGTCTGATGCAGTGGATAAAGCTTTTGGTTGGAAAGTGTTTCTGAGTGAAATCATCTAGAGGTTGCAGGTTCAATCCCAACAACAGGTAATAATAACAAGGACTACTTACTATGACTTAGCACTTGTACCCGATCAGGGTTAACAGAATTGGAATAGTCTAATCCTCTGGTTCAAATAAAGGGTTTGGTTCAAGATTCTGTGTGGACTCCTGGGTTTGACATGAAACACCTGAAGGATATATTTGCCAAAACGTCATGAGTATAATAATAAAGATGAGGTCAACAGTCTGAATGTTCTGAGTAATATCAAGCTTCATATCAGAAATTTAGACAAATAACAATGAGAAATTATTACAATAATATTGATCATAATAAAGATAGTCTTATTTCTCAAAAAAACTTAATGAATAAAAATACTATATAAAAAAGGCAATGATACTTATTAGTTAAACACTGAATAAATAGTACTGCTTTTATTCCATAATAGTTTTTATATTTGCATAGTTTTTGGACTTATGGTTAAGTCATACTAAAGGCACTGGCTTATGTCAGAACACTAAAGTCAAACAGTGAATTACATGCTCAGCACTTAAATGAGTGACCATTTAGGAACAGCACAAACTATAAGCCACTTGAGTAAATTAACAGCATAAGATTTCTGCTAGAATACTATCACTTTTTTGTGAGTAATCTTATCAAAGTGAAATTAATAAGTTATTCCTTTTAACTGCAAAAAACTCATTAAGTACATATCATAAAAGAGAAAAGAGACATAGCATTGTAAAATCAAGCAAATTTATAATTTATTAGAATTTGATACAAGAAAGGCAAAAATTTGTTGTGAGCAGGATATATAGTTGGTTAAAACACAGACAAATCACTGTCAATCTTATAACAAAAGTAATTCTTTTAGTTAAAAGTAACACATTAGATTGAATGTTCCTTTAAGGAAGGAAAAAAAAAATGTAATTTATATCTGTGGAAGAAGATGCATTGAAAAATGCTCCAACTGGTTTATCCTCTACCTTGCATTTTTAAAGCATCATAATCAATTAGGACAAGTCAACTGTAAAATATTTAAATCCATTTTATGAGTTTGATCATATACTACTTCATTTCCTTCTACTTTCTGAATTCTGCATTTTTTATATATCATTTTAATCCCTACATTGTGGCAGTTGTAGAATGTTCTTTTTTTGGTCATTAACAGGTGGGAAATTTGGATGTGGTTGTTGGCAAGGACAATATACAAATAAAATATTTCATGAACAATAATATCTAATGAGTGAAAAACATGAGAATGAAAATATGTTACATAGAAAATACATTCAAAATAAAATATATACAACATTACAAAAAAATCAACATAAATAAGCGAGTTAAGTGAAAACTGTAGAAAGAAAGACGAGTGTTATGTACAAACTCAATGAATACATGAGCGAAGAAATTCAAAATTCAAAAATTTAAAATATATAGTGGTAATGTGTGACTTCACTCATGAGTCACAGCTTTATGCCCCCTAGTGGGTCATGTGAGCCTACTTAGACTTCAATTATTGCAATAACAAAATGGTCTGAAAGAGTTATTAATTACATATCCAATTTAGGTGTAGACATGATAAACATGCAGGATCTTTACTTGTATATTTTTATAACTCATTTGAATTAACTACACTAGCTAAAAGACAGTAAATTGGTAGAATTTGGTACCTATGCATTTAGGCTATATGCTGTTTAGGTCTCACTGAATATTAAGAGTGTTTTTTTTGTAAACAGGCCAGATATGTGAGAAAATTAACTAATCACTATGCCTTTATCTGCTATTATAAAATCTGAAACAAAAGGCACAGCTGAATAGTATTAATAATAATAATAATAATGATAATAGTGAAATCATAGATGATAATATAATTGATACACCTTAATAATTTCTCTCTCATATTTAGGCCACAAACCAAAGTGACTTTTGTTGGTCACTGTTAATTTACTACTCAGCTAAATTTAGGCAATGCTGTTGAGATTAATAAATTATTAAAGTTCAAATGGAAAATAAAACAATAAAATATGAAAATAAAAATAAAATACAAAAATAAAATAAAACAAAATTTTCAGTGCCAAAAGAACTCAGTCTCTTTTGCCTTGCCAGCCCACAGGATGTGTTTTGCAGACCTCTTGAAATGAGCAGTCTATTTAATATAACTTTTAAAATATTAATTCATGGACTAAAGAAAAAAACATTCCAAGAGAAGCCCATAGTGTCTATTGTGATCAACCCTTTAGATTATAGACACTGCTATATATCTCACTTAGTTAACATAAAATTTCAAACCCCTTATTAAAAAGCTTGATTGTAGAGAAGATATTTAGTAGAGTTCCCACTCACCAAGAGCCAGTATTAGCATTAGTATATCTATGATATACTAATACTGAACACAACAGAAGTGAAAGCTAGCTCATTCACACATACAAGATTACTTACAATTTTACATGCACAATATACATGCAGGTGGTATTACAAGTGTAACATATTGACCCTCGACCGAGCCGTCAATTAAGAGATGCACCTGTGTAAATAAGCAGAGAAACAGCAGAAACAGTTGCATCCGGTCGAAGATATCGGAATATCACCTTGACCTGTGGACGTGGTTGAATTCGGTGCAGATGCATACGCCCACAGGAAGTAGGTGGGTGTCAAACAATGATATAACCAGGTGCCACAGACGGCTTGAGTCAGTTGGAATTCAAGGCAGACAGTTCGAGTTGCAGTTGGAGTTTGAGTTGCAGTCAGTCAGTTGGAGTTTGAGTTGCACTTCCAGTTGGAGATAGGATCCCCACGGAGTGAGAGCCAGCTCCAGACAGAGGGCTTGGGCCCTCAGGACCCTGGTTGAGCAGCCCAGCAGAATGAGGAAGAAGTGCTGCTATGGTCAGAGGAACTTGGGGTCAATATGTGGCTGTCTCTCTCCGTCTCCAACTCACTTCTCACACATAACCAACATAAACCCTTTCGCAACCCTTTTGAGAATAAAATGTGAGAGGTATATTTTTATAAAGAAGTGTGTTTGTTTGTTCATTGAAGTTGTCATTAAGTTTCTGCTTACATCTGCATGTATATGAGTATACAACACAAGGAAAAAATACACAAATGTGTCCCATAGTAGAATTAAACATGTATTGTTCTATGAACAAGTAGTAAGTAAAAGGGATACAAAGAAGGAAAAAGGCTTACTTGCTAAGTGCAGTTAATATAACCATGTGGCTCTGACAGAGTCAGAGACAACATCTCTACTGTTCAAAGAACAGAGGCAAAAAGAGGTCAAGAATGAACTTTTGGGACTGTCATGTGACAAGGCCTCCAATGGACATACCAACTCTTTAATGAAGACAATTATTTATTGTATCTTTATACCCTCAAACTATTATGTAACTAATCAATAAGCAATGAAGCATGCTGATAGATGGTAACTTTATTCTAAATAAGAAGTTCCTGAAGGCAATCCAGTATTTTTATAAAACAACTGCACTGAGTTTGTTCAATTGCAGTCAATGAAGTTACTGTAAAAAGATATACAATAAATTTCTAAAATATCAATGTACACAATTTATAATAGTTCAGTATTCAAATAATTATTTGGAGAATTGAACTTTTTGTTTTGCTATTACAACATGTTAGTGTATACATTCTGTAGCCTTCTTCTCAGCAAGGAAAGTGTACAAAGAAAAAAAAGCACCTAATGGAAAACTTTTGTAAATAAATTTTAAAATTTGATACTATCTCTTGCTTTGGTTACTAACAATTTGTAAAAAGCAAAGGAAAATGCATGGAAATATGTATCTATATCAAGGTAATACAATAAAAGACCTGGCAGCTATGCAGCTGGAGTCTGACGAGAGGCAGCAATCTAGTGATCTAAGCTATGACTAATCGAAAAAAATTGTTTAAAACAAACTTGTAAGAGATATCCAATAATCAGCTCATTAGCAATTATAACTATTACGAGGAATCAATAATTATTTCTTATTGATCAGAAAACAGAGATAATCAATCAGAAAGTGATTTCAACTTTTACAAAAATACAAAACCATAAAATACTATAGAAAAAAGGAAAGAATAACGAGGTTCAGAAAAATTACATATTATGCAGAAAGTGTAAGCTGTATCAGTAAATATTTCCTCCTCTTTCGAGCAATCTTTTTGGTGTAAAAACAAAGAAAAAAAGGGACATTTTAATGTTCTGAGAGATACAAGTTTCTAAATTTGGTAAATGATCAAATGTTTGAATTGACATATCATTTCTTTCAACAAATATCTACATTTTGAGCAATTATACCTGAGATCAAAGTAATATTTTTAACCATGACTTTTAATAGAAGAATTTTTAAAAATGATAATAATTCAATGAAGCAAAGGCAAAATATTGTATGAAAGTTAAGAATTATCATTTTTCTAAGCCTCTATATACAAGGCTAATGAATTGTATCCATGCTTTTCCCAAAGGACATAATTGAAAAGGGAACATAAACAGCCCCAGCCAGAATTTATTTTCCGTGTTTGTCTTTTGGTTGGAATAATAATAATAACAACAATTAAAAAATAAACAAATAAAAAATTTAGAAAACAGAATTAGAAAATGACTAGTTTCCGTCTGTCACTGATGCCGCAGTCATGCAAAAAAAGAAACAAAAAAAAGAAAAAACTCAAAACCAAAACCAAAACAAAACAACTGGACACAAGAACGCACACATGAAAGTACACACGTTAAATATGATCTTCTTTTACATTTGCCCTCATGGGCACAACCTCTAGTTGTTTTGACGTCAACAACCTTTAAAATATCTTGGGCCTCTCATGTAGTGTAATGGTTTGTAAGTTTGACTAACAAACCAGCTAGAGTGAGTTCGAGTCTCATTAGGTGCCCCATTCAATCGGCCTTGTGCCACATCTAAGCAAAAACTTAGTAATTTACTACCTTAAAAATATCTGAAAAAAGCATTGTTCGGTATGTTAACCAGTTTTCAAGCCCAGATAAAGACATAACATCGATTGTTCGCTTTCAAAGCAGACCATTTGGAAAAATGCCACAACACAATTTTATTTCATTTTTCTCTAATGTGTGATATGTAATTCTTAACAGCCAAAATAAAAAAAATGACCTTGTACCATACTAAACTCATAAAAATCCAGCTGATTATTCATTGACGTTAAAGGACGAGATTTTGCTCACGTGATCTAACGAGAGATTTCGAGAACGCGCCCTCTTAGCAAGTCGGCTTCTTTCGTCGGCAGGTAAAGATCGTCTTCTTATCATTTCTATTTGATTATTTTTCCCCACCAATATATTTTCTAAGTATTATACTTCATCTTAAAAAATACATATTTTTTGATTTTTAATTACTGATCGTTTCATTGCACAACGCTTGAAAATTATTGTTCTGTTAACCTTTTTTTCTACCAAGGACAGTTTTATGCCCTTGGTTCACTTGAGTCGACTATCTTTTTCATTCTTTCATTCATAGTTAATTTTTACCTAGTTTTCCTTTCGTGCTTATTTTAAAAAAAAATTACAGCTTATATTTGATTATAAAAAATAAGTATTCGTTGTACTTATGTACCACTTAACCGATATTGGTCATGTTTTTTTTTTTTCCTTTTTAATTTTTTGTCTTTTTTTAAATTTTTTTATTTAGTCAACTATTTCTAATTCATTTAAAAATGTACGTTAAAATTCGTTCTCTTTTCGTTCAGATTTTTGCTTCTTAAGAAATAAAAAGATTAATCAAAATTATCTAAATTATATGCTAGAATATTATATAAGTCCATGTTTTTTTTTTGTTTGTTTTTTTTTTCATCTATTTCATAATTACGAACCGGAACTAAATTTGTATTTTATTTACTTTACTTTTTGAATGAACTACAGTGTGACTCGGTTTATACGTTGTTTATAAATTATTTTATTTGATATTTGTTTTAATAATTGAATCTTATAGGGTATACATTTTATTTATTCCATTAATGTTGCATCTAAAAAACAAACAAAAACTTCTGAAACTTGACCTTCGCGTCATCAACGTTAATAGTGACTTTTCTTAAAGTCAATACAGTTTCATGAAGATATTGAAAACTCCTATAATCTATAGAGTTAAATAATCTACTCTTTCATTTTATTAATAATTGAATAAAAAGCGTTTTTACAATATTTCTTTAGATTTTCTTCTTTGTTGAATAGATTTTATTACGTAATAATGTTATATAACTGAGTATTTTTTTTTTCAATGTAAAAGCGATAAAATTCAGTCTTATTTCATTAATTATTTTAAATTGTACAAAACTCCTCTTTTTTATGATGTGATTATTAATTTACCTGAAGGATCAAAAACTGGATTTAAAAGATTGTTCGGATCCGATAGATTATTTATTTATTCTACCCTAACCCCAAAAATAGCATGGTGGAAGAGGAAAATGTCAAGGAAAAAAAATCTAATTTCAACGAGAAATATAATTTAACTCAAATAGACTCCAGTTTTAATCAAAATATTGAACATTTAGTCTTTCTTAAATAAGAAATAGATGCGTAATTAGAAAAATTGTGTCAGTGGTTTGAAATTAAAATACCAATTCCAATTTTTTTCTTCTTGCTAATCATACAGTACTAGCGAAAATAAATAAGCATTTCTCTAAAATTATAAGTAATTTATTAAAAGAATAATTCTTTTTCTATGCGTTATACATTAAAAAATTTTCCTATGTGTTATAGAAAAATGTTTATTGATAAACCTGCTCTGATAAAATTTTTATAAGCGATCATGTCTGGACAGAAACGGGGTTTTGATGTGGCAAATTGAGTTACTTTCAGGTTTGTTTTTTTTTTTTTTTTTTTTTTCTCTCTCTCTCAATTTTTAAAAAATTACATTTTTTAAAATGCAAGTTTTCTTTTATGATTTCTTATCATTACTCTAATTTTTTTTTTTTTTTTTTTTTCATTTTACACCGCTGAACTGTAGGATTTTTTCTTTTCCGTTTTGATTGTTAAATTTGAACTCGTATAGCTGAAGTTTGGTCATTTTCCTCTTATTCTTAGGAAACAAAATTTCCCATAATGTCGGTCAAAATGCTTTTTCAGTGACCAAACTTATTCTGATGATTACTGTCAATCACCTGTGAGTTAGTAGCGGTCACCTCGCCCCGCTGATTCACCAACGGGTCCTGTCCAACAAAGGCAGACTTGAGGTTGTAAGGCCCCCGAGATGCATCATAGTTCAGCAGGGCTCGAGCCTCGGGTCGTGCCCGACCTTCTCCTCTCCAAATCCCCACTTTTATCGACCTCCTGTTCATTGACCTTGTGTCAAGTCCTGTCTGGTGGGAGGCAGCAACAAATATCGTCTTATATTACAAAAGAAATCCTTTGTTTAATTTAGCTTGCTCACATTCTAATTCGATTTGTTTCTGTACCCCTGTTTTTTTTTTTGTTTTTTTTTTTGTTTTCCTTAGCAAAGTTCAAAGATACGTTTAAAATCACCCCTATGCATGTTATGCGCTGTACCTGAGACCTTAATGTGCATCAGTCGGTGGGAATTAAATACTTTTTTATTATTCTTTTAATTCTACAGAAGTCTTGACTTTGCTTCTTACATGTTTTGATCCAGTTAAGAAATGCAAAGCTACTTAGGCATTTAATTTCAAATACCTGTATGCATTTTTTTCCTTGCTAGCAGTGTCCATGACTTGCACCAATAGAGCAGAATAGAACACAAAAGATTTGAAGAACCTGTATTTGTTAAGAAAGCTGTTGGACTTTCACAGACTTTTTCAGTGACCAAAATTTCCTATCACTGCATTGACTCTGATGATTGAATATAAATTTCTACTGTGTGGGTGTCGTTCATTTAATATGGTTGCTCCCAAGTATTTCAAGTTGGATACTCCAAATGGCTCTTTGTTGACATTAATGTTAACTCAGTTATTGCTTAAACTGTTCACCTTGACCTTGGATTTCTCTCTGCCGGCCTCTATGCTATATAGTCTGTCAGGTTTTGCATTTAGTTTTCTCTAATTCAATTTGTTATCTGCAAAATGAAAGTTGTAGATAGGCCTGCCAATGATAGGATGGGCATATGGTGGTTGTGATGTAGAGAAAACTCAAAAGCAGTGTAGTTAGGTTTAATTGTCCGAGCTTTATTTACTGTAAATGTGCAAGCCTACGAAGCTGATCCTGTTTTTCACACGCACTGTTTTGCAGGGGGTTGTAGCCATAGCTACGTACTTTATGACATCCCTCTCATTTCCCATTGTTTATTGGTTTGGAGTGCTTCACACATAAACGAGATTGTGTAAGATGTGCATTGTAGTCAGTGTGTGTGTGTCTTTACTTAGGCGTGTCTTTGTACATTCGTGTTTAGTGCTTTTTGTTGTGTGTGTGTTAGAGTTGGATTGAAGATCTTACTTGCATGCTGGTAGTCTCAGTTACAGTGTGTAGTCTCTTATCTGTGTGGGGAGTTTGATAACACAGCTAGACCTGCAAAGTTGTTTCTCATTTTTTGGGGGTTGTTGTGAACCTGGTTTCGCCTGAAGGTTTTTTTGTTTCAGCTGGCTGTGGCATGGATGCATGTTGTGGCACTGCGGGTACACTAGTTGGGAGGGTGGATGGTTGACGGATGTGAATTCTATTCCTTCTATAGAATCTTCCATTTACTTCGCCCCCCCCCCGTAACTGCATGGTGCTTCTTTGCCAGTGTCCGTCCCAGATTCCCAGTTGCTGTTAGGGATTTGTGGGTGGCATTTCACCCTAACAGGCTGTCCTATAGTGAGATCAAGTAGTGGCTTGGTGTGATGGTCATAGTATGTTTTTGCCGTTTGTCTCTTCCTTATGAGTGTGCTTTGTACCTCTGCTTGCACTTGTGGTGTGTAAATGGTTTTGCAAGGTAATATGGAATGAGTGTGTCTGGAAAAGAATCTTTGTGCATACCAGGTGTGGTTGCATTACACCATTCCAGTATGGCTTTCCACTTGTCTGTGCCTTCCTTTACTTCACTCAACTGTCACACACATTCAGTATTGAAAACTATAAGCTTCAGAGTGGAGCTAGCCTGTCCGGAAAGTAATGATGGTGAGTTGCTGTCCACAACTTGGAAGGTGATTTTTTTTTTTTTCTTATTCCTTTCATTTCACAGTGGAGTGTTACTGAGCCCAAAGGTTGAAGTATGGAGTTATCATACAGCTTCAACTTTGTGTGAGACGGCTGTAGTGGTGCTTTTGTAATGCATTTGTAGTTAGCAAAGGCCAGGGTACTGCAGCTGGCCCCGGTGTCAATTTAGAATTTGCTCGTGATTTTTGTGCTATCTCCTGGGGTGGATAAGTGAACATCTACATAATAGTGTTTGCGATCTGACAGACTTCTCAGGGCATAAATGCTTTCGTCACTGCTAACTGCTTCTGTTCCAATGTAGTGCACCTTTGTAGTTCGTTGTGTTGAGGATTTATTTGGCCGTTGTGGTGAGGTGGGCTCACTCTGGCAATATGGTTGCGCTTTAAGCGGATAGCACACAAGTCTATAAGCCTGACAATTCCCTTTGTCATGGCTTTTTCCGCAGAATTTACAATCTTTTATGAATTCTTGTGCCTTTTTTTTTTATCTGCCTTCGTGTAGTGGATGGTCTCTGCTGAGTTGTTCAGTTTGCCGAGCTGTTGTTCTGCCTGTTCAGTGCTCCTGCAGATATCTATCACCCGGTCTAGTGTGAGTCCAGATTCACTGAGGAGCCTGGCCTGAACATTATTATTGCTGGTACCTGTTACCATTTGGTCACGCAGTAGTTCATCCTCAAGGGCACCATATTCACACGTTTTGATTAGGTGTCTTAGTTTGATCAAATATGCGTCAAACTTTTCACTCTGTTCCTGTGTACAAGAATTAAACATATATCGTTGGTATATGATATATAGTTTGGGTTCAAAGTAGTATGTGAGTTTTCCAAAAATTTTTGTGTGTCAGCTTGTTCCTCTGCTGACATTAGCAGGTTTTTGTATATTTGCAGACATTCCTTGCCGATTACCAAAAGAAGTATGCCTACCTGTATGTTTGCTGCTTTTTTTCCCAATATCCGTCGCGGCCACATAGTTCTCTCATGTTAGTTTGAAAAGGGCCCAGTTTTCTTGCAGATCGCCGTCCATTTCAATTTTTGCTGGTGGTGGAATTGCATATGCCATGTTTAATTGTTGCAGAGGTTTTGTCCAAATCCTGAGCTTGTTTAAATCCACGTGGTCTAATAAATGTTTCTTCCATATGCCATGTTTAATTGTTGAGGAGGTTTTGTCCAAATTCTGAGCTTGTTTAAATCCACGTGGTCTAATAAATGTTTCTTCTGTATGGAGATGAGAGTGTACGTAAACACTAGAATCTGGAGTATAATATTTCATACGTTTTGCTGAATGTGGTGAGTGTGTTCACAGTGTGTATGTTTAGTTCCAAAGAAAAAAAAATCCCACTGACACCATGTAGCAGTGTAGTTAGGTTTAAGCATCCGAGCTTTATTTCCCAGAAACATGCAAGCCTATGAAGCTGGTCCCGTTTTTCACATGCACTGTTTCATGGGGTTGTAGCCATAGCTACGTACTTTATAACAGTGGTCATGAAGGATGGATTTTAGTAAAATCTTTGAAAGAACAATTTTGCCTCTCTCTCTTTCTTTCTTTCTTTCTTTCTTTTAAATCTGTTGAATATTCTTTAGAAATATAGGCCTAATCATTGTCATATTTTATCAGCAACAAATTTAATTAAATAAGTTTTATTTTCATAATTTGCAGTGAAAAAATATTGCTGGCACTTCCCCCGTTGATATAGCTAAAAGTTTAATTTAAAATTCTTGTATTTTAAGAATGAAGAAATCTGAAAAGACTTAGAAAGTTGAATATTCCTTCCTTGTTCAGTTTCAAATCACTCTTGGAGAAAATTACAGATTTTCTCCTCTTTAATTTCGTCCTTTGCTTATGTAATATTATCACTGGTGAATAAATTTAAAAAGATATTATGTCAAATATAAATGGCCCAGTCAGCTGAGGCTGCAGAATACACTGACTGTATCTCTGTAGAGAGGTAAGACTCCCCAAACAAGTGTCCTGGATATGACACTAAACAATCTGATAGTGAGGCTCCAGTAATGCTGGAGCTTTGGGGAATTTGGAATACCCCTTTATTGCCATTGCTCCCAGGTCCACATTGGCCTGGAGTGGTAGCACCTGATAGGGTCCTAATCTATGGGTTAAATTGAACTAAACAGTGTACTTATGCTAAACTAAATTGCTTGAAATAGAACTGTTTTGACTTTTAAACTACATACTTATGCAAAACTGAATCGTTTGAAATGGAACGGTTTTTGTATGCTAAACTGAATTTTTTTAAATAGAACTTTATATGTGTAAAAATGTATATGGCATTAAATAACCTACAACAGTTGATATGCCATAAAACCAAATCAAAATGTCAAATATAAAGTCATAAAACCTTAAAATATTTTGGTAAAAATGCCTTTTTGACAAAATATTCTTTGTATGTAATTTTTTTACATGCACAGCTTTTATAACTTTAAAGAAGTATAAAAATATTTTCATGTTAAATTGTTCCTGTATCGTAAAAGTATTTTTTTATGCAGGGAGTATTTGGCTTCATCTTATTTTAACTTATTCATATAGACCAATATTAGAGTCATTCAATGAATAAGATGAATATTGCCTATGGAGTTGGCAATACGAAGCTCTGTTTATAGTTCCCTTTTTTTTTTCTTTTTCAAGGAAATTAATGGGTCATTTCATGTCCCAGAAAACTGTCAGCATGCCCTTTTTTTTTTTTTTTAATGACTTGTATATGGACTGTCTTTTCAACTTGAGCTTGTTGTAGCAAACCCATGTTTAGCCCATTTATAAACATTTTTTTGACTAAAACATGCTTCTCTGTACATATCACACATTCTTCTGTAATTTTTATGTGATTTTCACTTCTTAACCACCAAAAATTTGATGATAGATCTCTGTTTAAGCCTTGAGTATTAGGTTTGATTTACTATCATTTTGAATAGCCTCAAAATATATTTTTGAAAGATTAAAATAATTTTTGCTATAAACAAGTTCCAAACAATACAGAATTTATATTTATGGAAAATTTTCTCTCTCTCCCCCCCTTGATTGAATGACCTTCTTATATGTTGTGACCTCAGTTTGACCTGTAGAATATTAAATGGGGGTTACTTCTGTTGGCATCTAAAAATAACTGGTGAGAAGTTAACAAAATGCAATGGATCTGAATCAATTTTTTTTCTCCCCTTTAACATCTCAAAGATGTATGTTTAATGTTGTGGGGTATAAAGACGAAAGCATTCAGAAAATTGTCTGTAAAAGGAGGTTTTATTAACTAAATTAAAAACAAAGTTCCTTAATTCATCTTGTCTAAGGAGTTGAATTTTAGTATATTTTAAGACCAATTAATGGTAATAGGTCAATTCTGCCTAACACTGTCTCTTGGTAATTTAGTGGAAAGTCATTTGGTTTAAACTTTAATCTTGTTTCTTGTCTCACTATTATTTTACTATATAACTGAAATGTCATGAATATACAAAGTCTAAATCTCTTTTTTCTTTTCCTTTGGTACAAAATGATCAGAGCAAATTATTTTAAAAAGCTAATGACCCAATAGAAATGAGTCATTTATTATGAACTGTTTTAAAAGTATTACTCTAGTGAACAGCATTTTTTAATTTTTATTTTGTTGCATTAAAAGATTTTGAAATAATTAACTAAAATGTGTACAATATCTATTCTGCAATGAAATTTTATTATAAAACCAGATAAAGTTTTTTTATTTGATAAGTACTCTATACAGTGTGCAAGTATGTTTAAATTTTGTATAATGATTTTATTTCAAGTTGGGATGTTGTGCTGAATTTTCAAAAGAATTAAAAATAGTAAGGTTTTAATGTGAAAGCCTAAAATAGAAGAAATTAAAATTGTATCCTAAAATTATAAAGAAACTTTTTAAAAAAACTTGTCTTGTCTCAGCAAAATAAAGACTTGATTGTGATAATTTTATTTTGTAATGGGAAAATTTCATAATGTGAGTTTTATCTCATTATTTTTGTTTTTCTGTTGTAGTGTTTGTACAATGAGCCGTCAATTACTAAAAACACTTGGCTCGGTGGTCATTCGCCTTCCTAAGCAGCATAATTTGGCTACATCATCAATAAGATGTAGCAGCAGTGTTGTACTGGACCAGGAAACTCGGGATAGAGTCCATCCTCGTATTGGTAAGTATTGCTTGTAATAAATCTAATGTGCAACTGTTTCATTTGTTATTTCATAATGCATACCTAGTGACTTAAATAGATCTCTAGATTTAAACATATTCATACATGTATAAATTTCTGGAATATTTTCTCTTTAAAAAGATATTTTTTGCTCAATATTATCAAGAGTAGAAACAAAAATTACTTGTTGGTCTAACAAATGAAATCATTTTTGTTATAGATTTATTTGTTTTAGATTTATTTTTTGTTACTGTGGTTGATGCAACAGTTTCCAGCCGCAACACAATGTTAGAAGGAAGTCTGAAAAGTGTTTTTGATATTTTATTCAATTTTAAATTCATGGTGTTTGACATGATAGATTGCTAGAACCTGAATGGCATATTAGAGAAAATGACTTTTTTTTTTTCTCTCTCTCTTTCTGAACACAGAATGTTGCAAATGTGATACAGCAAACAATTATGTAAATGGGATAGAAGGAAGTTCTTCCATGTGCAGTGTATTCTTCTGACACATCACTTTTAAATTATTACTTGTTTTGCTCCATGCAATACTCCTTTTTTGGTCAGTAGTTCCAACAGTTTAAAGATAATAAAAAAATTCCTTAAACTGAAATTGTGCTTTTTATGATGGAATACACAATTTGACTGAAAGTGGTTTAAAAGGTTATAGAATGCAGGGAAAATTTCCAGTTGGAACACAATAAATGGCTGTTTTGAACTATAAACTTTAAGATATTATAATTCTGCTCAAATGAAACTTTTATGAGTCAAAGTAAGTGTCGTTTGAATGTATGCAATGTTGCCAACTATCTGACTGATTTTATTTGTTCACAATAAGAACTGAGGTCTCAGGAATTGTTAAACCTGCCAGCATGTGTTGATACATCTAACTCCTGGAAAAAGTGGTAATTTATAGGGAACTTATAGAGAATAAGAAGAGTGAGGCAGGTGCTTCATGTATACCTAAATACATCAGTTTTTGCCAAGTGGTTTGTGAAGTGTGAGGACTTGAATTATCTTTTCTATTTATCATTGCTATTTGCAATTTTTAATGCATCAGTTCCAAATTGTGACAGATTTAGTGATGGTTTGACTAGGTTGCAAGTGGCTGTATGAATTACTTTATTATAACATCACTAAACAGTTGGCAAATGGCGGTGGGGTCCTCATGGCATCTGAACTGCGGTATTGTAGTAAGCGAGTTTAAGCTCCAGTTGGGATATTACATTCATTTTCAGACTAATACCTTTGGGAAAAGTACAAACCCCCTTATCCTCCCAGCTATGGGTTAAAAAGTGTGACTACTGTTTTTCTATAATGATGGCTTTGGCATTAAATAACTAATCAGGAGGATCTTTTTTAGCTGAAGATCTGGTTTTTGGAAGGTTTAGTGGATAGCAAGTTTGTTCCTCTATGATTATCATACAGAATTCACTTTTCAACAGTAAGCAAATGATCAAAGAAAGTCATTTTTTAAATGAACAAATTATAGTTAGTATCATACCATACAATTCATGAGGTAATCATATCTGCATTTTTTTTTCACTTGACTAATCTGTGCCTAATGTCTTCCAACTGTTGTATGGGCTATCTTTTGCTTTGTTCTCAATGCCTAGCATTTTTCTCAATGCTACTTTAATTTCATTTTCAAGTGACACCTTACAACCAAGCTCATCTAGGAAATCCAAATCACTAAAAGTAAATTTTTTGGAATAGACAATGCATGGTCAATTCTGAAACTAACTTCAACCCTCTAAACATTGTTGATGTTGCAGGAGGGAAAGTTTGAAACCTTGAAACTTGCTAACGTGAAAATAGCATTTATTCATCTTTGTTTTGTTGCCCTATAGAAAATAAAAAGTAATTTTTTAAAAATTCAACCACCACCTGAAAGGGGACACCCAACTTTAAAATAATCTATGTATGTATGCAGAAAAAGACAGGAATGTGTGGTGAGATGTCAGGTTTGTCAGATTATTTTGTAAATTGTGCGGTGATATGTTTTCAAATCATTGTTAGGGCTGGATGTCATTGAAGGTAAACAAGTCATATTGTTGACTTAGGATAAGATTGATTTAAATTAAATGAAAGTTAATGACCCGTGTTCAAATATGACTTGCTGGTGCAATAATTAAGATATTATATAAGAAAGGATAATTTTGTTTTATGGGAGAGTTGACTTTTAAACCCTAAGACAGAAGTTGGGTTAGACAGTGGTGCGAATTGGTCAGGTCGAGGGTGGGGGATGCTTCTTTATAGCTGCAAGCAAGATTTGCTGACAGGTTTTCTTCGTGATTGCATTGGACTGCTAGAAATGTAGACTGTCTGAATAAAGACTTTTTGTACCTGAATAAAAGTCGCCTGTTGTTATTTCTAAATTTTAATATTGTCACATTACAATACTTTGGGCCCAGTCGGCTTGGGCTAGAGAATACATTGACTGCATCCCTGCAGAGGAGTAAGTCTCCCCCACCCCCCACGAGTGTCCTGGATATAACACTAAACAATCTGATGGTGAGGCTCCAGTAATGCTGGAGCTTTGGGAAATGCAGAGTACCCCTTTATTGCCATTGCTCCCAGGTCCGCTCTAGCCCAGAGTGGTAGGGTCCTATCTCTGGGTTAAATAGAACTAAAAAGTGTACTTATGCTAAACTCAATTGTTTGAAGTGGAACTGTTTTGACATTTTAACTGAATTGGTGAAGTAAAACTCTATATGTATTAAGATGGATTTGGCATTAAATAACCTACAATGGTTGATACCCCCCTCCCGCATTTCAATACTTTGATGACTGAATAATGATACTATAAATTTATATAAATAAGATTGTTGAAAATTGCTGGAAACTTTTGCATCAAACTAATATAAAGTTGCTTCATTTTACTAAAGTACATAGACCTCTTGAAATAATTAGACTTTTTAGTATAAATTTTTTTTTTTTTAAACCTTTGTAACAGATACAAGTATGATAGTGCCACCTTGGTATTGGCATGCTGGTACATAAATAATAATTGTTGAGTGTTGAAATCAAAATAATTTTGGAAATCTGATCTCCAGGGAGTTGAGTGGAAAATTTACCATTAAATTAGACATGAAAGGGTGGGGGTTGAGTTTAAGATTGAAAGCTATGTTCAGATTTAAAGAGCAACTTGGATCAGATAAAATATACAAGAAAGTAATGTTTGGTCAAAGTAATGAAGCTTTTTTTTCTCTAGAAGAAATTGACCTTTAGATTTGCCCCAGTAGGAGTGGCTTTTATTGATTGAAGACAGATATTGTCAGAAAGCATTCATTATTTGCTCCCTCCTTCAGTCAGGAGGAAAATGAAAGTTGGTCTGTGAGAAAAGGACAATCTGCATCATCATGCTCAAAAATAAGTGCTGCCAAGAAAGAATTTTGTAAATGGACTTTTTTCCTTTCTATGTATATAATAGTAAGTAAAGTTGGTGACCTTAGTTGAGGGCGACCAGAAGGCTCCCTTTTAATAAATCTTATTGGTAAGTTACTCAGCAGATTTGATTTGTTCCTTTGAAGTTGTTTGTTCTGACCCAACTGTGTAAGGGACACAAGTTACAATGCCATGCAAGGGACCTGATATACTTGTGTAGACACAAAGGATTATTCTTAGGGTTCATCACTAGACCTTGCCTTCATACCAAGACTTTAGTTTTGGTTATTCTCACCAATCTGCTCATAAACAAGATTTGATTCTCAAACAGGGCTGGGTTAGGGTTATATTTGGTGCTGTTTCAACCAGAACCCAAGGAGTAAAAGGAACAAGACAGGGAGCCTGCAAAAGGACTTATTGTTAATTAACTTGAAACATTAATTAGGGCCTCCCAACACAGAAGTGAAAATAACCAGTGAAGAGACACCAAAACTATCATGAGGTAAATTGAACGTTCATTTCCCTTGCTTATTGATTGCTGTGCTGTGGGTTTCCTGTTGTTCAAATTTTGTTTTTTGTTGTGTGTTGCTCGGGTCAAAAATTAAGATGGCTATGCAAGGCTTCTATGAAAAGGGGAGAGTGGTGGCAGACCCCCTCCCCTCTTCTCAACAAATTAACAATGAATTTGAATGTCATAGAGAGAGAGATGCTAGGGAGTTTAATAACTAGAATAGTTGCTAGTGGAAGTGGCTTACCTCAGATGTACGTTGGTGATCAGAAAAGGAAAGATTGATGACTCGGGTGAGGGAGGTAGAAGCAAAAAAGAGGAAAAAGTACTGGTCATATTGGGGAAATTAAAACATAAGAGAATGTGACAAGATAACATGTTAGAAGTACTGATAGAAGATGGATATCAAGTAGGCCTGTACTTTTTTATGTAGATGTTGGGAATGTAACCAAGAGGAAAAACAGACAAGGAATTGTTGGCAGATGTCATGTTATGGTTTTAGGATTAAGATTTAGGTAGATTCAGGAAGGACAAGTCGAACTTTTCAGAGATTGAAAGGCTAGAAAAGGGATTATGAAATAATGTCAAAAGAGACATGACTTATACAATCAGATTTAGTGGAAGGGAATTGCTGGTTTTGATTGATATGAGTGCAAGCATGTCAGTATTGAATGCAGTCACATGTAAACAGTTGGGATTGGGAAAAAGATTGCTGAGACATTCAACTATAGTCATCTTTCAAGCAAATAGAGATGTGATGATAAAAAGTTGATTGGTGACTTTATTGGTTTAAATTAGCAAGCAGAGGGCACATCATAGATTCTGTCTCATCTGAGTAAGAAAGATAATTTTATGAGTATAATGACTTAGGAAGTATGCAGTGGTGCTCTTATTTGATCCACCCGTATTGACACTGGGTGAAGAGCAGATACCAATGAGGAATCATCCAGTGACACTGGTAAATGTACAATCAAAGAAAGCCACAAAAATATTGCCCCAAACAGCAGTGACAAATGTAGAGAGGTGAGAGAATCTTAGCAAGTAAGCAAGAGGATTATACCAAGTGATACCTCTGCCAGAATGTCATTTACAGGGCAAGGAAGTTGCTATGTTAAATACAGTAGCCACTCTGTGTTGATAGCAAATTATACCTAAAACTATACAGGTCCTGCCAGGAGTGTGGCTGGCTAAAGTAACCGATCAATTTAGAAAGCAGGGTAAATTGCAAGAAAACTGGAAGTTAGACAGAAAGGAGATTTACAGAAATCAATGATAGGGAAATTGAAGCCTGAAAAATATAGAGAAAAAAAATCCAACTGCTGGCTATAAACAACTGACTGTACCAGGTTTTACAATCTTTATTGTTAGAGTATATGTGAGCTCAACATGACACACCATTGAGCCATCTATCACTTAGCATTGTAAATCTGGAGCACCTGAAGGATCTGTTGTTTAAGATCCAGGCAAAATTACCTCACCTGCTCCAGTTGACCTGAACAATAGTTTGTGCCATTATTATAATTCATTGAGGTGCATCACATTGATGAATGAAGATGAATTATTTGTACTAGTCTCCTTATTCTTATTAGATAGAGCATTTTTAAGGTGTTCAGTGATAAACCTACCCGTTCCTTATCCAGATGTAAAAGGGAGGGGTGGAATGGTATAAACTAGAGGCTGAGAACAATGTTGCTCAAGATTTATTAACCCTTGAAGAGGTTAGAGAATATGAGGCAAATGTAAAAACTAGACAGACTGCATATGGGGATTGTTTGAGAAGAGGTATTTGTAGTGTAATGGTTATTGTCATTGGAAATAGACATGGTGACTAAAGTTCTAATTCTGGACAAAGCTGTTTGCATTTCACATAGCTATGGCTAAATAGTTGGGCAAACTTTAACCTTGGTACTGCAACTAGTCTGGAAGGAAAACTTTGAATTCAAACCTGTTAAACTTCACTTAAAAAATTGACCTTGTGATATGTCCTGCTTGTGCTGAGTGGTTGGTGAATACATGTTGGGTTTGAGGGAAAGTGGAAGAGAATTATGGGGTAGAGGTGATGACGAAATAGATGCTACCACAAGCTGTGAGTCTATCAGATGGGATATGGGCAATAATCCTAGAAGGGAAGATATTTTAGGCGTGTGAAGAAAAAAAGGCATGTGCTATTAATCTAGAGCCATCACTAACTATGATTAATTTACCTATGGGGTGCTTTGCTTTCAGGGAATTGTTAGTCCTAATGCCCTATTACTAAGCCGAGGAAAAATTTGAGACCAGGAAATCTTTTTTATCTTTAGTAGAGATGTCAGCCACTAACTGGACCAACCTGTAGGGCCTCTTGATTAGAGAGTTTCCTAGGGTTGGCGCCATCAATATTCCAAGAATATTGAACCCAGTGAAAAATAATTAACTTGCAACAATTGGTAAATTAAGAACCATGAGAGCAAGGGATATCACTAATGAGTTGTGGTAATGGCATGGTCATCTCTGATGAGAATAATTCTCAGTGATTGTAGTGATACTAAAAATTAAAGTTGACTGTCTGAAGCACTTTTACAATTCAGATGTGAAAAACTGGCCTTCCAATACTGCATAAAACTCAAATCCTGTCCATCCAACCCAGCTTTTTCAATCTAAGATACCAGCAGTATTTTAAAAAGAAAAATCAAGTGTTTAATAATGCAGTATGTTTGACATATTACTGACTGTAGTTGTTGTTATTGTTTGAGTATAAAGGAGTGTGTGAGTCTTGTGTGACCAATGTGCAATCAGGATATAGTGACTTTTCCTTTTTGGATTTTCTGAAATCCCGTCTTTATTCTCTCAAAGTGGGTTTGATCAAGAGAAGTTTCTTGTAGATATTATTCCAGCATTGTTGCCATTTTGTATGAAGGAATCTATCAATTTTAGGTTTCAAGTCAGTATCTTGAATTTGTATGTGGAAAAAGGTGAAAAACCAAGCATGGACTTGCTTGATGACTTGTCATCAGAGTAGCCACCTGTTGTCCAGCTTGCTGAACTAAAGACTTTTGAGGTAAACTTTTGAAAAAAATGAATAACAATAGTGCTTGGTATGTGCACTGCTATACAAATAGAAAAAAAAACAGGGGTTTAATAAAATCTTTTAGTAAACATGTGGCTAGCATGAACCACACCCTCTCTCATAGCCAATTTTCAACAATAGTTGTGAAATGCATAGTGACAAACACATAAAACTTGTAGGTGAAGAAAGAATGTAACAGTGTGGCACTCTGTTACATTCTTTCTTAAAGAATTGATTGGCACCAAATTGTCTGTTTTGAAAAGTTATGTTCAGATTTAAAGAGCAGGTAGGATCAGATAAAACAAAAAGAGCTGGCTTAGGGTTATAAAGTTATCTTAAGAATTTCAATTTATTTAAATGTTGAAACTTTAGCTTAACCAAAGACTGTACTTGTAAGATTTTAATTATATAATCAGTTGTGCTTTCTATGGGAGAATTAATATTGTTTTATGTTCAAATTAATCAACTGAGGTTGATTAATTAGAACATTGCTGTCAAGTATCCAATTTCAGTTGTGCTACCCCTGGTATTGTACTGGTTAAACTAGCCCCCAAAATAATCATCAAATCTTTATTGGAGTATTGACTTCATAAAAGATTATACTTTCATATCCATCAGTAGATTGTTATCAGGAAATGATCCAGAAAATACAGACTACTTTGAATTAGTATTTTAAAGGGCATTTAAGTTTTGCAAAAATTGAATATATTACATTTGCTATTCTTTTCATTTTGAGAAATATAATTGCTATTACCTGAACCTGATTAAAAACTAGATATGTGTACAGTTTTATTGAAGTATTGTTTAATAACAGTATTCTATAATTTTTAAATGTTATTTCAAAGGTTGCTGTTTGCAAGAGAATAAACTGAGGTACATTTATTCCCCCTCCAAAAAAAAAAAAATAGGATTGTTATCACAGTTGGTTGTTTAAAAAAGTTCTGTTAGCAATAAAAAAAATATTTTACCAACTTCTTGGCCAACTAAGGTAAAGCTCTAAATTATTTTAAGAGAAATCATTATCCTTAGTCATTTAAATGAACTTTTTGTATAAATTAGAATGTGCCATTAGAAAATGAACTTTTTTGTTTTATGCGATGTGTTGGACAATATATAGGATGTTAATTTTATTCCGAAATTACTAAAACAATAGTGTCCCATATTATTATGTCTATTACTTAGACATAACTTCATGTTAAAATTTGTTTTGTGGTTATTCCTTATTGAAATGCTTTATTATTCTTGTTGAATATCAAGGCACCAAAAATATACTGATATGTGTATTTTTACATGTATCAACTTTGAACACTAAAGCATAAAAATTGTTATTAAAAGCCAACATTATATAAAATAGAAACAGTATGTTACCAATTATAGTGTTGCATAAGAAAACTTTTCAATATAATAGTATTGAATTTACTCTCAACTATTAATATTTATTTTTAGTCTCTTAAAAATTTTGCATAATGTAGTTTCTAAATTAAGCCACATGTGGTTATATAAAATTTTAAAGTGTAAAAATTTATTATATAAATAATTTCTTAATCTTAAAAAAGAAAGAGAAATTTTTTGTAAGATTTGAACTCATTGTAACAAATGATTTAGATTTCAAAACCTTTACATATAGCTTTGAACATTAGTTTTCACTGTGGAAAAAAAAAAGTTCTTGAGGTCATGATAATTATACAGATGCGTATTTCTAATCCTCTTGTTGTGCTGGATTTTCTGGTCATGGTAATTCAATTCCCAAAAATGTTATCCTCTGCGATGACAGAATGTTGAATTGTGATTTCTGCAAATGGCTAAATGCTGCTGCTTTTTTTTTTTTTTTTTTTTTTTTTTTTTTTTTTAAGTTCTTTCTCTAAAAAGTGTTCAACGGTCACTTAATAAATATTCATTTTTTTTCTAGGTAACCGAGAAATTGTTGGTTATGGTATCAATGGCAGTGCAAGCTATTTTGATATACCACAAATGCCCTTTCCTGCTATTCGTTTTAAGGAGAACACACCTGAAAACGCAGACTTAAGAGAGAAGGAAAAGGATGATTGGAAAAACTTAACTCTTGAAGAGAAGAAAGCTCGTAAGTATTGGCAGTTTTCATTCTACAAATATGAAATTAATTTAAAATAGATTTGCATTCAAGTTGGCGAGGAGTGAGAATATTTGATTAACTGCCTCTAGGTTAGAATTTTTTCTTAATTTTATTTATTGAGTTGTTATTTATAAATCATTGGTTGTTAATTTTTACTCTTACCTGATTTGAAGTTTGTGTATGTATGTATGTAATAAAAATGAATAGATAAAAAGTTTTAATGAACCATCTCAATCTAGAATTAGGATGATTTAAGTTTTTCAATCAAAATGGTACTTCAACAAATCCTGTTATGTTAAACATGGTTAGTAAATATAAAATCTTCAGTGTATTTTAGTACTTCACCGATAAAGTTATTTTGATATTTGAGCTCAATTAAAAAAATGCAGTTTTTTGAATTATACTTTATTTTGGAAATATTCCCTAGCAAGATTATTTGTTAAGATGAAATTTACTAATTTTTATTAAATCCAGGTTTCACAAGACAGAAAACAGTGAATTTTTATCTTGAATACAAGGATTTAAGCATTTTATTAACATCTTAACTTGTGTTTGAAATTTTCTTTATACCTGGGTGTCAACATTAACAGCCAATATATGGATGGATTTGTTCTATATTCTTCTATATCTTAATTGCCACTAATATGTATGTATTTCAACTTTGATTTGTAATTTTATCATATTAATAAGTAAGATTTCTTAGTTTCATAGGATTTTGATAGTGTTAGAAAAATATTCAACACTATTTTGGATTTATAATGGCTGTTATTTTATTTGTTTTTATGTGTATGTATGTGTGTTTAATAGATTGTTTGATTAGGCTCTTTATTAATGTCACACAAGTTGGCTTTGCTTTTGAACTGCTTTACAGTAAAATATGATCATTATAACATAAGCATATGTATACATCCTCTGTGTGTGTGTGTGTGTGAAGTAAAACAAGTTGTAGTAAAAGAACTTTTAAAAATTTGAATTGAAATACCCGCTTCTGTTTTGATTGTCAGAATTACTTTGTCATTTCAGTCTACCGCATAAGTTTCTGTCAGACTTATGCTGAGATGTATGCCCCTACAGGTGACTGGAAAAGAATCCTTGCTATGATTCTTGGTCTGTGTAGTCTAACAGGGTGGATCATCATTTGGATGAAGGTCTATGGTAAGTTTGCACTCTTGTATATTTTGTTACTTTGTTTAGAATAATTCTTACATCATAGTCAAAAGTTTTTACATTTTTCAATAAATTGTTTTGCTAAAAGTTTTTTTTTTTTTCATAAGATACAAAAAAGGTTCTTAAAAATTTTTTTCTTTTTTGAAGTGTAATTTACTACAAAACCTTTTTAGAAACATTGCTATTTTGTATGTACAGTTCTGCACTAAGAAAAAGGTAATTTCTATGTAAATAACATCATGTTTATTGATAATTCTGTTAGCTTTTTCAAATACTAGAAACTTTTTCTTTATGGTGATAATTCAAAACTGTATCAATTATAACAGACTTTTATCTCATGGAAATGTGATGTCCAAAATATGTCAATAAATTAACTAGTTGTGGATTAAAAAATACTTACCTAATTTTTGGCACATGGACTAATTTTAAAAGGTCATGTCAAAATGTAGTTTTGTTGAAAGGTTTTGTGGTAATCTAAGCTGTTCTAAGCAATTTAATTGCAGCTTATTTTAGGGTGAGACATTATCAACATTGATGGTTTACCTTTTGCAGATTTAGTTAAAGTGTTTAGAGAAGTAAATGAGATTTAAGCAATGTGAGAGGTCATTTGAGTTGGTTAAGATATTTACTATCAGATTTTTTACACACTCACAAACAAGATTTTTTGTTACTTGTTTTTAGACTTGTAAAATCTATTATACTTTGATGGCACAGACTTATCTCCTCAGCCCAGTCAGCTGGGACAGTAGAATACACCGACTTCATCTCTGTAGAGGAGTAAGACTACCCCCACCAAATGTCCTGATATGACACTAAACAATCTAATGGTGAGGCTCCAGTAATGCTGAAGCTTTGGAGAATGCAGAGTATCCCTTTTTTTGCCATCACTCGCAAGCACACTCTACCAGAGTGGTAGCACCTTATAGGGTCCTATCTCTGGGTCAAATAACTGTTTGACATTTAAACTATGCAAATTGTTTGAAATAGAAGTTTTTGATCTCTTAAGTGTGTGTAAACAAGTAACTGATGTTTACCTCAATTGTTAGTTATACATAGCAATACTTGGAACCATTTAACTTTGTTAACTTATGCTCAATTGAATTGTTAGAAATACAAGTTTGATCATTTAACTGTGTATCTACAAAATGTTTACAAATCATTTAATATATATGTAAAAACAGGATTTGGCATTGACTAACCAAAAATGGTTAATGTGCCATAAAACCAAACCATATTAAACTTATCTCCTGGTCATCTGTGATTAGGGATATATGAAGTATATCACTTAGCTTCCAAGGGCTCTCTCTCATGGCACTAAAAGAGGTTGGGTCAGGATCGACTGTTGGTGCTTTGAGATATCCAAAAAGGGGAATGCCAAAGGAGCCGAACAATTTTTATCTTTTCTCTCATGTATGTCAGAAGACCATTGCACTAAACTTGAATTTATATTGAATCCTGCCTTCAATGGTAAACAGGATTTTACCTAATATTATCTTTTAGTTATTTGGAAGGTAGTTTACTACTAAGCTAAATTTTAGATATTGCCAGAATGATGAGATGTAACATGTAAAAGTTATTTTTATTGATTTAAATTTTTTTATTACAGTATATCCACCAATGCCACACACATTGGCCCCAGAGTGGCAAGAAGCTGTACTGAAACGCATGATTGCAACAAGAACTGGTCCAGTAGAAGGTGTTGCTTCGCATTGGGACTATGAGAAGGGCAGATGGAAAGATTAATTATTATAGATCTTAGGTGAGGAAAAAGACTTAGTGTTGTGATTTCAATGTGAGGATTATCATCACATAATTACCACAACCATAAAATTTGTTAAAAATAATTAAAGGCAATAAAGTATCAGCTTGAAAAATTGTTCTTTTTCAGTGATATTTTTTCTTGTACCATTTTTGTGCCTGAATGGCCATTATCACAGTTTTTTGTTTTTTTTAATAAACTATTCTATTTGATCAATTTGCTTTTTACTTCCTGCTTTGTATTCTTTTGGATCCAGGTTTTCAGTCATAAACCTGATACCTACTTTTTCTCTTTCTCTCTCTTTTTTTTTCTCTTGCTCTCTCTCCTTTTTTTTTTTTTTTTCTCTTGCTCTCTCTCTCTCTCTCTCTCTTCTCTTGCACACTCTTTTTTTTTTTTGCTCTCTCTCTCTCCTCTTTTTTCTCTCTCTCTCTCCTCTTTTTTCTCTCTCTCTCTCCTCTTTTTTCTCTCTCTCTCTCCTCTTTTTTCTCTCTCTCCTTTTTTTCTCTCTCTCTCTCTCTCCTCTTTTTTCTCTTTCTCTCTCCTCTTTTTTCTCTTTCTCTCTCTCTCTCTCTCCTCTTTTTTCTCTTTCTCTCTCTCTCCTCTTTTTTCTCTTTCTCTCTCTCTCCTCTTTTTTCTCTTTCTCTCTCTCTCCTCTTTTTTCTTTCTCTCTCTCTCCTCTTTTTTCTCTTTCTCTCTCTCCTCTTTTTTCTCTTTCTCTCTCTCTCCTCTTTTTTCTCTTTCTCTCTCTCTCCTCTTTTTTCTCTTTCTCTCTCCTCTTTTTTCTCTTTCTCTCCTCTTTTTTCTCTCTCTCTCCTCTTTTTTCTCTTTCTCTCTCTCTCTCTCCTCTTTTTCTCTTTCTCTCTCTCTCTCTCTCCTCTTTTTTCTCTTTCTCTCTCTCTCTCTCCTCTTTTTTCTCTTTCTCTCTCTCTCTCTCCTCTTTTTTCTCTTTCTCTCTCTCTCCTCTTTTTTCTCTTTCTCTCTCTCTCCTCTTTTTTCTCTTTCTCTCTCTCTCCTCTTTTTTCTCTTTCTCTCTCTCTCCTCTTTTTTCTCTTTCTCTCTCTCTCCTCTTTTTTCTTTCTCTCTCTCTCCTCTTTTTTCTCTTTCTCTCTCTCTCCTCTTTTTTCTCTTTCTCTCTCTCTCCTCTTTTTTCTCTTTCTCTCTCTCTCCTCTTTTTTCTCTTTCTCTCTCTCTCCTCTTTTTTCTCTTTCTCTCCTCTTTTTTCTCTTTCTCTCCTCTTTTTTCTCTCTCTCTCCTCTTTTTTCTCTTTCTCTCTCTCTCTCTCCTCTTTTTTCTCTTTCTCTCTCCTCTTTTTTCTCTTTCTCTCTCCTCTTTTTTCTCTTTCTCTCTCCTCTTTTTTCTCTTTCTCTCTCCTCTTTTTTCTCTTTCTCTCTCCTCTTTTTTCTCTTTCTCTCTCCTCTTTTTTCTCTTTCTCTCTCCTCTTTTTTCTCTTTCTCTCTCTCCTCTTTTTTCTCTTTCTCTCTCTCCTCTTTTTTCTCTTTCTCTCTCTCTCTCCTCTTTTTTCTCTTTCTCTCTCTCCTCTTTTTTCTCTTTCTCTCTCTCTCTCTCTCTCCTCTTTTTTCTCTTTCTCTCTCTCTCCTCTTTTTTCTCTTTCTCTCTCTCTCTCTCTCCTCTTTTTTCTCTTTCTCTCTCTCTCTCTCTCCTCTTTTTTCTCTTTCTCTCTCTCTCTCTCTCCTCTTTTTTCTCTTTCTCTCTCTCTCTCTCCTCTTTTTTCTCTTTCTCTCTCTCTCTCTCTCCTCTTTTTTCTCTTTCTCTCTCTCTCTCTCTCTCCTCTTTTTCTCTTTCTCTCTCCTCTTTTTCTCTTTCTCTCCTCTTTTTTCTCTTTCTCTCCTCTTTTTTCTCTTTCTCTCTCTCTCTCTCTCTCCTCTTTTTTCTCTCTTTCTCTCTCTTCTTTTTCTCTTTCTCTCTCTTCTTTTTTTCTCTCTCTCTCCTCTTTTTCTCTCTTTTTCTTCTTTTTCTCTCTCTCTCCTCTTTTTTCTCTTTCTCTCTCTCTCTCTCTCCTCTTTTTTCTCTTTCTCTCTCTCCTCTTTTTTCTCTTTCTCTCTCTCCTCTTTTTTCTCTTTCTCTCTCTCTCTCTCTCTCCTCTTTTTTCTCTCTCTCTCTCTCCTCTTTTTTCTCTCTCTCTCTCTCCTCTTTTTTCTCTCTCTCTCTCCTCTTTTTTCTCTTTCTCTCTCTCTCTTCTCTTTCTCTCTCTCTCTCCTCTTTTCTCTCTCTCTCTCTCTCTCTTCTTTTTCTCTTTCTCTCTCTTCTTTTTCTCTCCTCTTTTTCTTCTTTTTCTCTCTCTCTCTCTCTCCTCTTTTTCTTCTTTTTCTCTCTCTCTCTCTCTCTCTCTCTCCTCTTTTTCTTCTTTTTCTTTTTCTCTCTCTCTCTCTCTCTCCTCTCTCTCCTCTTTTTTTTCTCTTTCCTCTTTTTTTTTTCTCTTGCTCTCTCCTCTTTTTTTCTTTCTCTTTTGCTTGCTCTCTCTCTAAAAAATTATATTTAAGAAATCTTTTATGAACAAGTTTGTTGTTTTTCTGTTTATTAAAGAAAAGAGAATTATGTAAAGAAACAATAGTGATATCAGAAAATAAAAGGCTGCTTAATAACATTGAACAATCTGGGCTTCAGAAAGAGCTTTCTAGGGCCACAGGTACAGCTAAGAAAAAGGACCATATAAGGGTCTGGAAGTGTTTTCCTCTCCATATATACCAGTCCACCAGAGAACAGAAGAACAAGGTCAATTGATTATTCATGCATTTTAAATGACAGTATAGTAAAAAATATATTACAAACCATATTTTTTAAATTTTTTTTTTTTAACTCTTGTCTTGGAGTGGATACACTTAGTATTTTCTAAGTCAGTTTAACGCTGTCCGTCTCAAATAATTTTAAGAACTTTTATATGTGGATCTACTGCTTGAGGGTCATTCAGTTATTCGTTACTATCCTACCCTTTTTTTTTTTTTTTTTTTTTTTCTTCTTCAACAAAGGAAAGAAGCAGAACATACCCCGCACAATTGCCAATGACATAGTGCTTCTGGCAAATGCACCCGCCCAAGCTGAAATATAGTCTGGAACAAGCAGCTGCAGGCATAGGCCTCCATGTCAATGCACACAAGATGGAATATCTGTGCTTTAATCAAAGAGACGACATCTCCACACTAAACGATAGCTCTCTGAAACTAGGAAGTAGTGTCTCATCAACCGAGACAGACATCAACATGTGACTAGCAAAGGCATCAACAGCTATCAATAGGCTATCAGTCATATGGAAGTCAGACCTGACTGATAAAAAAACCCGCAGTTTCTTCCAAGCAGCAGTCGTGTCAATACTGCTATATGGATGCTAACTAAACGTATGGAGAAAAAGATTGACGGCAACTACACAAGAATGCTGAGAGCAATATTGAACAAGTCATGGAGGCAGCACCCCACAAAGCAGCAGCTGTACAGCCACCTACCTACCCATCATGAATACTATCAAAGTTAGACGAACCAGACATGCAGGACACTGATGGAGAAGTAAGGACGAACTCATGTGATGTACTCCTGTGGACCCCTTCACATGAACGAGCAAACACAGGACGACTAGCTAGAACCTACATACAGCAGCTCTGTGCCAATACGGGATGTAGCCCTGAAGACCTGCAATGAATGATAGAGAGCAGTGGTGAGAGAGGGTCAGGGATATTCATGCTGATCACGTGATTATGATGTTAACAATTAGAAATTTATGATATTTATCAAGCATCTTTTAGAAAACATTAAGGGGCAAAAGTAATATATGGGCCTACACCTACACAAATAATGTTAAAGCACAGATAGACTACATCCTCATAAATAAGAAATGGAATAATAGTGCATTGAATTGTAAAGCATATTCCTCTTTTGAGGGTGTGTCCTCTGATCACCAAATTGTCACAGCTAAGATACGTCAGAGCCTCTGCAGAAATGTGGCGCAAACAACCACAACCACACTGACTGGTCCCTGCTTAACAATATGGATATTAGCAATAAATATACGTTAACACTAAGAAACACATTTGATGCACTTCAGGAAATATCAGAAACACTTATTCTGAATGACGAACATGAGAACTTTGTCAATGCTCACATAGAAGTGGCAGCAGAATACATACCAACTAAACAAAGAGGTTGTGACGGCAAATTGACTAGAATCCCAAAACAGGACTTTAATTTTGCACGTGTGAAGACAGGGCAGGTTGGCACTTGATCCCCTATAGAATAAGTCCTCGCTCAGAGTTTTTCTCTCAGGCATATAAGACCCGGCATATTACGTGAGGGATTAATTTAGGGCCAAACTGACCGCCGCTGGCAAGGGGTTCCAAATTTCACACACCCACCAAGGCCACTAAACTTCCTCCCCTAGACAACAGAAGATATGGACCTATAGGTTTTAGTCGTAATAATATTATATTGTAGTAGTCGGTAACTCCGGTTTCCCGTGTGATATTTTAAAGGAATTAATAGGACAATTCGAAACAAGATAACATAAGGCGAATAGAAGCTGAAAAAGGAAATGTGACACAACAAATTCGTAGCAGAACTGCAAGGAACAACTTCGACCACATGGTAACATTAAAATACATGAATCCTTTACTATACAAAGAGATACACTTTCAAAGTGTCAAATATATAATAAATGGACAGTCCACGAACATAAATGTCTTTCTTCTTTTCTTTTCTTTCGTTTTCCTTCAAATTGAGAGAGAGAGAGTGGGGTATAAAGGAGAAATAGCCCCAAAGTTACATATCTTATTTTTCGACGGGGTTCCACTGGAGAATCTTTCTTCTTTCACGGGCTAATAGACTTTATGCTATTTTTAACACTGGCTTGAAGAACTTGGGTCCCTAGTGTCCAAGATATGTTTTTGTCTTTTTCACCTAGAGTAATGGCTATGGGTCTGTCTGCCACGAGCCCTGCCCAAAAACTGACTTTTTTACTTTCTATTTCCGCTGACGGGAAGGAGTCCCCACTACCGTTTTGGGGTCCCAGCCAATCATTTGGCTTCTCTCTTCCTCCCCCTGGTCGGGCGATTTCTTAGGGCTACTAGATGTCACCCAAGTCAGGTTACTCAGTACAGATAGCTTGCCACTGTTCATTCCGACGGGAGGATAGTATTAATCTTATTTCTATCGTCTCCGTGGGATATCACGTGACAAGGTAAACTTGGAATCCCATTGGAGACATTAGTCGTTTGGAAAAAACTTACCGATATGAAAACCGCATCCTTAACTAATATCAATGTTCAGAACCTTAAGGCACAAAATGAACTAACGTATACCTAAAAGAACAAATAATACATCCAAAATCTGGTCAATAAGATTAGAGACTGTGTTGCAATTTAGGATGGCAGACAGTAAATGAAGTGAGTAGAAGGAAGGGTACTGCAAGAGCTAAACTGAAAGCTGTCAAGAAGAACAAATACACTTGTGGAAACAACATTTTGAGAATTTACTTGGAAACCTCTGACAGTTACAGATGGACTTATCTAGTTGATTATTGATAATTTTTATGCTATCTACCTAGGACAGTTTACACAATAAGAACTTGACTTAGTACAAAGAAAAATTAAAAATAGGAAATCTGCAGGTCTTGATGAAATACCCCCAGAAATATGGGAGACAAGGAAATTTGACGACATACTGCTCCGATACTGCAACGCCTTATATAACCAGAATACAATAGACAGATGGATAAAGGGCTATATCTTCCCTTTCCCCAAGAAGGGTGACCTTGGAATTGCCAAGAACTACCTAGGTATAAACCTTACTTCCATAGTCGCTAAGATCTACAATGCTCTGCAACTCAACCGCATAGAACCTAAAATTGAGAAAATACTTAGGAAGAACCAAAATGACTTTCAGAGAAATCGATCCATGGCATCACAAATTTTGATGATCCATTGAATTCTAGCAGATGTTTGTGCAAAAAACCTTGAGGCAACACTATTATTTGTAGACTTCTCCCGGGCATTTGACTCCATACACAGAGGGGAGATGGAGCAAATACTTCTGGCCTATGGTCTCCCCAAAGAAACTGTCACAGCCATAATGATGCTATATAAAAACAAAAGTAAAAGTTCACTCACCAGATGGAGACACAAACTACTTTGACATTGTAGTAGGTGTGCCGCAAGGAGGTACATTAACCCCATACCTGTTTATTATCTGCCTAGACTACAAGCTTTGAACATTTATAGATTTAATGAAAGAAAATGGCTTTATGCTGGCAAAAGAAAGAAGCAGAATATACCCTGCACAAACTATTACGAACATGGACTACACTGATGACATAGCACTTCTGGCAAATACACCTGCCCAGGCTGAATCCCTGCTCAATAGTCTGGAGCAGGTGACATAGGCCTCCATGTGAATGCAGACAAAACAGAATACATGTGCTTTAATCAAAGAGGTGATATCTCCACACAAAATGGTGGTTCTCTGAAACTTGTGGACAAGTTCACCTACCTCAGAAGCAGTGTCTCATCAACCGAAAATGACATCAAGATGCGATTAGGAAAGGTAAGCTATTGATTGGCTATCGGTCATATAGAAGTCATACGTGTCTGATAAAATAAAACGCAGTTTTTCCAAGCAGCAATCATGTCAATACTGCTATATGGATGCACCATGTGAATGCTGACTAAGCATATGGAGAAAAAACTTGATGGCAATTAGACAAGAATTCAACAAGCTGTATTGAATAAGTGCTGGAGGCAACACCCCAGCAGCAGTATGGCCACCTACCACCCATCACGAAAACCATCCAAATTAGATGAACCAGACGGCTGGAGAAGTAAAGATGAACCCCTTCACATGAACGAGCAAAGGTTGGACGACTAGCTAGAACCTATCTACCGTAGCTCTGAGCCGATACAGGATGTAGCCTGGAAGACCTGCCAAGAGTGATGGATAATAGAGACAAGTAACAAAAGAGGGAAATCTGTGCTAGGAGCATGACATGATGATGAAGAAGGAAAATGGCAATTTGTATTTTTATAGAGGTTACTGACAGTTTATTAAAAGGTTAAGAACTTAGTAGTTGAGACAGTTGTTGCTCAGAAATTTTTTTTTTTATTGATTTTACTTTTTTTTTTAAGCTTGTACCAAGTGTACTCGGTAAAGCCCACAATTATAGAATGAGACACCCTATTCATTTTTAAAGAATTAGTCATTAAGAATTGCTGCTCTTGCAATATTGGTTAAGATTTTATATACAATAAACTATTTTTTTTTATATCACAGTTTTTATTCTTTTCCATTTCATTCTGTCTATTCATAAGCTACAAGATATTTCTGAACAGATTTTTGGAAATTTACTATTGAATACAAAATTGGTCAGCCAATTAACAGAAATCATATTCACATGGCCTTTTATATGCAAAAAATATCTGATAAACCAATATACATGCTTCCTGAGTCTTGATGCTAATGATTTTTAGTGTATTTCAAAATTAGTTAGTTATTTTCACTCCTACTTTAAGAAATTAACTTCTACTATCTTTAAATGAGCTCCTATGGTTGAAAAAAAATTTTATTTTTATTTTACAAAATACATGAAGGGAAAAAATGAAATTGCATTTACCAAACCACTCCAATGCAAGCAAGATTTGACAAGATCAATTTTGAAGTGAAGTAAAGCCAATATGAATTTAGTTTTCCTTCTAGACAGTTTGCTTTACCAAAGTTGAAGAATTCAGTCTGCCTTATTTACTGGAGAGAGAACAAATAGATTCATGGCTTTCCCTAGTGTATAGGCACAAACAGCTTAATCCAGGATTTGTTAACTTTGGTCACCTATTCTGTTTCCTATGATGTTAATCATTATGCTAAGGTTGATTCCAGTACAAAAAAAAGAGAAATATTGCTTTATGTTCAACAATCTTTTTTTATTTGGATTTCACATCTTACTTATAAAATTTACATTACAAATAGATTAAAGGTAAGTACTCTATTATTAGTATTTTAAAGTTATCTGCCTTGAGAAATTATGACTGTGGTGAATACAGACCCCCCCCCAATACATACACACATTCTTTTTAAGGTTCAAACTGGAAATTGCTTCATTATTTATGTTAAAGCATTATTGCAGTAAAAAAAATCCTTCTTTTTGCTATTCTATGGTAATGTACAAAAATCAAGTCACAATTATTTATATCATGACTTGATTTTTGTATGTTACCATAGAATAACAAAAATACCATATCTTAGTGGGATTTTTGTTACTACAATAATGCTTTAACATAAAGATTAAAACAATTACCAATACAATGACATCTAAATCCTTCATGTTTTCTTTATTGAACCTTTCTAATTTTTCCAATCACTTCTCTCATCAGATTCATAAAAAATGACAAAGTCTGTTCTGCTTCATCAAAAACAAAATTTTATCTTTTAAGGATTTTGAAACAAGTTTATTTTCTTGGCCTTTGAATCTCTGTGTATCTGAAGATCTCTTAATCTCCTCTAGAATTTATTAGAGAACTCTGGGGTTGTGTACAGATATTAGTGCATATATATTAATGTATACTTGTGTATGTGTGTGCATATGGATTTCTCTTGTAAAATATTTTTTTCATTAAGCCTATGAATTATAAAAGTCATAGAGTATGAACTGCTTATTCTAAGAAGCTGCAAATGCATGTGTTGTCCACTAGGTTGGCAAAATCCAAAAGAAACTTGTTTTTGGCAGCCAAAGTTTAACTTATGAAGGAAGTGGAATTGTGGAATATTTTATTTTTTATTTTATTATTGGTTTGATTTTTTGTTTTAAACTATAATTTATTAATCCTTTCCTCATGCACGCATGCATATCATCATCATGTCATGGTGATAGTACCAAGTTCTCTGACTCTCTCTTGCCATCCGTCCCTATCATTCATTGCTCCTAGTAGGTCGGTCCTCTAGACTGTATTTATTGTTCGCACAGAGCTGATGTATGTAAGTCCTTGCTGGCATATCTGTGTCTAGAAGTCCATTAGAGAATGTCACTGTGCCCAGTATGTCTTTCTTGGATGGTTTTTGAGAGGAGTCGTAAGTGACTGTACAGATGCTGTTTTGTGGGTTTTTGCTTTCAGGATTTGTTCAAAACAGTGTGTAGCATTCTTGTGTAGCTTCTGTCTAGCTTTTTCACCATGCATTTTATTAGGGTCCAGGTGGTACATCCATACAGTAGTACTGACACAGACACAGTGTGGAAGAAATCCTGTTTCATTATAGAAATCAGATTTCTATATGATGAATAACCTGCCAATAATAATCCACACAGTCTCTAGGCATATATTAACATTGTGTTCAGATGATGAGATGTTGCTGCCAAGGTATGTTAACTGCTCAACTAATTTCAGAGGTTTGCCACTTTAATTGGAGATAGCTCCTTGTTTAAAATACATGAACTTTGTTTTATTTGCATTCACATTAGGGCCAATACCTCCTGCTGCTTGCTCCAGCCTATGCAACAGGGATTTAACTTAGGCAGATGTATGTCTGAGAAGCTCTAGATTATTTGTGTAGTCTGTGTCTGTCATAGTTTCTGTGGGATATTGTCTTTTTCTTGTCTTTTTTAATGTGAAATAATTTGCCTTTATTAGATCTATTGATATTTGTTAGTATATACTTGGGGCAGATTATAAACATATATGAAGCTAATGTATCTCCTTGCAAGACTCCAGCAACTATGTTGAAGAAGTCAGTATCGCCATTGGGTAAGGGAACCATTGCTTTCATTTTTTTGTAAAGCGTCATTATAGCAGTAACAGTTTCTTTGGTGGGGAGCCATATGCTTGTAGTATTTGCTCCATCTCTCCTCTATGTAATCAAATGCTTGCAAAAATCTATGAACAATAGTGTTGCCTTGAGATTTTTTGCATATAATTTTTTGATGGTTCAACAGTTAGTCATAATTTATGATGTTGTGAATCAATTTCTCTGAAAGCCATCCTGATTTTTCTTGAGAATTTTCTCAACTTCTGGTCAGATATGATAGAGAAGCAGGGCATTATAAATCTGAGCAGTTATAGCAGTAAGAATTATGCCTCTGTAATTCTTAGTGATTCTGAGGTCACCTGTTTTGGGGAAGGGGAGGATGTAGCCTTTTGTCCATTTCTCTATTGTATTGTTTTTATACATAGCATCGCATAATCAAAGAAGTATGTTGTCAAATTTCCTTTTCCCTTATATTAAATGTGGTAATGAGAGTGATATCATCTTTTATCTTACTTCTGATGGTAGTCCTCTTAGTGCAACAGATACCCCATTGATCTTGAACTGTGATGTCATGTCATTGATTAATAAAATTATTCATGGGAGAGGTTTAGTAAACAGAAAGTATCAAGATGTAACATAGATGTCACAGTCTTGATATGAATTATAATTTTCTGATGAGCTTTATTGAGAAGAGTTTGTCCATTCTTTATAGATAGCCAGTTTGATGTAGAGCTACTAAATCTGTTATGCATACTTATTGAATCCAGGGGAATTTATTTTTAGGATTATAGTTACACTGCAGTTCTATATAACTTTTATATGAAGGTGAAGCCATTGAAATTCATAACTAAGAATGAAATATTCTGACATTTTTCAAAACAATACCTATTTTACAATTTTTGTTGTTGATTAAAAATTTATGTTAAATGGTTACTATAAAAGATAATTCCACTGAAGAAAAATAAATCAACAATTATATTATTATTTCATCTTAAGTTAATGTAAAGAAAATTTTATAGGGTAAAATTTAATATGAAGGGAGTGACACTAAAGCCAAATTTAGTATTTAACGGGGTAATGTTTTTAGGGGGCTTTAGTGTGCAATATTAAACAGTAAGTTCAATTGTAAGTTTCGCAGCTTTCTAGTTCAGATACTGATTTGAAAAGATAACACAGACAATAAAGTTTTAAAAAAAGAATTTTATACAAAAGAAACAAGAAAGAAAGGGATAGAAAAGATAAGGTGTTGCAAATTTTAGTGTAATTTGCTGGAACTTATTTGAGAGTGTCCAGGAAACAAAGTTCTTTGAATTTGAGTATTTTTCATTTCTTTTTTGTTTTGTTGAAATGCTTCAGAGTTCATTTAATTCTGTGTCTTCTTTAAGGTTCTTTTTAATTGAATTCTCTAGGTTGAATTTTCTTTCAGTTGTTTAACTTGGTAGAATTTCAGTAGTCAACTTTCCTTTAATTTTACTTTTATTTCTTGGGAAGCTTTTTTCCTGTTGAAATATTTACCAGCTATTCAAGAAGCGAATGACGAAACCTTTCTGCTGGCTTAAGTTTTTCATGCCTTCAGTTTGGTCTCCGAATTCATGCTTTTGTTTTATTTTGGTTTTATTTCTAGGGAAGCTCCATTCAAGAAACGAGTGACAAAACCTATCTGCTGGCTATTTTTTTCTGCTTTCGGTTCAGTCCCTGAATTCGTACTGAGGGTTCAATAGTAGTTTTCAACAAAAAAAGGAAGTCACTTTTTGGTGCTGCACTGTCAGGGATTACTTCTCCACTTCTCCAAGTGCCGCACATGGTTGGCCTGATTTTCTCCTTAGAAATAATTTTTTATAAATGTTGTTCTGTGAAAAAATTCAGTGAGTGGCACTTGAAATTTATTGGCGTAAACATTTTTGTTTTTTTGAATTGAATGTTTGTCCTAGCTAAGCAATAATGCTAAGTAATTAATTTACATTTCCAGCTTGAATAACCATCTTAAAATATTGTTAAGAATATTTTATTAAATATGAATGATTAATTTTGTAATGCATATATATATATATATATATATATATATATATATATATATATAAGTATTAAGTTGGGAAATTTAAGATCTGTATAATTAATTACATCTTGAAGCAACATAGCTTTTCACTAATTGTCTGTTTTTAGAGATTCCTTTTAATGAGAGTTTCTTTTTCCAAATGAGGAACAAAAATTATTTCATGTTAAAACTTTTGCTTTGTTCCAATAAATATTCCTACCAAATTTAGTAGTTCTACATTTGGCTATCTATAGATGGTCAAACTCTTACCAATTATCAATATACATTAAATAATGTAATTTAAAAAGCTGTATAAAACAGAACAAGTTATATTTAGAGAATAAAAATTCTGGGATTAAAACTATACATTTTTTTACATGAGTTATTCATCCAAAATAGCATATGAATTAGCATTTTACATGAGAGCTATGATAAAAACTAAGAGGAAATGGCTTAAGAGGAAGTGAGAAAGACTGTCCATTCTAAGTAGAGGCAAAGGGTGGAGCAAGAATTGTTTAAGTCATTTCCTCTTTTGCTATTTGTACTAAAGACCAAATTATTAAGGACTACAAAATGACGTAAGTCTTTTAAAGTTTTTTTTTTATTTCAGCATTTCTTGAAAATTGATATCTAAAGAAAAACCATCTATTTTCATATGAAAATGCAATGTGACTTTCTGTCCTTTTTATGCATATATATATATATATGTCATGTAAATTGGTCTCATTAAAAGATTAATTCAAAATCCTCTGGTTATGGTAATCTTAGGTGTTATTTGAATTACTGTAGATATGTAAATATTCTAATTTCTTTCTCTTAGATATTCAAATATATCAGTGATTTTTGTTATGAGTAATATCTAGGTAGACTACACAACTTAATCTCTCTCTCTCCTTTCTTTCTCTCTCTCTTTCTTTTTTCATTACAACTTTCTATACTTTCTTCTTCTTCTTTCTCTGTGTCACTTTATGCTCTTTCCTTCTTTTTCAGTTTTACTTCTTTCCAACTTATTCTCCCTACACTTTCTTCTCTCCATGTTTTCTTTCTTTTAATTATTTGAGTGATCTAAAATAATGTCCCTGCATCCTTAACTCACAAACACTACAAATACTTCCATCTTAAATGTTGGGTGGGGGTGGCCTCGTGGTGTAATGGTTAAAGTGATGGAATGCAAAATTGTAGTAAGCGAGTTCAAAATCAAGTCGCACTATTACGTTCACTTTTGGGCAAATACTCTTGGGAAAGGTATGAACCCCCTTGTCCTCCCAGCTATGGGTTGAATAGTAGCACTACTGTTCTAGGAGAATGGCTTTGGCATTAGATAACCTACAAAGGTTGATATGTCATTAAACAAAGAAACCAAACCAAACCAAACCATCTTAAATCCATAAAAAAGAAGTGTTTGATGTATACATAAATTATCCTGTCATTTATGATAGTAAATAAAATAACATATATATTTAAGTCAAGCTAGCATAAACCATAGTATCTGAATCAGCCAAAATCATTGTCTTAAATTGAGATTTTAAACAAAACCAAAGAGAACCTTTAGGAGTGGCCATGATTGAGATTAATGAAATTAGTATATCTCTTTAAAAATTCTAATCTTGCTTATTTTTGGTCTTGAGTGATTTTATAGAATTTTACCAAAAAAGAGAAAAGATTCTTTAATTTGGGGTTGAAGAAAAAGGGTCATATTCAAAATATTTCCATGACCAGGTGATTAGATGTCAAACCATTAGATCAAAAAGGAGGCATTGACATACTTTTACTATTTTCCTTTAATTTCTCAATAATCTTTTTCTATAGATATACCTTAGAGACAGTAGCTTCTTCACTTCTCCATAGAACCTTAAATAAAACTCAACTGCTGCTTTGCTCAAAGAAACAGAGTTTGCCCATCTGAGCACATACACATCATGTTATACTTAAAATTTAGGATTATTCTTTTGTCTAGCAAAAATGAGAAGAGACTTAAAAATGACATTTTTATGTTTTTAATTTATATTTTCTTTTGAAGTACCCCACCACAAAAAAGTGCATATTTTTTACGTATACACTGTATTTAGAGTCTGATTTTTTTTAAATGGTTTTCATTTCATCATCCATGAACACACCAAAAAAAACTTTCATATATATATATTTGTGGTATGAATTCCTACGAATGAAGGTACTCATTGCTTACCTTATAAAAATCATTCTGCACAAAATTAAAAATATTCTTATTTATTTAGTTTAACTTATTTATTTCAACTGCATCATGCAACACTTTAGGGGGACTCAGTGAATTTATACCTATTGTAATGAACACATGAAACTCATATAAGATGACATCTGCCTTTGAAAATCTGTTTATCTTCTATGTAAAATTCAACTTGCAATAATCTCCTTTCACAATAAAATGATTTGATACTACTCTATGAAACACAGAGTAAATTTTGGTAAGGACAACAGTAAGCAAATATGCTGAGCAATCAGCTCCTGCTGATTTGATGAAAGAGAAAGTGGGCCAATACACATGTTTTTGGATATTTTTTCACTTACAGTAAATTTTTTATTCTATCTTTAAAATTTTGTTTCAGTAGAATCAGTTACTTATAGTTCTTGAATGATGAAATTAACACAAATAATTTAAAAATACAATGTTTTAGGTATGACACTAAGCTACCTCTGATGGTGAGACTCCAGTCCTGGAGTTTGGGAAATCTGGAGTTCCTTTTTATTACTATAACTCTCAGATCCACTCTGACCTGGAGTGGTAGAGCCTGTTAGTCTCATCTATGGGTCAAATAGAACTAATCAATCATTTACTAAGAATTATCATTATTATCATTATTATTGATTATTTGAAACCATACAGCTGTGTGCATGTTTGTATTAAATAGGAATACTTGATAAATAGAATTACTAATGTTAAATAACAATACTTGAAACTATTTAACTGTGTGCAAACAAATGAACTCTAACGTATAAAAATTATGTCACCTACAAAATATTCACAAATTATATATATGTATGAATAAATAGGGTTTGGCTTTAAATAAAACACAAGGATTGATATGCCATAAAACACAAACTAAACCTAAACTTAATAATACAAACAGGAATTATTATAATTCAGTTTTTGAATTTGTTAAATTTTGTTTTCATTATATGGTATATCAACCATTGTAGGTTATTTAATGCCAAATCCTTTTTATACATATATATTAAATATATGATTTCTAAACACTTTTTGTTGATAATATATTTAAACGAGCCTGAGCTAATTTTTTTCACACAGTTAAATGGTTTCATTTATTTCTATCTAACACAAATAATTCTATTTACAATAAATCATTTGTTTGCACATAGTTTAATGTTTTCAATTAAAGATCAGTCATTTGTTTACACACACTTAAATGATCAAATGATCTATTTCAAAATTCAGTTTAGCATCAGTACACAGTTTAAATGTCAAACAGTTCTATTTGACCAATAGGTAGGGCTCTATCAGGTGCTACCACTCCAGAACAGAGTGGACTTGGGAGTGATGGCAATGAAGGGATACTTTGCGTTTCCCAAAGCTCAAATATTACTGAAGCCTCACCATCAGATTGTTTTGTGTCATATCCAGGATATTTGTTGGGAGGGTCTTACCCCTCATGTGAAATATAGTGGGTGTATTCTGCAGCCCTAGCTGACTGGGCCAAATTTTGTTTTTAAAATTGCACTTGGAGGGGGTTAATGATTGTAAACACACTTGAAAAAATCCATTTCTTCTTCCACTAGCTATGAGTAAAATAGCCTTGGCCACGCAACTGGTCGAGGAAAAAGAAAAACCTTGAATTCAAAACTTGAGAAGTATTGTTCAGAGAATCTGTGGCACACTGGTGCCTAATTCTTCTGCTCTCAGCTCATCTCAAAAGTGTGCTCTGTCTATCACTAGCTTTTATCACTATGAACAAGTCACTTGTGTAAGCAGTTTTTGGTTCATATCTTGAACAGAACTATTGGCCACTCATACATTTATGCACAATGGGAGAGCTACTATCTATCAATATAATGACTGTCACATCTTGAAAGATGATAGCCATCTTTATCACCAAAATTACAACTTAAACATCTTGATTGATAACTAATTCAACTTGAGAAAAATATACAAGATGATAAGATAGTGAGACATCTGTATGTCATTGGATTATAGTGACATATACTTGTATGACAATTATGCCACTCTCTGGGTCTACATACCTACAGCCTAGTGACAAGCATAGCAAGATAACTGGTGACTATGCAAACAGCAGGTTTTATTTCAGAGTATCTTCTCTTTGACTTTTCCCATCAAAGGATACCTACAAGTCGTCAGAAGTTTGATGCCAGAAGTTCCTTCTCCAGTTTACATTTTGGAATCAACTTCTCCTAGAAGGGTTACCTTCATCATTGATTTGTCATTTGACTGGAACCCTGTCTATTGAATTCTATCAATATATAACAGTGTGTAAACAAATGATTAATATTAAATTAGATAGAAATACCTGTTTAATTGAATTACTAATGTTAATAGGAATACTAGAAACCATTTAACTGTGTGCAAACAAATGAGCTCAAACCATTTAAAATAAAATTACCTACAATCTATTCACTTATAAATCATATATATGTATGAAAAGGATTTGGTATTAAATTACTATTAAGTGTTGATATACCCTTGAACCAAATAATTATACTAAACCTAAAAGTTGTTATATTCATTGTATGAAATTAATATGCATATATAGCAACTGTGGTCTGAGGTAATATCATTTTGTACTAATCTTTCTGCCTTGCTATCATCAAGAGAATTATCAATAGAAAGAAAAGATTAAATGAAGAATATTGTTGGTTATCAAAGCTTGACTGAACAAACTAGAGACAATGTGAATAACTTATCTAATGTAAACAGTTGCACAGGATACTTAATGAAGGACAAATCTCAAAGGATAAAAAAGTAGAATTTATGTATGCATAAATGTTATGTCACAATATCAGTCACATGACAACATTGTACTCTTCAAAACAACCGTAATTATTACTTGAAATTATTACATCATGTGCTAGCTTGATTTGAACCTCCATTCCTTTGTGTTGTGTCAGATGTGTTGTTTTCCAAGGATGAATATATTTGCATACAAATCTTGCAAATGTGTAAGAGATAAATTTAATGTGAAACTTCCACAATTTACATTTCCCAACAAGTTATGATCTCCAGTAGTCGATTTTGTATAGTTATTGAAATGACAGAAAGGTATGTTAATGTCACCTGTTGACAGATGATACTATGTAAACAAATATGCATGTGGTTCTAAACCCTAAGTAATTATATGTGGAGACACATTAAACCAGCAGTATAGCAGGATTGCAGTAGGATGAGCCTATATGAACTTGCAGATTTTGATTAATTTGATTGATTTGTTTTAATGGGATATCGACTCTAGTAGGTTATTTAATGCCAGATCCTGTTTTTATATGCATACATATATATATATGATTTGTAAATGAATAGTTTGTCGGTAATATTTTTAAATAAGCCAAAGCTAGTGTATTTGCATACAGTTAGATGGTTTCAAACATTGCTCTATAATACTAATTATTCAATTTAACTAACCATTTGTTTGCACACAGTTAAATGGTTTTAAGTATAGTAAATGATTAAATAGTTCTATTTGACCCATAGATATGACCCTCACAGGTACAACCATTCTGGGTCAGAGTGGACTTGAGAGTAATGCTTATGAAGAGGTACTCCACATTTCTCAAAGCTCCAAAACTGAAGCTCAAAATCAGATGCAGTTGAGTGTCACATTCAGGATACTCATTGGTATTGGAGGGAGTGTTACCTCTCTGCAGAGATACAGATGGCGTATTTTACAGCCCCAGAGGTTAGGGAATTGCTTTCATTGTACATTTATACTTACACTTTTTGGATAGTTGTTTCTAAGAGGTTTTTGCACACAGTTATCAATGATTTATTGATTTGATTTAGCAGTATATTAAACTGTTTGGGGCTATTTTATGCCAAGTTGTAAATTGTGGATGACAGTCAAATTTATTTTTATGCTTTTCCAATGATCTTTCTTGATTTGGATAGTGAATTGTTTGCAGTTCTTTGCTGCAAGGTGCATTTGGGGTTGTTTTTAGGAGTAAATTTGTAGGGCTAAGTTCAAGTTGTATATACTGTAATATTTTTTGGTATAATTTTATGTCTTTCATGAAGGATAAAATGTTATCTACCCGGATAATTTTAAATGTATTGCTCATGTTATTTGTGTTGTAAAAGTGTATTCTGAAAACAACAAAATCACTACATTCTATCAGAATACATTTAATGGTATTAGATGTTTGACATGCTATGCATTCTGGTTGGTTTTCTTGTGGCAGATTTAGTCAAAGGAAGAATTTGCAGACTTGGAGACCGAAAGGAACCAACATGAAGGCTTGGAGTTTAATATATGAAGGCTTGAAGATTAATATATGAAGGCTTAGAAATTAATATATATCCTGGATAAAAGGATCTCTCTCTTACATACACACTCTCTTGATAATCTATTGAAGGGACAAATTGCTCTTTCCCTCTTTATATGCACTTAGATTTTCTGCATTGTAGAAGTTGTTCAGAAAAAGTTGCATGGTTGGAGGGCAGAAAAGAGGGTCAGATGTAACATCTTGGGGTTGTCCTGTTGGTACTTGTACCCAGACAAGGCTCAAAAGCTATCGATTGTCATTTTGTTGAGCCAGGTGATAAAAAATGCATTTATAGTATGGTCCCCTCATATAATGCTTGATATCTTAATTTGATCAGGACTAGCCTTTTCAGTGAGTTTCCAACTGCCTTTTTTATAAATCTTAAGTAGGAGAAAACTTCGCTTGATGAACCACTCTGGAGTATGAGTTGTAAAGCTTGCCTAATATTCTCAAAGTGCTACTCACCAAGATTTGCTGCTATGGCTCGTAGTGTAACACTATGTGGGTGGCCCACGAAGCAGACGATTCCTTTGTCTGTTTTGGCGTGAAACCAGACAAAGGGTTTTTGGACTTGAATTCTCGCCGCGTCCGGAAGTGGAAGGGGACGCGAAAAGAGAGTTGGCGATGGGACATGAACAGGGGCAGTCGACTCCGGACACCGGAGCGGTGAGACCAGTCGGAGGAGATGGGGTCCAGACCAGTGAAATAAGATCGAGTCAAGATGTCGGCATTCCAGTTGCTTTGTGGAATTTTCGCTAGTAATCCACGCTAGCGTTAGTCCATATATGCTATCGGAAATGTAGTGTTGCATAACTCCTTCTGCTCTTGGTTAACCCCAAGCATATTGTTCATGTTTGTTCGTTTGTTTTATTTTCTCCTGTCCCCTCGATCGTATTCTTGTAGCGGTAAAGAAATGTGCGTTACCCCCCTCGGAACCACTAGTTGATCACTGGCCAAGAAATGAACTGGTTAGAAGAGTGATGAACATGTGTGTGGGGGCGAGGGGGGTAACGTTACAGTAGTAAGGCCTCAGAATTCACGGTTTTAGGTCTACCTGGCTATGCCTGATCATCTAGGTTCTTGCAACATGAGAGGAATTTTTTGAATCATCTGGCTACTGTACTGTGATCAACTGTGCCTCCACCTTTCACACAAAAAAATGTTTTATGCTGCTTCTATGGTTTTATGGTCCAGTTCAAACTTATAAAGGATGAGTTCCTGGATTAGATTACATTGCATGTTCATTTGTGTGGATTTCAAATCACACAGGGAGTGAAGCAATGTACAACATATCAGCACACCAACTACCACCATACTAATAACCACAGTGGGTACTGTCTATAGTTTGAACTGCTTCATTCATGTGATATATACACTGTAAAGTAGCATGTGCCAAAAAAAGAAAAGAAAAATGTAAAACGAAAGTGTCGGCAATAAAATTAGAGGGCAGAATGCTAAAAAAAAGTGTTTATTTATAATACTATCAGTGATTTTAAGTTTCATCATGTAATTATACTTCCTTTTGCCACATGAAACTTAAAGTTATAGTGATAGTATTCTAAGTGATCACTTATATATATTAGACCGGCTTATTTGTATAGTAGGTAGAGTGTTCGCCAATGGTCTGGGAGACTTGGGTTCAATCCCAGGTTGCGTCATACCAAAGACTTTAAAAATGGTACTTGATACCTCCTTGCTTAACATGCAGCAATATAAGGTATGGATCAAGGGTAAAGTGGAGCAATTCAGGGAAAAGAGTAGCACCCTCTCCTACACCTTGGTGTAGAAGCTAGTGAAAAGGGAGCCTTCTGGTCGCCCTCGACTACGGTCACTAACTTACTTATAAGGAGTTATTGCCACATGAAACCTATCACAGTGATAAATAACTAAAAAGTGATTACTTACAATACTATCACTATGACTTTGTTTCATGTTGTAATACTTCCTTTTGCCACATGAAACTTAAAGTCAAAGTGATCATATTTTTCCCTAAGGCAAGAACACAGCTGTGAGAGTTAAATACAAACCAAATCCAACCCCAGCTGGATGGTCAGGAAAGTTCTGATGTGTGGTGTATCACTAGAGTCAGGGTTATGTATGACTCAACCAGAGAGCAATAAATTAACTTAAATGGTTATTAAATGATTGATTGAGTACTAGCATTGCATGTTTTAGTAACATAGAAATCATTTAATTTGCCAAATGCTCACCCAAACAACTAAGGCTCTTCTATTGTCTGTTCAATTTCAAGAAAATGTACAAGAATTATTAGCCATGGATGAAAAGGTTTTAAACTGTACTCTATGTCTTACTGTTCCTTTCACTGTCAAAGGGTTTCCATTTCATAGCACTTACCCACTGGATAATCATCACAAGGAGTAGATGGCCCTCTTCCCCCCAATATACACTTAGATCCTTTCTGTTATAGATAGGTGTCAAGCTATGAAGAATGAATTCATTTTATCTCAATGGTTGCTCAGCCTAAAATTCTTAGAAAAACAATTTAATAAAAGAAAAAAAAAAGAAGGTTGATGTTGCAACTCCAGATCTGGAAAATTATAAAATTAAATATTCATTCAAAATATTTCGTAATTTTTAGGGGCTTTTGAGGATATCTAAGATCTCCAAATAAAACTGAAGCTGTCC
>OY757906.1:57819299-57966799 GCA_963585895.1 Sepioteuthis lessoniana | reverse complement strand
GTCCTTTCGAAATTCTGCCTTGATTTTATGGCATCTGGTGGGAATTGGTTAATGAAACTCCCATTACTAAATTATACCCAAGTAGTTTCTGCTCAATCTTGGGTCATCATCAGGTGTATGTATATTGTTTAATGAAATATATATATACTTATACATTTATCTGTAAATACGTCATATTTACTGTGCATACTGCACACAGATCAAAGTAGGTTTCTATTGTTTGCTTCCTTTTATCATACTTAATAATAAGAATGAAATCCCCAGAATTACCACTCTATGTGAAGTGACTAAAGAAATATGGCCGATCACAGAATTGTAGTCAATTTAAGATGTAGTTTGGGGATTAATTGTTCACTTAAAATGATGAAAATAACTTAAACTTACTCTTATTATGATAGTGAATGTAAGTTTTGCATGAATATATATATATATGAATTTTTGGTACATTAACGCAGAAATAATGGAAATTTTCCTTGTCTTATTCTGGATAAGGACCAAAAATTTAAAGCAAACTTACTGATATTGTTGCAAGTAATAATTTACTATTACCATTGGATTTGTGGGCTTTGATTAATTTCTGCTTATTTTCACTTTGTAATGCAATCAGGAGTAAAATGTTAAGTATTAGACAAAAGTTCTGCGGTAATAATCAAAAGATGAATTAATGAAAGAAAGTGAAAAAAGAGAAATGTTCTTGATTAACAGACTTGACTGTTATTAGCAATCAATCGACTCTAAAATTATAGTTAAAAAGTGAGAACTGTTTAGTATGTAATACATTAAACGATAAAATGCTGTCCTAAAATAATTATGCAATGAAGATTTCAATTTCATCCTGTCCTTGCGATTACATTAAAGGTTGAAAAATGTGACATAAGCTGGTTGGTTGGTAGAGGGGGAACAGCGTATACGTTAGTAATCAGTTTATAAGTCATGTAACCTTTTTTTTTTGCTTTTTATGATAAAACTAAAACAAACGTTCATTTAAGTTAGGTTTACTAGTATTGGTACGCGTGTTTCAGAGAAAGAAATCAACAAGGACGACCAAGTAACAGCTGCTGCTATTGTTTGGGTGATTAAGCGGTCTCGGCATTGCCCATGTGGGAAGTCAACGATGAGCATTTTAGACCACAACAAGGAATGAGTCTCTTGGAACCACAGGTACAATATAAGCAACATGGAAAAAGTTCCAGAAGGAAATGGGCCACTCGCCGATACCGGTAGGCTTCTTTCAAATTATAAGTTATATATCGCAGGACAAGAGTTGTTTTTGTTCGTTGTAAGTGTAAATTCTATGAAAAAGAAAGTAAAGTAACTCTAAATTATTATTAGCAGTACCAATTGAAATAGCAGGTGCGAGTTTTATTATTACTACTGCTAATATTTTCTTTTCTTTTAAGTCGGTTTCTTGGACAGAAGTAATTTTTTTTTACCCTGTCTTATATTACAAATAGGCCATTTCCGGGAGAAAAAAATTCACGTAAATTTAATTATATGTTCCGGGTTCTTCAATGTCCAATACATTAGAAACAATAAATAATTATTTTTATGAATTTAATATCTGGAACTAAAATGTGGTGGTACTGTGAACAAGTACTAAAAAGATAGTGACAAAAAATAAAAATCTGAATTTTTTAAATCGCAGTAAGGAATACTCTACTTAATGTGTTTGGGCTTTTTTATGACGTAAAGTAAAAATTAAAAAATAACAAAAAAAACATCTTGCTACAAACTTTTACATTCGCTTACTGTAAACAATTACATTGAGCTCACAAAACGCCCCAAAACAAAAGTGTCGGGATTAATTAAAAAAAAACAAACTTTTATTTATCAAAACTTCATGAGAAAATGATGGTGACTCCTCTTCGTCTTGTCTTTCTTCATCAAGAAGAACTAAGACACCGAGTTTCTCTTTTTTTCTTCTTCTACTGTTTATAAATTCACAGAAAATATTTTTGCATGAATTGAATGAAAGAAACCTTCAAAAAATATTTTTAAAAGCGTTAAGTTTGTTGGGTGAGGTTATTTAGAAACAAATTCTTATGGTACATGATTTCTTTGAGTAAATAACGATAGAAAAAACATCATTGTTGTTTCTACCAGCTGACTAAAGTTTAAAGTTTATGTTGAGGTGTTATGTAAAAGTATGATAAAAAGTTAGCGTATATATTTTTCAAAGGTTGCATTTTAAATGTTTTAAAGGTTAAACCAATTTAAACTGTAACGAATATGAGTATCATTATTAACTAGTTTTTTACGCATACGGATGAACAGAAGTTTAAAAAAAAAGAAAACAGGTAATTATTCGTAAATGTACAATAATAGTAGTAGTCATTGTGTATTGATTTTTCTCAATGAGTCTTTCGTTAAACTTTGTTCTAAATAAATTTTCCATTGAGCATTTTTAAAGTGTGCAAACCCAGTTTTACTTTTTTTCTTATCTTAACTAAAAAGATTTTTATGTATTTCTCTTCGACATTATGTTTCATCTTAAAATGAATGCAACAAAAACTTTTGGCAGCTTCGAGGAAGTCAACACATTTTCCAACTTTGCTTTAGCACATAAATGAATTAATTTTATGGCTGTAAATAGTTGAAGAATAAAGATAGGACTATAGGGAGAAAACAAAAAACATTTTGTCATAAAAAGACATAGTTGTTTAGTAGCGGGAAAAATCTTTACTTTCTGAATGTTTAATTACAAAATTAGGAAGATGTATTTTATTTTAATTATGAGGTATTTATATATATTAAATAGTTGTTTCCTATTGTAAAATTGTTGATTAAATGGAAGCTAATTGGAGTTTTCCTCCGTGTGCTCATTGAAATATGATACACGATTGGACACCCATACAAAAATAATGGCTTCATTATTTTTTAAATTGCACTTATTTTAACCCGTTCTCTAAATTGACCCTCTTTCCCATTTAAAGTTTTTTTTCTTTCTTATTTTTTGACATATAAGTTTAACGATATTATTTTTTGTGTTTCTCACAAATATTTATTTAAAAACATTTGATGCTGTAACAGTAGTTTCCGGGAAAAGTTTTAAAAAATAGAACATTAGTAGTTGTTTTTTTTATTAGGATGGAGAAATGATTTAATTAAAAATAAGAAACCGCAATAAATAAGAAAAAAAGAAAAAAAAAAGTATTGTTTAACTCAGAAAATTAACTGAAGGCAAACTTATTGTAATCTATTATACAGCTTTTAGTTTCACTTTATTTTTTCATTAGTGTCCGGTTAAAACAATAACAGTATCGTTTTAAAATGATTTCTTTAAAAAAATGATTTCACTTTCGGCAATTTTTTTGTTATATTTTAGAAAAAAAAAATCTTCATTTTTTTACTTTTGATAGTTTCTAATTGAGAAAATATTTAATTACAATTCATTAACATTTAATTTTTTCAACCCATTCATGAGCTGTTTGGTTCAAGTCTTTGATTATATTTTTCATCCAAGTCATTCTTCACCCGTACTTCTTGCTAAAGACGACAGTGTAATGTTAGTATCTGTGTGTAGTTAGTCTGAGATCAGAGGGTAATACCTGTAGCTGAGGAAATCTCTTGACTTATACATTAGAGGATATTGTGAATATTCCCTAAAATTGTTTGGTTAAGAAATAAAAATACAGATGTTTTATTTATCTTATTTAAGCAATCTAACGAAAGAAAAAAAATTCTCTTGCAGCTGTTATATCAAAACTAATTTATTGAATAAAAACATTATTGATGTTATGTGTGAAAAGTTGGTCAATAGTCTTGTCAAAAGTTTTAAGTATTTTTTTTCTCGACAAGTGAAAAACAGAAGAGTTTTGTTTAATTTTTTTTCTGCGATTTCATTAAATAACGCTGAACAACAAAAATAAATACCTTTTCTTCTCTTGTTAAAAAAAAAAGTTTTTTTTTTTCGCGCGGAAAGTATAGAAAATCATTAGAATTTATAGATTTTCTTCCCATCCTCACAATAATACGTTCATTCGGTTAACATAAATATCGTATTTTGTGAGGTGGAATAGGAGACCGTATCGTGATAACTATTGGATGAGTTACTATTTTTTTTCTTCAATTCCTTTTGATGATAAAATGTCTGAAGTGACAGCTGAAGATGGCTGTATGAGAAGATTTTATTTGATTTTTAATTAAATTATCTTAAAAATGTGTCATTATCTAATTAATTGGATTTTTACCTAACTGGAAATGTACAAGCATAAGTTGTAGCATAATTTCCAATCAAAGAATGAAACAGTTTGTATTTCGACAAAATGAAATTAATAGTAACTCGTAGCCAGTAATAAAGTCACAGGAAAGTCATAATATTGTCTTGGAAAAAAAAGTCCCAATTAGTTTATGGAGGTTGGTTAGGGTTAAGTTTTGTAGAGAAATATGGTTTTAATTCGAGTGAGATTTATAAGGGACTTATTGAGTAAACACTTGGTATAAGATTTTTTTTTTCGTGTGACTTTTTTGTGCGATTATTTTTTTTTTTAATTCGATTCTAATAACTTACTAGAATTTTGAGAGATGAAGTACTTTTTTTTTACTCAGACCATTAGAAATGATTTTATAGCCATAATAAACAAGAATATTTCGTTTAGAGTAAAATTAACTTTTTAAACACTTTGATGTTATTTTTGTGTTTATGAATAACTTACGAAAAAATGTTTCTTCGTCTGTAACTTTTGCTAAAGACGAGTATGTCGCGACCTGTTCACAAACGTTAACAGATCGGATTACTTACATCCCTAAAAACATTTCATCCGGCCCTGACCGGAAATCATGAAACTATACATGACCCAGACCTGCCGTTACAGCTTTAAAAAAAAAAGGAAATAAATGACATTTATAACATTAATAGGGCCCGTCTTTCAAAAGTAAATCTATTAGAATAAAGTGGATTATCTTCTGTAGCCTATCACAGCTAAAGAAGAACTGTATTTCCACTTCTATTTTTTTAGAGACGAACTTTACGCTTACGCGGTCCTTTAGTATGACACAGTTCCTGCTTCATATCTACAAGCCTTTTTCGGCTTATCAGGGAGTTTGCACGATTCTGGAGGTCTTTGGACGCTCTCAGCAGCCCGTTTGGGCTCTGCAAAGGAACAATTGCAGACTTGAAACCGTAAGGCTCCCGGATTCGGCTGGGCTACCTCCAGGTGGCTGAGCCGCAACATTGACTCCTTTGTCCGCCATGTATAGCACTAGACCTTGTCTAGTTCAAGCTATAACCCGGCATACCTGCCCAGACCCACATTTGGGTTCTGCCTCATTAGACCCACATTGCACTTAGTGGCTCAATGAGCAGCACAGACCAGCAGGGTTCCAGCCTCGGCTCCTTCCCAACCTTCCCCTCCCCATTATCCCCAATTTTATTGGCCTTTGGGCTTTTGACCTTGTGTCAAGCCTTGTCTGGTGGGAGACATTGGCAAATAGTGGAATTCACACAATTCTTCGGAGTGAATTGTTTTGATATTCTTGCTTGCCGTTGTTTTTTGAATTGACATGCTTTTGTTTTGAACTATTTTTCGCTTGTTGTTACTGTTGTTTAAATGTTTGTGGTTCAGTATTAAGTTACTGCCACCTTTTATTTTTGTCTGGCAACTGGACGCTAGTTGCTCTCCACTCCCGTTACCAGTTGCTGAACAGCCGCGAAGGTTTATTTATTTCCATAGTGGAGGTGAATAGCCTCATGGCTCTCAGTAGTTGCTTCAGGACCCACAAGCCAACTTTTCTAAGCTAGCCTCATTGCGACAACACTTTGGTAGGTCTCATCTAGCTCCCCCTCCCAAAGCCCCCACCTGAACACACGACGCACAAAAAAAGTCCTCTCCGACCCCCCCCCCAAAAAAAACACACACACACACACACACACCACACACAGCCCCCTCCCCCTTGACTGTTTTCTGCAGTCATAGAGGGTTCTCCCGGTGAAGCACCAACACCCCCCCTTGCAAATGGAAGAACGTGGGAGATTAAAGACTCAATTCACTCCGCCAGACAGCCTGATCAGATCAAACTGGCCTTTCCTACTGATCTCCTCCTCAAATGAAACAATTCCAGTTGGACAAAAACAATTTGTAACTCCAGAATCAGCCTCCTGGAAAATACAACAAAAAGAACATGAGGACTATGAAAGAGACCAGGTGGATAAGTATGCCGAATATTTCAAAGGCAATGAAATTTTGCCCAACCCTGAAATTGCGAAATCAATAGAACCCCGGATCCTCTCACTAGTCATCACAGACCTCAAAACCAGAAGAGTTGCTAGACTAAAAAAAGAGGCATTTGAGGAGCCACTCCGAACAGCAGGCATCCCTTGCCAATACTCCTGTAGACAAAGCTTTACAACTTGGGACATCCTATTACCAACTGAGGAGCATGTTGCCAGAACTGTAGCAACAAACATTACCACCAAGTTTTTTTAGGCTGCAGCTGGCATATATGGGAACCTGTAGAATTCAGGTAACTGTATGCAATGTTCCGGCTTTCATAACAGAAGTTCTGGCCTCCTTCCTCAACACCTATGGACGCACTGAAGTGTCCCTCCTAAGATCAGCAAATGGCCCTGCCTTTGGGGACTATACTTTTCAGATTTGTCTGATGAGCGAGGGCTTTCAAGCCATCCCCGAAACAATAATCAGCCATGACAGACAGTTTGGCTGCATCGTAAAATTCTGCCCTCAAAAAGACCAAACAACTGATAGTCACCCAGGGTCAACTAACCAAGGAAGTGGAAAAAGAGGAGCCGGCTCCAGCCCAAAAACCAAACAAAGAGAGCTGGATGGAGGTGACTTGTAAAAAGAAGACTCCCCCTAAAGGAACCTGTTCCCACACCTAGAACATCAAAAGCAGTAGCCCAGGAATCACCAGTATCGGCGCTGGCCCCATCAACAAAGCCAGCAACCATGAAAGAACCAGCACCAACCAAAAAAAAAACTACATTGCCAAAAAAACCAGTTTCACCTACAAAAGCAAAACCACCAGCATCACACCAAGTCTCAACCCCAGCCCCCAAATCACCAAACAAGACAAAACCTAAAAACAAGCCATCGGAAGAAATTCTGATGGAAACAGCACTCAAGCTTAAGAGAAGGAGCAACGAAGAGGGACTCTCTAAGAAACTTTGTCCTAACACACCTCCCAACAAGAATCCCCCCAAAACTAGCCTCAATCTCCCCAAAAAACACAATCCCTCAAACCAGTCCTCCCTACATTCCATCTCTCCCCTCTTTCACTTTCTCTTCCTTCTCCTCCCCTGAACTGTTCCACAAATGCTCCCAGCCGCAAGTAAGACTTCCTGCCACTACAAAGGACCATAAAAGCCGGCGAAGAACCAAATTGGTCTTGCCAGAAATGAATAAGGAACGAATAGAAAAAGCAATGGCTCTATGTTCCATAGACTTGGAAGCGATTGGTGACTTTCAGATTTGAAAGTCACTAAACCCACTAATGGACCTTGAAAAGGTCCAAAAGAAAAAAGTATCCAACCCATTGAACTTTAGGGATGCACCCATAGTGACCACCTACGTCTGCGATTGTACCCAGGCTTTTTGGAATTTTCTGGAGGCGGCTTGTTATAGTGATGTGGGCGCGAGGCTGTCGGAATTGGAGCACCCCTCGCTAAAAAGAATGTGGACACACACCAATCCCTACCACACCCTTGCAACTAGCTGCTTCCGTCTCCCCAAGGCGGGGGAAGTAGGCTAAATAGTTACAAAACTCCTGAACCGGGAGGTCAGGACAGCAGGCAAAGCGATCTCAAAAGTGTGCCCGAAAGGCCTCACACATCTTGCAGTTTGACTGCAGCATACGCTCGTCCAAGGATTTCATGAATTTGATGTACTGACAAGGGAACCTTCGCAACTTAGGCACAGCTCCTGATTCATTCACACAGCTAAGGCATGGTTAAGCCTTAGCCACACTTACCAATGCGTTCACACATCTAAGGCACGGTTAAGCCTTAACCGCACTGATTCATTCGCACAGCTAAGGCACGGCAAAGCCTTGGCCACACTTCTGATTCGCTTGCTCACATGGCAAACCTTAGCCACGGTTACCCTGTCTGTTCACTTGGTCCGCAGTGCTAAGACATGGTTAAGTCTTAGCCACCATGCTCTCTAAGCTGCCAACACCTATCGCAGACCAACTCCAGCAATGCAGCATCTAGTCCGCGTACAACTTGCTGTACGGACTAGCAACTAAATTGATATATCCCCCGATTAATCCAATGTACTTCAAAAACCAGGATATCGTTCTACCAACTTCGACCATACCAGCTACTGACATCAATCATCTAGCTGATTCACTACCAACAACAACTTACCTCTACCAACAACGACTAATACTAATTACTCCCATCTATCCCTACCACTGATGACCATATCAGCCATTGACATCACTCATTCAGTTAACGACAGCAACAATGTCAACATACACCAACAACTACTTACATCTGTTCTTGTAAACTCGACAAATAAATTGTCATATTTGTTATACTGTTATCTCACTTTTGTTTCCTTCATTGTTCTTTTGGCTGTCATTACTCGCACGCTTAACTCAAAATAATTTGCAGGGTCGACATGCTTATCAGCTCCACAACAAGTATCTGTGTGCCCTGTTTGTGATCACAGAGTAATATCTCTACAAGTGGAAATCTAAGGATTACACCTGTAAATTTAAGTAATCATGAATATCTATCCATCCATTTTTTAAAGTTTTTATTTTGTATTTATTTTAGAGGACATTAAATTTTATACTCTCCAAAATAACTTTTCATTTGTGTATATTATAATTTTTAAAGTTTTGGTTGACTCAAATACAGCTGTGTTGAATTCAGTTTTACTTTTAGTTGCCAAATCAAGGCTAAAGAAACCAGTCTGTCCTACTATTTACCCATAACTGGGGGTGATAGCAGGTAGATTCATACCTTTCCCAACTCTGGTTGCAGATTCCATTTCCTATGACAATAATCGTTATGCGAAGTGCATCTCCCAAAATTTTTATTGTAATCGTAGGATTTTCACAGGTAGTACTACGCTTTGATCTGAAGTTGAAATCCCGAAGATCGACACTTTGATCATAGGATGAAGTGCTTAGCCATAAACAATCTGATCACTTTTATTCAAACTATGCTAAATGTGTATTTATGCAACAAATCCTCTTTCCAGTGCCAGTCCTAGAGTCTCATACCCCCCAATCTATTACATATCAATTGTCATAATGTTTTCATAGAAAATATGACACCCACTCGGGCCCCTAAGCAAGCTTCTTCCCAGTTAGGGAGTAGTATGTGCTGGCTCTGCCTCTTTCAGACATATTTCATTAAACATGACAAAGATTATTACTCTCTAATTCTTATTGGCAAGTAACTTTTCTTTAGCTAAAATACGCATACAGAGCGCGACTCTTACCATAGTCATCAAATTTTCGTCTGCTTTGGTAGAAAAAAATTGTCCTTCTAGCTTTGTTGAACTGATGTCAAGAGAACTAGCTTCCTTCGCATCACAAGCTTCGATTAAGAAGAGGAAGATAAAAAAAATCAAAACAAAAACGAATGCTTAAGGATATAAGCACCGAAAAAATATTTATGTGTCAGCTTAAGTTTATCTTTTGATCAACTGATAATAATAAACATGATAAGCGAAATATTTAGTAAACAAAGAAGAATTTTAAACCATGTAAAATTTTTAAAAGTAATTTTACAAGTCAGGACAGTAATCTCCCTTTGTTTATTATGGAAAAGTAAAGGCAGCGGTTTATTTTTGATCACTAAAGTCAAGCATTGATGGAATGGGTGATCACTTAAAAACAACAACATTGCAATGTGTCGAGTGTGCCAGACTAAGCAATGCTTGGTAAATAACTGGTTATTTTCCTTCGCGTACGACCTTTTCTTTTTTAAATAAAAAAAGACTTAAGTATTTAATGAAGATTAGCCTTACATAGCTAGAATCAATCGTGTCTTCCAATGATTTAATAAAAGTGAACAAGGGGAAGATGTTGGGTCTGAAGCACAACTAATATTTTTGATTAGGAGTGACACAGTTATCTCCCTTATAGTATTAACAGCGCGGAACTTGGGATATTGTTTTTAGAAAATAATCTTATAACAGTTTTAAATTACTCATGTTTTTAGCTTGTGCTATTTCTTGACTATCTGAACTTGTATAAATTTCATGGTTTATTTAGAAACAACGACCAATGGTTAAAGGTCAATATGACATTTTAGTGCTTTATTTATCAGCTACATATCTCAATAATATAATACTTATTTTCATATATACAATATTGTGAAATAAATGGAATAAGTAAAATAAACGAAACTAATGAAAAGAATATTTACTCATTTATAACAATATTTTTCATGGATGATTCCTATTTTTAGGTTTTCTTCATTGTTGGATTGCACAACTTTCACTTTGCTTGTGCTTTTAATTGAGGCAAGTTGGAGGGCAGATGTTTTGTTGGTATTTCTTTTCTCTCTTATAGATTTATAGATATCAATACTGTCTTTCTACTTGATACATAGCCTACATCTTTTGGTAGGTAGATACTATGGTAATAATATATTAAATTCTTTGGTCATTTGAAAGAGCTTATAAATTTGGTTGGAATGGAGAGAAATAGATTACAAAAAATTCTAAATCAAGAAGAAAATCTTGGAAATGGTTCTATTTGTTAATAAAACAGAAGAATGGTAAATTTGATAGACATTATATTAATACTTTTTCTCTTGTATTGTAATGTATTTACAAAATCTTTTTGTTCTTGTTTTGTATGTTTTGGAATTGAATAAGTAGCATATTTAGATAGCTTATTCCTGTTATAAACAAACATGACCTTTGGATGACACCCAATTCAAAGTAATTATTTGTAATTAATTCATTGTTCCAAAACTGTTGTGATACAGAATTCTCATCATATGACTATAGCTTCTTTGACAATTCCCATTGTTGGTACTTTTTACATGGATTTTATTGATGAATAATTGATTGGTGTGTGTGTTAGTGTGGGAGCATTTTTATATATTTCAGTAGTTTTTAAAAGACTTGACACATCATCAGAATTGTATGATATATAATTTCTATTCCACAAGGTTTCTCATTGTTGTAGATGTATGTCTTGAGTGAGTTATGATTTTAAAAAAAAAAAAAAAAGAAGAAATTAAAAAAAATGGGTCAAATTTAATGATTAACAATAATTTATCTAAGAATGAAAATAATGATGCTACTTAAACTATTAGTGTAAAATAAAAAACAAATATGATAGTAAGACAGATCAAGAATAGAGTAAGGGATGAATTTAAAGGTTTGATTTGGGTTTCTGCAAACTAATGGCTCTTGTAGCTCAGTTGGTTGAACAGGTAGTGTATTTAACCAAATTTCACAGATGTCAAAAGAGAAATGAGTTTAAATCTCACAATGTGTATCCTTTATTATTTCCAATTCACACTGTTTCTTGATTGTCAGCCTGAGTGAGTTGTAAAAAACCTCCTGAAGATACTAAAAATCTAAAATGAAGATAAATAAAAAATGGGATTAATATCTTATATATTGTAGTTTGGTTTGGTTTAATGAAATTTCAATCTTTGTGAGTTATTAACACCAAAGCTATCACTGTTGAAGAACAGTCGTGGTACTATTCAAACCATAGCTGGGGGGATAAGTGGGGGTCATACTTTTGCTAAGGGTGTTAATCCAAATGAACTTAATTGTACAACTGGAGTTTGAACTTGCTTACTATGAAGTTGCAGTTCAGCATGTTAGCCACTGTTCCATGGAGACTCCTGTGTGTGTGTGTGTGTAATATATATATATATATATATATATATATATATATATATATATATATATATATATATATATATATGAGAGAAAGAGTAGAAAGCATTCTTTGTAATATTAGTAGGTAGCAGGCATCATTATGCTATCTTTTATTTCAGTATGTATTCTGTACAAAAGTAGGATGATAGCTTACAAGAATTGGAATTTTGTCACTCACTTTTCTATCCAATCAAAATGAAATAAATAATTTTCACCAATTAGAAAAGAGAAATATCCAGTCAACAAGTAGTTCATGAAAAGTCTTAAAAGTTGATTTAGACTGATAATAATCAGGATTCAGCTTCATTTTCATGTAATCAGTTGGTTTTCTTTTGAGATAATTCTGCATGCCCTGAAACTAATTCACTCACTATTGCACTTTGCATTTTGGTGTTTCTAAATTTCTCCTGATGAATATTCTATTCAACATTAATCAGCCTTTTTATTCATACTTGCCAGTACTTGATCACGTGATTAGCATTCTGTAACTGGCCTGCTGTTTCACTCAAGTGCCTTTCTCACACACTGTCTACTTCTCTGTTTAGGCACCTTATCTGGTGCAATGGTTATCTAACTAGACTAGCAGATCCTTGTGAGTTTGATTCTCACTCAGTGTCTCATCCTCCTGGTCTTGTGCCAAATTAGGCTCAGCTTAGTAAATGACATTCTCTATTTCTCTACTGCTGCTATCTCCCACCCACACACATAATGAGAGTGAATGTTTTGTCACATAGAAGTAAAACGTTTATTTTACTTTATTCTGTTTATTTTGTGTATTTACAACTTTAATAACTATGCTCACAATAAAAAAATAAAACTTAATTTTTGAACACAGCTAACAACTTGTCTTGTTTATTGATCTATTCATTGCTAAATTTTTTAATGTACTGCATTTTCCAATTGAAGATAACTCTTTCAAAAAGAGTTACTTTAAAAGATTTAAATCAAAATAAAATTTTATGATCTGTTCTAGCAGGCATCATTATGCTATTTTTTATTTTCCCTAAATTTCTTGCCTTTTTTTTTCTTTTAACAAGCTAAATGAAAAATATAACTGAAATATTTATCATTCTTGGTTTTTTAGAAAGTTGACTTAGAAAAATTAACAAAGAAATGATGATAAAGACAGTAGAGCAAAAGGTGAGCTTACAAATATAATGAAATGGCTACCTCCCTCTACACCAGTGACTGTGGTACCCAGCTAGGTCAATCATGAGAATTCTTGTAAGTACAAGAGGAGATTTTTATAAAAGGTCAAGTCACAGCTTAAAATGTTGGGGCAAAGCAAAACTACAAATTCTCATGAATTTTTTCTTGATTGACTGAACAAAATACTTCACATCTTCCGGTTTATATAGCAATGTATACTCAAATTTTGATTTTTTTTTTTTTTTTTTAAATTTGATTTAGTGTATATAAATTTTTGAACAGAGCTCATTGAAAAAAGAAAAATGCTTCCTGAATTTTTAAAATAAATGGACGGTGGCTGAGTAATTAAGATTTTTCCCTTATATCAAATTAGACTATTAATAACAATCAGTATTTCACCCCCCCCCCAATAACTGATAGGGTCCTATCTATGGGTCAAATACAACTATACTGTATACTTATGTTAAAATGAATTGTTTGAAATAGAACTGTTTTTACATTTAACTGTGTGTAAACAAAAAGTTGTACTTATGCTAAACTTAATTGTTTAAAATAGAACTATATATATATGAATGGATTTGGCATTAAATAACCTACAATTGTTGATGTGCCATAAAATCAAATCAAACAAGTATAAATTCATGAAAATTCACATGTTAATAGTTGTCAATATAGGGAATAATATGGTGATGTTCTTACTCTGCAGATGTTGTGGAATTCCAATATGGCTACTATATATCCAAGATAGTGGCCCAAAAATTTACATTTTGTTTCTATAACAAGAGAGAAAAGGGTATTATCTGGTCAGCATTTCCCGATATTAGTTAGCATTTCTCAATCAGTTTTTTTTTACCTATAGAAGCCACAAATATCAATAAGTAGTATTAATCAATATTTTTGATTATTTTTAATTAAGAAATGTTTAGTATTGTGAAAATAGTCATGTTATATATATTGAATAAAAGCTCTGAGTGAGTTGGTCAAGGTAAGGATCACAATAATTCATTTCAATCAACCTGAAATTAATAAAATGACTAAATTAGTTTTGCACCACTCTAACAGAAAAATAAAGAAATCATTGAAACCTTATAAACCTATTCTACCTCAATTTTTCCATGAAAAAAACTATCAAAATCAGATCCATATGTAGAAACTATAATATTACCTCAGAGATATTTTGCTTTGTATGATTGGTACATGTCATTAACCTTTTCTATTTGCTGGTTCCAATAGCATTCATTTTTTGTCTTTCCTACATTGAAATTTATTTAAATACATCAGTTGAGAATATTTTTTCAGTTGACTTTTCTCCAGTAGTGAAAAACAATAAAACAAAATGAAGATTAAATTATAAAAAAAATTGAGTTTTCTTCACTTGACTATCATACTATCCTGAAGTAAGTTTGTTTTTGTTTTAATCAATGTTGCTAAACATGGTCCCTTAATTTTAGCCATTTTCAAAGGTAAATTTGGAAATTTTTACAGTTTCAAAGGAAAGTTACTAATAAGTAAAAAAAAAAAATATCTTATAACATTCATACTAAAAGATACCAAAAAACAACCACCATCCAAGTGTTGGAAATTGATATCTTATTTTCAGAAATTTTGGAATTAACTTCAACAGCTTGTCAAAGAGGCTTTTACTCATGTGGATGTATTAAATGTTACAGCATTATGAAGATTTATTCAAGCTCTCATTGGTCAGAAAATTTCACAAAAATATTCTTTGGGATTTCACCAGAATTTTATTTTGAAATGAGAGTATCATTGCTTGGAGTCTCAAAAATTCATTGTGATTCTGAAATAATTCCAACTTCAAACAAAAATTACCAATAAATCTAATAATATATATTTAACAAAATGCATAGCAAAATATATATGAAACCGTTATTAACTAACATCCAGGTGTTGGAAAGTGATATCTATTTATTTTCAAAACTTTTCTAGTCATCTTTTACACTTGACAGTTTTTTTTTTTTTTAACTAATTCCATAATATCATATCAGGTTCAAGAACTATTCAAATTTTGTTTTGTCAGAAAATGTGATGAAAATATTTTAAGGAATTTGTTAGAATTTTATTTTGAAATAATGGTATCAGTACCAGCCACATGAAAAAAATGATTTGCAGCTAAAAATACTAAAATGAGTGACATGGAAGTTTTTATTTCATCATTAAATAACTATAGAAGTTATTTTATAAATTATTTCATCAAATTAAAGATCTATTTCTGTGCTATTTGATTATATAGGTTTGACTGTAATACAATGTTTGGCTGTGAACTAATAAGGGTTTTACTGTAGGGAATGTGCATTGCTAATTTATGAGACTCGCTCAAAAAAAAAAGTAAGATCAACAATACAGTGAGTGAGATGTTTTTGTGCCCATGTGTTTGATATTTCCTTTCAGATTAGTCCTACCTTATCTCATTGCCATTTCTTCATTTCCTCTTTGCCTCTTCAATTTTCTGAGACTGCACAACATGATACAAAGAACTTGATACTTGTGATGAAAGAAATCAATGAACACATTGATACAAAAACCCATTCACATTTATCCGTGATCTTACAAGTTCTTTTTGGACCAGTCTCATAAAAAGGGTGATGTTAGGTGGTTTGGTTCAGTTGATGAAGGTAAGATTTTTTTCATAAATCATTACCCAATCCCCAATGGAAGTTGTCAGTTTTGCTTGATGGTTGGTTGGCTGTTTTGTTTTATGGTCTATCACCTTTTTATTAGTCATTTAACGCCAAATTCGGTTTAGTATAAATATAGTTTTTGTTTACAAACAGTTAAATGTCAAATGATTCAGTTTAGTATAATTACACAGTTTAGTTATATTTAAAAACAGTTCCATTTCACAACTATTGCATGTTATTATTACCAAATCCATTTTGAAACCTATAAACTGTTCTATTTCAAACAATTCAGTTTAGCATAAGTATTCAGTTTAAATGTCAAAACAGTTCTATTTCAAGTAATTCAGTTTAGCATAAGGATACAGTTTAGTTCTATTTGACCCATAGATAAGACCCTACCAAGTGCTACCACTCCAGGTCAGAGTGGACCTGGGAGTGATAGCAATGAAGGGATACTCCGCATTGCCCTAAGCTCCAGCATTGTTGGAACCTCACTATCAGATTGTTTAGTGTCATATCCAGGACACTCGTTTGGAGAGAGGGTCTTACTTTTCTTCAGAAAAGTAGTCAGTGTATTTTATAGCTCCAGCTGACTGGGCAAACTTTTACTTGAGCCCCCAAATCTGTCTGTTTCCCTTGGCATCTAAAACTCACTTCCTTACTTTGTTGAATTTAACTCTCTTTTAATTTGTACATGACTGTCTACAAGGACATTCATAATTCATATGACTCAAAATTTGAACTTTAACTTACCATAATAATTACTTTTACCAAATGTTTAGCACATCTAGTTGGTTAGTAGGGGAAGCCATTGTATAATAGTCAAATTTGGTGTTCAAATAATAAGAAACTTATATGAAGAATTACCTAGTAAGTAGAAAAAACAGATCAGCAGATGAAGCAAAGTATGAAATTTATTTCCTCATAGACACCACAACAGCCTAGTCAGCTGGGGCTGTAGAATAAGCTGAGTGCATTCCTGTAGAGGAGTCAGCCTCACCCACATTGAGAGTCCTGGATATGACACTAAACCATCTGATAGTGAGGCTCTAGTTCTGGAGCTTTGGGGATGATGATGTACCCCTTCATTGCCATTGCTCCCAGGTCCACTCTGACTTGTAGTGGTTGTACCTGTTAGGGTCCTATCTATGGGTCAAATAGAAATATTCAATTATTTTCTTGAAACCATTTAATTGTGTGCGAATAAAACTATTAGTGTTAGATTGCAATACATGAAACACAAATAAATTCTGGTTTGTTTGAAAATTGTTACTTACATATTATTTGTTTACAAATCATATATATTCAATATAGCCCTTCATTACCATTACTCCCAGATCCACTCTGACTTGGCGTGATGGTTTGGTTTGGTTTTATGGCACATCAACAATTGTAGGTTATTGATGCCAAATCCATTTTTATACATATAAACAGTTGGTATGATTGTATATGTTAGTCCTATCTATGACTCAAATACATCTATCTAATCATTTACTATACTTAAAACCATTTAACTCTGTGCAAATAAATAAACAATATTATCTTTAATTATTAGTGTTACATAGCAATACTTGAAACCATTTAACTGAGTGCAAATAAATGATAAATATCAAATAGAATTATTAGTGTTGGATAATGATACTTGAAACTATTTAACTGTGTGCAAACAAATTTAAAATTATTACCTATAAACAATTTTCTTACAAATCATGATTTTATATATATATATATATATATATATATATATATATATATATATAATTACCCCACCTCAGTTTTTAAGCAGAGTTTATCAAGTTTGAATTCAGAGTTTTACTTCTAGACCGGTTGCCATACCAAGGTTAAAGAGCTCAGTTTGCCCTACTATTGCCCATAGCTGAAGGACAAATTGTTGAATTCATACTGTTCCAAAGAGTATTAGTGCTTTATGAAATGCAAACAGCATCGTTCAAGATTTGAATTCAGGTCACTGTGTCCATTTCCAACAAGAATAACTTATACACTACAGGCACCTACATATTATATATATAGGATCTGGCATTAAATAACTCACAAGAGTTGATATGTTATAAAACACAACCAAACCAAACATACACAGCTCAAGGCATTTGATTATAGTTTCACATGCATTAGGAATTTAACTATAGTTGCACACAGCTGTTGAAAGTGTTAGTAAAATTCATTGTTAATGTTGTAACCCTGGTTTTATCTTCTTTGATTTTTGTATCTCTATTTCTTACTGAAATAGACTAATTTTACAATGCTAATTATGTTGTGATAAACTTATTGAAGTTTTTCTTTCTCTTAGTCATTCATTTTACAATGGCTGTTACCTTTCTGATTTCAAACATGTTTATCCAATTTCTGATATTTGATTGGTTCACTATTTTCTGTCTGAAGTTTTAATATTTGAAATTATTTTGAATACTATACACACTAATTATTGTATTATGGAAGTGTTTCTCTTTTATGCACTTTCTCTTTACATTTGTGCACCCTGTTGGCAGAGTTTAAAATATGCTGACTGTATCCACTGCAGAGAAGTGAGACCCCTTCCCCTAAAAGACGTGTCCTCAGTATGTCACTAAATTACATCTGGTTGTGATACTCCAGTTCTAAAGCTCTGGTGAATGTTAAATATTCCTTCATTGTCAGTTGTCCCAGGTTCATTCTGACTGGGAGCGGTAGTGCCTGTTAATATCCCATCTTTGAGTCAAGTAGATCTGTTTAAATCATTCAGATTGGTTCATAAAATTTGATATCATATAACCATATGCAAAAAAATTAAGAAACTACACAAAAATGTAAATATAAACATACAGTATACACAATTCTCTAACTTCTAGGCATAAAATCACCCCAGAGAGGTTGACATGCCATTAAATTCAATCAATCATTTAATTCTTTGTACTTTTCTTTCTTTTATTTTTCTCAATAGTAATTTGTGTTTATTGTTGTTGATTGTATGATTTGTAAGTCACAGATCAAAAAAGTTTCAGATCCAAAATCTAATGCAATCATTGAAACTTTCTTGCATAATGCTTGAAGTGATCAAAAAGAAGTGAAATTGCCTTAACCACCAGAAATGTTTTGCGTTTATACTTTTTGGAGCATGTGAATAACCACTAAACAATTATGGTACTTCAACTTGTCTCTAGGAACTTGGATAACACTGGCCACAGCCATAACGAGAGTGGTAAGTCATCAATTGGTTTTTGTTTTGTCTCTCAGCAACATCTGATATGCAGTCTTTTTATTATTGGCTGCAATGTTCGCTCTTTCTGGGGTTGCCATTACTGCTGCAATTGTTGAATAACACAAAGAGAAAAAACAAAAGGAAAAATAGTTGCATGTAATAAAATGCTTTGAATTTGGGCTGTGGCCTTAATGTTGTAGCCCAGTCAGCTGGAGTTGTAGAATGAAATGACTATATCTCTGCAGAGGGGTAAGACTCCCCCCAATGAGTGTCTTGGATATGACATTAAACAATCTGATGGTGAGGCTCCAGTTGATCTTTTAATTGTGTGTAAACAAATGACTGATGTTTAATTAAATTGTTAGTGATACATAGCAATACTTGAAACCATTTAACTGTGCAAAAAAAATGAGCTCATGCTCATTCAAAATGTTATTTGATATTTGTATAAACAGTATTTAGTATTAAGTAACTTTCAATGGTTGATATGCCATAAAATCAAACCAAACCAAATGTCGACAAATTTTGAGATCTGAGTTCTCAAGACTGTTTTGAGGGCAAATAATATTAATAATAAAGGAAAGTTATAAATATTGCTTTAAGATTGCCATTATAATCAAGTTGGGTCACATCCTATATATAGAATTTATAATTAATGATAAATAAGGGTAAGTACTTTATAATAGTTATCTCCCATTTGGGAGATAACTATTATATGCTAACAAAAAATCTTGCTATCATTTTTGTTGTGTTATGGTAACATATATACAAAAATGAGATCTTTATAAGATGGATTATTATTAGAATATTTTGAACTTAAAGTAGGAATTTTCGAAAGTCAGTATAATGATTGTGGTTGGCAAAAAGGCTTGTGCTACATAGCAAATCTCTCAAAAGGTTGTCACTTGATTCCAGGCAATGAAAGAAATGGACAAACATGCATTTTGTAGTTTGGTTCCTATGTTTATTGATGTTTTAATACTTCAGGTCAACCTTGTCTGTGAATTTCCTGACCATCCTTCATAGAGCGGAGAAAAGTCTTTTGTATCTTCTAAAAGTCTTTATGACCCCAACCCCCTCATGAATGGGTTCAACTAACATTAAAACATCTATAACAGTTCTGCTCTATAACTTGTCTGAACTGCAACTACTAAACTCAAAATGCAAACTTACCCTTTATTTGTTTCAATTTAGGTGAACATTAACCTCATCTGTCTATCAATGCCTCTACCTCCATATTTTCATTGACTGTATGTTTTTGGTGGGAGTCCATTATATAACCCTTGGTGACCGAAATGAACACTATTAGTAGAGGCTGTAAATAAGCTGGTGTAATGTTGTGGTGGGTAGCTTTAAAAAGTTGAGGAGACAGAGAGGTTGTCATTTGATCTCTGTGACAAAAGAACAAAGATGATACAGTTTGGTTCCCACATCTATTAATATGTTAATAATTCAGGCTGACCTTCACTGTGAGTTTTCTTTTATAGGGAAGAGGAAACTCTACATCTACTAATGAAAATATCAAAGCTCCTAAAAAGAGGGGCTTCTAAAACATTAAACTCAAAAACATATATCTCCTCTGTAGTATACCAGAAAACTAACTGCCAAAACTCAAAACACAAACTTTCTCATTGCTAGTTTCAGTCAAATTTATCTTTAACTCCACTTGTCTGTTAAACCATCAGACTTCCATGGGGTTAGAGATAGGATGTTATATAATATAGGGTTTTAATCATTTACTTCAGACATTTTTCATTACATAATTTTTTTTTTTAAATACAAATTTAAAATCCTTTGAATCTTTGTGCATTAAATCTTTAATTTGATATGTACAGATTTATTTAACAATGTTTCTATGACATAACTGAACTTCTCAATATTGCTGAAAACTAATATAAAATGATATTAAAAAAAGTAGAAAGAGAAGATAGATGAACAAAGTGTTTTGTAATTTTTCATTATTACCAATATAAAAGTGAATGAAAATTATGTCTGAATATTTTGGATCCCTTACAAATATTAATTTCATTTTAGTTAGGCATAAATAATTTTTTGAGTAATGTAATTAGGCAGTTTGACTTGATGATACTTGTTTTTATTTATTTATTTATAGACAATTGTAAGGATTTTATAGTAAAAAAGGACTAAAAAAATGGTACTTGATGCTGCCTTACTTAAAACTCAGCATTATAAGTTATGGATCAAAGGTAAATTGGAGCAATCTTGGGAAGGGAGTAGTGCCCTCACCTACACCTCGGTGTAGTAGCTAATAAAAAGAGGTGCCCGTAGTGTAATAGTTATCGTCGTAGGAAATGGACACAGTGACATGAGCTCAAATCCTGGACGAGACTGATTGCATTTCACATAGCACTAATACCCTTGGGAAATTTATGAATCCAATTATTCTCCCTCTATTTATGGGTAAATAGTAGGGCAGACTGAGTTCTTTAGCCTTGGTGAGGCAACTAGTCTAGGAGAAGGAAAACACTGAATTCAAACCTGTTAAACTCCGCTTAAAAATTGACGTGTCATATCCTGCCCGAGCGGAGAGTTGGTAAATAAGGAAAAGGGAGCTTTCGGGTCGCCAACTTAACCATATATATTTTTATCTCAGAAGGTGTCTTTAAAATAAGGGAGGCGACTCTCAATTGTTATCAGTGAAAAAATAAAAATTAGCTGTCAACAAACAAAACAGTCTTTCCTGGAATTTTTTGAGAGGTTGTTAAAATAGAAATATAATATATATATCTCTCTATCACAGTAAACAATAAAAAAAAATGAAATTGCGGTGTTCATAGTTAGTTTTCTTATTTGTTGACAAACAGAAACACTTAGAGATATGTTACGTTACTTTTTACATTGTCATTATAACGTTCTGTAAATTAGTTGGAAATTATAGAAATTTGCATTTATTCGTTATGATTTTTTTTTCCTTAAAAGAAGAAATCGCTCATTTTAAATTGCAATATAAAATCAAATCTGGTTAAAAAATGTTCAGAGAGCTAATTGACCGCGAAAAATATATAATAAGTAAAAAGTAATGAAGCTGTTAATATTAACTTTGCTCAAGTTTTATGCTGCGTGTGGATTAACAGACCAGTTTACTAATTCTTGTAGTGAGTTGGCCCATACTGGGTGCCTCTTTCTGTCAAATTAAAGCCAACTTTAGGACACCCTACTGTCGAGTCGTGGGAAGTTAAGCAAGATCGTCTCGTAAATCATTAGTGGGAAACCCATACCGTACTTCAATCACCGAGTCGTAATCACCTTACCTTGGTTAAAAAATCTATTAAACGCTTTTATTGTTATTTTAGAAAGCAATCTTTTAATGGTGATAAAATAAGGGAGGCAACTCCCACTTCGTTAATTACTAAGTCGTGTGCAAAAGTTCCCAGCAAATTCATTGTTTACAGCGGATGATAATGTCTAATGCCCCAAAGACGAAATTTATAAGAAATTGTGATTAAAAAGTCGACGAGAGGTAGAATTTTAAAAATATTTTTTATTTTATAGGTTTGTGCAAAAAGTTTCCTGAGAAGCTGCCTATTTTTTAAAGGAGTCGCTGGGAATGTTTACACTTTTGTAATCCACGAAAATGTTAATGTGGGAATAATAGTCACCTATTTTATTTTACTGGCTGATATGTTTCGAAAACCTGAGTGTCAGTGAAACTTTTTTCTTACTAACTTAATCTTCCCCTTTTAACTTGTATAAGTTGTATTTGAAATTGTACTATTTCAAGCCATCGATAAATTCATTCCTTAAATGTTCAGCGATTAACCTCACAATAAATAAATGGTATGTTATTGTTTGCAGTTGCTTGTTAAATACTTAATTTGGTCGTCGTAAGTTAAACTTCTACTATTCATGTCTCATCTTTTACAAATGTGTAATGCAATTGGCAACTACCAATAATTTGCAGCAACATTTAATTCAGTTACTCAAAATAGTCACAACATAAATAATTCACATCATTAACAGTCGTCGTTCTGTCAATATATTTTTCTACTGTTGCATAATCAGACATGTAACATTTGTGCTAGAGAACATGGAAATATTTATTTGCATGTAAAATACAAAATGTGGCACGAGACCTAAAAATTGTGGGTGGAGGAAATCTGGTCTTTGCTATCTTATCTTAAACTTAACTAGTTCCATTCACTGACCCAAACAAACTATATTATTCCTTCACTATAACGTCGCATGTCCCCCCTCAACTTTCAAATTTATCACTAGAGTATTTTTTTTATTAAGCATTGCTTAGTTGGGGCGCCCAGTTTCAACATGAATAAACGAACTCGATGACAATGGCTTGATAATTTAGCTTGCTAACCATTGCACCACGGGGAGGTTTGTGCCATTTCGTAGTTTTATATATAAAGAAAAATCGCTCTTGGGTCTGAACCGAGAAACTATCGTTGGGTTTTATATCACGTGAGCCGTTAGTACCTGCTCTTCGTAAATTAATCAGAAAAATACCTCTACTTGTACTACTACAGCAACAAAAATAAAAATGACTGATTTGAAAGTTTGTTGAGTAAATGTCTTATCTTGAACATCAACATTCTCTTGTAGATTATTTAAGCCCTGGTTTGTTTGTTTTAAAAAGAAAAAAATAGCGTGTTAACCATATGAGCTGTTACACCTGCCCCATTGCACTCGTCGTCGTCGTAGTAGTAAAGTATTTTTTTTATTTCACAATGATGAATGGAGGGAGAAGCAGTGTTGTTGCTGCTCCTTGCCTCCGTCTAATCGCTATTACTTGGAACTTATCTTTATTTTTATTCTAGCTCCTACTCGGCCACCGGTAGGTTATTTTTCTTACTAGCAAATTCGATCTTTTAAAATCAATGGCTTTAAATTGTCTTTTTTCTTTCAAAGAAAATGACCAGCCACCATTTCTAAAGACCCCCACTTCAGTTGCTTTGCTGTATATACTAAATGTCATCGTAGTTGTTAAGAAAATGTTGATGATGCTAGCTGTCCATTATCTCAAAGAAATATATTTGTCTGTATCTACATTTTGTCGTTATTTTTTTTTATTTTTATAGAATATTTGACTATTATTGTTCACTCACTCGTACTAGGTCATTTTGTTCATTTATACACATGATGGGTGAATGTCATTTTAAAAAAAAAAGAAAAAAGTAGAACACTAACAGCAACAAAAAAGTTGTAAACAAAGACTTCCAGGAATCAAAAATACAACAGAAAATTATCTTTTCTTTCTTAAAGGAACGTTTGACTATTTTTATTTTTTCAAATACTACGTACAAAACGTTATCAAGAATTTTAATTCATAACAAAAAAAAAAAAAAAATTAAATAAGTAAAGGAAAATGCATTGCTGTTTATTATTTTTACAACCTATTACTTTTTTAAAATGCTTTTATGCACAATTTTGTAGTTTGCAATGACAATAGTTCAGCGCATTCAGTCTCTTTTTTGTATTTTGCTTTATATTTAAGATTATGGAATATTGCGTAAAAATAAATAAAATAACACATTTACTGTACGAAAAGAATGATCACGTTTTGGAAAAAATTTTTCTTAAAAAATGAGTAAATATTGAAAGAAATATAAATTTGATTTAAAAAGTTTTAAAAAAATCGACTTTTATGTGTTTGTATTGTGTGCGATTTATTGTACATAGCATTAAGCTTTTACAGAATTTTAGTTGGATGTTAATTATTTAGAATCTAAATTTGTGTATTGCTAAGTAAATAAAATTAAAAGTATTTTTATGCTTATTTTACAATTTTTTTATTAGTGGAGGGTGAAAAATGTGTTTTTATTTTGATAAAGTAATCCCTTTCGTAATTTTTGACAATGTGTATTGTTGTTGCTTAAAAAATAGTTCAGTGACATTAGTGGATGTTGATTTTAGATTCTAAGAACGTTTTTATATTCCCTCCGATTCTAAATATCACTATTTTTTTTTCTTTTTTAAGCTATTCTGTTTAATTCATCTAGTAGTGTTAAAAAAACTTTATTATTACAATTCCTGGTTTTAAAAGACTGAAGAAGAGCAATAAAAATAAATAAAATAAATTTTAGCGGATTATTGACTCCTTTTTTGATTCTTATAAATGTAATATAGTAGATTTTTGTTTCAATTGTTTGTTATGGTTTAATGCAAAAAAGTACATATATTCAGATTAGTTCAGTTTTTGTAACAATGATTTTTTAAAACAGTTTTATTTGTAAAAAGCAAAAAAAACTATTGTTGCTTAAAATTGTTATAATTTATTTTGTCTGAAATAAGTCTTATTTCTAATTCATTCAGAAATTCAGATAAGTTAGAATAAAGCTAATCTACATAAAAAAAAGAAGTAAACTAGTGTTTACTTTTTAGTTCTTGCTTTAAAAGTTTTTTTTTTAAATAGGTTCGCTCAATTTAAAAAAAAATTGCTCCTTAGAGATTAATTTCTGATAAAATTTATCGAGAATTATTTCTTATTTCAAATTTTTTATCACTTCCAATATGTGAGGTCAGAGTCGAGTTGAGTTAAGTCACTTATAAAAAAAAAGAATTTTTTTGACAATAATTTTAATCTTTCACTAAAAAAAAAAAAGTTGTAAATTTTTTTCGTAGATAATTTTTTTAATTTTATAAACTGTGTAGATTTTTTAATATTTGTATTTATTATGCTTCAAGAAAGCACCTGTAAAAACCTAGGTTTATCAAATGTAAAATTTGTTTTATTTTATCGTTGCTTTTCATCCTTTGGTTATAACATTTAGTGTATGAAATTTATATGTAAATGTTAAAATGTTTCGACTATCATGAAACAGAGATAATATTTTAATTTGATTATTAGGGTTTTTTTTTCTTTTACTCTTTCCTCCTCTTAAATATTTACAGATATCAGTACTTCCCCCACTAATGTTAGTCAAAAGTTATTTGAATTTTTTTTTTTAGTAAAATAAATAAACAATTAAAAACAGTCATTGGAGGACATCAGTGATTACTACCGAGGTTTTCGAATAAATAGGCTTGTAATTAAATTTCCAAAGATGATTATTTGTTTTTCACATTTGCAGTTGTGATTTCCATCGATGAAAAATTTATCCTATGTCAAAAAACGTATCATTTTAAAATATGCATTTACTGTTCATTGATATGTATTTTAAGAAGTGTATATATTCTCAGTCTGTAAATGTTGGTATGGGATGTTTTAAAAATATCTCTTAATTTTTGTTTATTTATTATCATAATTTCAACTTTAGATATTTTCCTTTTAATAAATTTTTAAAAATTCAAGTATTCAAATATTTTTAGAGCCCACTTGCATACATTTTTCTCTCATTTCAGTTTCAGTTACCCAAGTTATTTTTATTGTTTTATATTTTAAATAACTTACTTTATGTTCCGTAAAGTGTTTCCTTCAAGTGAAAAAGTGAAAGTTCTCAAAAGGTAAACATCATTGTCATTACAATAAAGAACAACAAATCATATATCCGTTTAAATTTTTTTAATCCTATGCCTATTGTAATTGTTCTATTTTAATTTTATCATTAGTATTTAATTTATAAATTATACTTTATCGTAGGTATGTAGAATGTATAGGAAAAGCAAACATTATTTGGTATACCTTTCGCAGTGTTAGGCATCCATTGATGGTCTTGGAACATTTTCTCATCAGTTTACCGGTGGGGACTACTGCATGTCTTAACTATATTTAAACAAATAATGGTTTATTTTGTTCATTTGGAAACTGTTAATTTTTAGGATCAACTCCCACCATGACAGAAAAGTGATGAAAATTATGAGTTAGTGATATAAAAGTTTGGAGAAATAAAACATCACATGACTTTTGCAATTATAGGTAAAAAAAATCATAAAAATACTTTTTTTTTTTTTTTTTTTTTTTTTTAAATTATTTTTTCTTTGTATGATTTTGTTTTTAAAATTCTTTTGAAATTTTAAAATCTTGCTCCCCCCTACCCCCCCAAAAAAACCCCTAAAAATGTAGAAAAACAAACTGTTGTGCGGAATTTCATTGCTTAAAGATGTAAAGAAAAACTACACAAGACAAAACAAAAAACTAAAATTTTTGTTTACAATATTTCCCATTATAAAAACCAAATGTGTTATTTGTAGGGAATAAAATTGGTTTGAAAATAAATAGGTTTTGGAAACCACATTGCCTAAGTTTATTTTATTTAAAAAAAAAAAAAAAAAAAAAAAAAAAGAGATTTAAAAAATTTTTCTTTTGACTCCAGTTTCTTTCATCTTAGTTGGTTTATGATTGTGTCCAACTCAACCAGTTAATTGAACTACGGTCTCTAATCAGTGCAATGCATTTTCATTTACTATTGAAGAACTATCTTGGATATTTATTTTTATTTATTTATTATCATTCATATTTTTATTTTATTTTATTAGATCTTAGCCTATATGTACAGAGTGGGTCTCTTGAAAGTTGTCGCTTGATCCTATGCGACAAAAGAAGTAGACAAACACTCACTTAGAGCTTAGTTTCTACGTTTATTAGTTTTACTAAATTAGGCCGCCCATCTCAATGAGTTTCCCAATCGTCTTTCGTAGAAGGAAGAAAAGTCTTTGTAACTTCTAAAAGTCTCTATTGAAGCCCTTACAAGAGGCTTTTTAACTTGTCATCCTCACCTCTCTCAAAACCTGCTCTGTAGTCCTTCAAAAAGCTAATTGCTGAACTCAAAATGCAAACATTCTTTGTCCTGTTTCAATCGAGGTGACCTTTAACCTTACCTGTCCATCAAATGCCTCCACACTGCTGGGGTGGAGTGGACATTTCATAACACTATTAGCTGTGTTGAATTTTGCTTTTATAACAATCTTTACTTTGGTGTAAATTTCACCTGAAGGATGGTTTAGTTTCTTTGTTTTAATGGCATATCAACCTTTGTAGGTTATTTAATGCTAAAGCTATTCTCCTAGAAGAACAGTAGTTGTACTATTTAACCCATAGCTGGGAGGATAAGGGGGTTCATACCTTTCCCAAGGGTATTTGCCCGAAAGTGAACGTAATGGCGCGACTGGAGTATGAACTCGCGTTCTACGATTCCACAGTCCATTGCTTTAACCATTACACCATGAGGACACCCCCTCACCTGAAGGAGGCTGGAAAATGAACCTGTCAAAATATCATACTAAAACAAAAAATTCTGCTCATCTATATTTATTCTATTTTCATACCTGTTTTATAATTCTGGTGGTGTGAAAAAAAGCCAGATGATACAATTTATAAATAAAATATTACACAAACTGATATCTGAAAAAAAAAAGATTCAATAAAAAAAAAATAAAAAAATAAAAACATTTGTACTGCTTGAAAATAATCAACGAGCACCACAGTGCCAAGCCAAAAGAAAAAAACCTGGACAGAATTACCTAAGCTGAAATGTAAAAGTGCTCAATACACTAAGTAGAGCAAAAATAGAATACCTAAAGAACCAGAAGTACCTAGTTTTCACCTACTGGATCATAAGGATAAATCTGACTAAAGAGGGTTGGCCCAAACAACATTTTATTGATAAAGCAGCCACCAGAAAAAATAAGAAATTAGCATTAAAAATAATAAAACAAGCCACATTTTATTTGCCAAGTAACCAAGCCTACAAACATTAAGTATCTCTCATCTCTGGTTGAGTAATTCATTACCATTTGTCCTCTTAAGGCCAAATGTCAATATGAATGCTTAGTGTATAAGGTGAAGGTGTATGGCTGCAGATCTAATGATAGTAGTAATAATTAAAAAGTATATGTAGGTTCTACCCAAAGACCTTTCAAAAAAAGATATTACAACCATAGAAGTAGTTTTGCACATGAAATATATAGACATAGAACTAGTTTATCTAACTATGTGTGGGGAAATTAAAAGAAGCAACGTATAGATCCTATATTAAAATGGGAGATAGTAAAGAAAATGTTGTAAATATAAGGCTGGCAATAAATATTGTCTGTTATAGAGGAAAAACTATAGCTTTCTATGATAATGCTAATGAATTACTCAACCAGAGATTGAAGATACTTAATGTTTGTAGGCATAGAAAAGCCTGGTTATTTGGCGAATAAAATGTCTTTTTTTATGCTAATTTTTAAAATTCTTTCTGGTGGCTGCTTTATCAATAAAATGTCATTTGAGCCCAACCCTCTTTAGTCAGAATTAACCTGATGATCGGGTAGGCAAAACCTTGGTAGATTATTTCTGGCTTTTTAGGTATATATATATATATATATATATATATATATATATATATATATATATATATATATATATATATTTTAAAAAATTTATTTATATATATATATATATATATATATATATATATATATATATATATATGGATTTAAAAAAAAAAAGTTTTTATCATGTTTATATTCTATTAGATGTCCATGTGGTATTATCTCAGTGTTATTGATAGAATTGCATGTATATTATTATGATGTCACAGTCCACTATGTTAGCTCCTATGCCATGGGGACTCCTCTTTGTATGTATAGTTTCTGCATAAAGAAGTAGAATTTATTTTAGAATAATTACAAAATAAATAAGTTTTGAATTTTTTTTTTTTTTTAAATTTTTTAACTAATGCTATTGTCAAGTACTAATTAGTTAGTTTTTACTTTTATCCTTTATTATACTCAAAGGCCACCTTTGGTAGCCATCAAGCTCAGTAAGTGTAGGAAAATAATTTCCACTTGTCAGATCAAATATTATGACCTTAGTATTGTTTTCATTTATTTGGCCTAGTTGAGTTTTTAGCACTCGTCCAGAAACATGAGGTATTTAGTAAGAATTGAACCCACTAACAATGATCTGCTTGCCTTGCTCATTAACTATTACATCAATTGAGGCACCTACTGTTTAATTAACATTGCTTAGTCTGGTACACAAGCTTCAGATTGCTTACAGTACTCAAGTGATCATTCATTTAAGTACTTAGCAAGCTGACATAAATGTTGTTGAATGATTGTTAAATGCTTTATAAAAATGATCAATGTTACTGAAAATCATCAGTTTTGGATGTTTGATATAAGTCTATCATCAATAATACTAGACATGCACCTTTTGTTAGAAGTATTTATTAAGTTTAGTTTGATGGAAGGTCACAAATGTCAAGTACCTACTGAGGATCAAACTCACTATGGTATTAATCATCTGAGACCAATTGGTTAGCTACTACTATACTGCTAGACACTCCATTTATACTATAACCTGGCAGAAAGTTAAAAGTGTGGAATACCCAGTAAGGATTGTACACAATTTAAAAAATATGTGACCAGATTGTTAATTATTTAGACAGGGTGAAATGCTTTGTTCTTTCTTTGGTATAGACAAACTTTTGTTCCTGGCATTCAAACATTGATGTCAGAAGGCTATTTTGATTATGGAATCATGGTATATAATCTGGTGAGTGTTTTAATGGTAAAATTGTAGTATATTTGAAATTTTGTGATAAGAGAAAACAAGCATTAAAGTATTAGTATCTTTTTATTTATTTTTATTTTTTAGATGAATCATTGTCAACTATTATTAATTCTAAGGAATATTATCTTTAATCTTAACTTTTAGTTGTCCGAGTCAGTTAAAAAAAATTATTTAAAAAAATACTAGTCAAAATTAGTAATCTTGGTAATATTAGAAATACACACATAAACACACTTTTGTGTATATAACTATAGCCCAGCAAAAATGGCACATCATGGCAGGATTTTTTTATTAGAGCAATGCATGTAAATTACTGAATTTGGAGAATAAACCAATTTCCAGTTGAATATGCAACTGAATGATCATTTTGTTGGATCTACATTTGCACTGAACATTTTTCCATCTTTCAAATTCATGATATGAAAGAAAATTTTGAAATACTATTTGCTTGATAGAAGTATCAATATCATCATAGACCACTGCTACAAATGGAATCCAATGAGTTCACAGGTTGTTGTCCTATAAAGATTAAAAATAGTTAATTTAAAAAGATGATTATGAATTTTATGAATAATACCATAAGTGATTGATGAATAAATAAAAATTAATTATCATCAAACCAAGTGAGTAAGTTGAGTGAAAGAAAAAAAAACAAAAATAGTCTTGTAAATCATTGAGAAAGATTATCAGCAGTAAAAAAAAAAAAAAAAAAAAAAAAAGAAAGAAAAGTCACTCGATAAGACCAGAACAAAAATAGGGTAAGATTATCAATATTGTATCTAAAATATCATAACATAGTGACTTGGGTTGTAAATATTAAGAGCACATAAAAGTGGCTAGGTTACGATCCTGTGGGATAAACCTGTTAAGAGGATCTCTTTTCTCTTGAACATAAATAGTAATGTTTTCTTGGTTATGTTCTCAGCTTTTATTGTTATAAATTTTCTTATAGTTGTTTGTTAGGCTTAACATACTTTTGTTCCTCTGAACGGCTGTTTCTCTCTCTAGCTTAGGACTTGGCCATGGATAATCAATGTTACTATTTTTATTGTTAGCATATATTTATGCATAATTTTCAGTGTTATGAGTTGAAACTGTTTGCTACCTTTGTGAATCTGAATAGAATTTTTTACTGGCTATAGTTAATTAATAAGTGAGGTACTGATTTGTCAAATTGATTTATGAAAATGACATTTTTTTTTTTTCTTTCAATATATAGTGTTATTTGTGTGTTTGTAACATGAAAAGCCCAAAAACTGTTGAGATATTTTCCACTTGTTTTAATTCTTTTTGTATAGAAATATTTTATTTTTAAAAATTTTATTTGAAAAGATTTTTTTTTTATATCAATTAAATAAAGTAGAAATGTTAAGATTTAAATTAGATGTCTCAATTCTATGTATGACCTGGTGACTACTTATCTATGGCCTCTAGCAGAACCATTTTGTAAATAATACTGGGTATTCCAAAAGTTACTTAAAGATTTAGAAATGAAATCTCTTCAAAGCCAAAAATAGAGAATACTGAAGCAGCAGAATTTTTTCCTAATTAAAGCAAGTTGATCTTCATTTAAAATTTTTTCTTTTAGTGTAAGAATAAACAAAAAAATTTACAAATAGAAATGCTATTTAGTTTTTAAATTTCAAGCTGATTTTTGAGACACCTTGTAGTTTCCTAAAATTTTGGCATTTAGTTAAAATCAATTTCTTTATTTCACATTAGACTTTCTTTTCTAATACTAGTTCATATATTCCCAGGTATCTTTTGTCACATACGCATTTATTTTGATGAATAAAGACTCTCCCTAACAGCTTAGTACTATAATTAGTAGAAATTGTAAACTGTTCACTTCACCTTACTCTGTATCTGTTGGGTATCACTCTTTACTTGGAGGATAAGCCCAAGGAGTGATGATTGCTCTGTCAGTGGGGCTTAGAATAAGTCAACCATCTGCTGCAGAGGAGTAAGACCTCCTTAAAGGAGTGTCCTGATAATGATGTGAAACTGCACCAGGTGGAGAGGATTTTTTCCTGCAACTCTGTAGAGTGTGGAGTACCATTACTTTTGGATCCACTTTGACCCAGAGTAATAGTACCTGTTAAGGTCTCATCTATGGTATATTTGAAAATTATTAGTATTAGATAGAAATACATGAAACTCTATAACTGTGCAAACAAATGATTGTTATTAAATAGATTTATTGATGTTAGATAGGAATACTTGAAACCATTTATCTGTTTTAATTAATTTAGATTATTTGTATTAAGAATAGTTACTTAAAACTATAATTGTTTACTAAGGATTATTATTATTAGTTATTTGAAACCATACAATTGCTTGTAAATTATTGGTGTCAGATAGGAATACTTGAAACCATATGAATCTGTGCAAACATGATACTATTAAATAAGAATAGTTACTTTAAACCATATAATTTTGTATAAATTATCAGTGTTAGATAGAAATATTTGATACCATTTATAATCGTGCATAAATTAGTTTTAGATAGGAATGCTTTAAACCATACAATTGTATGGAAATTATTTGTATTAGATAGGAATACTCAATATCATATAACTGTGTACAAAGAAATAATTATACACAAATAGAAAAAGTGCAAGTACAAAAATATGCACTAGAACATTGAAAATATAGTTATGGTTAAAATTAAATAACCCATAAGGAATTGATATGCATTCAAACAAATAAACCAAACCAAGAAGTAATGTGAATATGGGATTATAAAAATAACTACTTATTAAGAAAGAACATTTTTGTGAGAGATGAATTTGTTGAGTGAAGCAAAGCATTACTAATCTTATTCTGAATTGGCTGAGTGCCATCTTACTACAAACTAGCTGTGTGCTACCTTCAATAAACTAGCAGTGTGCTATTTAGTTTATGAATAAACTGTGGCAATGAGGATTATTCAAATTTATGTGGTTAGAATTATCTCAAATACAACAGTGTCCTTGAACTGGAGACCTGATTTTAATAAATGAACATTTCTTCCTTTTAAAGAAACAAAAGCAGATACTACATTTATATTCTGGTAATTATGAGTAAATGATTAAAAGAATAAGAAGCTAGTCAAAAAAAGATCTTATAAATTTCTTTTACTCTAGTTTGAAATTAATTTCCCATATTTTCGTATAGTAAATAGATCACCAATATAGTATCTAGGATAGTAATTTCCAAATTGTAATCGCTATTCACCCCCTCTCTCTTTCTATCTCTTTATTGGATGTGTAGATGTATGTAATTTTCATGTCAGTAACTAAAAGAAGTTTGTAGTGGTTACTCTACATAAGGAGTAATTATTAAGAGAAGTCAATGCTCAAGTTATTCTCAACCATAAATTCTATTGGTTTCAATTAGCAGGTTTTTTTTTTATATTGTGATAATTATCCACTGAAAAGTATTTTTTATTTTTTTTTTATTTATTTATTCATTTTTTAGAGATGTGGGTTAGAGGTTTATGATCCAGATTTTTCTAAGGATAATTCATATGTAATAACTGACTTGGATTAAAATTATTTTTAAGGTGCTACTGTCATTGTATTCACAAGTTTGCATGCACTAGTATTAGTTGTAGGTTTTCCCCCCAAAAGGACCTCTCCTTAATTAGATACAGTGCTGCTCATAAGTATTAGAACAGACGGACAATTTGTTTCTGTTTGCTTGGTTTTGAAAGTTAGAAACATTAAAATTATGCAAGAAGAACTAAATTTTATAGCTGTCAATATAACAAGGCTTGATGTATTTAGTCATGTTTTGTGGTTTTGAATTCTAAATTTCTGGAAAAAGATTTTTAATAAGAGTTAAATTTTTAAATAAAAAACAACAACTTTTTCCCTACCTTTTTAAAATCAAGAGACTGAAAAAGCAAACTCACATTACTAATTAGAAGAGCTGCCCAACTATTAAGTTAATTTTTAGACTCTGCTCAAATTCTTTAATAGTTCTTGTAATTTTAGGCAATGCAAAAACAGATTTTCTGCTTGTTCAAATACTTATAACCAGTAGGTTAATTCTCATAAAAATTATTGAAAGCACTGGTAACAAGTATTTAAATTGTCTTTATGTTCAAATACTTATGAGAACTATATATCTGTGACACTGTTTCTAATTCTATAAAACTTGACTATACTTATAAAGTAAACTTATATACATTAAATTTCCAGATGCAATCACAGATTGTAGAATAAAGTGACTGTCTTTAAATAACAACATTTATCAACTAGGCCTCAAGATTTTCTAGTACTTGAATTCTAGAAAAATTAATATATTTTTCATATAAAAGTGAAAGTTATATGATCCAACATTAAAAAAAATTCATAATACTAAAAGAATACTTTGATGAAAAGTGTAATCATGAAGTTTTAAATGAGTAAAATATTCTTTTCAAAAGTTTAATTCATCCACTTAATGTTTCTTGTATTGTATGACACACGCACATTCATGTATAGTGTGTATTTAGGCAGCAGATTCTCTTGTAGACTTATTCTATTGGAAAGGACAGACAAAAATTTAGTGTATAGTTTGTTGTAAACAAAATATCTTAACTGTTGTTGTAGGCATTTAAAAAAATCTCTGAAGTCTGTTTTTCTAGTCCAAGTATGAGTACTTCTGACCATCTTCAGTCATTGTCAATGACAAGCGAACTCTTGTGTTGTGGAGTGCTTTAATAAAAAGCTAAACACTAGATCCTTATCTGTCATTTTCAATAAAATATCTCTACAAATATATATATTTTATGATATTTGTATATGCTAATTGAACCATGGAACTTTGACAGGTTCAGCTTATAATATCTAAATCTTTGCTTCCAATCAGTGTTCCCTCTAAGTCATACAGCTATACACAAGAAAGAATTATGTTGTGTAAGATGATTTTAATGTGTCATATGATTTTAGAAAATTTCAGGTAAAGAAAAGGTCAAAATGATAAAAGCTTGTGGCTGAACAAGCAGTTGTCAAATCACTTTTGCTCTGACTTTTGTTTCATAAAACTTTAGTCAAAAAAAAAGATTTTAAAAAGTGTCTCAAAAATAAAAATATTTTCTGCACATATTACTACTTGGTTACTGGCTTCTTGGTGTTGTGCATAACATGAAAAAAATTTGAAGTAACATTGCTTTCAGTGTATGCTGTTAAGCCTTTTTCTATTTATTGTTATTAATAGGCTACCTCTGCTAAAATATAATACAAATAATAATATTAGTCCAAACATCTTGTGAAATAGTTTTTCTTTGATCTGGATGTTAATACATCAAACATGGTTATAAAATGCCACTTTATTGTGTGTGTGTTTTTGAGGTTGTGTAATGTATGCATGTGTCAATACAAAATGCGATTTAAAAAAAAAATTTTTAATTTATTTATTTAATATATATATATATATATATATATATATATATATATATATATATATATATATATTTGTGTATGTGATTATGCCGATATTAGTTGGTGTGCCACCTGGTAGACAAGCCTATTTATGATTTATATTAATGATTACAATATGTTTGATTATGTGAATGTATCCATTTTTTCTGACCTGATCTGTTTCTTTCTACATAACAAGTGAATGTATTGAATAGTTGATGAAAGTTTGGCTGGAATACCACAGCCTTTATAAGCAGATTCATTATTACAGATAGTATAAAATCTTTTAAATGAGGCCATCATGATATCATTTGTGGATTGCTAGCAAAAATGTTAATTTAAAATTTTTTCACTGTTAATCTAGATATTAGCTGAAAACCTACCCAAAACTGTTTTATATAGAACACCTAAGCAAGGCCTTTGACCTCAATGAAAGATCATGGATTTGAATTATGTATTTGAGTCATCCTTTAGCGAAGTTACATTGGAAAAGAAAATCACTGATTTATTTTTGATGATATGTAAACTAACCTTAAATTTTTGCTCCACTTCTTGTAATAAACACAGGCCTAATATTGACCTATGCTTTTTGTGAAGACAATAAATGACTTGATAAATATTCTTGAGAGGTTAACGTTTATAGCCATTGCTAACACTACAAATGTAAGTAACACAATATTTTTTTTCAAGTTTTGATTTTCAAGTGACTTGGTTGATTTAGTTTGGTTTATTTGTTTATAGCATATCAACTTTCATGAGTTATTTAATTCCAAAACTATCGTTGCAGAAGGACAGTAGTGGTACTATTTAACCCTTAGCTGGGGAGGATAAGAAATTCACACCTTTCCCAATGGTATTAGCCTAAGAGTGAACATATAATGTGACTGAAGTTTGAACTGGCTTGCTATGATGTAGCATTTCAGTACATTAGCCACTATACCATAAGGATTTCCCTCAACCTGGTTGGGAACAAGTCATTTGGAAAAAGATTATAACTTTGTTTTCTCACTTGGAAATTTTAGTGGTCTTTAAGCAAGTCATGTGTTGAATTTAAAACATGATTTCTGTACCATGAAATTTCTGACTAAAAAAAAAATTGGACCCATAAAATCTGCATTCTTGGATATTTACCAAAATTGATTTTGTTACTGTTGTATACAGTAAAGAAAGAACACAACAATGTTGATGTATAAAAATATAATCTGTCCTTTTATTACCGGGAATGTACATATGGGTAGAGTAAGAGAGAATTGAAGATGGCTAAAATGTACACATAGGAACGAGATACAAATCTTCAGTGAACTGCTTCTGCTTCATTCTGCTTTCGTGAGACTGGTACAGGATCACTTTGAAGCATTGAATCATCCTAGTTTTGCCTCGTTTCTCTACTTTCACGAGTCTGTCATAGGTCCATCACAGCACCAAATCATCTTAGTTTCTCCTTGCTTGTCTGCTTTCATGATTCTGGCATCATCTCAAGGCATTGAATCATCTTAGTTTCTCCTCACTTCTCTACTTTTATGAGTCTCGTACACCTCAGGGTTTTCTCTCTCTCAACTCAAGGTCGACTGATGCGAGGTCAGCGCCCAGACTCCTTTTGTCAGTCTTCTTTGTTCTCTGCTCAGCTTTCTGGGGTCAAAATCTTCTCTGGTTTATATAATTTTCCAGATGTATATGCAATCCTTGTGGTCACATGTCCTGCTTATGCATTGCATGTTGACATACTACCTGTCTAGCATGCCACCCATGTAATTTACACGGCACTTCTGCTAAGGAAATACTTGTCTTGTTTACTTAAAAGATGTACTTCCTGTTGTTTTTCTGCTTCCAGCATCCAACTCTTCTAACATGCCACCTACACAATTTCTGCAGCATTTCCTATGGGGCATCTGTGTCTTGTTTACCTTAGGAAACAGGTCTATTTCTTGTTATGCCACCCATGCAATTTATTTGGCATTTTAAAAGGGGTTTTCTAGTCAATATTCAGTAATACTAGTTTCTACACCTTTAGCCTTTTAGTCAGAACTTACTTGCAGAGGTATCTAGCATAGCTTGTGGTGGTGGTAGGGGAGGACATAAGAGACAAAATATTTGAATTATGAGATTTATTCAATAAATTTTTCCTTAGGAGTTGGCATTTGGCAAGAAATGGAATATTTTGCTATCAAATGACCTTATAGATCAATCTCATAGTCTGTTGTAGCCTGAGGTCAAATGAATATCCATGAAAAAATAATCTCTGGGAATTTTCATTTGATAGTGATCTTTCAACAGATGTATAAACTTGGGTATGGTATGGTAGGGTAGATGTGTTTCTGGTTAGTTTTCTCCTTAATCTTTCATTTCTAATGATGTAGATTCTGAATAAAAAATTAACCTCCTTTTTTCCACTCTTAATCTCTTTTAATTCAACTAGTTTAAATTTGAAAGAACTCTACAAGGTTATATTTGACTGTACACATTAGTAGAAAAAGATTTCTTCATTAAATGCCAACCACACAGGAGTATATTTGTTATTTCAGACAACTTGAGATTGAAATGCCAATAGTTTAAGCTGTTATTGTCTTCTCTTGTCAATGTCTTCCTATTTCTTCTGCTTTATCAGTCTTAACCCTCCCCCATCATGTTACCTTTTCTTATTCCACTTATCTTTATTCACTTGTTTTGCTAAAGGCAGATTTAGATCAAAATAATCTTGCTTTGATTTCTATGTTGTTTATCCAGAGTCTGAACAACTCACACTGAGTAAGCATTTTTTTCTTTTTCCTAACAATAACATAATCATGCACTTAGCTCTGCAGTTTAGGCTTGCAGTTATAAGGTAAGAAACCTTATCCCAAATGCAAGGCAATTTAGGTTTTATAGAAAGTGAATATGTATTGATCCAGGTAAAAGTCCTGTTGTTCAAACTTTTTTAATCTGATGAAAAAATTTGATCAAAATTTTTTATTCACATATTTGTATCAATGTTATTTAAAAAGACATGGTAAGCAGATGAGTCAGAAGTGTTTGTGGAGATTGGTGTATAGGACTATAAAGAAATAAGTCAAAGGAATTGTTTCCTGTTGGTTTGCATATTATGAGCCAAGATAGTGACATATCATTCAAATGTTTTGGAGAAAGCATTGGAAATTATTATTCATTTTTAACTATTTAATCTTATTTTAGTTGCTATGTCTGTTTGTGAGTTTTGCATATAATTGTTTTGCCAAATCAACTGCTTTTTTTCATCTCTAACAAAATTGTGAACGGTCTACTATATAAGTAAGTAAAGTTGGTGACCTTAGTTGAGGGGGACCCAAAGGCTCTCTTTTCAATTGTTACTACACTAAAGTGTAGGGGAAGGTGCTAATCCATTCCCTGGATTGCTCCACTTTACCTTTGATCCGTACCTTATAATGCTGAGTGTTAAGCAAGGCCGCACCAAATACCATTTTTTTGAGTCTTTGGTATGACTCGACCTGGGATTGAACCCCGGTCTCCCGGACCATTGGCAAACACTCTACTCATTAGGCCAATAACCCAGTCTACTATATAAGTTGATGAAATGTATTGAGTTTTTTCCTTCTCCCAAATGGAGTTAACTAATTTGCATATTTTGCTTTTAAAACTCATTTATTGAAAAAAGAAAACAGGTGATTAGAAAAAATAAGATTGAAAATGAATAATTTTTATCATTAATTTTCAATTTTAATTTTTGATAACCTTTAATTCTATCCTTATTTTTTGCTAAGCAATTTTGTTGATAGCTTCTCCACTAGCAGGTTACAACTGTTTTCAAGTAGAGTTTAACAGTTTCAAATTCAGATTTCCTTGTAGACTGGTTACCATACCAAGGTTAAGAGCCTTGTTTATCTGACTATTTTACCCATAGGAAGAATAGTTGGATTCATACCTTTCCCAGGGATATTTGCACTATGTAAAATGCATTCTTGTCCAGGATTTGAACTCTAGTTGCTGTGTCCATTTCGTATGACAATAACCATTACACCACAAGTGCATACACACACACACACACACACACACACACACACACACACACAAAGTAGCAGCCATAAGTTAAGGAACGAAGTAACAGCAAATATTCAAATGATTTTTACTTGAAAAAATTTGTATGTATGTTTATAAAATTTTCATGAAATATTCTTAGAACATATATGTATTTATTGCTTATAAAGTTTTCTAAATTTTCTTTTACAGTAAATTAATTGTCAACTGAAAAAAGAAAAATATACATTTTGCCCAGGTCAAAACTTAAGGAATGTATTATAAGCCCTTATTAGATCAATATATAAACTAAAGAAAAAATCAATATTTAGTGAATTTTCCTTTGCATTAGATATCCTCATTGCATCTTTGACCGCATGATCCAATTAACTTCTTACAAAAGGTAGTAGTGATACTTTCCCATTCTGCTTTCAGAAAACCCCATAAAGCATCAATATTTTGAGGATTTCTGTTCTGAGCTTTCTCTCCTATGATTTTCCATACATTCACTATAGGATTCATATCTGGGCTTTGTGGTGGCCACTTCATAACAGCTATTCCTTCCTCTTCAAGAAAACTTAGCACAGTTTTAGCTTTGTGACAAGGCGTGTTGTCTTGCATAAATATTGAAGTTTCAACTGTCCCTTTGCAAAAATGAGGAAGAGCATGTTAACAAAGAAGTTCTTTATAAACACTAGCATTAATATTACTGTGAAAATGAACAATGATTCCTACTCTCGCTGAAGAAATCGTCCCCCACACCATTATGCCTCCCCTCCAAATTTCACAGTTTTCTTAACGCATTGAGGAGATAAGCATTCCCCATTTTTATGTCTTACAAACCTCTTACCATTAGATCAAAACAAGTTGAATTTAGATTCATCACTAAAGTGAACCATATTTCATTGTTATTCTGTCCACAGTATATGCTCTGTGGTGAAGTCAAGATGAACCTTTTTTTTTTTTTTTTTTTTTTTTAAATCTAAGGTTTACAACATGTAATCTGAGCCACTAATTTTTCCTTATTCAACCTACAAGAAACGGATTGACTTTCCTGTTTGCTCACAAAATACACAAGAAATAGATGTTGCTTTATTGAAACGGTCTTTTAAAGACATTTTAACAATCATCCGATCTTCCTGTTTAGTAGTCATAAGAGGCCTAACAGTTCTTGATTTTGGTTCAAGTGTCTTGTCAGCCTTAAACCTACTGATTACATGATAAACAATGCTTTTTGACCTTTGTATGATGCCAGCAATTTCAGAATATGATTTGCCTTCTTCATGATTTGCTAAAATGAGCTTTTTTCTTCTCGAGTTAACAATTACGTGCTTTTGTCTCCGTCTTGTTTAAAAATAGTTCCAACGATGTATGACAGATGACTATAAATCAAAATTGTCAATTAAGTTGTTTAAAAATTACTTAAATTACTATAATTCCACAGCATTCCTTAACTTTTGACCATGGCAATATTTAAATTTTTTTTTTTTTTTTAGTTCACTATTAATTTATTGTAAAAAAAAAAAAAAAAGAATTTTGGAAGCTTTATGTAATAAATACATATGTTCCAAGTATATTTGGGGAAAATTTTGTAAATATACATGCAAATATTTTTGAGTCAAAATCATCTAAATATTTGTTATTGTTCTATTCCTTAACTTATGGTCGCTACTTATATATAGTTAGTTTATGGTTATCTAATTCATTTCTGTTAGATATATTATTAAATCAACAAATTACAAATCATAAAATAGAAATTAATTATTATTTAATATTATTTGTAGTTTGAATTTGTGCAATTATCATGCATTTAATCTAGGGAATTGCCATGGGTACAACTAGTAAGTTAATAAATGTTGCTGATAGGTTGAACATCTATTATTGGCTATTGCTTTTTAAATATAAGTATAACACAATATTTTATGTCTTGATTTTCTAATGACTACAAAAGTCATAATTTAGGTTTTAGGTTTAGGAAATTTACAACTAAATGCTTACTTCCTAGCTCACTAATTACACAAAGAGATAAAGATTCAGGTTAGCTAACCTTAGGGATACAAAATAAGGGTCCAGTTTAGCATTACACTTACATTGTGAATTGAACCCCCTCACTAAAAACCCAAAACTTTGCAATTTTCAAAAACTAATATAATAATAATAATAATATGGTCTGTAGTCTGTCTCATTAGTAACCATAAAAGATTTGGTGGCCATAAATTGTGCTAGTTTATAGTTATTTGGTGATAGGCAGATGAACAAAAAAGATGTTTGGGGAATTATAATAAAATTTGATTAACATCAAGTTGAATAGAATATAAAATATTTAAACATTAGTTCAATCATTGGTGATATTATAAATTAGACTAATACTGAATTGATTTGATATTCAAATTAAGCAATTAAAAAAAGGAAAAAAATTCCAATGGAGATGATCAATAAAGAATTAAAATTCAGTGTGCTGGTATATACATGAAATTAGCATTATTCAAGGTCCTTTTAATTCATTTTTTTTTCTTTTTTAATCTTATTTAATCACTCTAATGGTTTGAGATAGCTTAGTGGCTGAAGTATTGAATTTCAACTTAAGTATCCAGTTTAATACCCAGAGCTTAGTAAGTAGCTTGTCATTTATTAAGCCTAGCTTAGTTTGGCACAAGACTAGAAGTAATTGAACAGCTAGTGTGAATTTGAACTCCTTAGCTCACTAATTATTATACCATTGATTAATAGATATGTTAACTGAAATTTGGTTGAAAATTGAAGCAGTTGGGAAAGAGAAATTTGTTTTATTACTGGTGAATGAGTTTTATGGCTGAGGCAGTTGCTTATAATTGATTTGTCACTGTTGAATGCTCAAATAAAAGCCAGGATTAAAAATGCCAATTTTTTTTCCTTCCCTCAAGGCAAGTACAAATTTCTCCTGCTCCTTCGGAAAACTGGTGTAACACAATCTTCTATGTGGTCCTGTTGGATGTTAACTCTAACTAAGCTAAGGAAATAATTGCTGTTGAAAACTGATCTGGATTTATTTTATTTTTTCTATCCTATATTATTGTTATTAGTATTTATTATTCATATAACCATGATAAATGTAAAAAATTCAACTCCCAAGCCTTCAGAGTATGATATCCCTGTTCACACCTTGTTCTTTTTGGTAAGTTGCAGTAGAAAGTGAGGCATGCCTAGTTCTGGATAATCTGACAATGAGGAAGCATCTCCCCATTGGACCATAAGGGTAAAGCCAGTTTTGTCTGTTGCCTTCATTACACTGGCTGTAGAGACTTGGAAATTTTTGTCTGGGCTCCTATATCAAATTGATCCTGTGTTACTGATTACCCTATAAGGAAATAGTTAAATATTGACTTATATGAAAAGAGCACATCAAGTAGTAAAGTTGAAAGCTTCTTTTAAAAACAAGCAGGCTTGAAAAGGCTTATTGAGTTTGGCAAGACTATCTAAAATGGTTTGGTTTGATGAATTTGTTAAATGGCATATCAATTCCTTATGGGTTATTTTGCTTTGCATTTTTTAAAATTAGACTTTTAAAAAAAGTTTTACAATTTATTGGATGCTGATTTTCTGACACATTTTAAGGATTTTCTTTTCATGGAATCTATCAGTGAGAAATAATTGCTTTTAAATTATTAGCATTTCTCTTTTCTGTTTTTGTTTAGTGCATAAGATATATATGCAAATATAAAAACTATTTTATGACAATCATAATATTTATTAGTAATTTATTATACTTGTTAATTTTTAAAAAATTGCTGTATGTCTTTTGTTATCCAATTTGTCTCTTAAAGAAAGTAACATGACTAGAAAAAATATGACCTAGGCATACCTCATGGTGAAGGAAGTGCTAAGTTTGTCAAGTCATTGATAGCACCTTAGTGATCCATTGAGTTAATGATCTGATTTTAATCTAATCATCCCTAGTCAGCATTTGAACAATTATTTACTAGACAGATTAAGAAGAGTAATGCTTTGCTAAGTCTGTATGATGATTATACAGTACTATCTACATGCTATTGGCTGTAGTTGTTACATGATAGTTGAGACAGCTTGTCTGAACTTGGCTTTGGATTACATAGTAAAAGTTGACTGTTATGATACAACAGAATCTCATCCCTGGGGCAGATTAAAAGCTAACAAACATTTGTAGGTAAAGTGGTTTGGCAGTGGTTTGACTTAGACAGTCGATAACCATCTCAGATTGCTTTCAAACTATTTGCCAGATGATGTGTTAAGGACATTTTACTTTTCTCAGCAATGAATATATATATCCTTCCCATGAATAAATCTTACTATGACTCTTTAGCACTGGTTAAGATTTCTTTGGTGAACCAGTGTTGTTTGCTATTTTGCATTTGAAGTAACTTAGTTGATCTTCATTTTTCTGTATTATGTCCTGAGTATGACACTAATCTGCATCTGATGGTGAGGCTCCAGTTCTTGAGATCTGGGGAGTGTGGAGTACTCCTTCATTGCCATTATTTCCAGGTTCTCATGAGCTGGAGTGGTAGTACCTGTTCAGGTCCCATTTATGGATCAAATAGATCTGTTTCAAAATTAATCATATTCAATAGAACCATGTGCAAAAAACAAAAAAATAGTTAAGAAACAACTCCACAAAAAATGTAAATATAACCGTTCAATAAATGTGATTCTCTAACCTCTAGGCATAAAATAACCCTAGATGAGTTGACATGCTGTTAAAATCAATCAATCTGTATTATTAATCTTTTTTATTCTTTCTTTAGCTGCTCATTAATTTTTTTTTGGACTGCCCATAACTTTTTTGAGTTGTCAGAATTTCATACCGAGTAATTCCTCTTCATGACATCTCTCAGGGCAATAGGGGTTACTTAATGGTGTTCATTACCTCTCCATGTGGCAGGTTTGTTGCAATATGTGCCTCTGTACATTGTGTGTGTGTATGTATATATATATATATATATATATATATATATTTGTATTAATGTATTTTTTATTTATAGTGTTTTACTTTTAAAATAATTTTTTTTTTGCTGCCTCTTATAAGCTCATTTTTTGGCTCACAGTTATATGGTTTCAATTTTTTCTATCTAACATGAATAATTTTATTTACTATTTATCATTTGTTTGCACATAGCAATACTTGTTACCATTTAACTATGTATTCAACAATTCAATTAAATATCAGTCATTTTTTTTACACAAACTTAAATGATCAAACAGTTTTATTTTTGACAATTTAATTTAGGATAAGTCTTTTTTGGACACAGTTTAAATGTCAAACAGTTCTTTTGACCCATAGATAGGACCCTATCAGGTGCTACCACCCTGGCCCAGAGTGGAGCTGGGAGTGATGGTAATGAAGGGGTACTCCAAAATCCAGCATTACTGGAGCCTTACCATCAGATTGTTTAGTGTCATATCCTGGACACTTATTGGAGGAGTCTTACCCCTCTACAGATATGCAGTCGGTGTATTCTGCAGCTCCAGCTGACTGGGCAATCTGCAATATGATCCTATGAAAGCGGTAACCAAGTGGCAGAGTGATAGCTGGAATACCATAGAATGTTCAAAATTGATTTAGATAATCATATCTAAACTAACAGGGCTCCTAGAATATTCTATGAAATACATGTATAATTGCAAAAATTACCTAACAAAAATAATCAAATATATTATGATATAACCATAATATAAGATTATTGGGGTTATATCATAACAAAATAATTTGAAAAAAAAATTGATTCTTCTACTTTAATATATATTGACAGTTTAAATCTTTTCTTCATATCTATATCTCTTCCTCATCTTTTCTTTCCCAACTTTGAGGAGGTGGTTTACCCCTCTGCTGAGATGCAGTCGGTGTATTCTACAGCCCCAGCTTACTGGGTTTATATTTAAATTTGCTTCCAGTCACTTTTTGTTTTTATGGTCAAAGTTAAATAATATCTGTTCAACCATATGTGTTCTTTAATCATACTACCATGACTTTTTTTGGTCATCAAACCACACTGCTGAATATATTTCAGTTAGTCTTTTTGCCAAGATATCTGATGATAGGACAGAACAGAAAAATGGATTCTTGACTTTCTGAAAGTTATTAGTGTGACAGGAACACCTAAGTCAGAATTTGTACTCTGTTCAGACGTTCCATTTCCTGTGCTGGTAACTGTTATGCCATCTATCAGCTAATAAGACTCCAGGAAATGGATATGATAATGAGACCAGTGAGTAGCTGTGGAATACAAATCTACATTTGTCAATGTGCATTGTGTAGTTGAGTAATTTTATATGACAGCATAGTAAGTATCTTGGGAGTTGTAATGGTGAGGAGACTAGATGCTGCTGCAGTAATGACTAATTGTAAAATTGTATTTAATTTTTATTATAGCTGGAAATCATTCAGTGATGATGCACCCCTTCTCAAAAAAAAAAAAAAAACTGTTTGTTTGGAAGACTTGAATCAGGATTTTGATGATTTTATCTGTATATGGTGTTTCAAAAGATTTGTTATCACTGGAGATGTACAGGGTGTTTCAGAAAAATAGATCTAATAACTTGACCAGTTCTGGTTCAAATGATCTCAAATTTTAACAGCCTGTATAAAAACAATTGAAAATTCGGTGTTTAATGTTTAAATACCCTTTATTTTCCAGTGAATGGCATTTTTATAGCTGAAAAGAAAAAAAAAACTTTAAGATGGAATTTAAATATGAAATATCAATTTTTCTGAAACTCCCTGTATATTAGTAAAATTCTCATTATGTTTGTATATAACTATAGTCCAGTAAAAAGCTACATCATAATGAGAATTTTGTTAGAGAATTTTAAGCACATCATTCTAATTTAGAGAATAAAGCAATTTCCTGTCAAATTTATCACTGAATTTTGAATCATCCAAATTCTTGATAGAATGAAAATAACTGAGATGTTAATTAGAATCCCTCCTTCCTAAATAAAAGCATCAATATCATTGTGACCTGCTGTTATAACAGGAACCCAACAAATCATCTACTCAAGTGTCCAAATAGACACATCTCATAGTCATAACTACTAGTTAACATTTTTGTGAGAAATTGCTCAATGTTTCACATAGTGTTATTATTGTTGTTGTTATTTGCATAGTTTTTTTCATAAATAATTAGATTGTTCATATATGGAACTGCTCTTCTGCTTGTCTATGGGTTTTGAGATAATGGTATCATTTGTGTTGATGAGTTGAGAAGATTGGAGCATTAGGGGATTGAAATGCTTTAAAATCACTTGAGTAAAGAAAGAATAGAGAATAGGTTGGAAGGAAAGAAAAATTGAAAGAATACAAAAAAGAACACAAAATGGAGCAGAGAAGGAAAAAGATGGAAATATAAAAAGCTAGTGAGAGAGGAAAAAAAGAAGAAATTGAGATATTTAGGTGAGAAAGATGGACCTTTCTTGTTTGCCTAGTTATTACTCATGAAAAAAAAAATCACATTTGAGTTTCTAAAATGCCTTGTATGCATTTACACAACTTCTCTGCAATAGGTAGGATGCATGTCAATCTTTAAGTACAATTGGTTTAAATTTAGAAATTTTCCTTCTCTTATACTTGTTACCATACCAAGGTTAAAGAACATAGTCTGCTCTACTATTTACTCTTGGCTAAGGGAAGAGATGGATTCATACCTTTCTTGCTGGTATTAGAAAGGAAGTTTAATGCAAATGGTTTCATTCAGGATTTTAATTTCTAAAATACCTTGGATTATCAAAACAGAATTTCTCATTATTTTGCTGTGAGATTTGGTTATGAAACTAGTATATAAATAGATATTTTACATTGTATTATATTGCATTATTTAAATACTTCAGCATTTAGTTAATTGTTGCTCTTTATAAACATGATATTAACTAATTAGTGCTTGTTAAGCATTTTTTCTTTTTACATTTAATTCTTATTAAAGCTACTTGTTTTTCTATAAAGTAGAAAGTCCTTCTTAATGCATCCAAGCATAACATTTCATTTACAGCATTGATTTTTTCTAGTCATTTAGCAAGTGCATCTGCCAAGGCCCCAAAATGTTGTCATTACTGAATGATGATAATTGCACAAGCATGGAGATAGAATTACAGTCTTTTCTACAATGATGTGTGTTTTTATTAAATGAAGCAATTTGAAAATAGCATTTTATGAGTCTTGGCTATGAAAATATTCTATTCTCAACAATTTAACCTCTTTTGTCCAACTTTTACACGAAACATTCAGAAATTTTTCTTCTTATAATAATTAAAAACCCTATAATAAATATTACTCTTTAAATCCAGTGTGCTTTTAAGCAATATAAATCTTTTTTAGTGGTGATGGTTTAGTTTGTTTAATGTCCTATCAACCTTCATGGGTTATTTAATACCAAAGCCATCCTTGGAGAATAATAGTAGTGGTACTATTTAACCCATAGCTTGAGAGGGATAAAGGTGTTCATACCTTTCTCAAGGGTATTAGTCCAAACGTGAATGTAATAGTGCAACTGAAGTTTGAACTCTTTTAGGGGTAAGATAAAAAGGTTCTAATAGAATTATTATATAACAAACTTGGATTATTAACATATTTTCTTCAGATATACCATAATTATGGAAAAAGTTAAACATGTGATATCAAAGTCAGTGAAAAACTATCTGAAGTTCTTCATTTTTATAGAAACTAATCATGATTAGCATGAGTTGTGTTGTTTCATTTTCATTTTAAAAGAAACTTTTGATTTAATAGCATATTTTATTTAGTTTAACACTACGAGCATGTACATGTGAAAACAGATTAGTGATGGGTATTGAATGAGTTTTATTGTGTGATATGGACTTGCTCTCATAGGGAAGTGTCGTGGAGTGTTGCTCTAACAGTTATGTATGATAAATGTAGAGAACACAATTAAAAAAATTTGATAGAAATATGGACGACTAAAGCGAAAGAACAAATATGTGAATGCAATAAAAGGGAGAAAATCCTTTAGTAAAGTTTGCTATGACATGTATGGAAAACTAGAGGAAAACAGTGAATAGAAAGAGGAAAAAGTTCTTTGATGAAAGTCCTGTAGCGTGCATTGAAACCTGGAACTTGGTAACTTATTGAGGCATGAGTCCCTTGGAGTGATGATGGTGGAAAGAGAGTTTGAGTTTTCCATTTTCTCCTTATATACTATCTTAATCACGTCTTCTAATGGTTATTAGCAGAACTATTTTGGTAAATATGGGAGGTAATGACCTTTTGTGTTATCTAGTGCCAAATAGTAGAAATCAGCGACAGGCAAGGGATGTAATCCGAACAAAAGTAGCTGTTATGGAAAACCAAGGTTCTCCAAAGCAAATGGATATATGAATTTGAGTCTCGGTGAGAATTTATTTTACATTTATTTGCAATATGTGCTGTTTCTCATTGTCATAGAAATAACAATGCAAGTGAGTTGCTATTCTTAAAAAAAAAAAAAAAAAAAAAAAAAAGGAAAATTAATCATAAGTTATTGTTTAACAGTATTTTCTTCAATACAAGCTTTTATGTACTGTATATCTAGTTGTCTATATAACTTGTGATACCGAAGATAGGATTTATTGAAATAAATATATCAAAAGCTTTTATTCTAATCAGTACATATATAGCGACATAGTAAAATATCAAGTGCTTATATTGAAAGTAAGCAGATTTCAAATTGCATGTTAAGGGATTTATCCACCTTTCTTTGCGGGAAGACGGATTCAACTCAAGGTCAAAGTCAGTGTGGGTTCTCTCTCAAGTGTTCATGGGGATTGGGATAAAAATTGCTTTGCCCCTACTTGCATTCCTCTTTTTAGAGCACTTTAGATATTGGGGTGGGGGGAGGCTTGACCCTAACCTTCCCTTGTGTGGCTTGGGGAGGAGGCTGCCTCTGAAACTGAGCAACAATACCTATGACCCCAACTTCAGATGATCAGTCATTCTGATACAAGGGTCAGGTAAGTATAAACAGATATAGTCAATATAAATTCTAAATCATTTAGTCCAAAAAAAAAAAAAAAGAAACTCATACAAAATATGTACATTAGAAGTATACCTTTAGGTGCTTGGGTGAGTTATAAGTTTTGCAGTATTTTGGTAACATGAGACACAATTCAGCAGTTTCAAATGCTTTTGCCTAAATTGTGTAGGTGACAAACCAAACTATGGACTGTGAGATGCTGAACTTGCCTGATACTCTCTGAGAGTATCAGATGAGCTCAGCATATCTCAGTGCTACTTGCCAGATTTGCCTCTATGGCTTGGAGCACATAGCCTGGCTTTAGGCTTACCTGACTTTGTCTGATTGTTGATGCTCTTGCAACCTGGATGAAATTTCTTTAACCATCTGGTTACTGTACCCTGATCACTTTCACCTTTTATGCAACAAATATTATTGGTTGTTTCTGTGGTGTTATGGTCCAAATCAAACTCATAAAGTATAAGTTCCAAAATAAGACTATATTACATGTTCATCTGTGCAGATTTCAAAATACACATTAAGTGAAGTAATGCACAGCATATTAGTGCACTAAATACTAGGATACTACCAACCACAGCAGGTACCTTCCATAGCTTAAACTGCTTTGGTCACATGATATATGTGCTGCAGACTAACATGTACCAAAATGTTGCAAAACTTTTGTCTCACCCTAGTATAAAGTGTACATTCTAACTTCCCTTTCATAATTTGCAACTCCGTTGGCAGGGTTTAGAATACACCAACTGTATCCCTTGCAGAGGAGTAACCACCTAGCTCCCAAAAAATCAGTATCCTGGGTATGACACTAAGCTAATAGTGAGGCTCCAATTCTGGAGTTCTGGAGAGAGTGAACTCACTTCATTGCAATTACTCCCAGGTCCATTCTGACCTGGAATGGTAGTACCTGTTAGGGTCCCATCTATGTGTCAAATAGATCTATTTGATAATTATTAGTATTAGGTAGAAATAATCAAAATGACATAACTGTGTGCATATTATTTGTGTCAAATTTTGGTATTAAACCAAAAATGCTACGTGTTGTTTTGAACAAACCTGTAAGCAACACCCCCCAAAAAACAGCAGCTGTATGAGTCCTTGCCTCTCATCTCACAAACTATCCTAATAAGACGAACAGGACCTGCAGGACACTACCAGAGAATTAGGGCTGAACTCAGCAATGTTTCCTTATAGACTTCTACATACGATTGTGCCAGTGTTGGTTGACCAGCTAGGACTTACGTACATCAGCTCTGAGCAGATACTGGATGCAGACAGGAGGACCTGTCAAGAGTGATGAATGATAGGGATGGATGGTAAGAGTCAGGGAACTGTGCTATCCATATGACTTGATGACATACTACTAAACAAATAAACCTAACCAAAATAATATGTAAACTTCCAGTCTTGATGGGCGTTGGTCTTGATGCAAGGTTGTTTTTTGTTATGAATCACTGTAGTAACATTACTAGACAAATTTTATTATAAAGTGTTAATCACTCAAAAGTTGTGGCTGATTAGTTTTCTTAAATATATAATTGGACATTAAGTAAAAAAAGGAAAATATGTAGGCAAATAGGTAAAGATTTTTCATTCTCCTTTTGCAGTGTAAAATATTTGTCTTATTGTTATCTCTCTCCCCATCTCTCTCTCATATAAGATAGTGCTGAAAAGCTCATGGCTGACCAAGAAGGGAACGATCATGAGTCTAGAAACAAATGGCTCATCCTGAAGTTCAACACACTTGGCATATTAGCAATTTTCTTTTTAAATTAAAAAAAGAAGATTCCATAAAAGGTGTAATTTCCTTCATTGGGTCTAGAAATTTTCAACATTCTTCATATAAAGTCATTAAAACTTATGTAAAAGTACTATCAAAAAGTTTAGGCAATGAAGTGTGGAATGATTTCCTCAGATATGTATTATTAATCTAGTGAGACATGGGGAAAACACTGGTTAAATTTACTGATGAATAGACTGACAAATTTATTCAAATTAGCCAAACTTTTGAGTAGCATTTTATCCATGAAAGTTGTTCAAAAGGTTCTAAGCTTCATCCAGATTTTAGATTTGTTGTACACCTTTCCTGTTTAAATGGGCCTCATCTGTACAGACATTTTGAGAAAATTGAATTAGTTTTTCTAATTTTATAGGAAGTGGTAGTGTGTTGCTACAACAAAAATTTTCAGCTATGACTCTTCCTTCTGGGTAAAGCTTGGAACTTTTTGTACAACGTGTGTGTGTGTGTATATATATATATATATATATATATATATATATATATATGCAATGTAAAGATAAATACAACTTATGTTGTTCCTTCAACAATGCTCAGTGTCTAGGCTAAAGCCACTATAAAATCGAATACTGACTAATAATTAAAATTGCTTTTTAAAGACTTTTAAAATAAACCTGTAAAACTTGTAAAAACAAACCTCACAACCTGACAGTTATACTAAAGGACTTGTGATGTCTGTTTGATTTTAAATGTTTTCACAGATTTATTTTTAAGTTTATAAAAAGTGATTTTAATCATTGGTCTGCAGTTGACATGTGTGTATGTGTATATATATATATATATATATATATATATAAGTAATCTGCTTCTAAAATTTACAGCTGAAAAGAAACCATTATTAATAATGATGACCTCAAGCTTAGCTAATAGACTATATCAAAAGGTGATTGGGTTTAGTTGGGGGATTAAGAGATTAAAAGACATAATTAGTGACAGTATGAAGTATTTATAATAATTGATAATTAAAATAATGAGACTAGTTTTAAATTTTTTTTTAAATTTTAGAATTTGAAATTTAAATAAAGATGTGTGCATAGTTGGGCAACTCGTATAATAAAGTGATGATATCTAGACATCTAAAAAATTCTAGACAAGCCAGTGTCAATTGTTGAAAGTTTTTTTGATCTGTTATTTTTGACACAGTGCAAGATTATACAAGTGCAGCATCCTTAGACTCAGCAGAGCTATTTCTATGTGACTTTTTCTTATTTCCTAAACTGAAAATTCATCTTGATGAATGCCATAGAAACTATTTTGAAAAAAAAATTAACATTTTATTCATTCATAACATTAGCCTAATGAGTAGAGTGTTTGTCAATGGTCCAGGAGATCGGGGTTTAATCCCTGGTCACATCCTAAAAGTGAGTTTTGGGTTGCACTTGACAACAGTTGACAACTTATATATGTAGGCCTGCCTAGTGGCACAATGTTTAGAGTGGTTGCCAATGGTTCAGGAGACCAGGTTGAGTCATATTAAAATGGTACTTGATGCCACCTTGGTTAACACTCAGCATTATAAGGTAAGGATCAAGGGTAAAGTGGAGCAATCCAGGGAATGGAGTAGTGCCCTCTCCTACACCTCAGTGTAGTAGCTATTGAAAAAGGAGCCTTTGGGTTACTGTTGACTAAGGTCGCCAACTTTACTTACTTATTCATTCATTCATTCATTCCTGTCTTAGTAATTATTGCTTCAATAGCTTTATTAATCACACTTTGGATAAGAAAACTAATATATATGAGATGATTTGAAGATCATTGGTTATTTTCCTTGATATATGGGGATATATAAATTCAAGTGAAGCTATGTTGGGTGGTGACTGCATTTGTTCTGGTGATATTTACCTTTTTAATGATTTTAGTCAATTATTACTATCTATTGCAATGAAGTCATTCTTTGTACTTAACAAACATAACATAGTGTGTGATTTATTTTTTAACTTGGTAATTTCTTAAATGTAAGTGCTAGGGTGAGTCAAAAGTTGTACAATATTTTAGTATGTGCCCGGATTTCACATGAATGAAGCAGTTCAAGCAGTGGTAGGTACACACTGTAGTTAGTTGTATTGAAGTAGTTGGTGTACTGACATGTTATGCATTGTTTCCCTCTGTGTGTGTGTTTTGAAAGCTGCATAGATAGGCATGCTGCATAGTCTATTTTGGGAACTTATGCTTTACAAGTTTGATCTAGGCCATAATACCACAGAAGCAACTGAAAGCATTTGTTGTGTGAAAGGTGAAGATGCAATTGATTACAGTACAGTAACCAGATGATTCAAGAAATTTTCTTCTGGTTGCAAGAACCTCAATGATCAGGCAAGGTCAAGTAGGCCTAAAACTGGATTTTGAGGCTGTGCTCCAAGCCATTGTAGCAAATCTGGTGAGAAGCACTCTGACAGTATGAGGCAAGCTCAGCATCTCATAGTCCACTGTGGATTGATACCATCACTACTTAGGCAAAAGTATCCAGAACTGCTGAATTGTGCCTCATACTACCAAAATAATGCAAAACTATTGACTCACCCTCGTATTTGATAGACAAGACATTAGCAATGGATTATAAAAAATGTAGCCATGTCTTCTTTATCAAATACTGATAATTGTATTTACATGAGATGAACTTGAATTATCCTGTAAATAAATTATATTGCTCTACATTTTTGTGTTCTTGACTTCCAGATGATTTCAGCCATTGAATTTGTTTAAGAGACTTCTGGTTTGTTGTTGCTGTTTTCTTGGATGCTAAACATCATGTCAAAGACAAAGATTAGAGTATTGGACATGCCTGCTGCTGAAATGGAGTACACAAGGCGAGCATATAGCCCTCTCTCCTCTTTGTTCTTGACCATTGGTGGATTTTTGATCTGGAAATCTTTCATTATGAGGGAATCTTAAAAATTTTTGGATTTTTTTCTTTTTTTTTTTCTTTTGTATGCTTTGTGAAAGAGGGTTTATCCTTTTTACCTATTGGAATACTGTCTTTTTGATATTTATGAAATAAGGTGTATGTGTTGGTTTTTTTTTTTTTTCTGTTTACTTTATCTTAGATTTTATAATGTTTCTACTAATGATTATTTTTTTTATCAGGTGTGTCACTTTATCAACTAAGAACTGGGCCATAAGCTGCTTACAAGACCTGATGTTCCTAAATTTTGCTTATTCTAGCACAAGGCCACAGATTGCTTATTATACTTGATATTCCTAAGTAATCAATCAACCATCTAAATACAGATGCTCTTCTCTTTATGTTGGCCAAACTAATGATTTAAAAAAGAACTTTATGATGCTAGGCATATTTAAATTACCTGGGTCCTATCTAGAAAAAATAGAAAAACATTTTCTTTTACAAATATATTTTGTTGCTTTGCATACAGAGAAGACCTACTGCTACTCAAGCAATTTGTCAGTTTTGAAAAACATTGACTTTTTTTTTAAAAAGATGATTTTAGAAATGCAGCCTTGTTTTCAATATGTTGAAACAATATCTGATACCAGTTACCTTTCCCTTGCTTTTATTCATAAATATCAACTTTTAAATTGTACTTACATCATTGAAACTTGGGTCCTAATAGTTATCTCCCTACTTTCACCATTAGAGATTTTCCTCCTCCATGAGAACAAGAGAAAGATAACTTGTGTTTATCATTGTACAATCTGCTAAGCAATAAAAAATATTTTCAATGGTTATTGTAAATTTTAACTAGATTGAGTTAAATTTCTCTTTTGTTATGTTTGTTTTGATGTTTAGAAAGTCAAAGTGGTATTCACCTTAGCACAATGACTCCAGTACTAAACTGGAAACCATGCATTTGGTTCAATCTCCAAAGCTATTTTAGTCAATTGGTACCATATCATTGTGAGCAAATAATAGGACATATTTTTTTTAATGGGCAAAATGCATATCAACTAACTTGGTTTGTTAATTTAACTTTGAATTTCTCACATGTGCAAACTATTCTTGTTTTTTGTAAGTAATTCTAACATGAAATTAACTATTAAGCCAAAATCTGTCTTAATATTAAAGCAGTTAAAATGTTAATAAACTTATCTCATTTTTTTAATTAAAAAAAAAAGACTCTCAGTAATATCAAAATATGTTCATGCTGAGTTATCACATTTGTATATCGTGATATATTTTGCCTCAATTAAATAAAACAAGTAATTGCACAAAATTTAGTGAAAAGTGATAGCATCTTTTTTTCTCCCAACATTATAATTTACTTGAGTCAAACTTAATACTTATGTTCTATTCAGTTTTGCATTTGGGAAAGTTCTTGATAAAATCAGCCTGAATATCATTGACTTAGGTTCACCTCCAACAACATTAGTAGATTATTTAACTGGAGGCTATGGTTAGAAAAATTTGTATCTTTTCTTCATATATCTCTGTAGCCAAGAGGTGAAGGAATTCAGAGGTTTCATCTCAAGTGACTAATTGAGATTTAAAAAAATTTTTTTTTTTGGGTTATTTTATATTGAAGTTAGGTTAATAATTGTCTTGAATTTTATAAAATACAAAAATGTATCTTCACAATCATTTGAAACTGGTAAACCCTTTATAACTAGTTACAATATTAATGTTTAAGAGCCAATGTATATATTTACCTAAACCCTCCACCATTGGCAGGATGTAACACAAGGTTATTTTATAAGTAGAATAAAGTTGATTTAAATTCAGTTTTTCTTCTCCTACACTGGTTGCCAAACCAAGGCTAAAGAACCCAATTTGCTCCTACTGTTTTCCCATGTTTGGGAGAAAACAGATAGACTGGTGCCTTTCTCAAGGATGTTACTGCAAAGTGAAATGTAAACAGACATATCCAGGATTTAAACTTGGGTTGACCATTCCATTTCTTACGATGATAATTGTTATGTCAAGTGTGCCTCCAATGTATTAATGTAGTTCAAAAATAATCTTAAGCATTTGAAACAGACCCAAAAATGGGACCCTAATGGGGTACTACCACTCTGAGAGTAACAACAATGAAGATATACTCTACACTCCCCAGAATTTCAAATACAGATTCGTTACATACTGAGAATACAATTATTATAGAACTGAGGTATCATTTACATTAATGTGTGAACAAGTTATTTGAATTATTCTTATCTTTTCAGTTTCTTTAATTATTGGTGTCATTCTTTTCTTTGAGGTTTCCTTAATTATTGGTGTCATTATCTTTTTAGGTTTTCTTAAAACAAGTTTCCTTACATTTTGAATTATTTTAAAAATAGGTATTTTATTATGTAAATGGACTGCACTTTGTAAACATGAGGTTATGAAAACTTGGTCATGGTCTTAGCCAGAACTGTGGTGGGGGAGCCTTTTTATATTTAAAGGCCATATTGAAGTTTATTCTGTTTATTGTCTGCACTCAGTAAACTTTCAGTATGTTTGCAACAAGCTATAAAGTTTGAACTTTTAGTTAATAACTTAAATTAAATTTAATGTACTACTTAAAAGAAAATTAAAAAAACAAAACTTTACAAACCTTTTTAATGAATTTTTTGAGATTGCATTTTTTTTAGGTAAGCATTGGGATATCAGGTTTTAAAGTGGTGTACAGTTGATGATTTAGAAGGTTGCAGATTCCTCACATTTGGCCTAGATGCATACTCATAAGCTTTAATGTCAGTCTGCTGTATTTACACTAACCAATTGAATGAAAGGACTAATGTTCATCAATTTAACATTAACATTCAAACCAAGTGAACATCAGATCTTGTACATCTGAACTGGATTCATATTAAATGCAAAAAATGTTCTTGTAAAAAAAATTTTTGAACTTTATATAAAAGTTTGAGTTGAAAGTTGAATTTCCTCCAATGATTAGAGGATGTCTCCATAGCATAGTGGCTAATGTACTAGACTGTGACACCATAGTATATGAGTTTGAACTCCAGTTGAACTATTGCATTCACTTTCAGATAAATATCCTTGAAAAAAGTATGAAGTCCCTTATCCCTCTCTTCACCAAACATGATTTAAATAGTACCATTTCTGTTCTTCTTCAAAGATGGCTTTGGCACTGAATAAACCATGGAAGTTGACATGCCATTAAACAAAGAAACCAAACTAACAGGTTATAAAAGATAAGATCAAAAAGGAATAGAGAAAAAAGTTATTAATTTTCAATTTTATTTTTTAAATAATTTTTTTTTTTTTTTCAATGAGTGATTTTTTTTTTTTTTTTTTTTTTTTTAATTAAAAAAATAATTTTTAAAAACGAAATATGGGAATAAGCTAACCCAAGTAGGAAAAAAATCACTACCTTTTGTGAAGTTATATTGCAGGCTACCTAGAAACTTTCTTGAAGCAGGAAAAAGCAGTTGTTTTGGCAACACAATTTTATGTAGAATCTGAACACTGATACAGCAGCTTTATGTATATAGAGTTTAAATAGCGTCGACAAGGAGTTGATGGTGACTGTCAGTTTCTTACTGTTTTGACATTATTCCAACATAGAACTACATATGCTTTATCACCAATGTTGACCACTCTTTATTTATAAATATTGCAAACCCTATAACTGTAGTCTTAATGTGTGTGTTTGTGTGTACTTTGGCTAGTGTCCTCATTTTGGTTATTATAGTTGTAATATTTTGGCCATTGTACTCTCCCAACTTAAAGTGTCTGTTGTTGGTAGCCTTCTGGGAATTTTACACTGAATGAAATCCTTCATTCCATCTATGAGAGTAGATTGTCCTGATTTCATTGTCTGCACTTAGAGGATATCCCATATTTGTTGATTCTTCTTTGTTGATTCCTCTAAACATGGACAGTACAATGAGAATAATCTATGTGAATTAAGTAAAGGGTTTTGTTCAAAATTAGCAGGTTACCGACTACAACAGACACCTGAAGAAGACTGGAGAGTACACCTGCTAAAACATTGTGACTATAACAACTAAGATGAGGACACTAATCAGAGTACATCAGTATATGATAATGATAAATCCGTGTGTCAAAAATTCAGGCTAAAATGAGCTTGACTGAAAATGTTTACCAAGTTGAAAGACTTTGAAGTGACAGCTACTAAAGTAAAAACAAACACTTCACCTCAAGTGAGTGAATGTCATTTTTGTTGTCAATATTTGCTTCACTCATTATCTACTTGTGGCTTGTTTTGTGGTGGCGGCAGTTAAAATATCAGTAGTCGATGTTTTTAACCCAAGTTAAAGCAAAGATTTTAATTTCTAATTCTTCTATTAATTTGGCAGGCCCTTCTTCATACCAGTTCTGTACATTTGACTATACTTGTGCTATACTTACCTAAGCTCAGTAAAAATCATAACCAAAATTTTATATATCTGAGGGTTGGCTGAAAAGTTCATAGGCTGACCAAGATATTCTCATGAAATGTGTGCAAATGAGGTTTATTTTTCAACATAATCCATCTTGCAATCCACTCTCTTCTTCCATCAGTGTTACAGTACTTAGATCTCATTGGTCAAAAGAGTTATCAATAGCAGATGAAATTTTCAGTCCAACATCATATTCAGTTTTATTCAGTAAAAACAAGTCATTTTAAAATTTTGCTCCAAGCCTGCAAGTATGGGGCAGCTAAGTAGCAATAGATCTGGAAGACTAGCTTGTCAACCATTACCTGATGGAGTACTCAAAAACTAATTAGCCTTTGATTTGATACAAAACTGAAAGTATGGGATACCTATGGAGTAGTAATTAGTTGGCAAGGCTAGCTTATTAACTATCACATTACAATGTGGAATCCAGATTAAGTTTAGTAAATATCTTCTTGTCATGTTTTTTTAAGACATTTGTGGATGGTAAACATTTACCCAACCCCTCTGTTATGGGTAGGATGTAATACAAAGTCAATTTTTAATCAGTGAGCTAGTTTGAATTCAGTTTTCCTTCTAGACTGGTTGCCTAACCAAGGATAAAGAACCCAGTTATCACTATTATTTATCCATAGCTGGGGGTGGGGAGAACAGATGAATTCATACCTTTCCCAAGGGCATTAGCACAAAGTGAAATGTAAATGGCATTATTTGAACTCTGGTTGCCTATTTCATTTCTTATGTTGATAACCATTACATTAAGTGTGCCTCAACATTAGATCATTTGTGGATGGGAGCTTAATTGTTAAACCAATAACCATAAGATTTATGTTTTAACTAGCTGAAATACGTCTGCACATAAGAACATGAATAACAAATGTAAGAAAAAAAATCCAAAAACCTATTTGATTTTCCTAAATGTCTATTTTTGAATCTTTGTCAAAGATTACATCAAACATTTACAGACAGTAATTATTATAAAAGATAACAGGAAGAAGATAACCCAAATAGGAATTATATTTTTTATTTTAATTTCATTTGTTAATCTTGTTTTTTGAAAAATTTCTGTTTTAGTAAAGTATAATTTATTCATGAGTAATTTAACAATGAATTAATTTCAATCAATAGTATATTTGCCATTATTCTTAATTACCTCTGGCCATTTATCAGGTAGCTTGTTGATTCCTCTCAAGTAAAATGTAGCTGGTTTTGAGCTCAAGAAGTTTTCCATGAATGTTTTCACTTAATATTCTTGAGAGGAAATCTTTTGTCATTGAGAGCATTTTGTTGAGAATGAAAAAGATGGAAATTATTTACTTGGTGTAAAGGTATGGTGAATATGGAGTATGAGATAGAATGGACTCGTCTAAATTCAATATTTTTTCTGCATGATTCTTGCTGAATGTGGCCTTGCATTATCATATAGAAGGACAGCGTTTTTCCTATTAATAACATGAGGCATTTCCTTAAAATTTTACTGCACACATTGCTGCTGTTGAAAGAATAAGTCTGCATTGAATGTCTGATTGCAGTTTAAAAACTCAAAATAAATAACACTGTAGCAATCCCATTATACACACAGCAAATTTTTCTTTGGGGTAGGCTGTGGAGATTCATCCTTGTCAATCCATTGCCTTTTTTTGCATTAAACATTGTCATAAAAAAGCAATTTTTGTCACCTGTAATGATATTCTTGAGAAGCAGGTCATTTCTCTGCTTTAAAAGAAGATTGTTGCTATGGATATGCAATCTTCCTTATTCTTTTCACTAAGAGTATGAGGATTCCAAACATCCAACTTAATCACATTTTCCATCTTTTTCAAGTGGTGGCAGATTGTTGATTGGGATGTGTTGATGTGCTAATTTTTGAGTATTTTTGTGTGGATTGAATTCCACTAATTCTCTTAAAGAATCTTAAGGTCTCATGAGCATCCTGGTCTATATTAATCTCTCAATGACATATTGTCAGAAGAAAACTTTGAAAATTCGACTTAGTGGTCAATAATGACACCTTAGTCATAAAAACCACAAATTTTCTTAGTTGTTTCTGTAGCATTTTTATTATTCTTAAACTTCAACATTACATGTTGAATATGCACTTTCAGTTCTTCCCTTTTAAGGGCATGATAGCATAGATGAAATTATGATACATATTCTTTCACTGCTGAAATAAGAATGACTGATAAAGCCACTCTTTAATCAAGTAATTTCCAGTTGCATTTAAAACAAATGACGTTTGAAATGCATAGTTATCACTTGCTTTGAAAAAATGGAAATTATTTGTGACTAAACCCAATGCAATTTTAATTGAATGACACCTTTTTTTTGTTCAGATTGTTGATCCTAATTTAATAATAAAGCCATGTAATAATTTTACCTCTCCAACTTGAATTATGTATTACCTAATCAGCAATTTTTAATGAGATGTGAGTAATTAATTTTCTTGGACAATTCATTAATTTTTAAAATTCTAAACTTTGGAAATTTAAATTTGGATGATTAGCTATGTCTTGCAGCAACATGGCTTCTTACTGATTGTTTATTGCTTCAGATTCCCTTACAATGAGAGTCTACCTTTTTGCATGTGAATAACATTTTTTCATATTAAAACCTCCCTCCAGGCTCAATAGATATACATACCAAATTTAGTAGCTTTAAATCAAACTTAATATAGATAAGTAAATGATAAATTTCAATATGGTCTTTTAAGCATTATTTGATGGGTGCAATTGTTTACATTGAAAAAAAAAAGGTGGATGGAAGCCAGTTAGCTATGAAGTTATGGTTATCAAGCTAGTCTTGTATAATATTACTAACATAAAATGAGTTTAATATTTACTGGGTGCCCCATGCTCGTCATCTTGTGCCAGTCTAGGCTTAGTAAATACCCACATAAATAATGAGGACATTATGGAATTTGTAAATACAATGGTATCCTGACTCTGATTGCTCTTTTTGTTGTTTTCAAGTTACATCACTGGTTTTAGGTGGAACTTGACATTTAATATTTTGTGGGAGGAAAATCAGTTTGCATTATATCAATGTGTAGAGTTGTTTGTTGGGCTTTATATTGTGTTATTCAATGGAATAGTGTCAGCAATTTATTTGATTTATTTTTCTAGCTATTATTTTTTTAATTATTTGAAATTTCTTTCATTGTAAATTAAAAGCAATATCTCATCTACTAAAAATGGTATCAACATATGCATAGATAAGCATGGACTGCTATTGATAAGTTAATGACCATATGGAAGACTGATCTCTCTGATAAAATAAAACAGGAATTCTTCCAAACTGTAGCCATTTCAGTGCTACTGCATGTTTGCACCACTTGGCCTTTAATGAAATGCATAGAGAAAAAGCTAAATGAGAACTACATAAGGATGCTGTGTCTTGTTTTGAACAAATCCTGGAAGCAGCACTTTATAAAACATGGCCACTTAACTTCCATCTTCCAAACCATCCAAGTAAGATCAACAAGACATACTGGTCATTGCTGGAGAAATAATGATGAAGTCATAAGCAATGTTCTCCTATGAATTCCTTTGTGTGAACACTGGATACTGTCTTGACAACTTGCCTGACAGAGATAGATAGTGAGAGAGTCGAGGGAATCTGTGCTGTTGGCTTGCTTTGATGAGGATATTTTCATGATTGTTTATTCCATGATATTTATTATAGTTTTATAATAATTTGATCAACAAGTGCTTAAAGATAGAAACAGAAGTGAGCAAAAAAAAAAAAAAAAAAAAAATAACAACAAAGAACAGAGTGACTTCAAATGAAGTAGGAAATAATAGCAAAAGTTAGAAAAGGAAGAAAAACAGCTGATGTTACAATAGTGTATGTATTGGCAAGAATGAATATCTTTTGTTGTTCACAACAAAGAAACATTTTAAGCTGCTGAGTTGACTAAAGATTTCGTTTGGTTTATTTAACAGCATATCAACTCTTTATAGGTTATTTCATGCTGAAATTTGATAAAACTAATTTGCATATAGTTATATGGTTTCAAGTATTTCTGTATAATAATTTATTCATTTATTTATTTTTAAGTAACTATTCCTATCTAATAATAATAATGATTTGTTTGAACACAGTTTTATAGTATCAAACATTCTTATCAATACTAATAATTTTTAAACAGATCAATTTGACCCATAGATGGGACTCTAATAGGTGCCACTGCTTCAGATCAGAGTGAACGGGGCAATTAAATAGTACTCCACATTTCCCAAAACTCCAGAACTGGGAACTCATCACCAGATACAGTTTAGTGTCATACCTGGAGAAACTCCTTTTTTGTGAGAGGGGTTTCTTATCTCTCTACAGGAGATACAGTTGGCATATTCTAAGCCCCATTAACAAGGCTTTGGCTAAAGAAATGTCTATTTAATCAATATACTGTATTAAACTAGAAAAGTACAAAAATGTATGCTATTTGTTAATTTTGGTGGACCAGGAATGAATTAAATGAGATTGTATTAATTTAAATGGGAAAAATTGTTGATTTGCATTGGTTTTAACTAACAGTTACTACCCCCAAGAATCATTTTTGGTTTCTTTGTTTAATGGCATATCACTCTTTGTGGGTTATTTAATGCCAAAGCCATCCTTGTAGAACAACAGTTGTGGTACTATTTAACCCATAGCTGGGGGGTGGATAAGGGTGTTCATACCTTTCCCAAGAGTATTAGTCTGAAAAGTAATGTAATTGTACAACTGGAGTTTGAACTAATTCACTTCAAGACCACAGTCCAGCAATTCAGCCATTATGCCATAGGGACTTCTCCACCCAAGAATCAATTATTGACTTGAGTCAAGGTATAACTGTACTGGATTAATGAGTGAGGCTCATTTGATAATTTTCTTATTTTTGGTCAGTGTGAAATAATGAGATTCTATCATCTAGCATTGAAAGTATTCTAGAATTCATCCATTATTGGAAAATTTTTTTTCTTTTTTAATCAGTGAACATGTTTAACCATATTTCATCAAAGTTGAGTCAGCTCATTTAGATTAACTGTTATTATCTTATTAAATTTTTTCATTACTTTAGTGTTGATATTTTTTAAAAATTATATTAGTGAGGCATTAAATTATATCTGTAGCTACAGTGCATATGGTTCAATTTTAAAGAAAACTTTTCATCAGAACAGCTTATAGCATGATTACTTCTATTTGCTTACCAGTGTTGCTCAATAGATGCTGACCATCTGAAAATATGTTCATTTTTTTTTTTAATTTACAGACTGAGTTATTAGTGTCAACTCTTGTAAATTTGGCATTATGGTTAGAACTATGGAATAGATGTTTTGAGGTCAGAAGATCATTACGATAGAAGGCAGACTGAAGCAATTATCTGATGTAGCAAATCTTGTACTTTTATAACTGAAGCAATCTATTATGAATATTGAAATTGAGAGTAAAGATATCAATGATACGTTTAAGATTTACTGAGATGACCTATGAACCTATTGGTTTCCTATTCTAGTAGTAGTTCATGGCAATATTTATGCTACTATTTTGGAAAGATTTCAATGTAATTAATATTTCATGGTTATCGCTATTTATTCATCTTTTTTTTTTTAATCATTTAAATTCTTATAATGATAATCAGCATGGATGTGGACATCATATTATCATTGTTGAAAATTAGAATGAAGATTGCTTTATTTTCTAAGTTAGAGAGTTTTTACTGTACTGCTTTAATAAATCTAACTATATACTGTTTTTCTCGACTTCAGTTACATGTTGGTGAGGCTTAGACTTTTTTGACTGTATCCCCTGTAGAGAGGTAAAGCTCCTCTTCCATGAGGGGATCTTGCCTTTTTCTTTTGAGTGGGGAGTCCCCATGACATAATGGCTAAAGTGCTGGACTGTGGCCTTGAAGATATTTTGAACTCCAGTTGCACTTTTACATTCACTTGGAAAAAGTATGACTACCTGCAGCTATCACTGCTGTTCTTCTTTGTCATAAAGGTTATTAACCTAAACCATTAAATGAAGAAACCAAACCAAACCTTTGCTTTTGTGCCCTGGATAGTGAAATTTAGAAAAAAAAACTATTTTTTATGCAAAAACTGGTAAATTTGCACATTTTCATTTGCATATCTGAATAAAACTTTACAAATATCTATACAAAAATGAACAAAAATTTTTGGTAAATTCTAGAAATTTTTTTGACAACTACTGAATCTACTTGGAAAGTGAGAAAATTTGGAAACTGAATTACCCAGGTAACAAAAGCAAAGACTTTTCCTTTTAATTTAGGCAAAAGCAATTGGAGAAATAACATTTTCTGCTCAGAAACAAGAAAAGGTAAAACTTTTGTTACATAATGCTATTTATCACCTTTTTATTCTTGCTTTTGTTACTACAATGTTTCAGCTGATCAATTTGGTGGTCTTCTTCATATTTACAATCTGTATGGAAAGGGAGTGGAGGCTTTTTTGTTAATTTTTATTTTTTGTGCAAACCAGAAATAGATGAATGGATCAGCTGAAATGTATTCACAACAAAGGCAACAAAAAGAATGAGATCAATAGTGTTGAACAACTCTTGGAATGATAATGACTCTCCCTTTTCCAAATAGATAATATGCCTGAAGACAACAGTTGAATAAATCTTGCAACTGTATAGCATTTTTGCTGTCCTCTGGTGACAGAAAAATGAGATCATTTTAATGTAGATTATCAGATCTTTTAGAAGTGTGAAAAATCCTGTGTAAAAATTGTTCCTTCTCAACATATAAACTTAATAAAAAAAATGCTTTGACAGTACAGATGAACTGAATTTCTTTTTGAACACTGCCCAAATTATTTTGTAATTATTTTCACATGAACACTGTTGTTGGAGGATGTCTACTGTTGTGCTCTACTTTTGGAAATTACAAATATATGTAACCTTTTCCAACCTTTTGGGTTAAGGGTCAGAGCTGAGCATCTGCCTTCCCTGTGATTCTTATCTTTAGGTGGGATACTGAAAAATAAGCCAAGTGAACCTTGACCTTGAGACAATGGTTTCAGGGACTTGGCTATTTTTAATTACTACTGTGTATAGAGTTCAATCTTCATTTACGTGCCCAATGCATGTGGTATATCTTGTTGGCAGGGCTTAGAATATGTTGACTGTAACCTCTGCAAAGGGGTAAGACTTCCCCAAAAAGGGGTGTTACAGGTATGACACTAAACTGCACCTGATGGTTAGGGATAAGACTCCTCTTAAAAAAGGGTGTCCAGGGTATAACACTAAACTGCACTTGGTGGTGAGGCTCCAGTTCTGGGGCTCTGAGGAGTGTGGAGTACTTTTTCATTATTATTACTCCTGGATCCACTTTGACTCAGAGTGGTAGTACCTTTTAGGATTTCATCTGTGAGTTAAATCAATATGTTTGCAAATTATTTGCATTAGATATGAATACTTGATATCATATAATCATGTGCAAAAAACTTATGAAATATAAACCTATCAGTAATGCAATTCCCTAATCTGTAGACATAAAACAACCTCAGATAGATTGATATGCTGTTAAAAATCAATCAATCACTTGTGGTCTTGTACCAAATTCAAGCTGTGCTTAGTTTTAGGATGTATGAATAAGACTAGTTAATGAACTTTAACTTAGTTATAGCATCTCGTAATATCTAATAAAAGAAAATGTTTAAATCATTTCTCTAGAAACATGTGATTCTGGTTAATTTGCCTTTTATGGGTTTCAGTAATTTAAATAATTGGCATTTTTAATTTGCTGTACTGTTTACTATTCATGATATTGTTGATTATTGCTGTATTTTCTATTCATGGCATTATATAATTTTACATGTAAAATTTATATTGTCAGTATACTGCAGTTAATGCGCAATAGCATTAAATTAAAAAAACAAACTAAACACACACACACACACACACATATATATATATATATATATATATATATATATAATTAGGAAAATTACTTCATTGCTTAAAAATGCTAATCATCAGCACACAGCACCCCTCATTACACTAACCTGTCCTGTTACTGGGGCTTAGAATATGTTGACTGTATCCCCTACTGAGAGGTTAGACCGCCCTGTCTTGGGTATAACACTAAAGTGAGGCTCCACTTGGGTATAACACTAAAATGCATCTGTTGGTGAGGCTCCAGTTTTGGAGATCTATAGGGTGTGGAGAATCCCTTCATTGCCATTACTCTTAGGTTCACTCAACCTCCAGAGTGGTAATATGTTAGGGTCCTCATTATGGGTCAAATAAATCTTTTTAAAAATTATTTGTATTTGATAAGACCAAAAAAGACTCTTAAGAAACAACTGTACAAAAGATGTAAATATGAATGTACAATGAATGTAATTCTCTAACCTCTAGCCATAAAACAACCCTAGATGGGTTTGACATGCTGTTATAATCAATCATTAAACTAAACATGTGTCATATGCTATAATTCTATTATTTCATAGAACCAAATTCTTCTATTCTATTTCTCTCAAGAATATACACATAAGATGACACATTGCTTTAATGATTAGCAGAACAATACTTTAACCACTAAGATTTGTCTATAATGGCTGCATTGAATCTCTATTAAAAATAAACTTATTGTGAAATTGAAAATTATAATATGCAGTAACTGTATTTCCTTATAACACCTAGAAAATATTTGAACCAGTTCTGTAGTAACATGTGATGGTGAGCCTTTTGTATTTTCTGTGAAACGTGATTCTGGCCAGTTTGTCTTGTATGAATAACAGTAATTGAAATAATAATTATTTTTGATTTGCTGTACTGTTCACTATCCATGGTATTGTTCATTTCTTCTATATTTAAAAAAATGTTTTGACTGATGAGAATAGCATTAATAAATTCCCATAATTCCTAATTTGGCTGCTTTTAGTTATTTTTCTCTTCACTCAGTTGCAAGTAGCTGTACAAATTTTTGTTATAGATTTCCTGTTGTTTTTTTTTTTAAAAATGATCAGCAATGTTATTTTCTATCTCAAGACTGGAATCAAACCTGGGTAAGTTTTTTTTCTTGGAATTGAAATGTTTTTGATATTTTTGCAATATTTATAACCATGAAGATTTTCTGTGCCAATCTTACAAGTTGGAAGGGTTTGTCTGCTTTAAAAATTAGTATTCAAAATGTATTTTTAGAAAATTAAGTATGAAACACTTTCACTAATATCCTAATTACTAAGCTGAGACAAAATGGGTAGAAAAATTTTGTCAATTTTATGAATTAGAAAGGCTTGACTACCTTGAAAACCAACATTCAAAATCTTGACTTTTAATTGATTTTGAACACCATTCAGTGATGCTTGGAGAAAATATTCCGTCATTACATCTACCAAGCTGACTTTGTATTATATTACTTCTTCTTGGTTAAGAAAATATATCTATTATTTTTTTTTCTCTAAATATTTTGAAATGTGTTAATTTTTTGTATTGATATAAAACCACAATCTATTTGTATTTCTGATAAAGTGTTAATATGTACACAGGGCTATGAAATACAAACTTATTTCCCTTTTTAAAAATTTATTCTTTTTCTCTTATATAATCTCATAATTGAGTCTGATCAGTATAAAGTCTTGTTTTGTTAAAATCATCTAAAAATCTTTTCTGGTATTGTTGTATTGCCCTCATTCGACTGTCCTATGTTATATGGGTTTCACACTACAATCAGTCAGCTTCCATTTCTTCACCATATTTCAGTTTATCTCTTCGATTGGTCATCTTATTGCCTCTTTTACATTGCCATCTTTGTTTCTTATTCGTTGATAAGGAATAACAGTGCTACCATCATTTCATGTGCTCATTTTACATTTATTTATTGGTAATTTTTAATGATTACTCACTTGACCTAAATGGGTAGTTAGAGGAAGATGGAGTGTTCAACCTCTCATGTTGAGAGTTTCTAATTGACTAACTTTCTAAGTCTAGAACTATTTTGGTCACATGACTGAAACCATTCAATGTGAGCTATAGTCTCAGATTGATCTAGAGTTCAATGGTTGTCCATCCTACTGGTTGACATGCTGTATTTTTCCCTCCATCTAACTACCCAGAACCTTATTTGAATACTACACTACATGTCAAAAATAGATCTCAATGATCTGTTTTCTTGTATTTGCTATTTCAATCATTATGATTTTAGTCTGGTGGGCTTTCAGGCATTTTATTGTATATTACATCTTATAATATCCAATGAGCAAACAATCCTTGTGGCGTAGGGGCTAATGTGTTGGATTGTGATCTCCAGTTACACTATTACATTTACTTTTAAACAATACCCTTGGGAAAAGTATGAATCCTCTTATTCTGATCAGTAACAAAGTCATGGAATGCTATTGATAGGTTATCGATCATATGGAAATCTGATCTCTCCAACAAAATGAAATAGGATTTCTTCCAAGCTAAGGCTGTGTCCATACTATAGATGTATGGATGCAATGCATGGATACTAATGAAATGCATGGAGAAAAAAGCTAGATAGGAACTACACAAGAATGTTATGTGCTATTTGGAACAAATCCTGGAAGCAGCAGCCCACAAAATGGCAGATGTACAACCACTTACCTTTCATCTAAGTTAGATGAACAAGACATGTTGGCCACTGCTGGAGAAGCAAGGATGAACTCATAAGTAATGTCCTTTTATGGACTCCTACGTATCAGTGTTAGCTGACTAGCTAAGAGTTACTGACATCAGCTTCGTGCAGACTCATGCCAGAAGTGATGGATGATAGAGCTGGATGGTGAGAGAGAGTTGGGAACTCCGTATTGTCAGTGTGACTTGATAATGATGATAGGTTGAATAATACCACTACTGTTCTTTTACATGGATGGCTTTGGTATTTGATAACCCTTAAAGGTTGATATGTCATTAAACAAACCAAACTAATCTGATGTATAGGTACACTTTGAAGCTATTGCTGGTTTTGGTCTTAACCACCAAAATAAAGTTAGTCAGACAAAGATTTTGAGGGGGAGTTCCCGTGGCATGATGCTTAAAGACCTGAATTGCGGTTTTCAAGCGAGTCTGAACTCCAGTCATGTTATCATGTTCACTTTCGGACTAATACTTTTCACAAAGGTATAAGTAAAGTAAGCGACTGTAGTTGAGGGCGACCAGAAGGCTCCCTTTTCAATAGCTACTATGCCGAGGTGTAGGGGAGGGCACAACTCCTTTTTCTGGATTGCTCCACTTTACCCTTGATATGTACCTTATATTGCTGAGTTTTAAGCAAGGTGGTATCAAGTACCATTTTTAAAGTCTTTGGTATGATGCCACCTGGGATTGAACCCAGGTCTCCTGAACCATTGGTGAACACTCTACCCACTAAACCCCCTTATCCTCCCAGCTATAGGTTGAATAGTATCACTGCTGTTCTGCTACAAGGATGGCTTTGACATTAAATAATCCATGAAAGTTGATATGCCATTAAAGATGTTATACCAAAAAAGATTTTGACTTATCAGTACATGTAAAAAGTGCACTTAATGTAATGGTTATTGTAGGAAATGGAATTGGTGACCAAAGTTCAAATCCTGGATGAAATTGTTTGCATTTCATTTTGTGCTAATGTACTTGAGGAAGGCATGAATCCATCTGTTCTCTCCAACAGTTATCGGTTAATAGTATTGCAGACTGTGTTCTTTAGTCTGTAGTTAGGTTACCAATATAGGAGAAAGAAAATTTTTAATTCAAACCATCTCTACTCCACTTAAAAATTGAGCTTGTGTCACATCTTGCCTGTGACAGAGGTGTTGGGTAAATGCATACATGTTAAAATTATGCTTTCACTATACTGTAATTTAATGTGCAATAACATTAAACCTTTAGAAAAAAAACAAACTAAAAAATACTGTACATAATTTTAAAAGATACTTTATTGCTTAAAATTGCTTATCATCTGAGACTTTAGTGATTCATGATCTTTTTGCTGTTGGAGGGTCTTACCTCAATATTGATGGCTGCTGACTGATCAGGGTAGTAGAGTTGATGAAGGGTCGGGTGGCTGGGAATATTTCTTAAAATAAAACAATGAAGTTTGTTCCATTGATTAAATCTTCCTTTCACAAAAGATTTTTTCTGTGGCATGGGATGCTGTTTGATAGCATTTTATGCACAGAACTTTTTTTGAAATTGAAGTAAATCCTGTGAAACTCTGCCACTACTTTATCATCTGTGTAATATTCTACATCCTTTCATTTCAAAAGTGTTCACTGCATTTTCACTGTACTACAGAAAAATCTTTCCTGAAATGACTCCTCTTTCCATTAAAGTTTTATCATGAAATTGTTGCAGTTCTATCACATCTTCAGGTTCTACTTTTAACTCTTCTACTTGTGCTATTCCTACCACATCTGCATTGACTTTCTCCACTGAAGTCTTCAACCTGTCAGTTATTCATGAAGGTTTGGAATCAGCTTCTAAAACTCCTGTTAATATTGATATTTTGCCTTCTTCCCATGAATCACGAATGTTCTCAATAACATCTAGAATGGTAGATCCTTTTCAGATTTACAATTTATTTTGCCTGGACACATCAGATTTCTTGTAGTTATAGCATTTCAGAATATATTTGTTAAATAGGAAAACTTTAAAGTCAAAATTACTCTTTGATCCATAGGTTGCATGTTGTGAGCTGGCATGAAAGCATTAACCTTATTGTACCTCTCCTTTTCTAGGGTGCCTAAATGCATCAGCAATGAGTAATAATACCTAGAATATTTTTTATTTTATTTTAATTCAAAATTTTTTTTGAACAGTAGGTCTTAACAGTGAGCTTAAAATATAAAGGGAGTTCAAAAAGTATCAAGGCTGAAGCTATATTTAGTAAGACAGAAATGAACAATGAATGAAATGTTAATTTTCTTAGCTATAGTACTAGGAAGTTCCTGTGGTGTAGTGGCTAATATGTTGGACTGTGACGTCTTAGCACAACCTGAGTTTTAACTTGCTTACTACTACATTCACTTTTGGACTAATATTCTTGGGAAAAGTATAAACCCCTTAATCTCTGCCCCAGCTATGGGTTAAATAGTACTGTTGTATTCTAAACACTTACTTCTCTCTCCCAACTTGTATACCTACTTGTTATGAAGTTGTCATGTGGTATAGTGGTTAACATGCTGGACTACAACATCCTAGTTAGTGGTTTTGAACTCCAGTCACACTATTATGTTCACTTTTGGACTAATACCCTTGGGGAAGATATAACCCCCTCCCCTTATTTCCCTCAGCTTTGTGTTAAATAGTACCACTACTGTTTTACAAGGATGGTTATAGCATTAACCCATGAAGGTTAATATGTCATTAAATGAAGAAACCAGACCAACCAAAATAGTACCATTGTCATTTAATAAACATTCTTATTCCAGCAACTGTTTCATTAGTAGAGGCACCTCTGAAACTACTCTTTTGATATGGTTTGAAGCGGCAATGTCATATTTCTTTTAATGTCCTTAAATCCTACTCTTGAGATAAATTTTCAGTTTAGGAAATGAGAAAAAGTTGCATGTAGCTAGGTCTGGTGAGGATGGAGGGTGCTGCACTTGCACAATTCTGTATTTCACTAAAAACTGTTGATTAGATGATGACACTGGGAATTTTAGTTGGAGCCTAATGTTTTTTGTATTTTCAATTGTTGCTGGTTTCTTGAATTGGGAATTTATTTTTCTGTCTATTTACTATAGTTGATTATTTCTTCTCTCTCATCATCTACTTTTCTGAAATTTGGACACTTTGTCATGGTTAGTAATCTAGCCTTTCAAATCAATTACCACTGAGTTCAATCTTTGTGCCAAATCCAAGCTATGCCTTATCTTAGAGTGTATAGCATGGTATACTGGCTATGGAATCAGGCTAGCAGGTCTCTATTAGTGGGTTTGGTTTTCACTGGGTGTCCCATACTTCTGGCCTTATGCCAGACCAAGTTAAACTTGACTACTTTGCTGAAACTTTAAAGAAATATTCATCAAAATTAATATTGTCACACATTAAACAATGGTGTAAAAAATATTTTTTTAATTATATAACTTATGGTTAATGTATGAAAATATTAAAGTCTTTAACTTTTTCACTACAAGCCCAGTTGGCTTGGGCTGTAGAATATGCCAACTGCATCTCAGCAGAGAGGAAAGAGTCCTCCCCTCTCCCAATGAATTCCCTGGATATAACACTAAACCAGCTGATGGTGAGGCTCCAATTCTGGACTCTTGGGGAATGTGATGCAAACCTTCATTGCCATTACTTCCAGGCCCTCTCTAACCTTAGATTGGTAGTAACTGTTAGGGTCCCATCCTTGTGTTAAATAGAGTTGATTTCTCTTTTTTTTTTTTTTTTTTTTTTTTTTTTTAAATTAAAAAATAAAGAATTATTTGTACTACTAGCCTTTTACTGATAAGTTCCATATTTATCTTTTCACTGCCAAAATTTTGTAAGTTTTAGATATGCAAAATTATGCTTTGAGTACAATGTTTTAAGGTTTAAAATTAAATTGAAATTTGGCTGGGCACCAATGGCCTGGGAGACTGGGGTTCAATCTCAGGTCAAGTCATACCAAAGACTCAAAAAAATGGTACTTGATCCCTCCTTGCTTAACTCTCAGTATTATAAGGTATGGATCAAGGGTAAAGTGGAGCAATCCAGTGAATGGAGTGGTGCCCTCCCCTACACCTCAGTGTATTTGCTATTGAAAAGGGATTCTTTGTGTCCCCCTCAACTACGGTTGCCAACTTTACTTATATTAAAAGAAAGGAAAATATGAATGATGAATGATACGAGGTGCCTTCAATAAGTATCCAGACTTTTTTTTGTACAGGCATTTAAAATTGTCGTAGACTCTTGAACATTCAGTATGTTATTGCTATACATCTTATGAGATGACTGACCAATGTTTATGATTTCAGGTTCAAATGAACAGCTACAGCAGGAATTTGAATACACCCTACTAAAGCCTGATTGTCACAGCTGGTGAATTTCAAAAATGCAATCTGGACGTGAGGATACTTTAGAAGAACAATATGCAATGAAATTCTGTTTTAAACTTGGAAAAAATGCTACAGAAACGTATGGAATGCTTCAGACTGGTTTTCGACCTTCTTGCATGAATTGAGCATCAGTTTTTGAGTGGCATAAGAGATTCAAGGAAGCCAGGGAGTCTGTGAGGGATGATGAGAGGAGTAAGGAAGTCAGAACACCAGAGTTGATTGGCCAAATAAAGAATTTCATGGATAAGGACTGTCGTGTGTCTATAGAGACAATAAGTGCACAGTTTGATGTCAGTGTGGGAACTGTACACACAATTATTTGCGAGGAACTGAAGATGTGGAAGATTTGCGCGAAGTTTGTCCCAAGGGTGCTCAGAGAAGATCAGAAAGATCTCATGACAGCAGGGAGATGGTCGAGCTGATCAATTCAGATCCCACAGTTCTTTATGCTCTGGTGACCTGCGATGAAAGCTGGATCTACTGCTATGACCCAGAGACCAAGAGACAGAGTTCCCAGTGGAAGCCTGCTGGCTCTCCCAAACCCAAGAATGCCAGACAAAGCAAATCCACCCACAAACATTTGATGATCCCTTTTTTTGACAGCACTGGCATGTTCTACATGCACTGGGTTCCCACTGGACAGACAGTCAACAAGGAATACTATGTTGAGGTTTTAAGGGAGTTCAGGAATAGATTCCATCGGAAGAAGCCAGCACTCTTCAAATCGGGTAGTGGCATTTCCACCAGGACAATCCACCAGTTCACAACTCCATCCTTGTCACAGACTATTTGGCCAAGATGGGCATCAAGACAGTTCCTCAGCCTCCCTATAGTCCAGACCTTGCTCCTTGTAACTTTTGGTTATTCCCTAAGCTCAAGGAAAACCTTAGAGGCTGTTGTTATGGTTTGGTTTGTTTGGTTTTATGGCATATCAACCTTTGTAGGTTATTTAACGCCAAATCCATTTTTATGTAAATAATCTGTTCTATTGAAAACAGTTCAGTTTAGCATAAGTACATTGTCAAAAACATTTCCATTTCAAACTATTTAAGCAGTTATATGTAATAATTCAGTTAAGTGTAAATACAGTTTCAATGTCGAAAAACAGTTCTATTTGAAATAATTCAGTTAAGCATAAGCACGCAGTTTAAGTGTAAGTACGGTTTAATTGTCAAAAACGTTTCTATTTCAAGCTATTCAGTTTACTCAATTCATTTTAGCATAAGTATGCTGTTAGTTCTATTTAACCCATAGATAGGGCCATATCAGGTGCTACCACTCCGGGCCAGAGTGAACCTGGGAGCAATGGCAAAGCTCCAGCACTGCTGGAACCTCACCATCAGATTGTTTACTGTCATATCCAGGACACTCGTTAGGGGGAGTCTTACCCCTCTGTAGAGGTGCAGTCAGTGTATTCTACAGCCCCAGCTGACTGGGCAATACTCAGATTTAAATGTGACAGTTTTATTTCAGATAATTCAGTTCAGCATAAGTACACAGTTTAGACGTCAAAAACAGTTCTATTTCGAGTAATTCAGTTCAGCTCTAGTACGCAGTTCCAATGTCAAAACAGTTCTATTTTAAACAATTCAGTTTAGCATAAATACGCAGTTTAAATGCCAAAATCAGTATAGTGAAAGAAGCACGGTTTTGTTCTATTTAACCCATAGATAGGACCCTTATCAGGTGCTACCACGCCGGGCCAGAGTGAACCTGGGAGTGATGGCAATGAAGGGGTACTCCACATTCCCCAAAGCTCCAGCATTACTGGAACCTCACCATCAGATTGTTTAGTGTCATATCCAGGACACTCGTTGGGGGGGGTCTTACCCCTCTGCAGAGAAGCAGTCGGTGTATTCTACAGCCCCAGCTGACTGGGCAAGCTGTCGTTATGAGACAATTGAGATGAAAGAGGCTGTGATGAAGGTCATTGACACCCTCACACAAGAGAACTTCCATGGGGTCTTCCAGAAGTTGTTGGAATGGTATAACAAGCGCATTGCTGCCAGAGGAGATTACTTCAAAGGGGACTAGAGTTTCATGTGTGTACTATCAATAAAAGTGCCCATATGTCTGGAAACTTATTGAAGGCACCTCGTAGCAAGCAGAAAGAATAGGGTTCTCAGTTCAGGAAATCAATAGCTTTCTTACATGTTGTAATATAGCCTAATAGTATTCAGAAGTAGGCTTTCTTGTTCTAGGCTAAATTGGAAATGTTAATTTTTCTTTTTTGGTAATTTTCATACCAGAATACCAGTCCGTTGTTGGTTTAAGTAGAGTTCATTGAAACTGCTTTCAGGTGTACTATTTTTTTCTCTTTTTTTTTTTTTTTTTTTTTTTTTGATGTAATAGGTTTTATGACATATGACTATAAATAGTAACAAAGAAATTATATATATATATATATATATATATATATATATATATATATATATATATATATATATATATAATCACAAAAGTGAATACACCCCTCATATTTCTGCAGATATTTAAGTATATCTCTTCATGGGACAACACTGACACAATGAAAAGTAGTCTGTATGCAGCTTATATAACAGAGTTAGTTTATTTTCCCCTCAAAATATAAGCATTAAAAGCTAAACCCCTGCCAACAAAAGTGAGTACACCCCTTAGGGAAAGTTGTCAATATTAACATACACCATGTCAACTGTCAATATTTTGTGTGGCCACCATCATTATCCAGAACTGCCTTTACTCTCCTGGGCATGGAGTTTACCAGAGCTTCACAGGTAGCCACTGGAATGCTCTTCCACTCCTCCATGACAACGCCACGGAGCTGGCAGATATTTGAGACTTTGCGCACCTCCACCTTCCACTTGAGGATCCTCCAAAGATGTTCTATCTATCAAGTCAGGAGACATGCTTGGCCAGTCCATCACCTTAACCCTCAGCCTCTTCAGTAAAGCAATGGTCGTCTTGGAGGGGTGTTTGGGGTCATGCTGGAACACTGCCCTGCTACCCAGTTTCTGGAGGGAGGGGATCATGCTCTGCTGCAGTATTTCACAGTACATGTTGGAGTTCATGTTTCCCTCAATGAAATATAACTCTCCAACACCTGCAGCACTCATGCAACCTTAGACCATGACAATCCCACCACCATGCTTGACTGTAGGCATGAAACACTTATCTTTGTACTCCTCTCCTGGTCGCTGCCACACATGCTTGAAGCCATCAGAACCAAACAAATTAATCTTCATCTCATCAGACCATAGGACATGGTTTTAGTAATCCATGTGCTTTGTTGACATGTCTTTAGCAAACTGTTTGGGGGCTTTCTTGTGTATCATCTTCAGAAGAGGCTTCCTCCTGGGGTGACAGCCATGCACACCAATTTGATGTAGAGTGCGGCATATGGTCTGAGCACTAACAGGCTGACCCCCCACCTCTTCAATCTCTGCAGCAATGCTGACAGCACTCCTACGCTGATCTTTCAAAGAAAGCATTTGGATGTAATGCTCAGCATGTGTGCTCAGCTTCTTTGGACGACTTACCCGAGGCCTGTTCTGAGTGGACCCGCACTTTTAAAACGCTGGATGATCTTAGCCACTGTGCTGCAGCTCAGTTTCTGGGTGTTGGCAATTTTCTTGTAGCCTTGGCCATCTTCATGTAGTGCAACAATATGTCTTTTAAGATCCTCAGAGTTCTTTGCCAAGTGGTGCCATGTTGGAACTTTCAGTGACCAGTATGAGAGAGTGTCAGAGCTGGACTACAAATTTGAACACACCTGCTCCCTATGCACACATGGGCCTAGTAACACTAATGAGTCACATGACATTTTGGAGGGAAAATGACAAGAAGTACTCAATTTGGACATTTAGAGGTGTAGTTTCTTAGGGGTGTACTCACTTTTGTTGGCAGTGGTTTAGCTTTTAATGCTTATATTTTGAGGGGAAAATAAATTAACTCTGTTATATAAGCTGCATACAGACTACTTTTCATTGTGTCAGTGTTGTCCCATGAAGAGATATACTTAAATATCTGCAGAAATATGAGAGGTGTACTCACTTTTGTGATACACTATATATATATATATATATATATATATATATATAGACCAGCAATTGCTTGGTCATTTTCTTATGGGCAGCCAATTAGTTAGACACTGGGTGTTGAAAATTAGTTTTACAAGGGTAAATTGACCTAAGGATTGGCATGAAATCAGTGGTGATGACCTCTCCATATTCACAAAAGGTTGCAACTGGTCAACTTAGAATCAAAATTGCTATTTCAAGCCAAATGGAAAGAGATGGGTTTTATTATCGAATGCATAAATATTTCTTGATATTACAAATTATGAAGGTATGAAATTCAAAATCGTTACTGCTGTAATGGTTAACTCACTAGGTTATCAGACCATTCATTGTTAGTGAGTTCGGTACTTACTGTGTACCCCATACTTTTAACCTTGTTGAAAACTAGGTTCAGTTTAGAAAATCATATAATTTTAAATGTTGGTTATTTTTCCTGCTCTATGTGGGTATCTCAGCTAGTGCTCTGATACAATTAATTTACGTATGCAGTATATTATTTGAAATTTATTACATATTGTGGGTTTTCTGTCGATTCAACTTTGCAGAAATTCTTTTTGCCAACATTGGTAAAGATGAAAAGAATGGTTTTCACAAGAGCATTTTGTAACAGCTGTACATTGATTCTTTCTTTTTGAATCAATTTACTCAACTTTGCTTTTGTAACATTATTTCAATTAGACAAAGAAAGTGATCCAAATTAATGTATAGTAGTAACAAAACCTATCTAAGAAATTCCCACTATTTTTTAACTGTTTACCCCATTAACCTAATATTTTGTGTTGAGAACTATTTTATTGTATATTCTAAGCCTGATATTTTCCACCCTGTTGGCAAGGCAGAGGATATGCTGACTGTATCCCCTGAAGTGATAAAACCCCTTTAAAAAAAGGATATCTTTGACAAGACACTAAACTACATCTGGTGATGAGACTCTAGTTCTGGATCTCTTGAGAGATTACTCTGCCATTATTCCCAGGTCTACTCTAACCTGGATGGTAGTACCTGTTAGGGTTCCATCTATACATTTATTTGAAAATTATTTGTATTAGATTGAAATATGACTCCATATAACTGAGTACAAATTGTTTTAAGAATAGTTATTTGAAACTTCAATTGTTTATAAATAATTAATAGTTACTTGAAATCAATTAACTGTGTACAAACAAATGATTATTTAAAATTTAAATAGTTACTTTAAACCATATAATTGTGTATAAATTAGTATTAGAAAGGCATACTTGAAACCATTTAACCGTGTGCAAGTTATTTGTATTAGACAGGAACACTTCCTATTATATAACTGTGCAAACAAATGATTATAGTTAAATATAAAAGAGTGCAATGGATCATTGAAAATATAGTTATAATTACAATCAAAAATTTAGAAATTAATCAAATTTCAGCATTTAAATAAATTTAAATTTAAGTAATATGATTATTGATGAGAGAATTTTGAAACAAGATTTATACCCTGGTGCAAAGTTTTATTATGAAGTTATAATTTATTTACTTATTTATAGAGCATCTAAATGGCAAAGGGTTAAGAGTTAAAATATTAAAAAGCCTTTATTTATTTATTTATTTATTTTGCAATATGATAAAACTGATCTTAGATGTTCATAAAATGTGATTGCATTGTTTAATGTCTGTTTATCTAAAGAAAAAAAAATTGTATCTTTTATTAAGCTTAGCTTGGTAGAGTACAATATCAAATGGACAAGCTTATGTTGTGCCAATCTTGAAAGTAAGGGTGGTGATCCAGCTATTTGTTTGTCTTGAAAATCTGCCTCTTTACTTAGGCTTGAACACTAACTTCTGGTACTGGTGAGAAATACATAACTATTTCATTCGTAAGGCAAACCATAATGAGGATTGAACTTGTTACAGTAATAAGTCTTTAAGATAGGTTTGCTCATCAATCACCATCAAGGTGTTCTTACAGCATGGATTCTCTTGATTCTCCCTGTCTCCATCAGTTCCTATCAGCTATCACATTTGGTAAGTCCTCTAGACAGCATCCAGTATCTGCACAGAGCTGATGAATGTAAGTTTTTGCTGGGCAGCCAACACTGGTGTGTCCATGTGTAGGAATCCATAGGAGAACATTGCTTATGAGTTTGTACTTACTTTTTGTACAGTGTCCAGTATATTTTGCTTGTCTTATGTGGATGGTTTGTGAGATGGGAGGTAAGTGGCTGTACAGCTGCTTTCTTGTAGTGTGCTGCTTCCAGGATTTGTATGAAATGTGTAGCAACTTTGTGTAGTGCCCTTGCTAAAGATAAGTTATTTCCTATGTTTAACTTAGTCTGGCACAAGGCAAAATATTCCTAGGCTTACGCACCAACCTCTTGAACAAAATGCATAATTATCTCAACCAGAAGCAGATTGTGATATAAAATCATTAACCTCATTTTTTGACTTCTGGTGCTTTAACATATTTTTTTTTCTTTACTTGGTAATGGTCTTAACATTGTAGTAATTTATGATTTTTTTTTATGTATATTTTTTGGTAATTTTGCATGTCTGAATGAATGTCTATCTTGTGTATTAATTCTACATATTTATCTATTAATATACAATGAAATATAAGCTACTAAATTCTACAGCTGGGTGTTGCTTTACTTGTTTGTTTTTTTTCTTTGGAAGAGACAACTATTTCTCTCCCTCATTCAGCTGTTTGTACTAGTTCCAACTGTTCATCTTGCAACTATATCTAACACCAGCACCATCTTCTGTTTTCTCTCTCCACTCATGCTACATCTTTTTACATCATCAGCTGCTTAATACTACTACTACCACTACTACTACTATTGTTGTTGCTGTGTACGCAATGCACTAATAACAGAACATTTCTTGGGCAGTCCAATGATTTTATGTATTCTTTATGATCAGTGAGTCAATCATCTCTTCCAGTATATTTATTTATCATCTTTTTCTCTTTAGAAGATTAAATCCCTCCCTCTCTCATTTGATAATAGCATTCTCTCTCTCCCTTCCTTCACTTTACCATTATTACTTTTTTTCCACATAACTTCTTTTCAATAGAAAGAAACTTTATTGACATCTGACTGCAAAAGCAGTTGCTGCTGCTGCTGCTACAAAGTTTGAATGTCTTCTTTCTGACTTAGACATTTTTATTTTGTTTTGGTGATGAAGAAAGAGCAGGAGGAGGATCCCATTCCCTGGAGAAGGTTATTACACATCATCTATAGTTCAGTGATTAAAGTACCGGACTGAAAATTACGAGGTCCATAGTTCATTTCCTGGTGTCATTCCATTATTTGTAAGGTTTTATTGACATAGAAATTCAAGGTCATTTCCTTTACTTTTGAATTAGCCTAATATCTTAGTAATAAAAATAACAAGATATATGATTTGATTCTGCTGTTTTTTTTTGTTACTATTGAGTAAATTGTGAAAAGATATTTTTAATAGAAGCGCTGGGGTGGCTATAGTCACAGCATTATGGCTGTTGCCCTCTCTGGGCTTCTTCAGATGTTTGTCAATATCAGTAACACTCTAGGAATTTGAGGGGAGACTCCGTGGCATAATGGCTAAAGTGCTGGATTTTGGCCTTGAATTGAGTGAGTTCAAACTCTACTCATGCAATTATGTTCATTTTTGGACTAATATCTTTGGGAAATATATGAACCCCTTTATTCCCCGAGTTATGGGTTAATAGTATCACTGCTGTTTTCCTACAAGGATGGCTTTAGCATTAAATAACCCACAAAGGTTGATATGCTATTAAACAAAAAAACAACAATTCTTGGAATTTTAATTCACATCCATAGATTGTTCTCATTCTGCTGTCCATGCCTGACAGATATATTGTATTAATTAATTAATACTTATGATAACTTGTCTCTGGATGTAATTATTTTGCATTACCTGATCCAGGGGTTGAACTCTCTTAAGTCCTCATTAGGTTCCCCATGCTTTTGGCTTTGTGCCAAACTAAGCTGAGCTTGATAACTACCTTGAATAAGCCTGATAGTTATTATCTATTTGTCTAGAATGAGGTCATAAAATTAGGAGTCTTTCTTGTATAGCTCACTGATTAGAATATTGAAGCTTAAACCTATAAAGCCTTTATGTGTATAATATTTTTAGGGTGTTTATTGTGATCTATTAGGTTGTTGGGTGTTGTACAGCACAATTCCCTTTCATTGAAGAAAATCATATAAAAACATTCTTTGCAATTTAGAATATGTTTAACCTGGTATGTCTGTGTAGCAGTGCCATAATAGTGATAGGTTTGAAATATATTCACTTGGATAATTCTGGTTCAGTCCTGCTTGTAATTGGCTTTTTTTTTATTTTTTTTAATTTGATTTAATTTTAAAAGAAAATCAATTTTTATACTAAGAAGTTATGATCTGAGGAGAAATGATGACAGTTCTATGTTCAGCTTGTCAAATATAATAATGCCTCTGTTCAATAATAGTTGTTAATAGTTCTAGGTCTTTGGAGAGTGTGAAATAATGTCTTTGATGCCATTACTCACAGGTCTATTCTAACTTAGAATGGTTGTATCTGTTAGGGTTCCATCTATGGGTCAAATCAGTCTGTTTGAAAATTATTAGTATTAGATAGGAATAATTGAAACTTTATAACTGTGTGCAAACAAATAATTATTAAACAGGAATAGTTACTTAAAACCATATAATTACTGGAAAAAAAATGAATTTGGCATTGAATACCATTAGAAGGTTTGACATAGCCTAAAATGTAATAGATGCATATTTTCTTCTGGCATCATTTGTATAAAATTTCATAAACTGTAACAACTCTTATTGGACAGGTAAGTACATCATCATGGTGTAATTGTTAGCAAGCTGGGCCCACAGATCAGTTATTGAGTACTAAGTTCAATCCTCGCTACATAATTATTTTTGTGATGTATTAAGTTTTTTTTAACCAAGCATGCACATATATATATATATATAGAGAGAGAGAGAGAGAGAAGGATGGGTTCCATCTGGCTAGTCTTGCCCAAGACATGCTTCATGAATAGAGTCTTCCTGACCAAATAGTTTATGGGACTAGTTATATGTAAAATGAAATAATCCAATGAAAAATTTAGTTAACTAAAGAAATCTACTTAGATATTATCAGTAACATGGTTTAGAAAGCTCTGGACTGTATAGTAGTTGGCGACCATAGTTGAGGGTGACCCAAAGGTTCCCTTTTCCATAACTACTACACCAAGGTGTAGTGGAGGGTGCTACTCCTTCCCTGGATTGCTCCACTTTACCCTTGATCTGTACCTTATAATGCTGAGTGTTAAGCAAGGAGGCATCACGTACCATTTTTTGAGTCTTTTTGAAATAGTTGCGAATCATAGGTTAGATCATGCTGGCATCTGATGTGTCAGAAAATTGAGAAAATTTATTAGAAAACTTAATATTGTGTGGAAAAAAGACTCTTTTCCAAAGCAATATATATATGTAGGATATTGTTCTTTGGAAAAGGTCTATCTTTTGACTTCTGTTTATTGAAAAGAGAAAAAAAAATCTGGAAGAAGGGTTTCATTTTTTTCCTAATACTGTCAAATTTAGATATGGATAGTTTAGTGTTCTTTTTTTTTTTTTTTTTTTTTTTTTTTTACTAAATAATGATAATTGAATTTTATAAAACTTGTTTTATTACATAAAAAAACAAAACCACACCCCTAGACTTTTTGTGGAACATACAATTTCAACCTCTCAAGATCAATGATATTAGGTTGTTTGGAAAATATTGTCTGATTTTTGTATTAACTTTGTTCTGTTCTAACATTATTTCAATAGTCATTATATATAACTAATACCCTTGGGAAAGGTATTGAACACCTTTTATCCCCCAGTTATTGGTTAAAAAGTATCATTGTTCTTTTATAAAGATGGTTTTGGCATTAAATAACCCACAAAAGTTGATATGCTATTAAAAAAAACAAAAAACAAACTGAACCTAATCATGAACATAAAAAAAGTAGTGATGCATTTACTTTTCAAGTGTGGTCATAATTTTGCTTCATGACAATGCTTGGCCACATGTTATCAGGATGATTGGTTTGCGATATAAGTCTTTGCCATATCCACCATATTTTCCTGATCTCTCACCCACTGACTACCATTTTTTCAGGTATCTGGACACTTTTTTATGCCACAAAACATTCCATTCCAAAGGAGAAGTAAAAACAGCATTTAAAGATTTCTTGGGATCAAAATCATTAGTTTTATTGTATAGGCATAAATAGCCTTGTTAATCAATGACAGAAATGCATAGATATTCAAGGAACATGTTTTGACTGATTGAAATGGTTTTAATTCATTAATTCAGGAAGAAAAGTTCATTCTAAAATTGGACAGTATTTTCCAAACAACCTAATAGTAACGTGTTTTTTTTTTTTAAAATTTAATTTATTTTAATCTATTTATAAGTACTTTTTTTATGGGGTGGAGTTCCTATCCTTATGATCTCTTGTATTTGAATTCAGTTGTCCTAATATTTGATAGATAGCTAGGGAAGAGGAGAGATAAATTCATGCCTTTTCCGACAGGAGTAATGGGAAGTAGATGAAACTGATTCCAATTTCTAGAGTGGTAACTATTAGGCTTCCTGCATGTTTTACTTTATAATCAAAAGTGGTATAGGTCATCCTGTAAAGAGTGCTCTTTTTATCTTGTTATTTTCTGACCAATCTTTTTGAGATCAGCTACTCGGTGTTGCTACTTTTAGATATTTTGTTCTTCCTTTAGCATGCAGTTTATCATTTCACAGAAAGTGGTTACCCATTTTTTGCTTTTTATTTTTATTTATTTTATGTGGCCCTGAGACGTCTGATCTTCATCCTACAGACTCTTTCGACTATTAGATAACAGAATGTTCTTATGTAGTTGCGAAACAAGTTATGTCTTAGAAGAATTTTTGGCATTTTGTAGGATGGCAAAAATTCCTTTGCAATGGTGTTGTAGGAATAGTCTCGAGAACTACTTACTAAAAATGTTATTTTCTAAGTAACAAGAACCAACTGTTGACACCTTTACTTATTCAGCCAACTTGAATAGAATAAATGATGTGATTCTGTTTCTTAATTGACTCACCTATTTTTAGGGGAAACAATTGGTTTAAGGATAAGGTAGTTTGCATGAAAAGAGCAAAGTGTAGTATGTACTTTTTGCTTAATATCTGTTATTTCATTGAAATATAGGGTTAGAATTTTGGTGATGTTTTGAAGCTCCTACATTAGGAACATGTCAGATTTTAAAGCTGTGATGAGAACAAATATTACACTTTGATTGTAACCAAAAAGTAGAGAAAGTGTTTTTTGAATGGAACTACTAAAATCAGATTGAACCAAAAATTGAAGAGAATGTGTGAAAATTGCATTGGACAACAGTAAGTGTTAACTTTGATATTGAACTTTTATTTATGAAAAGAACACATAATAGATATTGGTGAAATGTGATTACTTTAGTTAAAGTCAAATTATTTATAATTACTAACTGAAACTGTAATTGAAAAATTTTCTGAATAAAAATAATCAGCTTGAATTTAATGATTTCAATGATTCTATCTATAAATTTAACAGAATATCAACCAGTATATTATGAAATTTCATTGTTAGATTACCAAATTTAAATCATTTTTATGTAATATTTTTAGAATTTTTAAAAATAAAATTTTAAAATTTAAAGATGTAATATAATATGATTTTAGAATATACAATATAAAATCTTGACATTTTCATAAGTGTGATATTTGTAGATTGTCACTGCATTCCACCATCTTTAACTGCATTGGTAAGATATCTAGTTATGGAAATTTGATGTATCCATGTTTGCTTTTGAAGTGTAATTAGATTTTATAGAATTAAAACAAAGCAATTGTAACTATTTCAATACTGTTGTATTTTTTTTCTCAGAGAGAGCATTGTGGAAAGTGGTTGGCTGGGATTATTATCATTTCTAAGAGCTGATAAACTAAGAACTTGGTAATTCACCTGATGCTTTCATGTATGGGTATAGGTAGAATTAAGTATTCCTTAGTTTTCCCAGTTGAATATAATCTGGTTTTACTCTTTAATCTACAGTAGCATTAAAAATAATTGTAGAAAAAAGTTCTTGAATTGAATAAGTAAACATTTTCTCAAAACAAGTATGCTGCATAAAATTAACAAAAATACAACAAAAATTGATAACTGCAGCATGGACAATATATGCTGAATAATACAAAAACAGAATTGTGGTGACATTACAATCCTTGCCTGTAACTGTAGAAAAAAGAATGATAGCCTTTTAGAAGGCAAACCCTTCACTAAAAATGTAGTCTATCAAGCTACTGTGAAAACTGGATGTGGGCCTGACATTGTTCATTTTGGAGCAATGGAGAAACCCCAAGAAAAAAAGGACTTAACAATTGTAAATCTCTTTTCAAAAATAGCTGCTGTACCAATAGCATTATGCTGTCTAAATACATAAGGGAGTTCAAAGTTCAAAATATTGTAAACTGTCTAGAAGAAGAAAATTAAGCTTCATTGGATTCTCTGATCCTAACAGACTGATAAATTGGTGATTTGAATTGATATCAAAGTGCAAACATTAGAATAAACATTTGCTTTGTCAGCTGGCACCAGTCAAGGTTAGATTAGGGGGAGTACTATAAATTCGGTAAAGTAGTGTCTTCACTTGGTATTTCTAACCCGATGATTGAGTATTTATAAATTTCATGGGAGTGAGAAGTGTATGAATGTACACACACACACAAACTTATTTTGAATTATATATAATTTTTAATTTTAATTTTTTTCTGTGTGTTTTTTACAGCTGAAGTGTTGGTCATTTTAAAATGGGAAAGGTAACAACTGCTACTCTCACAATCCCTCATCAGTATTTTTACTCTAATCTTCTATAAGGTTCATAGTAAATGGCCTTTTCTTTTATTGCACAAAGGTTTCATACTTTCTTTTTAAGATCATTATAATTCAAAATGTAATCCAGAGTAAAAATGTTTGTAATATTTGAAATCAGTTTATAAAAGGATTTTTCATATGAAAAGGCTTGCTCATTCTGTTCTCTTACTACTTGTATTACAAATAGGAATATTCCACCCTGTCAGCATGGCCTAGAATATGCTTCAATTCTGTGGGAGTATGAAGTCACTCTTTCATTGTCATTATTTCCAGGTACACTCTGACCCTGAGTGATAGTACTTGTTAGTCCCATCTATGAGACAAAACATCAGTTTGAATATTATTTGTATTAGATAGAAATAGTTGATATCATATAAGTGTGTGCAAATTATCTGTCATAAGAATAGTTTCTTGAAACGATAATAGATGATATGATTAGTTACTTGAAACCCTATAATTATTTGCAAAAAAGGGGATGAAGACTGATTTTAACATTTGAATAACCCAGGAAGGGTTGACATGCTGTAAAAACAAACAAAAATATCAGTCTTATGCATAAATGAATGACCATTTAAGAACAGCAGATAATGGAAGTTGAGGCTTGTGTGCCAGACTATGCAAAGCTTAGTAAATTCTAAGTTCATGTCTTGTAAACATAATGGAATAGAAAGATGTAATGAAAACAAAATTAAATTAGGGGAAATAATTTTAAATTAGATATTTAATTCTATTTGTGGAGTGTAATACTGTAGAGGGGAGACAATTCTGAACTGACAATGAAAGTTAAAAAAAATCAATGTTTCTGAGTATGTAATTTTGTCAAAAGGAATGACTTTTTAGCTGCACACACACACACACACACACACACACTCTAACTTATTAGCATAGTTTTTCCGATGAGGAGTATGTTTCTTCTGTGCTCCCCTTCTTCTTTCTACATGTAAGACCAGTCCCCCTCCCTTTAGAATATACACTTCTCAGCTCACACGCTTTTCATTGAATATCTATCGTTTTATATTGTTAAGCTTTGTTGCTGTGGGAGAGATCAAAGTGGTCAGTCCAGTTTTCTTGGTTGGTAGTTGCTAGGCTGATCCAAGAGTGACGCCTCGTACATGTGAAGGGGAGGCCTATGGCACACCTCCAAACAGCAAGTGATCTAACCCTCACTAATTCATTCAAGTGGCCTGGATGAAATAACCTTGGGACTAAAACGACTCAGTCGCGTATTCGCGCGTGCGTGTGTATTTTTCTTTCTTTCCTTTCGTGTCACCCCAACCCCCACTCATGTTCATTGTCAGATCCGTTCCTCTTAATTTTCTTCTGCCCTGTACATACCGCCCCCACAGTCTATTTGTAGCTCTCTGTCTGTTTCTTGTTTCAACCATGTGATTTCTATTTTTTTTTCTGACTCACACTCATCAGTCGGATTTTAAATCTTTTTCACTTTACAATTGTTTTCTTTGCGTTATGTTACTCCCGACACAAGATTGACGTTTTAGTGTAATTTTTATATTATCATTTACTGCTGCTTATTTGGTGGAGTAAGCCCCTTTTCCATTTAGAACTGGGTGAGTCTCGAGTTTGTTTACTTTCGTTTTTGCAAAGTGGTTCTCTCTCTCTCTCTCTTATATATATATATATATATATATATATATATATATATAGCCCGGCCTCTCTTATTTTTATACTAAGAAACAATCGCCAACAATGTGAATGACTTATTGCTGAAGGACCCCCCGCCTAAAAAACAAAAACAAAAGCTTGTTCGTTATCGAACTGTAGATCTTTTTCAGGTCACTCTAGTATGATTAAGTACCTGTTGTTTGGGTTTTCTATTGAAGAAAAAAAATGATTTGTTTTTAGAGTTGCAAATATGCACAAAGAATTAGGGTAAAGTGTTGTCTTTAAAAAGTGATTTCATTTTTAGCTTAGCATCCAAATAGCCCTTTTCCTACATTTGATGTTTAGAAAATTAAATCAAGCAAAAAGTTTTCTCGTCAAAAAGAGGAAGAAAAAAAGGGGGTGCACCCCCCCAAAGCAACAACAAATAAACGACCCCCCCCACAAAAAAAAAAAAAACAGTATTAAATAAGTACTGTCTTTGTAAGCAATTAGCCGTTCTTTTCTTTTATTAAGCATATTTTTTCTCATGTTAATTTTTTTTATTTGCTTATCTAAAACTTTTGCCATCAAATTTTTTTTCACTTTGAATTATTCACAAAATGACACTGACAATTTAAATAGAATGCCGTAATATAAAATCTTAAGTAAAATCCCCAACTTCATGTCAATTCACTTAGGTCTCTTTATTTTACCCCCCCCCCCACATTCTACGATTCTGATCAGTATTTGATTTTTCCCAGTGAACTAAAAGTCACTAGTTGGATTATATGACCTAACTCGCATAGCTTTTATATATATATATATATATATATATATATATATATATATATATTTTTTTAATATACTAGACATGTAGACAAAAAAGTCTCTTGGTTTTAGTTTTAACTTTTTTCCCCTGCTTCCCCGCCAATGACACTAATCAATTTACGAGATCGTTCCTGGTAGTTAGATATAGTAACAGAAAATAGTTTTGTCACGGAATCATTACATTTTTTTTTTTTTTTTTTTTACTACAAAGAAAGAAGAAAAAAAAACTGTGCCAAGTTCATTTGGAGTTTTTCAGTATAGGTTGTTTAATTAAGAGGAATGTGTATGACATTATTGAAACATTAATAGATAATGATAGCTTTATTTCAACAAGCGAAAAGGGCATAATACTTTTAATTTAAACATTCTACATTTTATGCAACAAACGAAAAGGGATAATACTTTTAATTTAAACATTCTACATTTTATGCAAAATATTACATGGATCTATTTTTTAAATTTGTAATAGTAAAAAGTTGATTTGTGTGGGTCGGGTGTGGAAAAGATAGGAGTGGCACTTCACCGAATTGCTCAGTTGTTTTGTATGGATGACTTATATTCATACATTTGAATCTGTAAACTTTTGTTGATATAAACTTTACCTATATATATATATATATATATATATATATATATATATATATATATATATATATATATATATATATAGTATACTTTTTTCTGTATATAACCAAAAATTTATACTGCCTCATATTTGTTAAATTTTGGCTATGAAATGTATACACGCAAATGTAAGTTATAGGACAGAGGTAGTCATAATTTTCATTGTAAAGGTCTTTGATGGCTGTCATAAAACAAAGTTAACTTTTGCCTACTTAATTTAGTGTCCAAAGGAAAAATATGTAGGCATTGTTACAAAGTGACAATGCCACATGAAAAGTTAAGCATTTTGAGAAAATTTAAAATGGACAAATGTTCTCACCAGAGTTGTATCAATTGTTAGTTTTTTTTTTGTGTAAATGAAATGCAATTGTTACTTCACAACTTTTTTCATTAATCACCACCTGTTTTTTTTTTTTTTTTTTTTTTTTTTTTAAAGAGACAGTCAAAGGAATCTTTAATTCTTGTAGATCACTCTTTCTCAGTTTTAGCTACGAGTTTTAATGATAACTACATTTCTTAAGGGCAATAACTTCATGCATCATGAATTCTACATAGCATATCAATTTTGATATTTAAACATTGAATTCTGTATTATAAATCTTGATCTGATGAAAATCGAAAAAATAAGTATATTGTTATTTTGTAATTATAGAATAATTAGAAAAATAAGGATATTGTTATTTTGTAATTTAAATTAAAACATTTCATGCTTTTTTAGCAGTTGTATATTTGCATTTATGTAGGTAAAAACAGACATTTTTTTATTTGTATAAATTTTGATGTACTGGGTGTCCTAAAAGTTATTTTGATATTTAGAAATAAAAGAACATGCATTTTTAGTAATTTATGTTTTCCTTAACATAGAAACATTCATATGTTATGAAAAATGCTGCAATTTACTTCATTTTGTAAAAAGAAAACTTATAGATTTAAAAAAAAAACTTCAAACTTTTATTCTATTTTTAAAACCCTTAGTTGACTTTTGGGACATCCTATATATTTTGATTTATACCATATTGTTAAGATACTAAAAATTTTCTACATAATGAAAAAAAAAGATATATTTCCGATTAGAAGAGCAGTTTGTGGTACAGTAAAAATCTCTCCTTGTAAATTTTCATCAATAAACATGATTTGTGAGGTTAAGATCTAAGAATCTAAAAAGACACTTTATATTTTAAAAGCTTTCTTTGTACAAAGCTTTATAGTGTTTTTATTTATTCATTTATTTTTTAGGCAAGATAAATGATTATCTCACATCATTTGTTATTGTGTGCATTGATCTGTAACTTCAAAATGTTGCCTTTTAGCAATACATTTTGTTCTTGTTCTAATTAAACCCCACCAACAAATCAATGTATTTTATAAACTAATGGATGACAATTCTTTTTTATGTTCATATATTACCAGAAAAAATGGTAGGTACTTTGACTGATTTTATAAAAAGTTTGACAGTTGTAAAAATGTTATAGTATCATTAGTTTTTTATTTTTATTTATTTTTTTTTTGTCTTTGAATTTTTTAAATTAAGAAAAATTGTTTTTAATTTAAAGCTTTGTACCAATGTAGTTGGAGCACAATGTGTGGTGTACCTGTATAAACTTATATTGTCTTGAATATTTGTCATATATATGATGAGACAATAATTGGGTAAAGTTCTGATAAATGTCGAAAAAAAAAAATATATTTATAGTGTATGTATTAAAGATATGTTTAAAATGGACATTTTTAAAAATTTATTTTTTCTGTAGACAAAGTCTTTCAGAGTTTTAATTTTATTCCAAAAGTGATATCTGTAAATAGATTCATGAAGTCTGTCATTGTTAAATGATTTTATATTTTCTTAAATTCTTTGTAAAACAAAAAATATGTATCATTTTGATAGTAATTGTTAACCATGAAAAATCTACAAATATGTTTGTATTTTGATTTTAAAATTTTATTTATCAATTGTTGTAAATTTATTACATTTGTGGAACAAAATGTGGTCATATTTTGTCAACAGTTAAGAAAAAGTGAACTTATGTATAAAATTTTTTTCAAAAATTTTTTAATAAAGAATCTATTTGACACAGTGATGTTTTACTTTGTTTGGTATAACCAAAATTTTTTAAAAATTATTTTTGAGTAGTGTGTGTAATATATTCAAATTTGTGTGTTTATATGTAATATAAAAACGGACAAACAAATTTGAAGTTATTTCCTCACGAAAGCAGGTTTGTTCCAAAGTTGAGGTCAATTCAGCAACACCCATACCTGTAGGTGGGGACAAAAATAGTTTAGCTCAGTATTTCTCTTTTTAAGTTGTTTTGAGCATTAGAGTCTGACCCTACCACTTAAAAACAAAAACAAAAAGAAAACAATGAAGTAAGTGTTGTCTGAGGGGACCAAACCCCAGAAGCTGATTCAAATGATTAATATTCAATAGAATTATTAGTGTTAGCAATACTTGAAACCATCTAACTTGCAAACAAATGAACTCTAATTCATTTAAAAATAAAGTTCTCTTCAAACTAGTCACTTACAAATCACACATATGTGTGTGTGATTTGGTATTAAATAACCCACAAGGGTTGATATGTCCTTAAACCAAATAACCTAACCTAATCCAGATAATTATTCCTAACCACGCATGACAGGATAATTTGAATAAGGATGTAGCTTGACAACTTTTTAAACTAACCTGAAAAAGATCACATGATCTGATAACCCAGCCCATAATTCTTTTCTCGCTCGTAATAGTTATTTTTATTGTAAATGTTGTTAATTCTTCAGGCAAGTTTTTCCTTAATATTTATTAATCTTAATTGAAAAATTGTTGATTTTTTTTTTTTCTCAAAATTCATTATATTTTTTAGTTTAAAAAATGTTTTAGCTACATTCTTGAAGGATTAATTTTGTTGAACATTTGTTATGAAGATAAATTTAAACATAATAATGTGACCTGTTATATCCTGCTGATTTTATAAGACTCATTTTACAGAGTGGAGCAAAAAAGTACAAGAAAATTTATTTTTGATTTTAATAATTATTATTATACATACAGACAACCTCACAAATGCTTTTTTTCATTCAATTTTTCTTTGGTATATTTTCTGACCAGAAAACTTAAAGATTGAAATAGTTGAAGAATTCCTTTAAAAAATCTGCTTTAAAAGAAAATAGAACTTTTTTGTATTTGGTCTGATATAAAATTAATTTGCTTCTTTTAAATTAAAGTATTCAGCACAAAAATGTCTTAGACTATGATTGAACTGAAAAGATTTTTATTTATTTTATTTATTTATTTATTTTTTTTTATTTTTGTTTGAAAAATGTTTCTGGATATAGATTTTTTTCTCTCATTTAATAGGTTTGTCTTATCTATTTATTTCTGTTCAGTTTTGTCTTCATAAACAGGAATTTTCAAGATACTCATTTCCTTTCTAACAATATTAAATGATGTGTTGGATTTGAAACCTTATCAACACTTAAAGTTTAATATTTTAATACCCTGGTCAATTTACATTTGGAGAAAATGTTTATTTTGATAGTCGTTTTTTTATTCATGTCGAAAAGAAACAAAATAACTCATTTATACTTATTTACATATTTATCATAGGAATTCTTTGTCACTTTTTGTAATAATAATATGGTGCTTGCCAAGCATGCCTTGTGTTGTTACCATCACAATTTTTTTTAATTACTCAATTCACCCATTTTTTTGTAATGGAATATTCTGATGTAGAAAAAAAGGGTTATGTGTACATACATGTACATTGTTTTATATAGCTGGTTACAAAACTAATATTTGCTTTTACTACAGAAAAGTTAGCTGACATTAGATTTTACTATAGAGAAAGTCCTCTAACTATATAATATTCTTTTTTTTCCTCCTCTCTTTGAAAAGTTAAATAAAATTCTTTTTGCTATTTTAACACTTAAAAATTTTTTTCTTTTATTTTTGTTTCAACATTACTAAATACTACCTGTATATTTTATCCTTAAAAAGAAGTGTTAAACTAATTTTGGAGTTGAAGTGATTGAAAAAAAAAATTTTATATCTGAGATAAAAGTATTCAAATATTATATGCAATGCTGCTGTGTATAATTTATTTTGTACATCAATTTTATTGTAAAAGAAAATCATTAATAATTTTCACATGTGAGACCAGTTGTTTGTTTTTCTTATTTTTTTCATAATGTTTGTCATTGGTTACCTGTCATTTCTCTGAACCCTGTCAACTGAGGCTGTGGAATATATTAACTGCATCTCTGCAGAGGGGTAAAACTCCACCCCTGACAAGTGTCCTTGATATGATACTAAACAACCTGGTGGAGAGGCTCCAGTAATGCTGGAGTTTTGTGGAATGTGGAGTACCTCTTCATTGCCATCGCTCCCAGGTCTGCTCTGGTCTGGAGTGGTAACATCTGATTGGATACTATCTATGGGTCAACTAGAACTGTTTGACATTTAAACTGAGTTCAAACAAATGACTTATGCTAAATTGAATTGTTTGAAATTGAACTGTTTGATCATTTGTGTGTAAACAAATGACTGATGTTTAACTGAATTGTTAGTGATAACACATCATTCAATAAGTCCTGGGCCTGACATATAGATGGTGCCACTAATAAAAGAATCCATATAATTTTTATAAAGTATTAACCTTCAAATGGCATGTGTCAAAATTTGAGTCCAATCAGATTATTAGTTATAAATTACAGTTATTTAAGCAAAGCTACTATTTAACCAGGCCATTGGCCTAATGAGTAGAGTGTTTGTCAATGGTCCAGGAGACCAGGGTTCAATCCCAGGTCAAGGCATACCAAGGACTCAAAAAATGGTACTTGATGCTGCCTTGCTTAATACTCAGCATTGTAAGGTAAGGATCAAGGGTAAAGTGGAGCAATCCAGGGAATGGAGTAGCACACTCCCCTACATTTTGGTGTAGTAGCTATTGAAAAATGAGCTTGTGGGTCACCCTTGACTAAGGTCGCCAACTTTTTACTGTTGCAAATTTTTAAAACTATGCAAAAATCTGAATTTTGTGTGTTGATAAAGCATTGATTTCTGATAGGGAAAAAGTACTGTTCAAGCAAAGCAATGGCTTGATAAATGTTATTCACACTCTGCTCTGTCGGAAACAACGGTTAAGAGGTGGTATGCTGACTTTAAATGCGGCTGTACTAACACAAATGATTCTGAATCTCAGGTCACCCAAATTCTGCAGTTGTCCCAGAAAACACCAAGAAACTCCACAAACTCATTTTGGATATCGTAAATTGAAGTTGCATGTGATAGCAGAGGAGTTGAAGATATCAAAAGGCAGTGTATTCACCATTTTGCATGAACATTTGTCAATGAGAAAGTGGGTGCTGTGTTTGCTCACAGTCAATTAAAAACGTGTCAGTGATTCAGAGCGTTGTTTGCAACTGTTTCAATGCAAAAAAAGGAGGTTTTGCATAAATGTGTGACAGTGGATGGAACATGGATCCACCACTTCACTCCAAAGTCAAGTTGGTAGTCAGCTGAGTGGACAGCAGCAGGTGAAAGTTGTTCAAAGCGACCAAAGATGCAAACATCAGCAGGCAAGATTTTGGCCTCTGTATTTTAGGATGTGCAAGGTATTTTGTTCATCAATTACCTTGAGAAAGGAAGAACCATCAATAGCAAATATTATATAGCATTATTGGTGTGTTTGAAGGAAAAAATGGCCAAAAAATGTCCACAAAAGAAAAAGAAAAAGTGCTCTTTCACCAAGACAATGCACTGTATCACAAGTCGATTGCAGTGATGGCAAAACTACATGAATTGTTCATTGAATTGCTTCCACACCCACCCTATTCTCCAGATCTGGCCGCCAGCAACTACTAGCTGTATGCAGACCTTAAAAGAATGCTCTAGGGAAAGAGATTTGGCTCTAATGAAGAAGTGATATTGTAAACTGAGGCATATTTTGAGGTCAAAGACAAATTGTTCTACAAAAAAGGCATCGAATTGTTACAGAAGCATTGGAATCAGTGTATCACCCTAGAAAGAGACAGTGTTAATGAATAAAGTCAAATTTTGCCTAAAAGTTGTTGTTTTATTAGTTAGGTCTGGGACTTATTGAGTGATGTGTTACATAGGAATACTTGAAATCATTCAACTGTGTACAAACAAATGAGTAATGTTGAATAGAACAATTAGTGTTAAATAGCAATACTTGTAACTACTGTCTGCAAACAAAATAGAATTATAAGTGTTAGATAGCAATTATTGAAACCATTTAACTATGTAGAAATAGTAGCAATACTAGTGTGCAAACAAATTAGTTCTTACTCATTTAAAAATGAAATTACCGACAAACTGATCTCTTACATATCATGTATATCTATTTAAATGTGTGCAAATGAATGAATGATGTAAAATTGTTTCTGTTACATACCAATAGTTGAAACCATTTAACTGTGTGCAAACAAATGTGAACTCAGGCTCATTTAAAAAATATTCAATATATATGTATAAACAGGATTTGGTATTGTATAACCTACAATGATTGATATACCATAAAACCCAACCCAACCCAACCCACATTTCTCTATTGTCAGGTAGTCAAGTATTTGAAACATGATAACCTATGTAAACAGGTCTTGGTTAGTGTACGATTTATGCAATCTCTTCTGGTTGTTCTTGCTTTCTGGGCTTTACCTTCCATCCTTTCAAGTGTGAAGTGTCTAAACAAGTTAAAATATTTCAGATATCACTCTTTTCTATTTGAGAAATAATTAGTTTTTGTTGAAACCTCCAAACAAGGCCTGTGTTAGGCTCTAATGCCCCCTCCCAACCATCTATGATATAGAGCCCCCACTCAACTACAAGCTGGCTCCCCACTAACCTTCAGGGGTAGTACACACCCACCCTGCCTCCAAATATTTGGTTGCTATTCAAAATGCACTTTTTTTCCTTTTTTTCAGATGTAATTATTAAGAAGAAAGCCTTTTTTTTCTTTTATTTTCTATTTTCAAAGCATTTGAAAAAACAAAAATAAAAACTTGCCAACATCAAGATTTTATACAGTAATCTTTAGAAGATAATTAAATATTAGCATAGTTCCTGTTAAAACTTACTAATGTTACATATAGATTAGCATTTCTGTCTTGGATCAGATTGTATCTATGAAAATTCTATAGTTCTTTTAAATATTTTAGGATATGAAATTACTGATAAATATAGTTATTTCTGAATGTATAAAATACTTCCTCAAAAAGAAGAAAAATCAGATGTATAACATATATATATAGGATTCATTTAATTTTAAAAATTTCATTTAAAAAAAAATCCTTATTGAATTTCAAAAGATCAAATAAATATCTAAATCAGATTTGTTTGGTTTTTATATATATTGTATTAATATTTGGTTCAAATTTTAAGCTGAAAATGAAGCTTTTATTTATTTTGTTCAATGTCTTAGCAACCTTATCTCATTAGTGAGTAACCATAAACTGTCATGGTAACATGAGGTGTTATTTGACAATAAACATGGCTTGTGTTACCCTAACAATAAAATTTCTCCTTATTTTGTCATTAGACCAGGTAATGTGACTTATCAAACTGTGTTTTATATATAAAAAATTGCAAGTATAAAATTTCAAAGTAAGGTAATATCACTAAGTTTATTGAATTTTCAATATAAGCTTTTGTGGAACTGATACTAAAAACTTGCCAGAAATGAGATCATATCAGAAAACTTTACATTTCACTTTGTTCCTCTAATATAGTGATTTCTAACCTTTACTAGGCTGCTGCCCTCTTGGCTCCAATGCTACATTCCTCATAACAAACAAACACCATTTTCTTGATGTTAAGTTGATTGCAGATGTAAAATGATGAATGTAACTCTCTTGCAGATGTAAAAATGCAATAACTGTTTGTCTCTACTCTGTCTGATCTGTGGTATATATATCCAGTTTAGATCATATCTTCATTAAACAAATATTTGTACTTATAACTCCAACATTGGAACCCAAAATAAAATATACTTTTGATGTATAACAGTATTAATCTAATTTGTTACTGAAGTGTTCGTGATTTAGATTTTGTCCCCCATCCTACACAAAAAAATCCTGTCAGAATGTATATGGTTTAGAAGGGTTAACTCTTGTATACTATATACATTTTGGGAGGATTATTCTCTGGCTATACAATACCTTTTGACCCATTAATATCTTGCTTTGGTCATTTCATAGCCATCTTGATTGTCAGTTGGCTCACAATATTTATTGCCATCAACAGTACATGCTCTTGGCCTACAACCACTGCTGTTTGTCATTCTTGTATGACCAAGCACAAATGGCATATAATAGTGAGATTTTTATAAGAGCAATACACTTAAAATGTTCAAATTTGAAGTGAAGCTAGTTTCAGTCCACTTTGCAAATGAAAGATAATTTTTAGGGTTCAGTGTTTGTGCTGAATGTTTCTTATTCATTTTTTCATTAAAATTTTTAATATAACTGAAATGGTAATTTGAATCCTTCATGTCTTCTTAAATAAAAAAACATCACTATCATTGTTTCAACAGCAATACAATGGATTCACTGACTATTCAGAAGTAAAATCATCTACCTGCCTCCTCCAACTTCAAAAATTAGGTGATCTATCAATTGAAAATGACAAAATAAATCATTGATTTTGATACATGTTTCTCATAGATGGAAGTTACTATATTGCTTGATGATTCAGTAGCATATACTCCTCTATGACTGATTGGTATTATTGAATTTAATTTTAAACACAGGCAATAGTAGACCAAATCTGACTGGTTCATCTGGAAAGGTTTATAGATGAACTTAGTTTGGAAGATTTTCTGGATATATTATTATTTTTTCTTGTTTCAAAAGTCCTTTATTCAGAAACTTTGAACAATATCTTAAATCTTTTCAGATTTTTTTTCATTGGCATGTGCTACATGCAGCTATATTCACCTTTTATGTATGACTAGATACATTTACTTTATTGATCTGTTTTATCATCTGTTTGTACACATTGTCAAGATCTTGGTATGGATATTCTACAGCTGTTACTTTTTCTAAGTTGAATGAAATGAGAGCTATGAAAAACTATCTCCCTCTTCCTTTAGGGAAGGTGGAAGCATCTGTTATCTTGAGTTAATAAAGTAGACTGATAGCATGTGTCAGAAGCAAGTAGAACTACTTGGATCTCATTTTCAGTTTGGTGCATAAGAACATTTGAAATGATAACTTGAAGATTGAAATTTAGTTTTAAGATGGTTAAAATGTGATTGATCAATGTTTTAATTGTTTTTTGGTTATTTGTCTATATATTACTAAAGTTATCATGTTTTATATATATATATATATATATATATATATATATATATATATATATATATATATATATATATATATATATATATATATCCAGCAAAATGATGCATAGCAAAATTTCGAGGAGACCAATGCACTTAAAATGCTATAGTTTAAAGAATAAAGTAATTTCCAGTTCAATTTGTAATTAACTGAAAGTCATTTTTTAATCATCCAAATTCTTAATATAACAGATAACGATATGAAATGCTAATTAGAAGTCTTCACTGCTTGAAGAGAAGTAGGAGTATAATCATAAATCATTGTTACAATGGGAACTCAAATAACTTTGTCTGTTGTCTAGTTTATTATAATTTTAAGAAATCTGAAACCTTTTTGAGGTTAAAATTTCAGTGGCTTAAACACCTTTTTCCTGCAATGTCTGATGTCATTTGTTATACTGATTGCTTGTGTATGACTTGAATAAATTGAGTAATAAGCTATTTTTAAGTTTGCATTTATTAAATTGTCTTTCTTTTATTTTTAAATTTTCCTTTTACATTCTTATCTTTTATCCCTGTCAATAAAAATTATAACGATCTTTTTAATAAATAAGAAAACTGTCTTAATAGTAGCATGGTAGACTGGTACGAGTCTTTACTACAAAATTAAAAAATGTTTCAAACTGATGACTTTTCATAATTTTAGATATTCTTTTAGCCTTTTAAGGAGAGAAATATAACCTTCTTTAGCTTAGGAAGCAGTAGCTAAAGTTGGTTACATATTAAGAGAATCAAAACATCTTTCAAAATTCCATTGCTTTCCCAAGACAACTGAATCTCTTCTTTGTATCTTTGATAGAATCAACACAAGGTTTCAATTGAGTCATTCATTTTAACAGCATGTCAACCTGTCTGGGGTTATATTATGCCAGAGATTAGGGGATTTTGTAGATTATATATTTATATTTACATTTTTTTGTGGAGTTAATTTTTTTTTTGCACATGGTTATATGATATCTTATCTAATACAAATTTACAAACAGATTTATTGAACCATAGATGAGACCCTAACAAGTACTACCACTCTAGGTTGTAATGGGCCTGGGAGTAATTGCAATGAAGGGGTATTCTGCACTTCCCATATTTTCAGGACTGGGGCCTCTCCACCAGATGCAGTTTAGCATTTTTTTTGCAGAGGATAGTCTATGTATTCTAATCCCTGCTGACTGGTCATACATTTCAGTTTGTTTATGTTCTTCAGGCATAACATATGCATGGAAAGTGAGGGTCTCTTAATAATTCAAAAGAAAAATAGTTGCAAATTCTTAAATTATCTTAGCAGTCACATTGATAAGTAAATTGGTGACTGAAGTCGAGGGCGACCAGAAGGCTTCTTTTTCAATAGCTACTTCACCGAGGTGTAGGGGAGGGCACTACTCCTTTCCCTGGATTGCTCCACTTTACCCTTGATATATACCTTATAATGCTGAGTGTTAAGCAAGGAAGCATTAAGTACCATTTTTAAAGTCTTTGGTATGACGTGACCTTGGATTGAACTCGTATCTCCCAGACCATTGATGAACACTCTACCCACTAGGCCAATGAGCTGCTAGCCACATTGGTAATAGTAGTTATTCTGTTTTTTGGGTTTTTTTTTAAATTTATTTTTCCAGTTAAGCATATTTGTTCCAATATTTTATGTGGATATATTCTCACACCTTTTCTTTGTTAAATTTCCCAACACCTTAGTTGAGTAAGGGAAATGGTGTTAAATTCTATTTTAGCTTGACTTATACAATGAGCCTAAATTGATGTATGCTGCCTCTTTCTGCTTCTTTAATTTCCGTTGATGCTCTCTATTTTGTCCAAGAAGGTTCAATTGTCTAGAAAAAAATTGCAACGTTGTAACTTTTCTCAAAGTTATAGAACTGAGATTTTCAAACTCTTGACATTTTAGTGTGTTGATAATAATCTCTTGTTATAAAATAAAATCAAATCTGATTAATTTTTGCAAAGATTTCACTTTATATTCATTCTGACGTTTATATTTGTCTTGGCTAATAATATTTTATTACTCAGAAAAAAATCTTTAAAAAAGTGAGTTCCTAATACAAAAGGTTTTAAAAGCATTTTCTAATATGTGAGACAATTTCTTCTCCATTAGATAAAATTTGTAAATTTTTAATGCTAGTATATTCTTGCCTTATGAGACAGCTGTCAACACCAACTAAAATAATTTTGGCAATAAAATCTCTATATACAATGGTTGGACAGAAAATTGTGCACATTCATTTTCTCTCTCTCTCTCTTTTGGGGAGGGGGCAAATAAAAAAAAAAAGAAGTAAAATTGTTTTGAGACATTGAAGTGTGAGAAAATTTCCTTGATATATTTTAACTGAAAATGCAAATAAAACTCTTTACTTACACATACAAGATGTGTTGAATACTGCCTCACCTGAGGATTAGCAACATGAGTTGTGAGTTTTTATCCTATTTCATACTTGAAATATATTGTGATATTACTCTACATTTTTGTGCATAGAACACTGTAAAGATTTTACTGATTAAAAATGCTTTAATTATATAACAAGAACAATTAATATATCTGACAGGATGAAAGAAATGAGATGTAAAAAATATTCCATCAAATTAGTTTTGAGGTCTTATTTTTCTCTCTCTCTCTCTCACACACACAAGGACTGATTGATAAATAAAGTCTCCCATCTTATAAAACAAATTTTAGACAATATTGAATAATAAAATTGGTATCAAAAGGAACTAAATTCATTTTTCAATATAAACTTTATTTAGTGTTATATATATCAAAATGAATAGGTCTGCAAATGATTTCAAATTTGGTATTTAAGGTTTTTTTATTTATTTATTCATTATTATTTAGTTCTCTTCAGGCATTTGAATTTTGGTTGTGTGTTTTTGATAAGTTGTTTTATGTAAATGTACTGTGGGTTTCCTCTAGTTGATTTTTATGACTGAATGTGAATAGTTTTCAGTTGATTGGTTACATATATAATTGAACACAATGAAGCAGTAATTTAAAGAATAAATTAGTCATCTTTTTTATACAGAAGCAAGATTGGTAGAAGGGGAGTGTATTTCTGTTGTTAATCAACTTGTTTTTTCTCCCAATCATAGTCATTATATTGATCTTGAAATGATGAAAGCTTAATCTGACTCTGATAGATTTGAGCATGATATATTTAGCTCTCCTAAAACAATTTTCAATTCTTTATAAAGTAGGTGTTATGTTGACCAAAATATTTTTTTGATAATTGTCACTACTCATAAGGTACTTCTCTCTCTTTCCTTGTGTGATTGATAAAATTCTGTTGGTCCTCATGAGAATTAGGAGCCAAGGACTCCTTCGAAAATAGAAAAGTATCTCTAGCATTTCCTCCAAACCTGAACTTAAAATACTGTTAAATATCTTTAACACCCAAAGTAAAACTATCCACTAGACTGAAATGGTATGTTTTATAAATTCATAGTATCAACAATATCGGCTGAAAGAGAGGCAATACAATATATGTATAGTATATATGACATGCAAACTCTGCAGATGATCTAGCACTTTTTGTAAGTATACCTGTGCAAGCTGAATCCCTATTGCATAGCAGGAAGCATGGGCCTCTATGTGAAAGCAAAGAAACAGTTCATGTGCTTTAGATAAGAAAGAGCCATCTCCACTTTAAGTGGTAGGTCTCTAAAATCAATTGACAAGTTCATGTATCTTGGCAGCAATATCTCATCTACTGAAAGTGATGTTTACATATGCTAAGCAACAGAAGGACCTGTTATTGATAGGTTATTGATCGTAACAAAATTTTATCTGTCCGATGAAATAAAATGGGATTTCTTCCAAGCTGTGTCAATACTACTGTATGGATGCACCACATAGATGCTAATGAAATGCATAGAGAAAAAGCTAGATGGGAACTACTCAAGAATGCTGTATGCTATCTTGAACAAATCCTGGTAGCAATACCCCACAAAACAGCAGCTGTATGGCCACTTACACCTCATCTTACAAACCATCTAAGACAAGCAAAACATGCTAGGCACTGCTAAAGATGCAAGGATAAAATCATGTGATATTCTTTTATGGACTCCTACACATAGACATGCCAGCATTAGCCAATCAGCAAGGACTTACATCAGCTCTATGAACACTGGATGTAGTTTAAAGGACCTGCCAAGTGTGATAGATGATAGGGACAGATGGTGAGAGAGGGTTAGGGAATTTGGTGCTGTCAGTGTGACTTGATGATGAAATATATTTTATGCATTTATGACTTATCAAATTTCTGATGATGCTCTCTGCCAATTATCTAGATCTCATCCTAGAAGAGATTCAGTTGTCTGGAAAAAAAAAAGTCAGAATGTTAATAACACTTCTGAAAGTTATAGACCATAGTTTATTAGTTTTCTTTATATTTTCTAATCTGAATGTTGTCTTTGATTTTCCACAATTAGGTCATAAAACTTAAAGAAAAATTTTTTTCTAAATCTAAAAAATCCCATTTAATTATTGATGGCAAACTTGAGAATAATCAAATCCATGACAGTTAAGGTTACGCTATAAATCAACATTTTTAGTATATTCTGGGTTTAGTATTTGCTTTCTAAGCACTTAGTTTATTTTTTGGTTTCTTTTGTGGTCCATCTGTTTGATGGTAGGAGGGTCTTCCTAAATTATTAACTGTTGTTATAAATAAATTTTTACTTTTCTTGTTTTTCAGGCAATATGATGATGAAGATGGAATGGATGAAGTCCCTTTGATGTTTAATGGTGAGGACTTCAATATGGATGAAAGTGAATCTTTGATGAAACAAAAGAGGTCCAGGTGTCCACGCCTGAGAACCCTTGGATATTACCTCTCCGAAGGATGGTGGCATGCATGCTGCGGGTAATTATTTTCAAGACTTCTTCTCTTTTTCTTTCTTTTTTCTGAAAGATCTCTTCTGCAGCTTTCAGATAAGTGTTTATCATTCCAAGTATTTTGACCCCTTTATTTTTGTTACTGCAATAGTTTGACTAGTCCATTCTACAGCCAAAGAAAAGTCTCCATGGTGTAGTGGTTAATGTACTACACTGGGACCTTGGAGTAAACTAGTTTAACTCCAGTTACACTATTCACTTTAGGACTAATACCCTTGGGAAAGGTATGGACCCCCTTATCCTCCCAGCTATGAATTAAATAGTACTACTCCTGTTCTTCAACAAGGATAGCTTTGTCTGTAAATGACCTACATAGGTTTGTAGCAGTATAGTTTGTCAATTGCATCTTAATCAAATAATTGATGGATTCATTGGTATTGTATAACCTCAGAATTTTTTTCCAACTCTACAACAAGGTCCAGCTTGGGTTGATGCTTCTCTAGAACTGACCACTGCCTGTTGACTCTTTGCAGGTAATAAGGCTTTAGCCAAGTAAATAACCATACAACAGAAAAACAAAACAAAACAATATAACTGTAACTGTTAACAAAACCCAGTATAAACTAGATTGCCCTTCTCATTATGCCTCACAAGCTAGATTATCATTCCCATCATGCTCCATCCTACAGTATATAAAGAGATACTTGCCATATCTTCATCTGATGATTGCATAAGCAAAAAACTGGCAGTTGCCAAGCTCTGTTGACCTAGATCTATATATATTCTCTTGTAAATATAAGGCACTCTTTATTCATAAATATAACAAACCATATAACTATATTATTAATATACAACTCTTAGGAAATTAGTTGAGCACTCAAGCTTTATTTATTCCTAATCACTGACAGGGAGAAAAATAACTTTGACAATTCACGTACCTAGGAAGCAGCGTCGAATCAACCGAAAAGGACATCGAAACGAGGCTAACGAAAGCATGGACAGCTATCAATAGGCTATCGATTATATGGAAATCAGACCTAACCGATAAAATGAAACACAGTTTCTTCCAAGCAGCGGTCACATCGATACTGCTATATGGATGCACTACATGGACGCTAACAAAACGGCTGGAGAAGAAACTAGATGGCAATTACACAAGAATGCTGCGTGCAATCCTGAACAAGTCCTAGCAGCAACACCCCACAAGACACCAACTGTACGGCCACCTGCCCCCTATCACGAAAACTATTCAAGTTAGACGAACCAGACATGCAGGACACTGCTGGAGAAGCAGAGATGAACTCATAAGAGATGTACTCTTATGGATCCCCACACATGGCCGCGCAAAAGCAGGGCGACCTGCTCGAACGTACATTCAGCAGCTATGTGAGGATACAGGATGTTGTCTTGAAGACCTACCTAGGGCGATGAACGATAGGGAGGAGTGGCGAGAGAGGGTCAGGGATATCCGTGCTACCAGCACGATATGATGATGATGACTATCTAAAGAGCATCCCTACTCTCCAACCCTCTTACCATAAGTTAATACTAATAGAAAAAAATAGAGAATTTTATAAAAAGAGTAAAATGGAAAACCTCACCCTATCATTGATGGTGCTGCAGTTTCAGTAGCAAGTTTGTTTTTTCAGAGTGAATTTGCTAACCCCACTCCACCTGGTTTTCAATTCAGTTATCCTTCTCTTAGACTGGTTGCCAACCAAGATCAGAGGAATACTGGTTTGCTACTTTACTTATAGCTCGAGAAGAGATGCATTTATGTCTTTCCCAAGAGAATTTGTGCAAAGTTGAACAAAAAAAAAAACAACAAAAAAATGTCTCAAATGGAATTTGAACTTGGCCTGCCAATTGCATTTTCCATATCCCTCACCCTTGGACCTGAGCCATATACTTTGAACTTAGTTTTAGCTGATAATGGATTCTAACAAAAGAACCAGGAACAATCCTAGTCATAATTATTGGCACCCATAAAATTTGATTCCATAATGTAAAATAATTTTTTGAAAACAATACAAAAAATAAAATGAATCTAGTGAAACAGCTTTGATCTATTGACAACTTATAACTGTTAATGTGCCGGACTGCAAAATTGTAGTTAGCAAGTTTGAACTCCAGTCTTGCCATTATGTTCACATTAGGAAATGTATTGACCCATCTTATCATCCAAGCTATGAGTTAAATAGTACCACTACTGTCTTTCAACAAGGATTGATTTGGTATTGAATAACCTACAAAGGTTGATATGCCATTAAACAAAGAAACCAAACCAAACATCTCCTGGTTGATAAAGAACAGCAAATGATAAAACAAATTTAAATTTGATATAAACTGAATAAATTTAATTACAAAGCAAAGTTTATAAATGAACATTGTCCATTTTATCAAAAGATAGTTTAAATTTCATTATTTTCTTTTTATTTCTTAAGACATAGCAAAAAAAATGAAAGTGGCAATAATAATGCTTAGGACTGTATATTGCTAGATAACAAAATTTTGGAGATCTGAGGAGTATGGAGTATCCTTTCATTGTTATTTCTCCTTGGTCCACTCTGACCTGGAGTGGTAGTACCTATTAGGGTTCCATGTATGGGTTGGATAGTACTGTTTAAAAATTATTCATATTTAATAGGACCATGAAAAAAAACCTCTTATATAATCACACAAAAAATGTAAATATGAATGTAAAATGACCACAATTCAAGAACAAAAATAATCATTTCCTATTTGGTCAGACTATATTTTTTTGGCAATTTCTCGAATTTTATTTTTGTCAACTCCTTTAATGTTCTGCACCTGATAATTTTAGCTTTACATTTTTTTTTCTGATTTCATTTTACTTGGCAGTATCCATTTTGTAAAGTAATGCACACATACAATTGGGTCAGCTGTTTATAGAACTTTAGCTTTGTTTGACTTGGATTATCACACTCCCCCTGTCTATTGACTTGCATAATCCAGCATAAGTTTTGTTTGTAACACAACCACCTGTTACTGTCATAATCGGATAATTACTATTTGTCTGTTTGGAGATCCTGTCTTTTAATAAAATGGACAATGTTAATTTTTAGATTTTGCTTTGTACTTGAATTTATTCTGTTTATGTTAAATGTGTCAAGGAATTGAGATTTAACATAGACTACAATTATATATATATATATATATATATATATATATATATATATATAGATTGAGGGAGTGTAGAGCACCCCTCCCTTGTCATTACTTCCAGTTCTCCCTGATTTGGAGTGGTAGTACCTGTTAATGTCCATTCTATGGGTCAAATAGATCTGATTAAAAATTATTCATATTTGATAGGACAATGTACAACAAAAACAAATACCTCTTAAGAAAGGACTTCACAAAAAAATGTAAATATGAACATGATATCCTTACCTCTAGACATTTTATGGCTTGAGGTAAGGATATTTTATCACTTGACTGGTTGATGTGCTCTTAAAATCAATCAGTTATATATCAACATGGACTTACCCACCAGAACAGAGCTTCTGGGATGGGATCTAGTAAGATATTCTTTTTCAGATTTTGGAGTGGCAAAATTTTTTTTTTAAATCTTAAAAAATAGTTATCTTATTTTTACTTGATCAATAACCAGGGTTTCTTAAACTTTTTACTTGATTCACCCCTTGTAAGCAAATTAATTTCCATTCACCTCCAAATGAATTAATTAAATATTAAATAACAAAACATAATTAATTTACCAATGCTTATTATAATTTACATGAGAAAAGAATTGGAAAGCTATATATGCTAATGCATTTTTTAATTGTTGAATTGTTTTTTTAATAGAAAGGATGGGTTTGGTGAAGACTGAAGAAATCATGAATATTAGGTTGCAGGTTTGTGAGTTTGAGCTACAAATCTGAACATTATATGTTCAAAGTGCTTTTGGGGGAGTCCTCATGGCATCGTGGCTAATTTGCTGGACTGCAACATTGTAGTAAGCAAGTTTGAACTTCAGTTGTGCTATTACATTCACTTTTGAACTAATACTCTTGAGAAAGGTATGAAGCCCCTTATCCTCCTCAGCTATGGGTTAAATAGTATTACCACTGTTCTACAAGGATGGCTTTGACATTAAATAACCCAAAAAGGTTGGTATACTATTAAAAAAAGAAACCAAACCGAAGTGCTTCTCTGTTTGCTTAGTAAATAATGCACATGGCTAGACCCAAGTTCCACCACATACAAACTTTGAAAAGCTGTTAAAATGGGCTCAATAGTTGCTCTAAGTTTGGGATATTGTTTTCAATACCTGGCAACTAATGATCTAGCGAGTGTGTGTGTATATATATATATATATATATATATATATATATATATATATATATAGGTGTCCGTGGCGTCCTAGGAAATGGATATGGTGACACGAGTTCAAATCCTGGACGAGACTGATTGCATTTCACATAACACTAATACCCTTGGGAAAGGTATGAATCCAATTATTCTCCCTCCAGCTATAGGTAAATAGTAGGGCAGACTGGGTTCTTCAGCCTTGGTGAGGCAACTAGTCTAGGAGAAGGAAAACTCTGAATTGAAACCTGTTAAATTCCGCTTAAAAACTGACCTTGTGTCATATCCTGCCCAAGCGGTGGGGATTGGTATTTCAATCATACATCCTAGATACATCAAGGTAGGTCTTCAGTGATGCACTGTCTACATCGCCGATTTCGGGTTATATGCATCATATTGGCTCTGACAGAAACCCTGGCATGACTCTGGAAGAGCCAAGCCACCTCCTTGATTGCGACGTGCTACGCTCGTGCCTCTACCAAAGCAAAAAGAAGTATAATATGGCTGGATTTCGGCTGTTCTTATACACATCTGTCCTTCAGTAACAGCCAATGAAAAACAGGGCATTCCACACTCCTCTACTATATATAATACCATCTTTACCTCATCCGGTTTCGGTACGGAGGTAAGATGATATTTTTAATACTCGTACACTTAACAAGACTTACATATATTCCCCCCCCCGCTAATCTAGCCTATACTAATACTTCCAAACTAACATGAAATAAGCCCCTACTCTAACTATTCAGTCAGTCTTTAACTCTTATCTTATACCCTTATTCAAAGCCAAAAAAAAAAAAAAGGAAAAACTCCCATTTATTTGGCTCACGAAATCATTTGCTACAGATTAACTCATACTTATTTGCCTAGATCTCCCTCCCCGTTTGTTAATAATCTATGCTCATATTGCCAATCTAATGCAGGTATATATATATAAATATATATATAAAAATGCAAACTAATAAATTCATCACCTGTTGACCCTTATACTTTTATTCATGCTGCCAAAATTTTATTCATCTCCAGGGATCTATATGGATAACTTTGAGAAGCCCTAGTCTAGCCAAAGGAATCTATTTCCTCAACCTTCTTTTTACATTCAAGATAGGTTGTTAAAACTACTACCTGGTATTGCTGATAGCTTATTAGGTTACCCATTTAGTATAAAGACCAACCCAGGCCTGGAGTGAAAGTTGCCAATTCACACATTGATTCCTAGTCTACTTAAGTGTGAGAATAGGAGATTGTTGATACATATTGAAGTATTCAGCAACTCTGACAGTCCTTGTTATCAACAGTAACTGTCTTAACCACAGAGTGAATGACACCATTGTCTTTTGATATACAGTCAGAAACTATCATTGAATATGACCTTAATTCTTAACATATCAGAACATTATCTTAATATTAACATGACCATTTTACTTTGACACTGGTCTCAGCTAATCGGTTTCTATCATGCTCTATTGCTTTCACAAAAATACAACAACAGAATTAGAATTGTAATTAAATATCCTTTATCCTTTTTATTTATCTATTTTTTTATTCCATAAAATTATACTTAAAAAGCAAACTATGTATTTACCCAATCCCTTTACCATAGGCAGGATGTGACTCAAGGTCAGTTTTTGAGTGGAGTTATAGCTAGTTTGAATTTAGTTTTCCTTCTAGATTGATTACCTAACCAAGGCTAAAGAACTTGGTCCACTCTACTTATCAATACCTGAGGAACAACAGATGGATTCGTGACTTGTCTAAGGGTGTTAGCATGAAGTGAAATGTAAACATCCCCATCCAGAACTTGAACTCTGCTCACCAATTCCATTTCCTATGAAGATAGCCATTATGCTCAGCAAACTATGTATACATAAAATTTCTATCATCAGATGTTATATTGATGGTAGAATGCAGTGACAGTCTATAAATATCTTATCAAAAAGTCAAGATTTACTATTGTTTAAATTCTAAAGATTATTTTTATATTTTCATATTTTATTTTTAAATTCTAAAAAAATTACAAGATCAAAATATCAAATAACATTTTCAGTGTAATCTAAGACTGAAATTTGAGAAACTACTGATTAATTTTTTCCTTAAATTTTAGATATCAAAATCATTTCAACAGATTTAAGCTGATTATTTTCATTTGAACATTTTTCAAATTAGTTCTACTATTGTTGTTATCTAAAAATGAAATTAAAGACTCTATTTCTAATATCACAGAAAATAGTCTAATACAGCACTATTTAAAGTTGTGGTATGCTAGTCATTGACTGCTGGTAAGTGGCAAGTTTCCAGTTTCACATTATCATAATATGCAATTGTAACGTTACCCCGCTCACCCCCCCTACACACGTTCATCAACTCTTCGAACCATTCGCTTCTTGGCCGGTGATCAACTAGTGGTTCCGAGGGGGGTAATGCACATTTCTTGCCACTATAAGAATACGATCGGGGGGACAGGAGAAAATAAAACAAACGAACAAACACGAACAATGCTTGGGGTTAACTCAAGAGCAGATGGAGAGTTATGCAACACTTTCCATTCCTGATAGCATATATGGACTAACGCTAGCGTGGGTTACTAGCGAAAATTCCACAAAGCAACTGGAATGCCGACTCATCTTGACTCAATCTTCTTCGCTGGACCCTATCTTCTCTGCTACTGTCTCTGGAGTCGACCTCATCTGTCCGTAGTTCCACGCCAACTCTTTCAGCTCCTTTGTCCGACTCTCTTCTCGCGTCCTGTTACCTCTTCTGGCCACGCCGAGATTTCAAGTCCAAAAACCCTTTGTCTGGTTTCGCGCCAAAACAGACAAAGGAATCGTCTGCTTGGTAGGCCACCTATATAGTGTTACACAATATAAAAATGAAAATTCATAAAATCTTTCTGTATTGTTTGATATTCTTTTTACATGATCTGATTCAGTACAACAGATAAAAATACTTGAAACATGATTGGAAATGAAAGCTATACATAAACTCGCTACCGGTACATGGAAAAAATGTTATGCCCCATCAGATAGGTTGAGAAACACTGGTCTAAAAGATATAGCATTTTAAAGTAAGAGGAATTTTATATTACATAAAATAAACCTACAAAAGTTTTTACATGTTGAATGAGTTGATATTATATTCACATGCAAATTGCATATATGAATAGCCAGTGTTAAAGTGGTTCTTTCCATGATGGAAGTTATTTTAATGTTTAAATTCTACAAAAATTACATTTAAAAGAAGAAACTGAAGTTTGGTGTTTAAAATTTTAAGGTCTAGTATTTGTTTATCAAACATGTTTTTTCCTCAGTCTTGCTTCAGTTATTTCTATATTCAAGTGTCATTATTTAGTTTATCTATAGATGATAGGTTTTTCTGATAAACCAGATTACAGTAAGGGTAGATAACCTCTATCTATAAAGTTTGAAATTGATATTATTTATCAAGCCATGTTTTTTCTTTTTTTCTTCTTCCATGTTGACATAAATGATCTGATAAATGTACCTTGGGGAATTGACTCTAGTTTACCCCACCCTTTTTTCTTGCCAAATAAGGTCACAAAAAAGGAACAGTAATAGTGGGGGTTGGCCATCCCTGAGTTGATAAGTTAAGGATTAGAATAGGTAGTTTGCTCAATGTTGTACTTGTAGTGCTAAGCGTGACTTGTGAATTGATGTTAGCAAGGTAGCCATATTATTACCATAGTAGGTTTGATCTTCATTATGTACTCTATTCTAGGGGTTCTGTATCAAACTAATCTAAGATTAAAAACCTTGATAAAAGTGCTGAGAACAGGAGGTTACATGTAGAGGAATGAACTAGTGATAGTCTATATTAATAATTTGGAAAAGTTTGCATATCAAATGTGAAACATAAAAACTTACTGGACATAGAAAATTTTAACATGAAAAGTTTTTGTTTCTCATGGGGGAAAAGAGTGTTCTCATTGGAAAGAGAAAGAGAAGGTCTTAAACAATAATCAGCTGGTAACCATATAGCTGCAAATCAAAACCAATGATACAGGGGTGGGGGGAGTACCCATAGAATAACGGCTAAAGTGCTGGACTGGAGCCTTAAAATAAGTGAGTTCAAACTGCAGACTTACTATTACATTCACTTTTGGACTAATACCCTTAGGAGAAGTGTGAATCTCTTAAACTCCCCTCCCAGTTTTATGTTAAATAGTATCACTGCTGTTCTTCTACAGGGATTCCTTTGGCATTAAATAACCCACAAAAGTTGATATGCCATTAAGCAAAGAAACCAAACCAATGATACAGAATTTAAGTTTTATGATTGTCAAGCAAAATCAAAAAAAGAAAATTAATCAATTTCAAAAGAAAAAAATCAATTTGTCTTAGAAATAATTCACAGTTAATTAAACTGATTTAATTCTGTTTATGGGTAGTTATTCAAGCTAGATATGTGAAATAATTACATAGCATTGTTGCTTTTGTTAGTACTAAAAATTGGGACAAAAGCAAAAATGTTTAAACTGATAAATTTTAAATGTCACTCATTTAAAACAATATTTCTTTAGAAAACACTGAAATTTTTCACTGAACAAATTTAACTTCATCTTTTATGTGGATTTATCTTTTATTTTAACAATGATCAATTGCAAGGGGTTGGTGGAAGTTTTAAAAATCCAAATCAAACAATGGTTCGTTCAAGAAATAAAAAAAATTATCAAGATGAATAATGTTTGGAAATTAAGATAAGACAGTTGGAGAAAATTATAACTATTTAGTTAGATTTGAATGACTTTAACCGGTAGTCTCTGTAGCCTGCCATGTCAAGCAACTGTCTTGCTTTAGACTTATTCTTTCTGAACAAAAAGAAATTACGATAGGACATACTGGTAAAAGAAAAAATAATTAACAATGCTTCATTGAAGAAAAAAAGAAAACTGTCCATTTAACCTTGTTTCTCTTTTCTATTTCTGTACTGTCCACCATATTCTAGACAAACTATTTTTCTAAAATAACTATTTTATTCCCCTCTAATTGTATCCCAAGGGCCAACCACTGACTGCATAATACTGTGGCATGACATCCTTTCAATACAAAAATTACCTTACTCATAAGGAGCTCATGCAAATATAAATTATTGCTTCAGGTATATTTGGCACAACCATACCACCTCTGACATTAATGTTATGGGTATATAAAGAATATTCATAAAATTATAATTGCAAAATAAAATCCAAATACCTCAGCTTAGATATAACTTCTCATGGTTAAAAAGAAAAAGTGCTACTTCTCTCTCTCTCTCCTCCCTTTCAATATTCATCATGACACACACACATATATATATATATATATATATATATATCTGTCTGTCTCTCTCTCTCTCATATATATATATATATATATAGGTGTGGGTGTAATTTTATGTATGCTGAGGATTAAATGATTGATTTTAACAGCATGTCATCCTGTCTAGGGTTATTTTAGGTTAGGGGAATATGTTCATTGTATGTTCATGTTTAGATTTTTTTTTGTATGTGGTTTCTTAAGAGTTTATTTTGTAGACAATCCTATTGAATATGAATTATTTTTAAATAGATCTATTTGATCCATAGATGATATTCTAAAAGGTATTACCCTCCAAGTCGGAGGGGACTTGGGATTAATAGCAATGAAGATATTTTCCACACTCTCCAGATCTTCAGAAATGGAGCCTCACCATCAGATGCAATTCAGTGTCATACCCAAAACACCTCTTTTGAGGGGGAAAGAACTAGCCCTTTCTGGGGAATACAGTCAACATATTCTAAGCCCTGCTGATAGGGCTAGGATCCTGAAGAGTTGGAACAGGTAGTACATTCTGATGCTAGACAGAAGTACTGACTTGTGACACTTTAATCTAAAGCAGTGAACTGAAACTACACGCTAGTCATATGCATAGGTGCTTATCTACATTTATATAACCTCCATCATTTTGATGGGAACCATGCTAGTTTACTTAAACTTGTTCTGACACTAGCACTGGTATTTACATTTTTCTAGTGCATCAAACTGATAAGAAGTGAATTATATTTAGACTTTCTTTTTAACTGGAAAGATTTTGCATAGCTTGATTAAAATTCAATGTAAATTGTATTCTGCTCTTTCTTATAAATAATTCTCATCCATTTATTAATGTCATTCAAAAGTGTCTGTGGGAAAATTGGCTTGGTTTTTCTTTATAATAGATGACTACCTGGTTCTTTATCCTTTTCAGTGCGATCTATTAAATGATGTTAAAAAATCACAGATTTTTTTATAAGTGTGTACTTAAAATATTAAAAAAATTTCTTACCTTTTGATGTATGAAATTATGGCTGATACTACTTTGGCTGTCTATTGATTTCAATGTTGACTGTGTTTAACTTTTGCAGGTATATTTATAGGCCACAAAAACTCCCATTACTAACAAGCCTTGCACAGTTATAAGATAGATGGTGTCACGTTCTCACCAACCCAAAGTCTCTCTGGGCTTCCAAATCTAATGCTAAGTGATGATAGGAATATAATGGACTTAGTGAATAAGAAAACTGCTCCACAGTTGCAACTGATTAGTCTAGTGATGCTAATACTTAGGTTTACCTCAACACTGATATAGGCTAGGTGAAAGACAAAACTTTATCAGTATGCATTGAATTAGACTTAGATCTAATAAATAGGATGAGTTAAGATTTGATTTTTTTTTCTCTCTGAATGAAAATCAAGGAAAAACCAATTTGCAGGCTTTCCTAACAGAAAAGAAAAAAAATGTCTTAAAACTGGAATAAAGGGCACTTATTGCTAATGTTGATGTCGATATGTTTAATCAGATATTGCAATAGTATAAATTCTTCTAAATAGATTTGGGTATTTAAAAAAAGATGCAACTATCTTTTTGTCAATTTGTATTTAAATTCTATGACAATAAAACATGTGGCCTCCATAATCATTCAGTCATCCTGCCTTGGCTTGACATAAAATTCTGGGGGAGGAGAGCATGTCATACGAGTCCTACGAGTGTGTCGCATTGGAAAACATGGGATGCTGCATGGTGGATGAGAAGCAAAACAGATGAATCCAAAAATGGGACAACACTGCACTTCATCTGATGCTGAATCGAAGAACCTCATTGGTCAATGGCCAGGATCAAATAGTTCAGTTAGGAAACTACTGCTACTCATAAGGGTGGAAACTATTGATGAGAAAAAAATAGCCATTGAAAGATAACCAAGACTCCAATTCAAACCAGACATTCATACTGCATCCCCTTTCACATTAGTCAGCAAAGGGCATGTTCTGCTCAGGTAGGAGCTCTGCGCTTTCACTCCCCATTTGAATTACATTGTTACTCAAAAAATGTTAACCCTCCTTTTGAGAGCACCTTTACGATATAATTTCCAACAATCTCTACATGTTCAACACATTCTTGGAATTTCATCATTTCAACACATTCTTGGAATTTCCTACAGGTGATAAAAAAAACAATATTTTTATGGGAATATCTTTATTAAAGCAAAACTGATATTACAGAGACCACCTGGGGAAGATTCCAATAATATGTTGACAGGTATAGTGAACGAGTGGAGACTTCAAAATCATATCATGAAGGAATTCCCATAAAAATGTGATCACCTTGTATTGTGAGGATGGCTCTCTAAGAAATGATTTTAGGTGAGAGTTAAATGCTCAAACACATTGAGAACTTTGGCAGTTAATGAATATATGGTGAGCCTAAACTCTTTTAATCCTGTACATTTCAATTTAATACTAGTTCATTGGTCTAGTGGGTAGTGTTCGGCAATGGTCCCAGAGACCGAGGTTCAATCTCAGGTTAAGTCATACCAAAGACTTAAAAAAAATGGTACTTGATACCTCCTTGCTTAACACTCAGCATTATAAGGTACGTATCAAGGGTAAAGTGGAGCAATCCAGGGAAAGGAGTAGCGCCCTCCTCTACACCTCGGTGTAGTAGCTACTTAAAAGGGAGCTTTCCAGTCGCTCTCGGCTACAGTTGCCAACTTTACTTAGATTGGGGAAATATCTAATTAAATTTATTTATTTACAATCACATCTTTGTAAGGTTTATATGCAAAATACATTTATCCTTGAAAAAATGGCAAATCTAACATACAAAGTAATGAATGTTCAAATGAGGCTAGCGCATAATCATTTCAACTGCTAAGTACTGTTGTTAATGAGTACAATGTTGCTATGTGACTAATATTGTGGCATAAAGTTTACCTGAGTATACATCCTGTCCGCTTTTTAGGGTTGTGCCTTTTATAAAACATTATACATCTGCTTATGTGATTGACATATGCATATCAAACAAATCATTAATATTCTCTCTAGTTTATTCAATCAAGTTTTGATTCCCCACTGTCATTCTTTTTTTCTTTCTCTAATTCCTTCCCTTAATAGCAATTAGGCAAAATGATTAACATAAAATCATACTGACTCTGTTTCAACATTATTCCATTTGCATATACATTTTATGTAGTAAATGTAACAATTATTATGGTGTGTGTATGTATATATATATATATATATATATATATATATATATATATATATATTTTTTATACTAACTCCTCCACACAGCCAGTATGTGACACAAAATCAATTTTTAAATGTAGTTTGTACAGTTTGAATTCAGAGTTTTCCTTCTCCTAGATCAGCTGCCATACCAAAATAAGGCCAATCTGGCATACTATTTACCTATAGTTGGATTTGTACCTTCCCTAAGTGTATTAATGCTTACAGAAATGCAAATGGTCTTATCAAGTATTTGAACTTGGGTCGCCATGTTCGTTTCCTAGGGTGATATCCATGACAACACAAACGTGTGTGTGTGTGTGTGTGTGTATATATATATATATATATATATGGGGCTTTTGGTTCGATCCCAGGTTGAGTCATAACAAAGACTCAAAAATTGTACTTGATTCCGCCTTGCTTAACATTCACCATTATAAGGTAAGGTTCAAGTGGAGCAATCCAGGTAATGGAGTAGCGCCCTCCTCTACACCTCGGTGTAATAGCTATTGAAAAGAGAGCCTTCAGGTCCCCCTCAACCAAGGTCACCAACCAACTTATATAGTGTGTGTTTATATATTTTCTTCTTTTTTACATGTTTATGCATGTGTTTTAATTTTTTTCTATTTTAGCATAACGCTTATCTTTGTAGGAAATGGAATTGGTGAGCAGAGTTTAAGTTCTGGATGGGGATTTTTGCATTTCACTTCATGTGAACACCCTTAGAAAAGTCACAAACCCCTCTGTTATTTCTCAGCTATTGGTAAATAATAGAGTGGACCAAGTTCTTTAGCCTTGGTTAGATAACCAATCTTGAAGGAAAACTCTAAATTCAAACTGGATTGCTTGAAATAATTTAATCATTTAAGTGTGTGTACACATATGACTGATGTTTAATTGAATTGTTAGTGATACATAGCAATACATGAAAACATTTAACTTTGTGCAAAAAATGATTAATAGTAAATAGCAATACTTGGAATCATTTAATTTTGACTTGCTAAACTGAAGTGTTTGAAATAGAACTGTTTGATCATCTGTGTGTAAACAAACGACTGATGCTTAATTGAATTTTTAGTGATGAATAACAATACTTGAAAATGTAAACTATGTGAAAAGAAATGATTAATTGTAAATAGAATTATTCGTATTCATCATCATGTCGCGCTGGTAGCACGGATATCCCTGACCCTCTCTCGCCACTCCTCCCTATCGTTCATCGCCCTAGGCAGGTCTTCAGGACAACATCCTGTATCCTCACATAGCTGCTGAATGTGTGTTCATGCTGGTCGTCCTGCTTTTGCCCGGCCATATAAGAGTATATCTCTTATGAGTTCGTCCCTGCTTCTCCAGCAGTGTCCTGCATGTCTGGTTCGTCTAACTTGAATAGTTTTCGTGATAGGAGGCAGGTGGCCGTACAGTTGGTGTCTTGTGGGGTGTTGCCGCCAGGACTTGTTCAAGATTGCACACAGCATTCTTGTGTAATTGCCGTCTAGCTTCTTCTCCAGCCGTTTCGTTAGTGTAGTGCACCCATATAGCAGTATCGATGTGACCGCTGCCTGGAAGAAATTGCGTGAAAGTCAGACGAAAGTACCTTAATCTTGGACTTTAACTAAATTAAAACTTAAAACTTAAATCAAAATTACCCCCCCCACCTTTTTTTTTAATGTACACATGGAAGCAGCTTGATGTACGTAAAAGTATTTGAATAAACCCATGGATGACCAAACTCAATACCTAAACAGGTCCTGGACGTGAGTTTGACGACTTTACGCTCAGGATCGTTAGTTCGATTGGGGAACTACTGCTGCTCCTCTATAAGAGTGGCTTCTATAGAAGAGAATAAAACAGCCATCGAAAGATAACCATGACCCAGACTCAAACTTATGTGAAGCCATTTAACTGTGTGAAAAAAAAAATGAGCTTAGGTTCGTTTGAAAATGTTCTCTATAAAATGTGTTTTGAAATCATATATTTAATATATGTATAAAAAGGATTTGGTATTAAATAACCTACAATGGTTGATATGCCATAAAACCAAACCAAACCATCTCAGAAGTACAAACAAAAGAAAAAGGTCCATCTCTTCTTCTTTTATTCTTGTATAGTTGCACTTATTGCACTTTACACTACTATAGTCACACTCTCCTAATTACAGACTTCTAACAATGTTGTAAGCCATGCATGCCAGTCACAAGATAACAAGACTGAACTAAAATTATACTATTTGATGTTGGTATTTGCATTCTGTAGATTATAATTAGTTTTTAATCTTGTTCCTTGTATGATTGTGTCGGACCAGTGGCTAATCATCTGTTTATGCAGACTACTGGACAGAACAAAAAAGAAAGGCTATTTATTCACATGCTTGTTCCATACAGATACACTGGGCTTTGTGTACATTTTATTTTATTTATCTAAAAAATAATGAAACCATCTGTTTAATTTAGAGCATTAACTTTATGATCCTAATACATATACCTCTCCATATGAGCAGGATGTGACACAAGATCAATTATTTTAAGCAGAGTTTAATATGTTTGAATTCAGAGTTTTTCTTCTCCTAGACTGTTTGCCATACCAAGATCAAAGAGCCTAGTCTGCCCTACTATTTATCCATAACTGGAAGGCGAATAATTGGATTCATACTTTTCCCAAGAGTATCATCGTTATATAAAATGCAAACAGTCTTGTCCAGAATTTGAACTTGGGTCGCCATATCCATTTCTTACAACAGTAACCATTACACCACAAACATCATCATAATATGTACAAAAATGTGTGTGTCGATGGGTATTTATCGTAATGGGTTGTACGCTAGTCTCACAAACTACTGATAGTCAGTTTGGTCTTAATGAGTGCTTTAGAAATTTAATATTTATCATATTTACCCAACCCCTCCGCTCGGGCAGGATATGACACAAGGTCAATTTTTTAAGCGGAGTTTAACAGGTTTGAATTCAGAGTTTTCCTTCTCCTAGACTAGTCGCCTCACCAAGGCTGAAAAACCTAGTCTGTCCTACTATTTACCCATAGCTGGAGGGAGAATATTTGGATTCATACCTTTCCCAAGGGTATTAGTACTATGTGAAATGCAATCAGTCAGGTCCAGGATTTGAACTCGTGTCGCTGTGTTCATATCCCGCGACGATAACCATTACACCACGGGCACCTTGAATTTAATATTTATGATAAACTTGAACTTGTGTAGAACATTATATAGGTGTTATAAAGTCACTATCTACTAATCTCATTGCATTACTATGGTGACAAATAAATGGGTCTTATTTGGCGGTAAGGGGACAGTTCAAAAACAATAAGTTTCCATAACAAATGATTTGCTCTCTATACATGAATTCTATTGGGTATTGACTCTACTCTTATGATACTATAAGCTCTTCTGTCTCTGGATGCAGGTATTTTGGTGAAAAATGTATATGCATGTAAGTACAAACAAGTATGTATGTGCATAGGCATAACATATATGTATATATCTACCCAATCCCTTCCACTGCATGCAGGATATGACACAGTCAATTCTTAAGTTTGCCCAGTTGGCTGGGGCTGTAGAATACACCGACTGCATCTTTGCAGAAGGGTAAGACCCCCCCCCCAAACGAGTGTTCTGGATATGACACTAAACAATCTGATGGTGAAGTTCCAGTGATGCTGGAACTTAGGGAATGCAGAGCACCCCTTCAGTACCATCGCTCCCATGTTCACTCTGGCCTGGAGTAGTAGCATCTGATAGGGTCCTATCTATGGATTAAATAGAACTAAACTGTGTACTTACGTTAAACTGAATTGTTTGAATTAGAACTGTTTGAATAAACTGAATAGCTTGAAATAGAAATGTTTTTGACAATTAAACTGTGTACTTATGCTAAACTGAATTGGTTGAAATAGAACTGATTATTTGTAGGAAAATGGATTTGGCATTAAATAACCTACAAAGGTTGATATGCCATAAACCCAACCAGCCAACAATTTTTAATTTTACATCTTGTTTGTATTCAGTTTTCTTTTTCCTAGACTTGTTGCCATACCAAAGGTAAAGAGCTCAGTCTACCCTACTATTTACTTATGGCCGGAGGGAGAAGAGATGGATTCATGCCTTTCTTAAGAACATTAGAACAAAGTGAAATGCAAACAGTCTCATTGAGGATGAGTTGCCTATTTCATTTCCTATGATAACTGTTATGCTATGAGTGCCTCCAGTAGTGTGTGTGTGTGTGTATATATATATATATATATATATATATATATATTTGCATGTCTGTATGAGTATGTATTTATGTACATGTCTAATAGTATTAAAGGGATAGCTAAACAAGTTAGAGTGGGTAGAAAATTGTAAAATATTAGAAAGTAGAAAGAAAAAGATTTCTTGATGGAAATAAGGATTTTTTTTTGTTGTTTTTTTTTTTCTTTTTCAATGTTTTTGGTGCTTGTATGGTCAAGATGTCAGCAGACAAAAATCTCATGAAAATTAAAAAAAACTCTTTTTTACTGTCTTTATCATTGAGTGGTTAAAGAGGAAAAGTGAGGGATTTTGTATGAAAATCAAACCCCATATATTCAGTATAAGCAGTGGGTCCCCGAGCAGTTTGAGAAAAAGTGAGCTATTGGATATGGAGAAAGAGGGCTGCCTACTGTCTGCTATGGTTGGGGTTGGCAATACAAGCCCAGTGGCTGTTCAAGAAAAGTCATTGGCAGGGTTAGAAGTGAGTTGCAGCTAGATACTGAATAAGATAGAGCTCAGTGCTGGTACTTTGGTACTGATCAGCTACCCTATTTACCAACCCCTCCGCTCGGGCGGGATATAACACAAGGTCAATTTTTAAGCGGAGTGTAACAGGTTTGAATTCAGAGTTTTCCTTCTCCTAGACTAGTTGCCTAACCAAGGCTGAAGAACCTAGTCTGTCCTACTATTTACCCATAGCTGGAGGGAGAATATTTGGATTCATACCTTTCCCAAGGGTATTAGTGCTATGTGAAATGCAATCAGTCTCGTCCAGTATTTGAACTCGTGTCGCCGTGTTCATTTCCTACGACGATAACAATTACACCACGGGCACCTACTGATCAGCTACCAGTATCAAAGTCTTGTCCATATTGATATTGTTAAAGTCTGCTTGACTTTGACTAAAAAGCCAAGTGTCATATATGCTGCCCCAGGATTTGTTTGAAGAGAAATTGGCAGTGAAGATGGTCATATGACTGTATTCTTAGTTCTTGTTTCCTTTACCTTTGGTCAACTTGAACTATGGCTTCTACAGTTTTGACCAAAACAGGTAGTCAACTTATTTTTTAAGAATAAACACATGTGGTAGTGAGGAGTTCACTTAGCTGGTGAGGCTGGATGGATTGTGGATTGGTACTGCCACATTATCAGGAAATCTATTTCCTTTTTTCCTTTTGTGAAATATAGTTATTTTCTTGATGGCTCAAGGCTTGAATAGAAGTATATATTTCTTTTAGGGTTTGAAGCACAAATTGACCCAATGTTATAGTCTCATAGAGTTCTCCATCAAACTGCTCCTCCCTATTATGCTTTGTAAGTATATTCACAGTTAATCCATGATATGGGTTCCTCAAACAGGGGAATGGCAATGTGACTGGATAACATTTGGAATACACACAACCTTGAGTTGAATCTGTTTTTGTAGGGAGTTGAATAATTGTTAGAATAGAATTAAACTAAATCTTTTACCATACAAAATTTTGTAATAGAAAAACTGAAAGGGTTCCAAATATAAATACTAATCAGTGGATTTTCAATCAGAAATTTAAAAATATGTATGAAAGGATTTTGTCATAGTTCTGTTGCTTAACTCAATTTTCAGGGGATGAATTTCTAATCTTGTAAACAATACAGTATTTGGAAATTTTGTATGTACTGGGTAGGAAACTACTGCTATATCAATTTCAAACTCGTTTGTTTTATCATATTTTTGCTGCATTTTTATTGTTCATTTCAAAAGTACCTTTATATATTAAAAGAATCTTTTAATTACTTTTAAAACCTGATCTATCTTGAATAGTTCTGTGTATGTTTAGCTATTGGCTAAACATTACTCTTGCTAAATGGGATGTTAAAAAGATTCTGTTGCACAATGTTCCAAGTGTAACCTGCATGCCTTGAAAATTGGCATATGAAATCCTAGCTTTTATTTAGCTCAAACATCAACCACTGGTACAAGTGGAGAAAATATACAACTGCTTCAGTCTCTAAACAGTGAACGTAATAATTCATTTGATAGGGAAGGTTTGTTTACAAACACAAAGATACTTGTATGTACATGTTAAGTTACAAGCTTGTGCTTCTAATTTGAAAACATGTTGAGATGACCCTTTAATTCAATCATTCACATGCAGATGTCTAATGTATCTATGAACATGTTCATTATGCACACAAATATGTAAATAATATTTCCCTACTTGTAAAGAAATAAACAATTTATAAGTATTACTTAAAAATTGTCTAAATTGCCAGGAATAGCAATGCTGGAAACTTGGATATATTAATGAGAAACTGTAAAGTGCTTTCTTTTTAAGTTTGTATAAGATTTAATACTGTTCATTGTTTTGCAGGTGGAAATTTTGAAACATATCCTCTCTTGCAGAAGGAGTAGAACCACTGTGTGTATGTGTGTGTGTGTGTGTGCCTGCCTGCCTGCCTAACTCCATTGGTATGTGCAGTATATGACATATAGTCAATTTTTAATCAGAGCAAAAGCTGGTTTGTTTTCAGTTTTCCTTCTCCTAGACTGGTTACTTAACCAAAGCTAAAGAACCCAGTCTACCTTACTATTTTCCCATAGCTTGGGGGAAGGAGAACAAATGGATTCATGCCTTTTTTGAGTGTATTAGAGAGAAGTGAAACACAAGCAACATTGTCACTAATTCCATTTCCTACAATGATAACCATTATGGTAAGCACACCTCCATACTTACAAGACACACACATACATGCACGTGTGTGTGTGTGTGTGTGTATATATATATATATATATATATATATAGCATGCCTTTTTACAACAGGTTGTTCCTCTCAGCTTATTGTTGAGAAGAACAACTTGTGTGTGGTTATTAATACTATTATAATACAGCTTCTTCAGTAATGTAGTTGAACACTTTGTAGAAAATTCTTTTCATAATGGATAGTTCTTTATAACTCAATGTTGGGGGAGACCAGCTTGTATATAATTATATTTGATATATTTATGTATATGGTAATGTATACCAGATTGCATATAAGTGTGTTTGTGCAATTGATTATATGGTGAATGAGTCTCAACCAGAAATACATTATCATATTTTTATTTATGCATATCTACATATTTACTGTATTATTTGTTGTGCTATTTTAGTTTCTTAACCTTTTGAACCCTGAGCCACCCACTCTGGTCTATTGGCTGAAAAATAACTGAAAATGTAAAATATGTTATTTAAACAGCCTGATTGGTTGTATTGTTGCTAGGCAATAGCAATATAGAAATGAGAATTTTCGGGTCAGAATTCAGACTGTTCAGGTATATGTATATACTTTTTGGTAGTTACACCAATACTGGCCACTGTAATTCTAAGTGCTAAAAGCATATGTTCATTGTTAAAATGAATGGTTGTTGATAGCATCCTTGCAAAAATAACCTTTGCTATTGCTATTATTATTATTACTATAACTACTACTATTAGAAAGATCCAATGACTTGTTGGATAATCCTTTATACATTGTCAATTTTATATTACTTTGTAATTGATATATTTCTTTGTTAAAAAAATATTGAGACTGAAACTGTATTTACCAAGACAAAAATGAACAATGAATGAAACATTAATTTCTTTTGAAAGAGTCTCCTTAGTATTCAGCAAACTTATACTATTGGTTTGAAGCACCTCTGAAACTCCTCTTTTGAGATGGTGTGAAACTGCATCATTGTAGTTATTTTTAATGCCTTCAAATCTTGAGAGTTCTTGGAAACAAGAAAAAGTGACATAGAGCAGGGAGTGGGTGGGTTGGTGAATATGGTGGATGCTGTACTTGCATGATCCTGTGTTTCACCAAAAACTACTATTCAAAAATAAAGATTGGCTTCATAATTTTCCCTGAATCAGTATTGACTCATCCCTTCATTGATGTTTTATTATTATTATTTTTTTTATTTATCAACAATTTTCTTTTCCCCATTAAATTAGCCTATTATGAAATGTCTTTGTTCCTTTACTATTTACACTTAAGTAATTTGACAACAAGTTAGATATAAATATTTCAAGAATGGTATTTTTTTTCATTTAACTTTTCCTGTGTGTAAAATTAACTTATATCAACCATTATGCATTTATAAAAGAAAAAGGACAAAATAATTCCTGAGGCAAGTGTTATTTATTCTCCTCCACCCAGCTTACTCTAAAGAAGAAAAATGGTTTTGTATTGGTAATTGTTCCAGCTGTTGTGAAAATATGCCTATTAGCCAACTTGATTGTCAGGCCTTCATCTATTTGTTTCCTACTTGAAAGAAATTGCTGTTGCATAAAGATTTTTTGTTACTTCAATAAAATTATGATAGACATTCTCTACAATGCCTTTGCGTGCGCGCACACACACACACATTTCATGTTGACATTCCTGAAATATATGTGTATGTATAATATATATTTTATAGCATGGATGCTTATCTGTTACCATTGGTTTCATGCTCTCCTATTACAGATATTGAGTACTCTCCAAATTATATCACATTTGGTCTCACCAGGTGAGATAGTGACAACCATAAATTGTTGTAATATATAATCAACAGATGAGAAAAAAAAACCAAAACAATTTTGAACATTGGATAAAATAAAGTGCTTGGATACTTGCAAGCAGAGCAGTATAAAAACTAAAATAATCATCTCACATTCCTTAGCTCATCTGTTATTTTCAATTTCCTGTAGTCTATTAAAAATGGGGGGAAAAACCCAAAATCTTCAGGAATTTTTTGAATAAATTTATTGTTTCCAAAATACATGGAACTAATAATGACAGATAAACTAAAGAAGGCAAGGTAATAATTATCTATCTATCTATTGAGAGAGTGAGAAAGAGAGAGAGAGAGTTTGCTATGATTTTATATAGTGCTCAATATCATTGATAGAGCGTATATATCTAAGTTAGGATAGCATAGATATAGTCTGATGGTTGCATTGGTTGAGAAAGTGAAAATTACCAAGTGCCATTGGCTCTGTCTTTGTGCTATCCTTTATATATATCTATATGTATATCTATCTATCTATATATATATATATATATATATATATACACACACACACACATTAGTGCTCAGCTAATAATAATAGTGTACCTTTATATCATTTTACAAATCTAGCTGTATGTAGTATAGATGTACAATAATCAGCTAACATATAAATGTAATTTATGTAAGTACAAGCTACATTTCTGAAATTTCTGCTTATTTAATAATTAACAGACATAACAATTAAGTGAATTACTCTCCAGTTTACAATAGAGAATGCTCCATAATGGTATATAATCCCCCTATTTTTTTTCTGATGCTTCTTTGTTACTTTCTGCATGTTATTACTTCAGTAGCCTTTTATTACTAATCCACATTCTCGCATATTTTTTCATGGTTGAATTTTGACTGAAGGTTCTACCAACTTAATCAATAGAAGAATTAAGAGATGTTTGAAATCTTGTGTCTTGTGATTACACAAAAAAATTCATATTACCAACGACTTTTTCCCATTCTACTGTTAATAATGGAATTGTATTTACTAACCATTAGCAGTTACTAAAATTCTGCATGGACTACTTTCCCTTTAGATTTCTTGAATTCTTGGAAAGCTCTGATTCAAAACTTATTATTTGAGCTCATGGTTCCCAACCATTTTAGCTGAGGGCCACAAAGCTTAACTTGGGAGGGTCCAGAGTCATGATCTTAAAAGGACACCGCCCCAGCTAAATTCACTTAGTAACAATTGTAATTTTTTAATGACTCATCTGATATTGTTGACCATCACAAAAGATTTAATATCAGCGTTGAATGAAGAAATTGACAAAAGGAGCACATTAGACAAGTGATGATTTGACAGTCATGAACACAGCATATCAAATATGCTTGCTACTAACTGGGTGTAGGTGATAAGGTTGGGGAATTGTCCCAATAAAAGCATGTCATTCTTATTAAAATTGAGGATGTGGCAAGCAAGAAACTTGGACTTCAAATCTTCTAAACATTAAAGATTAATGAATTCCATCTGCAGTTGTAAAGTACCTCTTCACAGTCAACATCAAAAGTCAAGCCCTGTCAGTTGGGGCTGTAGAATATGCTGACTGCATCTCTGCAGAAGGAGTAATGAGTGTCCTGGATATGAAACTGATGGTAAGGCTCCAGCCCTGGAGTTTTGGGGAATGTGGAGTACCCCTTCACGCTCATTATTTCCTGGTCCACCCTGACCAGGAGTAGTAGTACTTGTTAGGGTTCAATCTTTGGGTCAAATAGAAATATTTAATCATTTACTATATTGGAAACCATTGAACTATGTGCCAACAACTGAGCTCTGGCTCATTTAAAAATGTTATTTACAAACATATATGTATTTAAAAAAATATATATATATGTGTGTGTGTGATTTGACATTAAATACCCTACAAGAGTTGTTATGCATAAAACTCAACCAACCAATCAAAAGGTTAGAAAAAAATTTTGTACATTGGGTGAAGGACCACATTCTTTGAAGACTTATGATATATGAAATATAAGTTATCACAAAATATCTGAAAAACTTCATTTATAGCAGGCATGGGCAAACTTTTTTTGAGAATTGGACCGAGACATAGTTCAACATCAGTTCACACTAATAAAAATAATTCAAGATAATTTTTTGTTGAATGTACCATTTTCACATCTGAAGACCATAAACTTAAGCATCTGCCTTAGAAAGAGGAAAAAAAGATTTTTTTTTAGGTGAGAAGATCTATTCTATAGAAAATTGAAGTCTTCATTTACTGTTATTGCTTATATCAATATGATTAACACACACTGCTTGCTGCCATGATATATTACAGAATCAATAAAAGAAAAAAAATTAATATTGAAAAATCAATGTATTCACAATATTTTTCATTTTCTGTCTGGGGTACCCACAATGTAACAGGTATTAATAAGTAAGGGACATTAACTGAGTATGTAATAGTTATTTCCTAATAACATCAACTTCCCCAAACCTTTTTGAGAGAAAGTGTGTAAGTAGAGAAGAATGAAATGAGACAAACAAAATTTTGACAAATGTTATTTTTCATGTAAAATTAGGCAGGCCATTCAGAAAGCACTGTGGGCTGCTTGTGGGTTACAATTGTCCCATGACTGATTTATAGCATCACCCCAAAAGAGTGCCAGTTTGTAAGGATTAAAAAATTATTATTATTTAAAAAATTTTAAATTTTTTTCAAGGATCAAATATTCTTTCATATTAAGGCACCTTATGAGGTGTAATGGTTAGCAAGCTAAATTAAGCAGACCATTACCTGTGAGTTCAGTTTTCACTGGGTGTCTCATACTTCTGGCCTTGTACCACAATTACGCTATGCTTTGTAAATAACCTTGATTTCTGCATAAATATCATATTTTATTGAAGACATATTTAAAATTAACATTGAAATATTGCTTTTCAATTTATCTTATTTTTACTCATTCAATTGGTGTTAATATCTATCAATGTTCATTTAAAAATATGAGAGAGAGCCCATGATGTTGGGGGCTAACATGCTGAACTGTAACATAATGAGTTTAAATTCCAGCTATGCTCACTTTCAAACTAATACTCTTGGAAAAGGTGAACCCCTTTATCCTCCCTAGTTATGGGTTAAATTGTATCTCTACTGTCCTTCTATGAGAAAGTTTTTGGTATTTAATAACCAATGAAAGTTGATATGCCATTAAACAAACAAACCATTTAGAAATAGATTTTTGTTAAAAAAAAATGACAAAAAATGAATGAAATGAACATAATATCAAATAAGCTAAATAAATCCAAATAAAATAAAATGTTGAAGAAGCAACTGCGTACTTGTTTTATTTTTACACATAAAATTATATTCATTAACTGGCAAAATCACACTAATGCAATTATAATTCCTATTTTATTTCTTTAATGAAAATAAGAAATATGTTGTGAGCATTTATCTTTTTCATTAAAGCAGTGAATATTTGTTTCGTAACCAAATTATAACTCATATATATATATATATATATATATATATATATATATATAATAATAATAATAATAATAATTGCGCACAGCATAGTGTCTTTTATTGTAAATTATATCTAGTTAGTAATTTTCACCTTTAAAAAGAAAACTACACTGAAATGTTGGGTTTAGAAATATTTGTGGTCAAAACCTCCAAGGTTGAGATATCCTACAACTTTTTTGAAAATAGATTTTGTTTTAATGTGTACCAATTAAATTTCTTTTATAAATTTGAATGCATGTATACTGTTTTGTTTTAATTTGTTTGTTTAATATAATATCAATGTTTGTTGATGTGTTATTCTTTAAGTGTAAATAGTAAAGGAACAAAAACTCTTCATAATAGGTTAATCTCACAGGGGAAATATTATATACCAGAATATTATATCCTCAGATGGAAAAGAAAATTGATAAAAATAAAATAAGTCTTAAAACAGTTTTTTTTTTTTTAGAAATTATAACGATAGGGTGAGCATGAATGCAGCCCTTCCACTATTAATAATGATAATGGAATGAGATTGTAAATTGTTTTTTCTCTTAGAACATTTTAATTCTATTGTGCTATTAAAAATTCTGCTTTAATGAAGCATGCCTAAATTTATCAGCCTCATGTGGGGCAGCTAGAATATGAATGACAAAAACTGATGTTATTCACTAAGTATATTCTTAACATGAAAACACTGTCATGTGACAGGCTACTACAGGGTGTCTCAAAATTGATGCAACCCATTAATATGATAATGATTTATTACTGAGACAAGCACAATGGTGGTCATTTGGAACATGTCCTGTAAAAAATGCATCCTTTGAGATAAACATCAAATCAATGTTGTTTTTTTTAAATTGTTATTATATCAACTTCCAGGATAATTTTTTTTTTTGAGTTTCTTGTCCCAGTAATAAATCATTATCATATTAATGGGTTGCATCAATTTTGAGACAGTTTTGAATGATTTTGTCTCCAAATAAGTAGTGATGCAAAATATTTTTTCTTCTCTTGTTCAAGGCATTGTGATTGAAAATTAATAGTTGTTAGAGTATACTATTTTCAAATCGAAAACAAAAAAGGACACTACATAATTATTAGTAGAGTTATTAGTAGTCACATTGGTTCAGTGTTTAGTGAGACACCCTATACATAATTTAATAACAAATGAAAATCATTTTCCTAACTTAAAAATGCAAAGAAGTACATTTTAAAAACTTTTAGGGGTATTATCACTTTTAGCATCTGAAATGAATTTAAACAGAGTTGATTTAAAAGAAAATTGTTTTATTGTTTTAACATTCATCTTGTAGTAAACTATTTAATATTTATTTTTGTCAAAGTTGTACTTATGTGTAATTCTTTCATGAAATTATTTATCTTTCTTGAATTTTGTGGGTTTTACCTGACTAGATTTATTTAGACTATGTCAAAGTGTGTGTGTATTTCTGCCTGAAGTTCATGGCCAAATGAAATATCTCAGAACCTGAACTTTTGCTTGTATATTTACTTGACCCCAGGTTCTAATACAGACTGTGAAATTGATCCTTCAAGTCATTTGTGGTCATCAAAAGGCAACATATTATTTTTGTCCAACCATACTGAAGTAGTTTAATATGAAGTACAAAAATGTTGTGCTTTAAGTCATGTTCATATTTCTGTATCTATAGAATCTTGTTAAGATATGTATCAGAATTATCCCCCCCCCCAAGATATTGTAGGGTACCCACTCTCTCATAGTTTTTTTGTCTTGTTTTGAAAACTTTTTTAAAAGTGACTGCATTGCATTGATGTACTTTCTGAATTGATTAAGCTTTAATTCTCTGTTCTACTGTTGAGAATTTTCAATAACAAATTTTGATTTCTTTAATTCTTCAATATTTTTTGCCTGTGAATGTATTGAATATGTTGGTAATGAGTTTCCAAGATTTAGATATTTAGTTCTGGACTAGTTGTGACACTCACCCAATTACCAGTTGTCTAATCTAGATCTTTTACAATCAATATTAATAATTTAAAATGTTTTTTGAGTAATACTAATATCATATGTGTAATTGGTACTTATTTTCTATTTCTTTTCCAGGAGGTTAAATGTCACTAAAAAAAAAAAAAAAAGCAGTAAAATCATTTTCATTTTCTTTAACTAATTGAAAAAAAAGAAAAAAAAGACTGATTGGTTATATGCATACTGTATATACTCATGCACCTTAAGCTAGATACAAACTTACTATATGTAAATAGTTGTCTCAGAAATAGTGTGACTCCCTAATATTAAATTAAGATTTAGGTCTCAGAATGTTGCATGATATGCAAGTATATACAGAAGCTTAGTATTGTATTAGTTTTTAAAGTTTTTATTAATTTAATTCATTTTATTTTTTTTTTTTAGATGTTTATCTCAATGCTGAGTATAAAAAGTTATAGTCTACTTGTACTTGTCTTTGCTGAGTCAGAGTACCCCTTCATTGCCATTGCTCAAAGGTCCACTCTGGCCTGGAGTGGTAGCACCTGATAAGGTCATATCTCTGGATCAAATAGAACTGTTTGACATTTAAACTGTGTACTCATGCTAAACTGAATTGCTTGAAATAGAATAGTTTTACATTTAACTGTGTGTAAACAAAAACTGTTCTTATGCTAAACTGAATTGTTTGAAATAGAACTGTTTGTAAGTAAATGACCAATGTTTAATTGAATTGTTAGTGATAAATAGCAATACTTGAAAACATTAAACTGTGTACAAACAAATAGAATTATTCATATTAGATAGAAATAAGTGAAACCATTTAACTGTGTGAAAAAAAATGAGCTCAGGCTTGTTTTAAAATATTATCTACAAAATGTGTTTAGAAACCATGTATTTAATATGTATGTATAAAAAGAATTTAGCATCAAATAACCTACAGTGGTTTATATGCCATAAAACTAAATCAAACCATGCTGAGTAAGAGATCAAACATTCCAAATTAAGATAAAAGTGAAGAAATTCTTTTTTTTTTCTTTTTAAAAAAAAAAACAATGTCCATTTTAATCTTAGGTGTCAGTTAAAAATTGTGGTGCAATGAAGAGTAATTCCCCTTTATAGCATCTCTAAAGTCAATAGAAAAGTTAAATGGTTGGTGCTTAATTCCTCTCTTCAATTAATGTGGCAGGTTGTCTTTGGTTACATGGTACCATTAGCATGGAATGATACCTAACTTATTCTATGCTGCTGGTTTTGAATTCAGTTTTTCATTCTGCTAGAGTCTGCCCTAGTATCTAGGTTAGGGGTGTGGAAAGAAGACTTTGTGTTTCACTTTGTGCTAATGCCCTTAGAAAAGATATGAATCCATCTGTCCTGGCCCCAGTTATGAGTAAATAGAGCAGATTGGGTTCTTTAGCCTTGGTTAGACAACCAGTCTAGGAGAAGAAAAATTGAAGTCAAGCTAGCTTTACTCTGCTTTAAAATTGACCTTGTATCATATCCTGCCTATGATGGAGCAGTTGGATAAGTACATACATGCATAATTATAATTGTTGTTATGATTATGTGACATCACATTTTAAATACAAACAAATTGTAGTTATGTTATCTGGAGACAAATTTCTTTATATGATTATGTATTTTTATTTTTTTAAAAATTTTATGATGCTATTGTGTCATTTATAAGGATAGATTTCTATGGATAATACATTAGTCTTTACCTGATGCTGAGTGTATGAAGCTGTAACATATAGGAGTCTATTATGTTGCCTTGCTGGCTCGCTAGAAAGTGGACACATGTGGAGCCTATTGATTTGTTCTTATAGATCTACTCCTTCAGTGTTTCATATGGCTGCTACTACCAGGAGTAGGTACCAGATGCTATCCGGAAGACTATTAGGTTACCTCTTTATGTTTCTGGTAAATGCACACTTGATATGATCGCTTCCATATTATTAAACTAATAAATGATAATTTATACTGAAGGGGCGATGGAAGTGAAATTAATATTATGTAAAATTATTTTGGTACTTCTGATTTTATTTTTATTCCAAGACATAAAATCTTATTTAAAAAATTTGTTGATGATTAACTTAATGACAATTGTCAATTAATAAGCTCAGTTTAGTTTGGCAAAAGGTCAGAAGTATGAAACATCTGCTGACAATCAAACTCACAAACATTTTGATTTGTTAACTCAGTTTTTACATTCATCACCTGTCCCTTTGATATTTTTGTCATTCCCTGGGTAAAATCCTCCTCTGAATTGTAACACCTGAGCTATTCAAAGGGATAGTGGAAAATCATATAAAAAGACCCAAACTCGATTGCTGCCCTATTTAAAAATTATTTGTGTTTGATTGGAATACTTGATGTCATACAACTGTAAATTTAGAATAGTTAATTGAAGCTATAATTGTGTACTAAGGATTATCATTAGTTACTTGAAACCATTTAACTGTGAGCAAACAAATGATTATTATCAAGTAGAAATAATTACTTGAAAACATAATTATTGGTATGAGATAGGAGCCATACAACTATGTGCAAATTATTTGTATTATATAGGAATACTTGATATAACTGTGCACCCTCAACCCTCTAGAGAAACTATGCAAAAATGTAAATACAAATGGACAATGAATTTGATTCCCTAACCTCTAGGCATAAAATAACTCTACACTGGTTGACATGACATTAAAATCAATCAATCAATGTCTTGATGGATTGATTATTCAGTTAATGATAATTTAAACAAAAACATTACACTACAAATAAATTCCCCTATGAATTTATTGTAACAGTTACTTACCACAGCAGACAAAAAATACCTCAGACCAGTCAAAGTCCTGTCAACAGGGCTTAGAATACACTGACTGACATAGGACTCTCCCAAAGAGAGTATCTTGGGTATGACACTGAGCTGCATCCATAGGTGAGGGTCCATTTCTGGAACTCTGGGGGTGGGTATGGAGTCATCCATTCATTACCATTACTCCTAGGTTCACTAACCTGGAGTGGTAGTGCCTATTTAGATCCCATCTATGGGTTGAAAATTCGTTTAAGATAGAAATACTTGATAGCATATAACTGAGCCAAGTTTTTGTATTAATAATTACTCGAAGCTAGAATTGTTTACTACGGAAAGAACGTTATATGGTTTCATGTGTTCTTGCATACAAACAAATGATTATTATGATAGTCAAAATGTGATTAAAAAATTGATTGCAATGAAACTTTATAAATATAGTTAGGATTGTAATCAAACATTTAGAAATGAATCAAATTTTGGTATCAAATAACCCAGGAGTTGACTATATTACAGAACTAGTCTGTTATTTTCATTCTATTTGCCCCCATTGTATTAGGGCTTAAACATCAAAAGATTAAATCATATTTTATACCTTTTTTAAGTTATGTAAGCTGACATAAGTAGAAATGCATGGCATAATAGTTATCATCTTAGAAAATGACTCAAGTTGAAATTCTAGACTAAGCTGTTTGTGTTTCACTTTGTGCTAATGCTCTTAAGATAAGGATTAATCCATTTTTTCTCTCTTCAGCTATAGGGAAGACTGGGCTCTTTAGTCTTGTTATAGTAACTGGTCTTGGAGAAAAAAAAACTTTGAATTCAAACTAGTAATAATCTGCTTAAAAATTGACCTTGTGTGGTAGAGGGGTTGGGTAAATATATATGTAAGCTGAACATAAATTTGTCTGTCCTACTTTTTATTACAGCAATAAAGTAAACATTGAACTACATCTGTAAGAACTTATAAGTTAATAAACAGTGTTGAAAGGTTAAATTTTATTATTCCCAGATAGGTATTGTTTCTAGTATTATATAAAAACAATAGGATTTAAAAAAAATAGTCTCTTCTGGCGACTGGGAAAAAGTATAAGAAAAAATGCTAACTGTTTTTTGGCTTGGAAATTTTTGACATCTGCTTCATAATGTTAAACAAAAAATAAAACTTTTCTTAAGCTAGCTAGACAGACAAAGTAAGGGTTCAGTTCAGTTCAGTTTTATACTTAGATTATGAATTGAACCTCTTAGAAAAGACTTAGTTTTGAAAGTTTCAAAAGATAACGTTAAGAACATGCTCTGGGTTCCCATTAGTAGCCACAGAGAATTTTGTGGTGATAGCTATTGCCATCGTTGAATTATGCAATGATAAATGAACAATAAAGACACTTGGGTGAATTATATATTAAGATAATCTGCAAAGAAAATAGCCTTTGTTACATGGTTACTTCCCTTACACTGCTCCCATAAAGGCTCTTCTCAATGCAGGTCAATATGTAATTTAGTGGATTTTCATTAGAAAAGTTTTTAAAAACATATTAGTTTCCTCGCTTTAATTCACTGTATATGCATGTGAAGTTGGGCTTAGCAGGATTAATTTCATTTGTTTATTCTTATTTATTTATTTATTTTACTTGCTATCAACATTCAAAGGTATGCTGAAAAGTTCATATGACAATGTAATATCTGCTGTTGATGGCATTTTTTATGAATGGGGTCCAAACACTGCAACACCGATGGGTGGGGGGAAGTGTTTAGACCATAAGGGGGACTATGTTGAAAAATAAACCTCATCTGGTTACATTCCCTGAGAGTATCTTGGTCAGCTGACCCTCATATATATTTGGAGGTGTTGGTGGCCATACAGAATGGTGGCAAAGTGACTTCAAACTCTGGTTGGATCTAAGTTACTTCACACTAATGTCCTCAAAAAAGGCATGAAGCCACTACTCCCCCTAGTTATATTTAAATAGCAGAGCAGTTCAAGTTTTTTTTAACTTTGTAAAGGCAGTCCATCTTTCCTTACTTTTGGTACCATGTAACTTGGTTCAATTTGTTTCTTGGAGAGGAGATGGCACCACCAAATAAACCACTTTATTCTGAGAGATGCAATAAAGGGGAATTACTTTGTATGGTAACCTTACTACCTAATAAATTATGAGACACATCCAATATATACTCAATTTTTTATTGATAAAAATTTGTGGGATTTACTTTATTATCTGGTACTTACGCTGGGTGTTATTTTTAAAAAAATCGATAAAAACAAATAAATGTAAATTGAATCATCGTGAAGGGGGTGTTTTCCCTCATCCAGCACCTATCTTTTCATTTACAGTGGAAAGTGCTTGGTTTATTATCTAGTATTGCAAAAGGAGAATGCTGACAGAGTTGAGCTATTTTCAACACTACCTAACCTCATCATGTAGTCTTGCTCTCTATGGGGTCCTCTTGTGTCACATTCCATCACTGTGGAGTATTAGATAAACACTTGTACTTTATCATACTTGCATGAGCTTGAATGAAGGCTGGTATATGCAAGTTTTGCAAAATGATTGAGGAGGTGTAATGACTAAAATGCTGGACTGCTGCCTCAAAGTGAGTGAGTTTGACTCCAATTACACTATTGTGTTCACTTTTGGATTAATATCCTTGGGAAAAGTATGAACCCCCTTATCCCTGAGTTATGTTTTAAATAGTATCACTGCTGTTCTTCTACTAAGATGGCTTTGGCATTGAATAACCCACAAAAATTTATATGCCATTAAACAAAGAAACCAAACCAATATGATTGAAGCAGTAAAATGGCTGATAAAGTCCTCATACCTGTACAAATTTGGTAAGATAAGCTCATCAAAGGAATTTAAAAATACAAGACAAAACAAAACTGATTTCAAAAAGACATTTTCTTATCAGTCTGTTTATAGTTGATTCATTAGTTTCACAAGACCCTGGATTTGTAATAAGAAAGTCTTACTTCCTCTCCAGGGTACAGACCCAGGTGAAGTTTGTTTGAAGAAAGGCAATTACTTATGCTGCAAATCTTCTTGTTCCATGTTACCAATGTTATCCAATGAAAATGTGAGGATCAATAGAACTTGGCATCAGCGTTGTTGCAGGGGTAGCCAGAACAATGTTGAAGATAATTTTTTGACTGCTTTAGAGACTCTAGCTGTGGATTAAGCTTTCTGCATGAATTGGTATGATTGAAAGACAAAGTTCTTTTTAGACTGGTTGCCAGCCAAAGCTAGAGGGCTCAACCTATCCTATTATTTATCCTATCTAGTTTTAGTAACAAAAAACAATCCTATGAGTTGTCATTAAGTATAGACTGCAACTTTAAATTTTAAAAATTACCTAAATGACTTGTTTGGTTGGGTTTTATGGCATATCAACCATTGTAGGTTATTTAATGCCAAATCCTCTTCATACATATATATTAAATATATGATTTGTAGATACATTTTATAGATAACATTTTTAAATGAAGCAGTGCTCATTGTTTTTTTTTTGCACACAGTTAAATGGTTTCATTTATTTCTATCTAATATAAATAATTCTATTTACTATTAATCATTTATTTTCACACAGTTTAATGCTTTCAAGTATTGCTATTTATTACTAACAATTCAACTAAATATCAGTCATTTGTTTACACGCAGTTAAATAATCAAACGGTTGTATTTCAAACAAGCCAATTTAACAAAAATCTGGCCCAGTGAGCTGAAGCTGTAGAATACACTGACTGCATCTCTGCAGAGGGTTAAGACTCTCCCAATGAGTGTCCTGGATATAACACTAAACAATTTGATGGTGAGACTTCTATAATGCTGGAGCTTTGGGAAGTGTGGAATAACTCTTCATTGCTATTGCTCCCAGGTTCAATCTGGCTGGAGTGGTAGCACCTGATAGGATCCTATCTATGGGTCAAATAGAACTAAACTGTACCTATGCTAAACTGAATTGTTTGAAATAAAACTGTTTGATCTTTTTAACTGTGTGTAAACAAATAACTGATGTTTAATTGAATTGTTAGTGATACATAGCAATACTTGGAACCATTTAACTTTGCTGACATACTAAACTGAATTGTTTGAAATAGAACTGTTTGATTGTTTAACTGTGTAAACAAAAAACTGCATATTTAAGCTAAACCGAATTGTTTGAAATAAAACTTTTTACTTTTAACTGTGTGTAAACAAAAATGGTATTTATTGTTTGAAATTAAGTGAAACCATTTACCTGTGTGTGTGTGGGGAGCTCAAGCTTCTTTAAAAATGTTATCTTCAAAATGTGTTTAGAAATCATATATCTAATATATGTATAAAAAGGATTTGGCATTAAGTGACCTATAATGGTTGATATACAGTAAACCAAACTAAACCAAACTAACACAAGTCATTTGTTTGCACACAGTTTAAATGTTGAACAGTTTTATTTGACCCATAGATAGGACCCTACCAGGTGCTACTACTGTGGGTCAGAGTGGACCTGGGAGCATTGGTAATGACCGAGTACTCCACATTCCTAAAAGCTCAGCATTACTGAAGCCTCACCAACAGATTGTGTAGCATCATATCCAGGACACTTGATGGGAGTGGGGTCTTACTCCCATGCAGAGATTGATGTATTCTACAGCTCCAGCCTACTGGGTGAACAACTTGTGTACATCTAAGTAATATGTATATAATGATGCTATGATGTCTCATTGAGTCAGTACTAATTAATACTCATCTGTATACTGTTTAATCGACAGTTTTTGGTGAAAAACAAAATTGTGCAGCACCCTTCATACTCACCAGATCTAGCTCTGTACAACTTATTTTTTCTAATCTGAAAATTTATTTAAAGTTTCAGACTTAAGGAGATGGAAAACATTAATTGAAATAAAACTGTAGCTTCACGTCATATCGAAAAAGGAGTTTCAGGATTGCTTCTCAAATCAATGGAAAATTTATTGAAATACTGAATGCCAAAAGGGGTTATTTTAAAAAAAAAAGTTTGATTGATTGTTCATTTCTGTTCTTGTAGATAGTTTCAGTCTCTATACTTCTTGAACTCACCTCTTATCTTATTTAAGATTAAACAGTCTTTGAAATTATCCTAACTGCTTAGTTGTCATGCATACTATAAATCATTCGATGTAGATTAATACGAGTCAGATTAAAATGTAATGGCATATGTATAGATTGCATCTTTTGTTCAAAGAATTACATGAGTGCAATGGATTTATTTGTCTGACTAATAAACAAGTAACAGCTAGGAGTTTTTGTGAGATAAAAGGAATTGGTTCATTTAAATACCTTACACACAGCAACATCTAAGCAACATCTAAGCAACTAACTACTTAGTTTTGACTAATCAACCACAACTGGTGACCACAGAAGCCACATGTTTAAAAAAAATTATGCTTGCCAATACTAATTTTATTGACAGTAATGAGAATTATCTTAGCATAACTGAGATGATGATTCCAAATATAGCATCAGTTTTGCTAAATTGGCTCTAATCTTTTAGATAATAGATGTCTCAATTGAAAATTCAGTTCATTCAGCTTTCAGAGCCCATCAGTTCTGCATATATACATTTATTATTATTTTCTAGGGTTTGTTTAGCCTGGTACACAGACCTCAAGAGGTTGATATGCCTTTAAACAGACAACAAACAACCCAGACCTCAGGTTACTTATGGTACCTGCTGTTCTTAAGAGGTCACTCATCTAAGTACTGAACAGATGTAATTGCTACTTAACTTTGGTGATCTATTGGGAACTGGTGATTTCAGTATGATTTAACAGTATCTACATTTGTTGAATTTAGGTATTTGGTCATCTGATTTCAAATTTAATGCTGGAATTGATTTTATGTTTATTTTTATTAAAAAAAATTCAGGACTTTATTGAAAACATTTTATGTTTATTTTTATTAAAAAAAATTCAGGACTTTATTGAAAACATTTGAAAAAATGCAAAAAATTTACATAGCCTTAGTTCCAAATCATATGGAATCTCTAATTGTACAAAAGTGAACACATGAAATACCTAATGTTGTCCTATGCCGGTACAATGGCATAAAAACAAAGTAAGCTGATTCAAGTACTTACAATTAATAGCTAAATAAACTTTTTGTGCAGTTTTTCTTTTGTGTTGGTCTGCAGAACAATCATGTCAGAGCAGCCATTAAACTCTATATAGTGTCACATTCTCTTGGTAATTATAGTTAATTGTAAATAAGGGGAAGTACTTTGCAATTAGCATTTAATTGTGATCTTATAGTGAAATTTGGGGTGAGCATGAATACTGTCCCCATTATTATTATTATGATTGAAATTAAATGGTAAATTGCTTTTTTTCTCTAAATCAGAGCATTTTAATGCTATTGTACTAATAAAAATTCTGCTTTGATGAGGTCTGCTTAAATCTGAGCCTCTTGTGGGATAGCTAAAAATATGAATGACAAAAACTGATATTATTCACTTGTGAGACAGGAAACAAACTTTTGTGCATGCATATTAGTATGTTTATATAGAATATCATAAAATATTGTTTTATTTGGTTTGGTTTCTTTGTTTAATGGCATATCAACCTTTGCAGGTTATTTGATATCAAAGCTATCCTTGTAGAAGAACAGTAGTGGTACCCTCCTTATTGGAGTAATTCCTCTTGGGACTAATACCTATAGGACTAATACTGCGTAGGAAATGTATGAACTCCATTATTCTCCCATAGCTGGGAGAATAAGGGGGTTCATACTTTTTCTCAAAAGTATTAGTCTGAAAGTGAATGTAATAGAGTGACTAGAGTTTGAACTCACTATGATGTTGCAGTCCAGCACTTCAGCCATTACATCATGGAGATTCCTCCTTAAATGATGTGATATGAGTAACCTTTATGACTTTCTTTATGACAGGCTTAATTTCCTGATTATAATAGTTTTTAATTAAAATTTTATTCATTTTTTGTTATTCATTCACTCATGCTTTCTATCAATCAAAGTTTGATGTAGCTGGACGATATCTCAAATTGTATTCCAATGAAAATTAATGACTAAAATTTTCAAGGAATTTTCTATTTCCACCAATTATAAACATGCGACAGTTCTCAATTTATTAGAATAACAAAAAAAAAAAAAAAACATTTTGGTGTTCATTACACTAAATACAATGTTTATTAAATTAAGCTTTCAATGGTGTGGCCTGATTTATGAGTAATTTGAGGCCTGCTGTTTGAAAAAGGTTGCTCATGCTTGTTTTCCAGTAAAGTTGTTTTAGTTATCTCCCTTGAATGAAAAAATGTTATTTGATTACCTTGTGAGATTACTGTAAATTGCAGCATCTAGCATATAAATTAACCTCAATATTTTCAGCTCTAAATTAAATCTATATAGATCTATACCTGTTGTATAGGTTGACCCGTACCCCACCAAACATACAGTAGGCTACTGGTTGACCAAATAACATTTATTAAAATGTTGTGCCATCTATATTATATATGTATATACTCATACCTTCTGCACAAGCAGAATGCAACACAAGGTCAATTGTTAAGTGAAGTTTAACAGGCTTAAATTCAGAGTTTTCCTTCTATATATGTATGTATAAAGAAGATTTGGTTTTAAATGACCAAAGGTTGAATGCCATAAAACACAACTAAGTATTAAATTGCAATACATGAAACCATTTAACTGTGTGCAAACAAATGAGCTCTCTTGTTTAAAAATAATGTTACCTAAAAACTATTTGTACATTTTCTTTTTTAAGTAGAGGAATTATATTGTAAATTGAATTACCATGGTACAATGGTCATGGTAATTCAATTTACAATAAAGACTATTCGTTTACAAATCATATATGTATCTATAAATATTAAATGACCAAAGGTTGATATGCCATAAAACACAATCAACCAACATTACTCTTTCTATTAACACTTCATGTAATAAAATCATTTGCCTTATTGTAATGATTTAGCATTTTTCAATGGTTTATATATTAATGACTCAAACATGTGCCTGTTAATAGGCATGTTTGAGTCATTAGTGTCATAAAAAATATGGTTTGTTGAAAGTGTAAACTTTTAACATTAACTAAGATTAATTTGGAATATTTAGGGTTTAAAAATAAGGTTTTGAATTGCTCTTCACAAGCTTCTGATATTAGATCTTGGTCATGTGTAAAAGGCTAAAAGAAAAACAAACTTACTCTCCCTCACCCCTGAAAATAAGGTTTATTCTAAACTGGAAATTGTTCAAGCAGTCAACTCTCCTCTTTATACTTTTACTGTTAACATGATGTTTTGGCTGATTCGTTCTTTAGCCCTTGTTATGTCTATAATCTAAGAGCTTGGCTGAAATATGTTAAGAATATGAAGAAGAGGTTTGATATGTCCTGACAATTTGTGCTATGTTATGAGTTTTTTCAAAGTTGTGGACAAAGTTTATTCCCTTCTAGTTCATCTTTAAATAAATTGTTAAATTTTGTTCCTATCAATGGATTTGGTTCACTGAATTTAATGTATTCAAAGGTTAATAACTATCTGTTGCACCTTTTATTTGTTCAATCAACTTTATGATCAGTATTCATCTTTTATCATAAAACTGTTATTCTCTGAAGTTTACTAATACATTTTATTACTAACTGAACTAGTTTTGTTTTAAACACCACTTAAAACGATGCTACAATAGAAATTCACTGTATTGTGAGAAGGAAATTACTTGATAAGTAATTGATACTCACCAAAAAGAATAAAAATTCACTGTATCATTTTTTTAAAGTATTTGTTTAAAAAGATAGTCTCAATTGTAATTACATATGTGCTGATTTCATTTTATCGAAATAAAATGTCTTTTTTAAATTTTAAAATTAGTGCATAATTCATTTTACCATAATTTAAAATGGCAAACAAGTGAAGTTGTTACACAATGATACACTTAAAGCAGTACTTAAATCATAACATAATATTGAAAAATATGCAACCATTTATTCAAAGCCTCTCTGTGTATATGATGATAGTAGTGTTGCCCTAAGAATTCTGGAGTGGTAGTATCTGTTAGAGCCTCTTCTGTGGGTCAAATAGATGTTTGTTTATTTGTATAAGATAGGAAAATGTATGTGATTCCTTAACCTCTAGGCTTAAAATAACTCCAGAAGAGTTGACATGCCATTAAAATCAATTAGCAAAATGTGATAACATAAAAGAATATGCTTCCAGCACAATTTTTTGTAGTTTTTCCGCATTCATTCAACAGTTAGTATGACTCATACTATGAGTAAGTAACTGTGTCAACAAAATTTGCTGTGTGGTGGATTAATTCATGTAGGTAATGTGGTACAAAAACATTGGTAATATTGTTAAAAGTGGCCTACTGGCTTGAATGAAATTCCAAGTAGAAAATTTTGAATGAGGTAAGTAAGCATGGCTACTGACCTGTAAGAAATGAATATAAGACAACTGGTATTTATGGGGTGTCTGTGATGTCAGTATGTGCAAAACTGCATCCACTTAGGACCATATTTTCAGACAAATAAAAAAAAAAGTATATCCTCCAAAATTGTATGAGAAGAATGGGTCCTTTTAAGCATTGGCTAGTAAGTTAATTTCTCATGCTATTACTTATAACTTTAGTTCTCACTGGTGCTATACCTTAATGAAAAATAGACTAAACTTTAAAGGCTGCATAGTACTTTAGTAGGATAATGGCTAACAAGTTGTTCTTTGAACTTGTTTTATCCTCATTCAGGACTCCATAATAGTGGTCTTGTAATAGACTAGTTTAATAAACTTTTATTTTCTATTGTATTTGATTTCTAATCAAATAATTGTTGTATTAAACAGGTTGTTTTCATGGATTTGTAATGTTTTCTTGGCATCAGATTGAATATCACTGGTTATTGTCCAGTCTTCCTCACGATTCATTGATCATTTTTTATGTATTGCACTTTATGGTTATTCAATTTTATTTCTAGGCAGCAGTTATTGAAAAATCAACTTTTAAGACAGTTTTTGGCTGTTTTTCAAATATCTTCTGAGAAACCCTGAAGATTGTGTATGAGAAGTTTAAAAAAAATCTTTAGAGTCAAGCATCATCTATAAATATTCAGAATATAATCATAGATCAATGATTCTTTTGATTGAAAATAGATGAAAAAACAAAACAAAAGAAAAATCTTTCTTTTGGTCATCTGTATTCTTACTTGGAAAGTTTTTTTGCCTTTTAAATGTATGAATTACTCATAATATATTTCTTTTTTGATATGATATATAGAATCATGTGATAATGAACAGTGAGGTTTTTTTTCTATATACAAGGTATTGAGGCTGAAACTGATATTCAGCATGCTTATTCTAGTGAGTTTTCTATTAGTTGATTCAGCTCTGAAACCCTATTGATATAATGTGAATCTGTATTTCTTTTAATCTCCTGCACATCTTCAAATCTTACTCCTGAGATGATTTTTCAGTTTAGAAAACAGGAAAAAGTTACTCAGATGTAGGTCTGGTGAGTATGGAGAGTGCTGCACTTGCACAATCATGTGTTTCACAAAAAAACAAACTGCAAATGAAAAAGTATCTAGAATTGGCACTAAGTTGTCTTCTCATGATTACTTTATACAAAGTTGCTTAGCTGTGCACACATCTTCATTTAACTGCTCTGTCTAAGAATATGCTGACTGTATCCCTTGCAGAGGGTTACCCCCCCCCCAAAAAAAGGGGTATATATATATATATATATATATATATATATATAATGACACCAAACTACATCTGATGGTGAGGTTCCAGCTCTGGAGTACCCATTTATTGTTATTACTCCCAGTTCCAATATGTCCTGGAGTAGTTGTACCTGTTAGGGTCCCATCTATAGATCAAGTAGATCTGTTTGCAAATTATTTGTATTAGATAGGATTCCCTTTTATCATTTATCTGTATGTATTTTTATCAAGAATTGTTAGTTAAAAGTATAATTTTTTTTTATTAAGGATTATTATTATTAGTCATTCTAAACCATATAATTGCTTGTAAATTATTAGTGTTAGAAATTATATAACTGTTTGCAAACAAATGATTATTATTAAATAGAAATAATTAATTGAAACCATATTATTGTATATAAATTATTAGTATTAGATAGAAATACTTGATATATAATTGTTTACAAAAAAATTCTTAAAAAACAAGTACACAAAATATGTAAATATAAATGTACAATGCCTCTAGGCATAAAATAACCCCAGATAGGTTGACCAGCTATTAAAATCAATCAATCAATATCTTCATTAAAAATTTAAATCTTCAGTCTCAATTTTGTGTCACACCTCATAGATGAAAACCATTCCATCTTCTGGCCATCTGTATTCTCATTTGGAGAGTTCTTTTTTCTTTTAAATTTCAAAATCATAAAAAAATTATAATATGCTTAAAAAAAATGCATTATGTTTGGAATCCTATATGATAATGAACAGTGTGATTATTTTCTGTATGTTTCTGTTTGTAACTTATGATAAATTAACAAGTGAATCCTGCTCTGATTTTAATGTCCGACTTGAAGGTAATAAGCAGGTGACATATCTACTATGCTGGTAAAAATAAGTTTCTCATTATGATACGTAATTATATGAAGCAAACTTAAAATTTATGGTAAATTTTACCATCTTTAGGTGTGTGACACTCATCTAGTATACTCAGAATATATAGAGTGATTAAAAATAAAAGATCTTATCACCTTTATGAGCGTACCTTTATGATATGATTCCAAAAGGTCTCTGTATGTTTACCATCTCTGTCCAACACATTTTTGGAATCTCCCACATATGATTAAAAAAAAAAAAAATAATGTTAATAATTCTATGGGAGTAACTTTATTAGAAAAGCAGAACTGATATTAGATAATCTCGGGAAGATTTCAATAATGTGTTAAGAGAGATAGTGAATAGGTGGAGATTTTAAAATCATAATATAAAGGAACTCCAATAGAGGGGTTAATACCTTTTTAAACACCCTGTAAATCCCTTATGAAGATGGTCGGCTATATGTTATAACTTAGTTTTTAGTTAAATATTTGGAATGTTGTTTCAAAATAATTTTTAAAAAAGTAGTAGTTTGAAATTTGGTCATGTTAACTGGCATTTTAAATTTTATTTCATTCAAGTTTCAAGGAGGCAAGGCAAATTTATTTCTGTAGAATAATTTTAGTTTTAGCTTATAGGTCAAATCTTGTAACTTTAAAGTGTGTGTCTGTGTATTTTTCATTTTGTTTTTTTTATTTTTTAAAGTCTGCAGGCAGTGAATTTTGTTCAGACAGGTTTATTTTATATTGTATGAAAATGACTAAGTGGGTTGAATATAAGAACAATCAAAAACAAAATAATTTTTATTCGATAAGAATTTTTTCTTGAAAAATAAAACAAAAAAAGATTCTTACAATTGAAAACATCAACAAACAGTTACTGTTTTCAAAACCTTTTTTTGACATAGTTAGATAAGGAAAAGAAAAAAGAAAAAGCTAATTTGAAAACATCAACAAAAACAATTGTTGAACTATTTTAAAAAACTTTATAAGTAGTCGGATAAGAAACAAGGAATTATTATTTTCCTCAAACATTAAAAATAGAAAAAGAGAGTGAGAGGAGAAAAAAAAAAAAGATTTTCTTGGTTAATTTCTTAACCTATGAATGATATCTTTTAATGTCTTTTGTTTTTGAAATTTTCAATTTTGTTGAGAAAATTTGTTTTAGAGAATATTTTTGTGAAATAACTTTATATTTAGCAGTTTTTATAGCTTTAGAGATGAAGAGATTGATCTTTCTTATGAATGTGGTAAATATCAGAAATTGTCCAATTCTGTCATCATTTCTCTTTTAGGATGCTTTCGACATTAGAAATTGAATGTAACTCTACCTCTTTGGGTGCAATGTGGACGTGCTGTCTGGGGGTGTGGGTTGAAACTGGATATTGGCCTTGATTTGTTTTTCAGCTAAAGAGGTTGATTGTCTACTTAAAATATTTGTGATTTTTATGCTTAAGTTATATAACATTAAAATTTAAAAAAAAATATATATATCATATCAATAGCTAGGATCAATAGCTTCTAGAATGAAAAGAAAAATTAATTTTAAACAAACCACCATTAAGTTGTTCTTGGGAATTAATTGGTACTACATGAGTGGATTTATTTGACTCCCCACGAGACAAATATGTGACACAATTTTAATTGGTTTAATGTGGGTCTTGTGCTAGAAGCGGACCTTCCATAAAGTGGTTTTGAAAATTGCTTAGATTCGTTTGGCATTCCTCTTCAGTGGCGCCTTAGGCACTGAGCAATAAATCCAGCCTTACTCCTTTTATACGAGGGGCAGATTCTACCTTGAGGGAAGATCCTTTGGAACTAGTAATTATTTACTAAGCTTTGCTTTGTTACAAAGCCGGACGTATTGGGTACCCAATGAAACTCGAACTCACTTGCTGCGTGCAATCCTCAACAAGTCCTGGCGGCAACACCCAACAAGACACCAACTGTACGGCCACCTGCCCCCTATCACGAAAACTATTCAAGTTAGGCGAACCAGACATGCAGGACATTGCTGGAGAAGCAGAGATGAACTCATAAGAGATGTACTCTTATGGATCCCCACACACGGCCGCGCAAAAGCAGGACGACCAGCACGAACGTACATTCAGCAGCTATGTGAGGATACAGGTTGTTGTCCTGAAGACCTGCCTAGGGCGATGAACGATAGGGAGGAGTGGCGAAAGAGGGTCAGGGATATCCGTGCTGCCAGCACGATATGATGAT